>OY776112.1:215961771-216600930 GCA_963675035.1 Allygus modestus
TATCATGGTCCCGGGCCTAGGTCTTACCATGCCGACTACGGTAATAGCTTCTTCCCTATAGGGGAAATTCGCTAAAACAAACATGTAGAGTTAATTGAGCAAACAAAGTTTCTAGGGCTAATAATTGATAATAGCCTGTCATGGGATGGGCATGTGAAGTATGTTTTAAACAAAGCAAATTCTGGTTTATTTGCAATCAGAACAATGTCCAAACTGTGCAACATAGATGTTTTGCATAGTATATATTTTGCTCTTATTCACAGTCATATTGCATATGGAATATGTATCCCTACAAGTATATGTATATGGCTCCACAACAAAAGAAAATTTGAATAGTATGTTAAGAATTAAAAAAAAATAGAATTATTTTACAACTCAAAACTCAAGATTCAGCCCAGGAATATTTTAAACAACTAAAAATCATGACCGTTCATGGACTATATATCTTTAATACAATCATGCATGTCAGGAATAATCAGAATAATGAATTTATCCCAGTGCATCAATACAATACTAGAAAAAAATTGAACCCATTCCCCATCATAAATTAGAAATTTTCAAAAATAAAGTGTCTTTTGCAGGCAAAAAGTTTTTAAGAAAAATACCAGATTGTATAAAAAATGGAATTAGTCCAAAAAAGTTTAAACGAAAATTAAAGGATTATTTGATTGATTTAGCTGTATATGACTTGGGTGAATTTTAAACGGGTAAAAATTTTAATTGGTTCGGGATTATGATGTTTTAATTGTAAGTGACACTATTTTAATGTATTTTTATTTTATATATGAATCATGCCTCTGTTTATTTTGTATAGTACTCATATTTAATACTTGTATTTTGTAGTATACTTATTGTGTATAGTTCTACTTATTGTTGACACTATTCTATGTATACAAGAGTATCATTATGAATAAAGAAATCTGAATTGTATAAAAACACATTTTAGCGAATTTCCCCTATAGGGAAGAAGCTATTACCGTAGGTCTCATGGTAAGACTTAAGCCCGAGACCATGATAACTTTTTGTTTTGAGGTCCCCAGATGCCAAAAACACTATTCGTTCAAATTTATATATATATATATGTGTCCGTTAACACGATAACTTGAGTAAAAAACGTCCGATTTTGATGAAATTTGGCTCAAATGTGTAAAATGACATTCATGACTTTTAAGTTCGAAAACCAGAAAAATCGGACCATGGGAAGGGGGGTTTATGGGGGTTTTACATTTTCCGAAAATCAGTTTTTTGCATTTTTCATCCTACAATTTTTAAAAAACTTAATTTTGGTTTTTACCATGTTATAGAGCTTAAAAAAACAAATAATTTAGTATCTTGAATTATTAACCTAGGTTAAGTGGTTGCGGAGAAAATCCAAAAAAACCTGTTCATAAAATCTCCCATGTTAATCTTATGGGAAAAAGGTTTTTGGCTTTTCCTCAGTTTATTTTAATGTAAACTTCACATTTGCTTTTACCAATCTGTTCAGTTCCACAAAACAATCATTTTGGTGTTTAAATTGTGATTCTACGCCCAACCGTTGCAGAGATATTCAAAGTGCTAAACACAGTACGTTGTCCAATGTTATCCTTATGGAGAATAAATAAAATTTGATAACTCGATTATTTATGAATGTATGTTGATGAAACTTGGTATGTGGCTTCACGTAGTACTGTTATATTGATATTTGCCCAAAAAATTGATTTTTTGTTGATTATTCCCGTAGCAGCAAACCTGCGTACTCAGCCCCCATGTTGTTATTATGGAGAATAAGTAAAATGTAATGACTCCCTTAATTATGAACATAAATTAATAAAACTTAGTATGTAGCTTCACTTGGTTGAGTTATATTTGATAATTATATAAAAACCGATTTTTCTGTTCCTTGTTGCAGTAAACCTGCTTTCTCAGCCCCCATGTTATTCTTATGGAGAATAACAAGAATGTTATATAGCACTTATTTATGATTGAATACTGATGAAACTTAGTATGTGGCTTCGCCTAGTTAAATATTATTTATATTTGCATAAAAACCAATTGTTTGTGTTCCTTGTTTCAGCAAACCTACGTACTCACTACCAATGTTATTCTTATAGAGAATAATTAAAATCGCTTATATGTGAATATATTTTTATGAAACTTGGTTTGCGGCTTTATGTGGTATTAAGACATATATTATGCATTGGAAATTCGCTGAGTACGCAGGTCTGCTGCGATGGGGGTATTTATCTTTCTTGTTGCAGCAAACCTGCGTATTCACCCTTCAATGTTATTCTTATGGAGAATAAATAAAATGCTACAGATCACTTATTTATTTATGTATTTTTATGAAACTTGGTAAGTGGCTTTATGTGGTAGTGAGGAACATATACATGAATTGGAAATTCGCTGAGTACGCAGGTTTGCTGCGACAGGGGTATTTTTCTTATTCTTTTCACTTTACCAAAAAATTTACGTTTCTAAATCTTTTCTATTTTACTATTTTCAGATTATACAGTTCTTTCTGACCAAAATGAATACAAGGTTGGCTAGGTTAACTTCTACGGTTGAATTTATACAAATTTTCAAGAAAAGGTCTGCAAAATCGCCAAACTTAGCCTGCCATTTCCCACTTATACCATTGGCCACTGCTAGGGTTAAAACCGTTTCCACTCCCATTTTCAGGCTGGTCTATGTCTATCAAGCTGCATTTAAAAGCACAGCTGGTCACTTAATTATTTAATTTTTTTTTCTTTTTAAAGCAGACTTTTGTGTTTTGTTTTGATTTTGATAAGCTGCCGTTCATTAAGGGACCAAACAAATTAAAAATAAAACCTCAGAAAAAAAAACCAAGTGCTGGTCAGGCCCGACATGCGTCTACATAGCTAAATACGGCAGGCGGGGCTGCCCCGCCATGCAACTACGTAGCTAAATACAGCGGGCGGGGCTGCCCCCACATGTGACTACTTAGCTAAGTTCGGCAGGCGGGGCTGCCCCGCCATACGACTACGTACGTAAATATGGCGGACGGGGCTGCCCCGACATACGAGTGGAAAGGGTTAAATAGGTAAAAGCGTGAAACCTACAGCATTATAAGTAGCTCTAAAAGCATGGAAGGGAAAAATGTCTTATATGTTTTTTTTATTGACTACTTCAAGTAACATATAGTAAATACTTAACATGGGAGTTGAGTTAGCAAAAATCTAATTTTTAAGTCGTAGGCCCTAATACTGTAATATTTTTATTATTTGTTACTTTTTTAGTAAGATTATGTCAGTAAGAATCTGTTTTCCTTTTTTTCTATGAGAGCCGTGCATTCACTTTTAGCTATTCAATTTTGTTACAAAGCTTAAGGAAAAACAAATTTCAACCCATAAAAATGTATAGGTTATACGAATATTTAAATGAATTGCAGTTAAGTTATTTACTCATTTTTTGTTCATTTTAGTTATTGTGAAACGTAAGAGTTGAAAATTAGTGGCTAATGTGAAAAAGTTAAGAAGTAAATTCATCCTGATACAAGCAATTCGTGTTTCAGACAATTTAACCAGACAGATGTTGGAAGAGCTTAGGATGAGCTTCTTGGAGAACAACTATTCGGCAGCTGCCAAACTGTTGGAGCGGTTGCTACCGAGGGCCACCAAGCCGGACCTGCCTGTCTTGTGGAGGGTAATGCAGCGTTGTGTCCCATTGGCTTTAGTTAAAGTGGGCAAAGCCGGATAGGAAAATATTTAGGTTTATACATAATTTTAGCTCCGGGAGATTCAAGTTTCTTCATTATTTATGTTCGATTGAAGTTACTTCCAATAATTTGTGCGTAACATTTTTTAATTGGCAATGTAGGTAGTTGTAAGTGTATTTATTTAGTGAGTAGATTATTAAAAATATTATTTTGTCATTTTGTGCTGATAAAGTGAAGACTACATACTTATAGTTTTATTTATTTGCTCTTAATTATTTGGTTTACTTTAATTCTTTATCCTTTAAAAGTCCTAACTGCTGACTCTATCTTTGATATACTATGTAAATCTAGCCCTGGCTTACTGTGACTTAAAATTATAAAGCTGTTTTTCATTGGATTCATTTCTTTCTGGTGAAATTACCTTAAGCTTATAATTAATGGTTTCCTTTATCTTAGTCAAGAAATAAAAGTTTGATACAATTAACAAACTTGTGGTTTTATTATGAGGTAAAATGTCATTGGTTTTAAGTCAAAATAGGGGTACAATGAATGTTTTACAATATCTGGGGGATTCTAACCTTTTTTCCTTGATATAACAAAATGTTGGTCAAAATTAGGCTCAACGTTTAATTGATAAATGTGAGTGTCTCTTAAATCTTAGGTATGGTAATGTGCCGGATCTGGATACTTGTTCTCTATTATATTGGTTGAAATGTTTTCCATTACCTATAAATACGTAATAAATCAGAATTTGAATTAAATTAAATATGTAAATAGGCCAATTATGATCTCAGATGTTCTGAATGAGGTAAGAAATCCAAACTGTTCAGCTCACAAAAACAAATAGCTACTATGAGAATCTTGGGGTTGTAGGCCTTGGAATTTGGGCTGCTATAAAATGAAAGAACTCTTCTTTACAAAGTTCAAATAAAGTCTTTGGAGATATTTAACTAATGAATTGGAAGTTAAATTGAGTTCCTTTCAAGTATTTGAACTTATTTGGTATTGGTTAAATCAAATAATAATGTATCTGTTGCTCAACATGTAGTTTCTTCTTAGACTAAGTTATAATGGCATGGAATTTCCTCACCAATGTGTTCTTCACCACAGATTCCTCTTGGCGGCCTTAAAAAATAGGAAATATTTATCTGTGGCTCTTCAGTCTATTAAAAGAGTAGGTTTTTATAGCCTACTAAACTTTTATTAAAATAAATAAAAAGATAAATTTTAAAAGTTAGTATCATTAATTGAATATTTGATGCAGCTTTAGAATATTATTAAATACCTATTATTTTAATTATATTACAAATTAAATATGAATAGAAATATACACATGAGTTTCTCATGGTGTTTAATGATGAAATATAACATAATAATTTATTTCATGAAGGGTTCAATAGGTGATATGCTCTTTATGAAAGGAGTTTACATTTATTATTAGCCTATCATTGTATTTATTAGGGTAATAACAATTTTACAAAAATTGCATAATAAATCTTATTTATAATGGCCCATATGAGCATTGTGATTAATATTATTTAACAAAAAATCCATGAAATGTTACAAAAGTAAAATACCCCCGTCGCAGCAAACCTGCGTACTCAGCAAATTCCCAATGCATATATATGTGACTCACAATTAAATAGAGCTACTTACCAAGTTTCACAAAAATACATCCATTAATAAGTGATATATAGCATTTTATTTATTCTCCATAAGAATAACATTACGTTGAGGACGCAGGTTTGCTGCAACGAGAAAGATAAGTAATGTTTTTTTTACAATTATCAATATAACTGAACCAGGTGAAGCTATATACCAAGTTTTATTAATTTAGGTTCATAATTAAGGGAGATATACAACTTTACTTATTCTCCATATGAATAACATGGGGGCCGAGTATGCAGGTTTGCTGCAACGGGGACTATAAAAAAAACCTTGTTTTTTGAGCTAATATCAATATACCACAACTAGTTGAAACCACATACCAAGTTTCATCAATATACATTCAAAAATAATCGAGATATAGAATTTTATTTATTCTCCATAAGGATTGGACAACGTACTGTGTTAGCACTTTGAATATCTCTGCAACGGTTGGACGTAGAACAACGATTAAAACATCAAAATGTTTGTTTTTTGAGCTAAACACATTAATAAACAGAAATGTGAAGTTTTTTCTAAAACTATCTGAGAAAAATCTAAAAACCTTTTTCCAATAAGATTAACATGGGACACGTTTTTTTGGATTTTCTCCGCAATCACTTAACCTAGATTTATGATTCCAGATATTAAATTATTTGTTTTTTTAAGCTCTATAAAATGGTTATAACCAAAATTGAGTGTTTTTAACATTTTGGGGTCAAATTTGCAAAAAACCGATTTTTGGAAAATTGTAAGCCCCCATAAAACCCCCTTCCCATAGTGTGATCGATCTGGTTTTCGAACTTTTAAGTCATAAATGCTACTCTCCACATTTGTGCCAAATTTCATCAAAATCAGGTGTTTCTTTCAAAAGTTATCGCAGTAACGGACACATATATATAAATTTGAACGAAAAGTGTTTTTGGCATCTGGGGACCTCAAAACAAAAAGTTATCATGGTCTCGGGCTTAAGTCTTACCATGCCATCTATGGTAATAGCTTCTTCCCTATAGGGGAAATTCGCTAACAGATGTGATAAATATATAAATCCAGACCATTCCAGGGAAAACTGTGAGGTCATTAAGCCTCTAGGTGTCGCATCAAAAAACCTGAAATGTTACGCCATTTTTTTATCTTTTGCAGAATTTTATATAAAATGCTATAAAAAAATAAAATTTTGATATATTGGTAAACAAGTATACATTTTCTTAGAAAGCAGAAAATGGGCTATCTTTTAATATAAAATTTGTTGGCCTAAATGTATGGTATAACAGTCCGGCTTGGGTTCAAATCTAAACAACCCCCCAAAAAAAACTTATTTTTTATGTTACGAGACCCGTAGAATATATTTAGACAGCCATAATCAAAAATCCAAGATATACATTTTGTTCAAAATGTAATAAGGAAAAAGAAATTATACATATATATACATGTATATATTATATATGTATATATATACATATATATATATATATATAATACACAACAACGTAACCTCACATTACAGCATTCCTATTGAAATCATAACTAAACAGCTGATTAAAAACGGCTGCAAAATTATTAGTTCGCAAAAGGGCGAACATTATTAGTTGTCATGAAGCCCAGATGTTGCCGATCACTTTGGTATAATGGATGGTTTGAAACGACCGATCGTTAACGAGATATACACGCTAAGCTGGATGTCTGCAAAGTCGACTGAAATCAGTCGATTAACACTCGAGCGTCAAAAAAAGTCGACTGAAATCAGTCGATTGACACTTAGAGGGTTAATAAAGACTCACTAGTCGACCCGTGCGGAATTCCGCACTGCGAACCGAATCTTGTCAGCTGATCAGATGTTCTTTTGTTTTATTTTTCGCTCCTGTCAAAACAAACTATTTCCTTTATGTATCTTTCATATTATTCAAATTTCCGAGAAACGGTACTTTTTTAGACCATAGGTCTATTTTTCGTCAATAGCCGGCACAATAAGCTTTAAGATGAGGGGTAGATCATGGAATTTGATAAAGGAATAAGGAAGATCTCGCGGACTGACAGAAAAACAGGCTAGAGAAATTATATATAAGATTAACCATGTACTTTAATAAAAGCTCTTAATAAGAAAATGTGAGGAACAGAATCAGTTTTGTTAGAACTGTCCATGCGCATTGAAACACCTGTTTTGAGTTCCTGTTTTGAGTTAGTTCAATTTGTTGCTGTAAGATGGTGACAGTGACAACAGTAACTGTTAAATAAAAAAGTGAAACTATAAATAATAATAATTATTATAAAATAAAAAATATTTTTATTTTAAACTGTAACTAGGTGACAGGGCGGGCAGTCCTCATTGGCCCACCTAGAGTAAGTAACACCAAAGTAATCCGATGGAAGTTAATACATTGTTGCCAAATCGTTCTGGTCTAATAAAAAATATGGTAAAGTATATCTGTCGTTTGTTTTGAAATCCATTTCTATCTTACACACATAAAACAAAACAAGCAGACTGAATCATTGTTTGTGAAATTTGTGTGACAACAGTGTTGGGTGAGAGGGGGTGAGGAGGGAATCATATGGGCAATTAACCATCGGACCATTTTCATTCGGTATACTCTAGTTATGTCTAACAACACTACAAACTAAATACATATTTCAACTGCACTTACATGCCTTTATGGTAAATATTTGAGTTTGAATAGTTAAAATCCCTGTCTGGCGTTATTAGAGTTATTTCGTTCATAATTTGTATATGAATGTCATGTTTAATTTAATTTTGTAATAATATTGTTACTGTTTCAGAGTGCTGTGGTTTTATTCCTCAACGAAAATTGCAGTAATCAGAAGCTTCTCGATGAGTTTCTTGAGTAAGTGTTATTGATGGTTTAAGCAATATTAAAATAGAACAGGGAGTCCAGGAATAAATAAAAATTTATAGAGTACATTTAATTAGTCATGTATTAATTTCATATGTGATACTCCAAGATATCCAAATAGTACAAATGTAAGGTAAATGAGGGATTATTTTGTATTTTTAGACTGAGAATTACGCAGCCAGTGAATTTCAACACGCGACTGGCAAGAATATGCTTTTTGGGGAAGTTTACCTTCATATAGCGTCCCACGGTTTTGGTTCATTCCCTTAAATAGAACATAAGTATTGCACCTATTGAGAGGCAAAAAATTGAATTAATAAACAGTTCTATTAAGTATACAGTGGGTTTATTTTTTGTGCTCACCATTGGGAATTTGTCAGCGGTTAAAGACATTGCAGACAAATTCGGTTAAATTAGCAAAGTAGTGCAATATCATAGGGCAAACAAAATGGCAGTGAGCAATAAAAAAGATAGGGAAAAATTTTAGGATAAAACTTTAAAAAGGTATTCATTTTTAAATCTTTATTAAACATTTTTTCCCCGACTCTACTCTTTAAGATATGGGGAACAACTTCAAAAATGTTAAAATAAAAATGCACCTTTGACACTTTATTTTTAAAGGTAATCTTTTTCAAACTTACAAGTAATATCTTTATATATAATTCTGTAAGCAAAATTTTTAAGTCAAAATTGTGGGGGTTTGGAAAATTGCATGATGATGGGAGAGGGCTCATATTAAAGGTCTTGATCCCAGGGACTCGGGAAAAATAGCAGTATGTCTCAAAAGTTACAAGCAAATGAGAAATAACCCAAAACATCTCCCGTAAAAAAAGTATAAAGATTGAAAAACATCTGCTTTGTTTACATTAAAACATGTGATTAAGTGTCTACTTTGCAAAGTATTGGAGCAAGGTTAGGGGCAACGGCCCCTTCAAGCCACTAGTATACTTATATTTGAAGTAAAAAAGGTGTTTTAGGCTTATTTTTTAAACTTAGCTGAAATTTAGATTGCTGGCCTAATATCTTCCATGATAGAGGATAGAGGGCGAGCCCACTTATATGTTACATATGCTGAGATCGCTCTTACCTCTTTTTTTAATACACTAATAAACACCTTCATCACCAACTAATTGTAAGTAAATAAATCAACCAATACATTTAATAGAACTATTGTGTGTTTAGGATAAAAATTATTGTTTCTTGTTTCATTATTTTGTAGGATGTGTGCTGACCAAAGGGTCCCAGAAGCCAAACAACAGTTGATTAAATTATTAGTGTCTCTACCGGATCCTGAAATGCTAGCATCTAGAACTAAAAGATTGTCAAGAAAAGAAGCAAGTGAATTGACAGATTCAAGAAGTGTAACGGAGAATGAAGATCCTGATGATCCTGACTTTATTTTCCAATAAGATTGTTTCACCTATTATATTTTTCACAGTTCTGTTTTTATAAACATAGTTGATTTCAAAAAAATTATAGTTGTATCTTTTTATCCTGATTTATGAATTGATAAATGAAAGAGAGAACATTTTTTTTCAATGTTACATATAATGGCGTTTTACAAATATATTACTAGGGGATCTATTGTTAATCCTCAGCAAATTAGTCTGATAAATTTTCAAAGTTTAACTATCCATATCCAACTAAAATATAGCTGTCATAGCAATCATTCAACCCGATGCTGGGACAGTTTATGGGCTCCTATGTGAAAATAAAGGATTCCCTTGAAAGGACATTAAGAATAACTTTCGAAGTGGTAGGATGTGGCTTGGTTCTTTCTTCATTGTAATCCGTTATTAATTAACTTTTCAACTCCTGTCTCAATCATGGTCCATCCAAACTCTTAAAAAAGTTTATGATTTTCAATAACACACTTGGCTTATTTCTTTTCCAGAGAGATATTTCCCCCCTACCTTGAAATATACTAGTGTCATCCAGAAAGTAAAGAACATTTTTTTACTGCATCTAGCACAGCTCCCCCATCACCGCGATTGCGTCCACTTACCTCCCCACCATACTACGAGCCAAGTCTCTCGTTGCTGTACGGTCACACATTTGATTTCTACAGCGATTCAAAATGGCGGCATCAATCGAAAATCCCGCCAAACATGAGCTGCGCAGTCGTATTCGGTTTATGAATTTAAAAAATGTTGAAGTAGGTACTTAAAAAAATTAAACTGGATATATAAAATGATGTAAGATATTATTTAAAAACGAGATCACACACAGCATGCTGACGTGAGGGAAGGGAATTTCCGCATTACAACCTTAAAAAAATCAAATAAATGGTTTAAACTAACACTGGTTACATTTTTTGAAAATTGAAAAATGTTATTTTTGGTGGTTCTGATGCTTCTGGTTATATTTAAATTCTCTAATAGGATGCCAATGTTGTACATTATAAAGTTAGAAGGAGGTTTAGTCGGGATAAAAAGTCGATATAGGGGTATTGGGTGTGATGAAACGATATTAAAATATGAAAAACGGCCTTTTCCAGTGTAAAATTCCCATAAGACAACGTACTGTGTTTTGCCAATTAACATCTTCTTTAATAACTTGGTAAGTACTTGTGCTACAATGATTAGGGAGGGCTTAACATCTTTGGCTCTTTACATACAATAAGTGTACATTCGGGGATTTTCTTACCCTTTTTGGGCCCAAAACTCAAATTTGAAAACTTAAAATCCCCAAAAAAGGGGGTTAGAGTTTTCCGATTGTTTTACCCAACAAACTTGTCCAACTGATTATAAATGGAATGTCTCTACCTAATTTGAAGTAAATCGAACAAAAATTGTGACCGCTAGAGTGTGAACACACATATAATATATATATAAAATTTTTAGAGAACCCTCAAAACGTGTTCAGGGGGTCACGTTAGGAGCTTCTATGGTGGTCCCGGGCTTAAGTCTCACCGTGCGGATCATGCTAATAGTTAACTTTTCCATAGGAAATTCACTATTAAAATCGTAGACATTTTTAAAACAACAACAAAGTAAGTTTATAGTGAAAGTGCAAACAAGTCTTTAAGTCTTCAGGAGAAAAAATGGTGTAACAGGTTTAATGAAAGAAAATCCATTGTGCACGACAGGATCGCTAAATTTTATTTGAAAGAAAGACTTGAGGGAAAATTTGATGAAAATAGCCATTAAAATCGTAGCACATTACATCAATTTTAAGATCTTGTTCTTTGTACTTTTACCATAAACTTTCTTTGGTTTTTTATCTACAAATTTTAATAAGTTAGACATTTTGTGCATCCAGAAACCTATAACACTGCGGATCTAAAATTTGGCAATATTCTTAATTTTTTATTGCTGCTGTAATTTTGTCACTGTAGAAATAAGACGCGTGACCACACAGCAACGGCTCGTACTATGATGGGGAGGTAAGTAGACTGCCACACATGCATTTTGCGGTGATGGGGGAGCTGTGCTAGGTTCAGTAAGCAAATGTTCTTTACTTTCTGGATGACCCTCGTACCGTGGTCGGACATAAACACCACAAGGATGATCACATCAAATAATTATTGATAAATTTTTGACTCCATCCCTCAAGTAGATTTTCCTTAAAAGTTTGTCATTCTGAGGGAAATTCACATAAAATGTGGATCAGTTTTGTTTTACAAAAGGTGTAAGGCTTCTCTTGATACATAAAATCAGTAGTCTCCTGTTACTTTAGGCAAATTAGTTGCCCTCATGCCCTCATTAAGGCGTTTGTTTATACAGGGTTACCACGATGATAGAGAGTTGGCTGCTTATGCATATGTCTTATTGGTACATATCACATGATTCACCAAACATGTGACTGATATATTATTAATGTTCTGGTTTAGCGAATTTCCCCTATAGGGAAGAAGCTATTACCGTAGGTCTCATAGTAAGACTTAAGCCCAAGACCATGATAACTTTTTGTTTTGAGGTCCCCAGATGCCAAAAACACTTTGTTAAAATTTATACATATATATATATATATATATATATATATATATATATATATATATATACAGGGTGAGTCAGACCACCCGTCCAGCATGTATAACGAGAGAACGGTTTGGTCTAAAGTCGTCAGACAAAAATATTCGCTACTAAAACGCATATGGGCTATCTATTAAAAATATTTTCATCAAAATCTATGTACAGGATGTTCCAAAACTGAAGGTCATGGGTTCGAATCTCAAAATTTTCCAATGTAAACATAGGGAATATTATACATCATTTTAAAGGTCTTGTTAAAAGAAACACTTTGGCGAAAACAGAATTCACTTATCTTTATTTGTTTCAAAATGGCGGCCATTTTAATGTAAAATATTGACATAACGGAATACCCTGTATTTTCTAAACCACTACGCGTACCTTTTTCCCGACTTAAATTTCTTACCCGTGATAAACTCAGCTTTACTCTGGTATGCTACATGTCAGGCTTTTTTGAGAAAATCTATATTTCAAAATAATATTTATTTTGAAAATACCCATATGCCCAAAATTCAAAAAAGTCAAATGGTAGCGTATATCAAAAAGCATACCATTGAAAAGGTCTTGTAAATCCTAGCAACTTTCTAATTTACACTAACCTTGTATCTTTTTTAGTTTTTCTGCAATCAGCAAAAAACATTATTTTTCCATATGAAATGCATGTTAATTGTACATAACACATAAAACGAATGTGGAGAATGTGAAGTGTTATATTAAATATATTTTACTATGTATGTATGTTTTACTAAATACTTCATATTTCTGTTTATTAATGTGTTTAGCTCAACAAAACAAACATTTTGGTGTTTTAATCGTTGTTTTACGTCCAACCGTTGCAGAGAGATATCAAAGTGATAACACAGTACGTTGTCCAATGTTATCCTTATGGAGAATAAATAAAATTCTATAACTCGATTATTTATGAATGTATATTGATGAAACTTGGTATGTGGCTGCAACTAGTTGTGGTATATTGATATTAGCACAAAAAACAAGTTTTTTGTTGATAGTCTCCGTAGCAGCGAACCTGCATACTCGGCCCCCATGTTATTCAAATGGAGAATAAGTAAAGTTGTATATCTCCCTTAATTATGAACCTACATTAAGAGAACTTGGTATGTAGCTTCACCTGGTTCAGTTGTATTGATAATTGCAAATAAAACACATTACTTATCTTCCTCGTTGCAGCAAACCTGCGTCCTCAACCCTAATGTTATTCTTATAGAGAGTAAATAAAATGATGTAATCACTTATTTATGGGTGTATTTTTGTGAAACTTGGTAAATAGCTCTATGTAGTAGTGAGTCACATATACAGTATATGCATTGGAAATTCGCTGAGTACGCAGGTTTGCTGCGACGGGGGTATTTTTTTTAGTTAACAAGTTTTCGGGTGCAAACATGTATATTCCTATCTATTTTACTTTTTAGCGAATTTCCCCTATAGGGAAGAAGCTATTACCGTAGGTGGCATGGTAAGACTTAAGCCCGAGACCATGATAACTTTTCGTTTTGAGGTCCCCAGATTGCAAAAACACTATTCGTTCTAATTTATATATATGTATATATATTGATATATATATATATATATATGTGTCCGTTACCGCGATAACTTTTGAAAGAAACACCCGATTTTGATGAAATTTGGCACAAATGTGGAGAGTAGCATTTATGACTTTAATTTTGAAAACCAGATCGATCACACTATGGGAAGGGGGTTTTATGGGGATTTACAATTTTCCTAAAATCGGTTTTTTGCAAATTTGACCCCATAATAGTGGCTGACTGAAAGACAGTAGGAGGCTAATGGAGCAGTAATTCCTTTCTCATTGGAGGCCTGTGCGCGAGTAGGAGTGTGTGTGTGATAAGCCCGAGACCATGATAACCTTTTTGTTTTGAGGTCCCCAAAAGCCAAAAACACTATTCGTTCAAATTTATATATATATATATATATATATATATATATATGTGTGTGTGTATATCCGTGAATGCGATAACTTGAGTAAAAAACGTCCGATTTTGATGAAATCGGATCCGATATCATTGCAGAGATATTCAAAGTGCTAAACACAGTACGTTGTCCAATGTTACGCTTATGGAAAATAAATAAAATTTGATATCTCGATTATTTATGAATGTATAATGATGAAACTTGGTATGTGGCTTCATGTTGTACTGGTATATATTGGTATTCGCACAAAAAAAATTGTTCTTGATTATCCCCGTAGCAGCTAACCTGCACACTCACCCCTAATGTTATTCTTATGGAGAATATGTAAAGTTTTATAGTTCTCTTAATTATGAACATAAATTAATAAAACTTGGTAATGTAGCTTCACCTGGTTCAGTTGTATTGATAATTTAAAAAAAAAACACATTACTTATCTTCCTCGTTGCAGCAAACCTGTGTCCTCAACCCTAATGTTATTCTAATGGAGAATAAATAAAATGCTATATATCACTTATTTATGGATGTATTTTTGTGAAACTTGGGAAATAGCTCTATGTAGTAGTGAGTCACATATATATGCATTGGAAATTCGCTGAGTATGCAGGTTTGCTGCGACGGGGTACTGGTTTATATTAAGGAATTGTCAAAAACATTTAATTTTATATTTTTAATAACAGGAGCGTCTGCAAGTAGTCTTATATTTATTAAATGTATATTAAACTTAGCCTCAATGATACAGCTTTTGTGCTCAGAGGCTACGTATCCAAAATTCCCTTAATTATATTTATAGGATGATTATTTATAGGATGGTTAAGATGTTGATTTTTATGTTGTTTTAGCGAATTTACCCTATAGGGAAGAAGCTATTAACGTAGGTGGCATGGCCCAAGAAAATGATAACTTTTCATTTCGAGGTCCCCAGATGCCAAAAACACTATTCGTTAAAAATTTATAATATATATATATATTTTTAACGAATAGTGTTTTTGGCACTATATGTATATAGAGGTAACATTGCAAAGCGTTCCAAAACTAGCAATGAAGAATTGAGATTGAGACAATTAATTTCACCAGTTGTACGATCATATTTCCCGTAAGAGGATGAAAGAAGGATATTTCATTTTTAAATTATAACCTACAATACAAATTATATTTGCAATAATTTTTTTTTAAGTGAGTGCTACAAATGTTATTGGTTATTATGTGTTTACACTCTAGCTGTCACATTTTTTGTTTGATTTAATTCAAATGTGTTAGAGACATTCCTTTCAATAATCAGTTGGGCAAATTCATTGAGAAAAACAATCGGAAAACACGAAACCCTTTTTTTGGGATTTTACATTTTGAAATTTTGAGTTTTTGGGCCCAAAAACAGTCAGTCAGAAAAGCCCTGGATTTAATATTAGTGCAAGTAAAAAGATGGAGATTATGGAGGAAAAAGTTGTAAGCCCTCTCTCTCATTATTAAATATCGTGTTTCGAGCAACACTGCAGTGCAGATTGGATTGGTGATCAAGTGAACTGACAGCTGTTTTTACGATGTCTCTTCTGGTTGGATAGAAAACCTTAAATATACCGGCTGCACAGACCTTACAAAGTATATATGGACCTTGGTGCTAACATTGTTATCCCAGCATTGCAGATAAATAGAGAGCATCAGAACAGCCAACAAATTTAATATTTTCATTTTTCCATAAAAATTGGAAAAATCTTATGTTTTACACCCGATCTATATGTATCACCGTTTTTTTGGCGACTTTACCCAATAGGGTAAAGTCGCCAAAATAATAATAAGCTATTACCATAGGAGGCATGGTACCTAAGATTTAAGACAAAGATCATGATTTTTTTGTTATTATATCTTTCAAAGCCTTGACACCTTATATTTTTAAAACTCACCTACTTCTTCAGCCTATGGTGACACAATCATAAATTATGTACCAAATACCAAATGATGTACATTTTTTTACACTTTACGTTTTGAAGTGGATTGGCCGACCACAAGTACCCAGTCAGTCGGTTTTCTCCCCCATCAGCCTGATATTTTAGCGAAAACCCCCTTAGCAAAAACTTAGGGGAAGGTTTTTTAAATTGTTTGTCGGTTAGTTAGTAGAAACTAAATACCAAAATTGAAGTGAATTGGTCGATCGGGAGTAGGGTGTTTCTAGTGAAGTACCCCTTAGCAAAAACTTAGGAAGATGATTGTTTTATATTATTGTCCGGGTTAGTTGGTACAACAAAATTACTAATTTTGAATTGAATCGATCGACCGGAAGTACCCAGTCAGTCAGGTTTTCTCCCCCGTCAGCCGGATGTTTCTAGCAAAGCACCCCTTAGCAAAAACTTAGGGGGGAAGGTTGTTTTATATTATTGGTCCGGTTAGTTGGTAGTATTTAAAAATCAAATTTGAAGTGTATCGGTCGACCGGAAGTACCCAGTCTGTTGTGTTTTCTCTCCAGTCAGTAGGGTGTTTCTAGTGAAGTACCCCTTAGCAAAAACTTAGGAAGATGATTGTTTTATATTATTGTCCGGGTTAGTTGGTAGAACAAAATTACTAATTTTTCAATTGAATCGATCGACCGGAAGTATCCAGTCAGTCAGGTTTTCTCTCCCATCAGCCTGATGTTTCTAGCGAAGTACTTACCCCTTAGCAAAAACTTAGGGGGAAGGTTATTATATATTATTGGTCCGGTTAGTTGGTAGCATATGTAAATACCAAATTTGACTTGAATTGGTCGATAGGAAGGACCCAGTCAGTCGGGTTTTCTCCCCCGTCAGCCGGATGTTTCTAGCAAAGCACCCCTTAGCAAAAACTTAGGGGGAAGGTTGTTTTATATTATTAGTCAGTTGGTAGCATTTAAATACCAAATTTGAAGTGAATCGGTTGACTGGAAGTACCCAGTCAGTCGGGTTTTCTCCGCCATCAGCCGGATTTTTCTAGCGAAGTACCTCTTAGTAAAAACTTAGGGTGATGGTTGTCTTATATTATCGGTCCGGTTAGTTGATCGCATCTAAATACTAAATTTGAAGTGAATCGGTGGACGAGAAGTACCCAGTCAGTCGGGTTTTCTCCCCAGTCAACCGGATGTTTCTAGGGAACTTAGCAAAAACTTAGGGGAATGGTAGTTTTATATTATCGGTCCGGTTAGTTGATCGCAACTAAATACTAAATTTGAAGTGAATCGGTGGACGAGAAGTACCCAGTCAGTCGGGTTTTCTCCCCAGTCAACCGGATGTTTCTAGGGAACTTAGCAAAAACTTAGGGTGATGGTTGTCTTATAATATCGGTCCGGTTAGTTGATCGCATCTGAATACTAAATTTGAAGTGAATCGGTGGACGAGAAGTACCCAGTCAGTCGGGTTTTCTCCCCAGTCAACCGGATGTTTCTAGGGAACTTAGCAAAAACTTAGGGGGATGGTTGTTTTAGCGGATTTCCCCTGCAGGGAAGAAGCTATTAACGTAGTCAGCATGGTAAGACCTAGGCCCAGGACCATGATAACATTTTGTTTTGAGGTCCCCAGGCCCCAAAAACACCATTTGTTCAAAACTGTATATATATATGTCCGTGAGCACGATAACTCTCGTACAGATTGTCCGATTATGATGAAATTTGGTACACACATGTAAGGCAACATTTATGACTTTAAGTTCGAAAACCAGACAGATCGATCTATCCGAAGGGGTATCTATATTGACGAAACTTGGTATGTGGCTTTATGAGGTATTAAGATAAATTTATAAGCTTTGGAAATTCGCTGAGTATGCAGGTTTTCTGCTACGGGGGTATTTGTTTTTAATTTAAGTTATAGTAAATTATGTTTGATTAAAAGAAATGCATAACTATTTCATATTGCATGTTAGTTATTTAGTTATATTTTAAGTATTTATCACACGAGACAATTGGGGGCCTGGGGCAAAAATTCTGTGGGTACCCCAGAGACCTCTATTTTTAACTTGGTATTTTTTTCTCTCAGATGGGGACCCTGTTGCAGGGCCCCTAGAATTCGGGGGCCTGGGGCAAAGTGCTCCGATTGCCCCTCCCTTGTGGTGGCCCTGCATGTATATGGTTGATATTACCATTTGTCTTGAAAAACTGTTTCGTTTTGATGACCAAGGGTTAAAAGGGACATCACTATGGGGGTGGTCGGGGGTATCCCCCCCCCAAATAAAAGTAAAAATTCAAAAAGTTGGGCAATTTGAGAACTTACCAAGACGAGTTGAGATTTACGAGTTGCACCCAAATGATTAAAACATTCCAATTTCTGACCAATGTAGTAGTGAAAGTAAAATTTAAATTTGATTAGAAGTAATGGTGGGTTTAGTTTAAATTGAAAACAAGTTTGGACGCAGCACACTGACTTGAGGGAAGCTAATTTCCGCAAAAAAAAACTCGATACCACTTCCATCGCAGCAAACCTGTGTACTCAGTGAATTTCCAGTGCAAGTATGTTTCTCACTACTACATAAAGCCACTTACCAAGTTTCATAAAAATACATGAATAAATAAGTGATATATAGCATTTGATTTATTCACTATAAGAATAAATTAAAGGCTGAATATGCAGGTTTGCTGCAACACGAAAGATAAGGAATGTGTTTTTATACAATTATCAATATAACTTAACCAGGTGAAGCTGCATACCAAGTTTTATTAATTAAGGGAGATTTACACATTTACTTATATTCTCCATTAGAACAATTAACATTAGGGCTGATTAGGGAAAGTCGACAAAAAATTGTTTGTTTGTGAAAACACATCAATATACCAGTGCCAGAAGCCACATGCAAAGTTTCATCAAGAAACATTGATAAATAATCGAGGTATCAAATTGTAATTATTCTCCATAAGGATAAAATTGGACAAGGTCCTGTGTTTAGCACTTTAAATATCTCTGCAACCAAGTGGGGACATCCCCATGATATTTAATTTTAGTTTTGTCCCCCAAGTTCAGATGAGCAAAGTCCAAAGATACTTTGTAAGGTTTTTGCAGTTGGTATATTTTATTTAAGGTTTTCTAGCTAACCAGAAAAGACATCGTAAAATCAGATGTAAGGTCACATGATCACAAATCCAATCTGCAGTGTTACTGGAAACATAATTGAGCGTAGCTCTTATACTACACTCTGGTTTTTTATTTCCACGTACTCCTCCTGAACGGCTGAAGTGATCCACACTAAATTTGGCACGGTCATAGTAACCAACTATGGGAAGGTATAAATCTGAAATGGTCCAAATCAGACGTCAGGGTTCTGCCCTACGGCCCTTTAAACTTTCAGTAGTTTACAGTAGTTTTATGTGCAATTGTTGTTTTGTTTAAGTCAGTGGTATGTTTATCTTAAATAATTAATTATAACAAATGTATGTTTTTTTTACGTAAATGCCACGTTTACGCAGAGGAGGCGCCAATTTTGGACGACGCACCGTTGATGCATCCCGCCATAATCGACAGGAGACCATTGCACATACAACTGATGAAGAGTATGCTCAGAGGTAGGGAAAAATCAATTTGTGGGTACATTTCTCCAAAGTATTGATTAAAAAAATACTTGCTCCCTCAATATTGCGAGGAGACAACTGCATTGCATACCTAGTATTTATCATACGTGTACCATATTTTCCTAATTATTGTAATTAAAATGAACATTGATCAACTAATTACATCATTTTATCAACTGTTATTTTATTAAATTAATTATTGTTTTGAATTATTTATATTATTAGATTAATTGATTATGGGTTTAAACTTTCTTTCTGTATGTCCAGTGACAATTTAAAAATAGCTGTACCATTATTGTCCCCTGTAAGGTTGGCAACACTTATACTATTTTGTGATTTGTGCATCAGCTGGAAGACATCGCAAGAAATCTTTGCTGTGAACACTACTCTTATGTAAATGATCATACCTGTGCTGAAAGCTCTACGAACCTTGAGTTCAGAGGGGAAAAAGTGCTCACCTTTAGCGCTGACTGTCCCTGCTAATTCACCTTTGTCCTGTCACGTGCGCTACTGTTCACCTTTAAAACGTCAAATTGAGTACCTTTGTTTGTTTGTAAACAAACTAATAACAAACAGATTTAATTTCAATATATTTCAGCCAGCGTTATAATTTTAACAATTAACTTTATCCGTAAACACTAATCCGGTCCGAATAAGTAAAATATGCGATTGTGAATCTATCTGTGTTTGGGGGATGGAGTTATCAAAAGAAATTGTTTTTTGATAAGCGTGTCCCTACTTATCCCTACAATGGTTAGACTAGCACTTTAAATATCTCTGGGAACTACGTATTTTACTGACCAGAAGAAATCTTTACTGACTGGGTACTTCCAGTTGACTGATTCGCTTCAAAATGGTACTTTTGCTCTACCAACTAACCCAGACAATAATATAATACCCCCGTAGCAGCAAACCTACGTACTAAGCGAATTTCCAATGCATATATATGTATCTTAATACCACGTAAAGCCTCACACAAAGTTTCATCAATTTACAATCATAAATAAACAATTGATGACATTTTAATTATTCTCTATAAGAATAACATGGCGGATGAGTATGCAGGCTTGCTGAAACAAGAAACACAAAAAATGGGTTTTTATACAAATATGAATATATAACCCAACTAGGTGAAGCCACTTACCAAGTTTTATTCATTTATGTTCATAATTGAGGGAGACATAATATTTTACTTTTTCTCTATAAGAATAACATGGGGGCTGAGTACCGGCGGGAACCATCGGTAAAAATTGTTTTTTTTGTGCTGGTGACAATAGACCACAACCAGATGAAGCCATACACCCAGTTTGGTCGATATACGTTCATAAATAAGCAAGATATAAAATGATTCTTATTCTCCATAAGAATAAAATTGGACAATGCACTGTGTTTAGCACTTTTAATATCTCCGTAGCAAATTGACGTAGAGCAATAATAAAAACACCAAATTGTATGTTTTTTTTAAGCTGAATCCAATGGTGAAAATAAAATTTGTCTTTTTCTAAGATTACGTGTAAAAAATTCAAAAAACCCATTTCTGGGGTGCAAAACCCCTCCAAGATACCTCTTCGGATAGATCAATCTGTCTGGTTTTCGAACTTAAAGTCATAAATGTTGCCTTACATGTGTGTACCAAATTTCATCATAATCGGACAATCTGTACGAGAGTTATCGTGCTCTCGGACATATATTATATATATATATATATATATATATATATATATATATACAGTTTTGAACGAATGGTGTTTTTGGGGCCTAGGGACCTCAAAACAAAAAGTTATCATGGTCTTGGGCCTAGGTCTTACTATGCTGACTACGGTAATAGCTTCTTCCCTGCAGGGGAAATCCGCTAAAACAACCATCCCCATAAGTTTTTACTAAGTTCCCTAGAAACATCCGGTTGACTGGGGAGAAAACCCGACTGACTGGGTACTTCTCGTCGACCGATTCACTTCAAATTTAGTAATTAAATGCTACCAACTAACCGGACCGATAATATAAGACAACCATCACCCTAAGTTTTTACTAAGAGGTACTTCGCTAGAAAAATCCGGCTGACGGCGGAGAAAACCCGACTGACTGGGTACTTCCACTCGACCGATTCACTTCAAATTTGGTATTTAAATGCTACCAACTAACCGGACCAATAATATAAAACAAACTTCCCCCTAAGTTTTTGCTAAGGGGTGCTTTGCTAGAAACATCCGGCTGACGGGGGAGAAAACCCGACTGACTGGGTCCTTCCTATCGACCAATTCACTTCAAATTTGGTATTTACATATGCTACCAACTAACCGGACCAATAATATATAATAACCTTCCCCCTAAGTTTTTGCTAAGGGGTAAGTACTTCGTTAGAAACATCCGGCTGACGGGGGAGAAAACCTGACTGACTGGGTACTTCCGGTCGATCGATTCAATTCAAAATTAGTAATTTTGTTCTACCAACTAACCCGGACAATAATATAAAACAATCATCTTCCTAAGTTTTTGCTAAGGGATACTTCACTGTAAATATCCGGCTGACGGGGGAGAAATCCCTACTGAGTGGGTACTTTTGGTCGCCCGATTCGTTTCAAACTTGGTAATTTTGTTCTACCAACTAACCAGGACAAAAATATAAAATACCATCTTCCTTAGTTTTTGCTAAGGGGTACTTCGCTATAAACGGTGACCGGTGAGAAAACCCGACTGACTGTATACTTCCGATCGCCATATTCGCTTCAAAATTAGTAAATTTGATCTACCAACTAACCCGGACAATAATATAAAACAACCATCTTCCTAAGTTTTTGCTAAGGGGTACTTCACTAGAAATACCCTACTGACTGGGGAGAAAACCCAACGGACTGGGTACTTCCGGTCGACCGATTCACTTCAAATTTGATTTTTAAATGCTACCAACTAACCGGACCAATAATATAAAACAACCTTTCCCCTAAGTTTTTGCTAAGGGGTGCTTTGCTAGAAACATCCGGCTGACGGGGGAGAAAACCCGACTGACTGGGTCCTTCCTATCGACCAATTCACTTCAAATTTGGTATTTACATATGCTACCAACTACCCGGACCAATAATACAGGGTTATTCAAAAAGAATGGTGCAAAAGTAAGGTTAATTCATTTACATACTCTTGAGTTGCAAAATCATGAAAACAGAATAAAACTGTTTCTTATATTAACAAGTTTTAATTTACATTAAATTATATGCATTACAAATGCTCAATGTGAGCTCCATTAGAAAGTCCGCAAATATCCAGGTGAAATTCCAACTCAGCGCAGACATTCTGTAGCATTTCCTGGGTTATGGACTGCACGGCTTCTGTTATTCGATGTCTTAATTCTTGCAGGGTTTGGGGCATAGGATGGTAGTAC
The DNA here is from genome assembly GCA_963675035.1 of Allygus modestus. Taxonomy (NCBI): domain Eukaryota; kingdom Metazoa; phylum Arthropoda; class Insecta; order Hemiptera; family Cicadellidae; genus Allygus; species Allygus modestus. Next base: position 215,984,717 of record OY776112.1, read on the forward strand.
ACTTTGTCTTTGATAAACCCCCACAAGTAAAAATCACATGGCGTTAAGTCAGGCGATCTTGGCGGCCAGCGCATCAAAGGACTGTCTCCATTTCCAGAGCGTCCAATCCAATGGTCTGGCAACCTATCATTCAAAAACTCATGCACTTCAGACTTTAAATGTGGAGGAGCACCATCTAGCTGAAAAACTACGTCTGAAACATCTTCAATAAGCTGAGGAATGAGACATTCTGACAAGGTATCTAAGTAAACGATTCCAGGTACAGTGCCTTCAATGAAAAAGAAAGGTCCATACACTTTACGGTTGCTAAGAGTACTAAGAACATTCAGTTTAGGCGAATCTCTTTCGAACTCGATAAACTCTCTTGGCTTTTCTAACCCCCATATTCTTACATTATGGCGATTCACTTGTCCACTGAGATGAAAGGTAGCCTCATCACTTAACACTAGTCTCTCAGCAAAGCCATCATTTTCAAATTGTCTAATCATATCATGGCAAAAATCTGTGCGTTTTGGCTTGTCAGTAGGCTTCAATGCTTGTAACAGCTGCAGTTTGTACGGTTTTCGTCTCAAACGCTTGCATAAAACACGCCATACCGTGGACTGCGGTATGTGAAGTTCCCTACCAGCTTTGACTGTCGAGGTTTTTGGACTCCGCGCAAACTTAGCTTCGATTCTCTCCACAGCATCTGGTGAAGTCTGAGGACGGCCCAAACTCTTCCCGGCACACAAACATCCAGTTGTCTTGAATTGCCTCACCCAACGAGCTATGCAGTTCCGATGAGGAGCCTCCTTCCTGAATTTGGTCCGAAAGTTCCGCTGAACACTAACAATAGCATTAGTACGAGCAAACTCTAAAACACAAAATGCTTTTTCTTGTTTTGTAGTAGCCATTTGTTGACAGGCTTCATGTACTCAACTAAGCAACTGAGACAAAACATAACCTTGTCAAAACAAACTTATAAACACACCCTTTCCATTGTTGTAACAATCAGCTGTTTGAAATCACGGAAACAGTCGTACCAACCGTTTAGTTTTGCACCATTCTTTTTGAATAACCCTGTATATAATAACCTTCCCCCTAAGGTTTTGCTAAGGGGTAAGTACTTCGCTAGAAACATTCGGCTGACGGGGGAGAAAACCTGACTGACTGGGTACTTTCGGTCGATCAATTCAATTCAAAATAATTAGTAATTTTGTTACTTCAGTGCTGCCACCCCACGTCACATAAAACATTACAGTATTAACTTCAAAAGTATTTATACTGTATAAAATGTTTCAACTTAACAAGAATAAATTAAATTACAGAAATTCACTTAATTAATCAATTAAATTATTTAATTATTATTTATTACCGGTAATTAAATAGTTTTTTTCCAGGAACACAATGGTTAGGAAATATAAACGTCAGGCTGGGGCAAAATCCTACAGAAGGGGATCAGCTGTCTGTAAAATATATGAGGAAATCCTCAAAAGCTGCAAATATATACATTTTCCTGTTGAAGATGTGGGATCCGTGAATAAAGCAGCAGTTAATTTTGCCGTCACTCCGCTTTTTGTACGAAGGGGGCGGTATTGTTTCCCTCTTGAATTGAAATGAGAAGAAAGGCTCAAACAAAACTAAACTACATTTGTAACTAGTTTTCTGTTTGAATAGTTGTTCAATAGTTTAGATTTTCTTAGTTTTTTTGTTTAATCTTCCGTAAAATACTCAAAGTTTCAATAAATATGCTTTAAAGTTTCAATAAATATGCTTTGTAACTTCTGCTGGTGTTTCATGTAGCCCCTGGAATTGCTATCATGTAACAGTATTGAGTAACTGGTTCTAAAACCATAGAAAATAATGACCGCTACCTACCATGGGGCTACTTGGAACACCCATATTTTTTTTTAATATATAATAAATTATAAATAACAAAAGGAAAGCAGTGAAATGTATAGTTGGAGTAGAGACTCAAAGTTTAGACAGAGTTTCAATTTATTTTTGCAACTTATTTAAAATCTATATCACTTTGAAGTTGAAAACCGTTCCAAGTAGCCCCGGTTTACGGTACCTGCTTACTCAGCCCCCATGTTATTCTTATGGAGGATAATTAAAATGTTATATATCGTTTATTATTGATGAAACTTTTGGTATGTGGTTTCACCTAGTTTAATTCTATTAACCTAGAACCATTGACTAAATGCTAGAACTAAACTAGGTTATTTCCATAAACACCAATTGTTTGTGTTCCTTTGTTTAGCAAACCTACGTACTCATCCCCAATATTATTCTTATGGAGAATAATTAAAATTTTATATATTGCTTAATTATGAATATATTTTAATGAAACTTGGTATGCGGCTTTATGTGGTATTAAGACATATATTATGCATTGGAAATTCACTGAGTACGCAGGTTTGCTGCGACGGGGGTATTTATATTTGTCTCATGTATATATTACCTGTTGTTTAATAATGTTGTAAATTTGCTTACTATTACAATTTCAGTGTAATGGAAATATTGAAATAAAGAATTTAAATTTAAATTTCAAAATGAATTATAAACTTCAGATCCTCTGTGTATCCAATACATATATTTACATATAGTATAGTATTAATGGTTCGGAATAATCTTTAGCAGTTCGGTTGGAAGCAGTGCAATTTACTTATTTCTAAACGTGTCTGCTGGTTGCCCGTGACACCCATTTGGTTTGTTTACAAGTTTGAAAATAATGTACTGTATATGAAAGTTTTTCGGATTTTTTAAATTGAATAAATCGTGCTTTTATAATGGGTAAGTTTTTTTAATGAATTACAAGTTTTAGCATGTTACAATAACGAAACAATTACCAGTTTTGTTTGGTTTTTTATATATTGATAGTATCGATAACTATAACAAGTTAACCTCATCTTGAGAGTATAAATAAAAATAATAATCTTAATGCATACAATTATTTATAATTAATTTCCAATTTAGTGATAGTATTACTTAAGAACTATCACTTATTCTTCGTTTGAATATGAATTCATGCATCCACGTAATATGATATATCTTTACAAAACAGTCTTTAACAAACCGTCATAACACAGGCTAAAATCTCAGTTTGTATTCAACTTAACTTTGGGCTAGGCCTACCTCTATCTAGTTTATAGTTTGAGTTTCTTTAGGGTAGACTTTTGTAAGCGGAATGATATAAATAACCGAATGAAATATTTCGATACGGTATGAAAATTATTTAGGTTAGGCCTATTCAGTTTTGTTATGTTTCTGTTTAGGTGTCAAATCAGTCCAGATAATAAACGTTGATTCCATTATTACTTTAACATGTATTGCCAGAAACAAAATTATCATGTCATGTTATCGTCATGTTTTTTTAGGCTAGGGAAATCTAAATAAGAAATATTTTATATTTCTATTATTTTTCTTTTTCACTTATCTGGGTTTGCTTAAAGTTATTATTTTTTAATTTATTAAAAATACGTTGTATTATTTAGTGCCTGAAGGGAGTTCCTTGTTGTATCGTATGGAAAAAAAATCTGTACAGTTAGGGGAACAATTTCCTTCTCTGATTGTAAACCTTTTTCCTCTTCGGGTGTGTAGGCCAACCAAGCCGACAGTCAAAGTGAAATGTAAGCATTATAAGTGACTATATGCTGTTGTTGCATGGAATATAAAAAAAGGAGAAACTATTGTACTTATTATGTTAAGAGAGAGTGAAGCTGAAAAAAAACATTTGTTAACATTTAGAAGTAAAATAAAGCACTATTTCTTTCTTCTTTCCTTCTTTTCTTCAACGTCATGTTTTATTATTTCATTTTTATTTTAAGTTTAGTTGGAAAACAAACTGAAAAACAATCATGGCGTAGTAACTAACATACAGAGTAGCCTATAACATTTTTGCAGTCGATTAAAATACCGACCTAATGATATACCGTATTGATCAATTTCATTTGATTCTTTATATTGTTCCGCTTATGAAAGTCTACCCTTTCTTTGTGGTTGCTTACAAATAAAAAAACTTGTCCAGTAGAAAAAATAAATCCAGAACTTAGTTGAAAAATGGCTTATAAAGTCCACCCTGGAATCTCGCGGTGTGGTACCGGTATGGTATTAGTAAAAGTATTTTTATGACTGATGGGCCTATCAGCCTTTACCTTATATTATTACATCAGAGCACAACTGTTACCTAAATAAAGTGGCTATTGGAAGAAATGTCACACACATCACATTTGTCTGGAACTGGTGGCATGGTCCTCTTATCCCACTACTTGGGTGTTAGTAGATTTGGTAACATAGATAATTTGAAACTAGAAAGTCATTAATATACCTGCTCATTGTTCAATAGTATCTGCTAAGTTATTTACCCTCTTATAATATAGATAGGCTATATTGTCGTACATTTTTAATTGTAGTACAACTTTGACAACTAGGACTAAGTTATACATATTGACAAAAACTAAACCTACTTTAACCCTTTAGGCTACCTAAGACATAAGTAGTAGGTAGTGGACATAAGTCTACTACCTAAAACATAGTTTATACAGTGGAACCTCATTATCTCGAAACCCAAGAGGGACAACAACAATTTGAAGAGTTATCGAATATTTAGAAATATCAAGGTTCGACTTATTGAGGTGGTCTTAACACAAACTTCGACTTATTAAGGGTCACGGTAACGTAATCGATAAGTCATGGAGGAGTAGAATCCATACATTATTTTGTGATTTGTAGGCAGTGTATCATAACGAATCATATCGTAATAATTATAAACTTAATTTTAACAATTGCTAATGTGTACAATAAACCTGGAACTGATTTAAACAGATTTTTGGTGAATGTACTAAAGGATGAAAAATACCCACCAGTGATCATTGAACTTGTTGCAAAAACTACGTTTCATTGAATTTCATCCTCACACTAGAAGCTAAAAATTCGGACAACTAATAATGCCAGAGAGAAGTAGATGTAGGTGGTAGGGAGGGTGGGAATGTCGGGTTGAAACATGAACGAGAGAAATTCAAATGTAGTTACAGGACTAGGGTTTAGGAATCCGAACCAATAATATAAAATTTCGACTTATAGGTCCTCCAGTCAAAACTTACACTTGTAGAGGTACGGCGTCTTTACAGTTTCGAGTCATAGAGGTTTTATAACTAAAACTTCGAGTTATAGAGGTGCGGCGGGAGGCTATAAGACCGCAAAAATTTGAATTATCGAGATGTTCCCCGCCAATCCTTCGACTCATAGAGGTGTAATAGCATATTATTAAATAGGCAAGTTCAATGGGAATGAAAAAAAAACTTATCAAGGAATTAGATTTATTGAGGTTTGAATTATTAAGATTCGACTGTATGGAGTAAAAGCAATTTTACTGATGTAAGCACTGTAGGCTATTCAGTCTGGGTCTGATATATGTAGTGTACGGAACCTGATAGCCTAGATGAAAATAGAACTAAATTGTTCAGCACATAAGATGTAATATCACCTGGTCCAAACAGCTGTTAGTCTGGTCAGTGGCTGAGCGGTCCTAGCGGTTATTCTTCCGGCTAGGGAGTAACACTTGGATCAAGGTTTTGAATCCTGTTTCATTCGGTGGTTTTTATGTGCAATTCATGAAGAGCCCACCTGTCTGAATTATTTGTGAGTTCCACATCTGATCTGTTTAGGTTTTGATACTCATTACCTACCGAATCCTCATTACGGTATTACGGTTTTGTGTATGTCTACTAGAAGCACTTTTTTATAATTTAAAAAGTTCAGGCATCTAAAATATTAAATAATTATCAAATAACACTGATTTAACTACTCGATTCACAAGCACTTGTTTAAATGGTTAACTACACAGAACGCTAAGAGTCTATTAGCCGAATTAAATAGCAGCAAAGAAAGAGGAAATATGGGAAAACTGCATAATTCACGTGGAATAAGATATCTGTAGCAAAAATGTCACACTCCTTCGGATGCGATATCTTGGTCGGAAACATATTAATTAATCGATGAATTATTGATTAATTGTGAAAGTATTAACAATACTCTTTAGTAAACTCTGTACATTAATTTTTTGTTGTACCATGAATAAACACTCATCTTGCAATTAAGTAAATATTTTTTAAGGCGGATCTCAAATGTTTTAAATATACTGGGAGCTAATTTTACTCAGTTCAGACAAACTAAAATCAAAATATAAACCCTCTTACAACCAGGTTATAAATAACTGAGATAAAAACCTCACAGGAAATCTGCATGGTCATGTATGTAAACACCCAGAATTAATTCTCCATTAAGAGAAGATGAATAAATAACTAAATTTGTTTCATAGTTTGTCACAAAATGGAGCATAAGAGCAGCCAAATACGTGGATTAGGAATTTCAAATTTGAAAAAGTAATTTGCTAGTTTTCTGATAGCGTCTACTCACCTACTAATTAGAAAACAGAATGGCATTGCCACTTGCTTGCTTTTCTGTCATGGTGGGCAAAAATTATACTCTAATTTGCCCTTTCCTTCGTTAGAGAGCAGATACTTTACCCTTTCTCATTTCCTAGCTTGAGAACAATTTCGTGGCATTTATAAAATGCTTCTTCATGTCATCTCATTAACATACCTACCCTTTACATACATAACCCTTTTCATCTTTATAAGCCCAAGTCTAAGTTAGTATTTTTGCGTAATAGTTTTGTCTAGAGAACCTTCATAACAGCTGATGTACCCAAATTATCTTTACATATTTTAGTTATTAATATTTTAAGAAACTTATTGGTAAGCAGAAATTACAGTTTTTATTGTTAAAAATAAAATAAAATTGTTGTTTAAACCATGGAATCTTAAGAAAACGGATCCAAACCCTAAAATTAAATAATCTTGTATATTATTGTTTAGCCTATATAGCATCTCAAACAGATTTAGTTATAAATCTATAGATTTACGCCAAGTTAACCAACCCGAGTTTCCAAAGAAAGGATATAGACAAATAAAAATAATTTAACACTGTAAGGTATACATTTTCTTGATTTTGAGTACCCGGAATTCTTTTTACATATATATCGAGAGTCCTAAAAGTCTGGCAACGCCTGAATTTTTTTTATGAATAACAAACAGCAATGAACAATGAAACGTAATGACGTCGGTAACAATGATACTAGTTATCGACTTTTTATAAATTTAACAGGCATATTTTGCTGTTGAAAAATGTCCTGTGGGGGGTCCTAAAAATATCAAATGTAAGCGTAGGTTGTGTTATACCTCATTGTAAAGGTCTTTCTTAGTAGAACACATTGCCGCAAAAACAAAATCTCATATTTGACAGAGTTATGACAGAGTTGGGAATGGAAGACCTTTGAAATGAGTTATAATGCGACCTTTGTTACATTTAAGATTTTTTAAGACTTCCTCCTCGCGTTGTCTGCCCACAGCAAAATATGCCCTTTAAATGTATCAAGGAGTCGATAAATATGTGCCATAATTCTTGACATTGTTTTAAATTTATTTCTAAACCGAATATTCAGGGGTTACTGGACCTTTTGGACGCCCGGTTTAGTTTGTCTTTCACCTAAAATTTCATATAAATTATCAGTAATATTGCATAATATGTTTATCTTTACTGGGATGAAGGACAATATAAGATTTATATGTAAAATTGGTGGCGTAGACAGCCAGGGCCAGATTGCATGCTGGCGGGAAGTATGACGGACAGGCAGACAGACGCACACTCTGGCCATAAATAAAGTTATTGGTGACGCCCGTACCAGACCCAGTAACTGCGGCCGGCCACTCCCCTCAACTGCTCAACTGCTGCCGATAGTTTAACTGCATCGACATCTAATGTATAAAGTTCAATACAATATGCGACATAGCTTTCATATGATATAGAATTACATTAACACCACTGATCGGTTAAAATAAAGAGAATAGACTAGTAGAATACCCCGGTCGTAGCAAACCTGCACACTTACCGAATTTCCAATGCAAATATATATCTTGATACTGCATAAAGCTGCTTACCAAGTTTCTTTAATGTACATTAAAAAATAAGCAATATATAACATTTTAATTATTCTCCATAAGAATTACATGGGAGCTGAGTAGGCAGGTTTGCTGTAACAAGGAACAACTAAAAATGGAATTTTATGCACATTTTTAAAAAACTCAACTAAGTGAAGCCAGGTTCCAAGCATAAATTAGGGGAGCCATCAATTTGACTTATTCTCCATAAGAATAACATGGGGCTGAGTACACAGGATTGCTGTAACAGGAACCATCGGTAAAAATTTATTTCTTGTGCAAATCACAATAGACCATAACCAGATAAACCTAGTTTTGTCGGTATACGTTCATAAATAAGCGAGATATAAAATTGTTAATATTGTGCAAAAGAATAACATTGGACAACGTACTGTGTTTAGCACTTTCAATAGCTCAGTAACAAATTGATGTAGCCTAGAGCTATGATAAAATACCCCCGCCACAGCAAACCTGCGTACTCAGCGAATTTCCAATGCATGCATATGTTTCTCACTACCACATAAAGCCACTTACCAAGTTTCATTAAAATTCATAAATAAATAAGCGATCTATATCATTTTATTTATTCTCCACAAGAATAACATTAGGGCTGAATACGCAGGTTTGCTGCAAAACAAGAGAAGAAATTGTTTTTTGTGCAATAATCTATATAACTCAACCAGGTGAAGCTACATATTAAGTTTTATTAATTTATGTTCATAATTAAGGGAGATATAAAACTTTACTTATCCTTCCTAAGAATAACATTAGGGCTGAGTATGCAGGTTTGATGCTACGGGGATAATCAACAAAAAATCATTTTTTTGTGCAAATATCAATATACCAGAACTACGTGAAGTCACATACCAAGTTTCATTAATATGCATTCATAAATAATGGAGATATCAAATTTTATTTATTCTCCGAAAGGATGACATTGGACAACATACTGTGTTTAGCACTTTGAATAGGTATCTCTGCAACGGTTGGATGTAGAATCACAATTTAAACACCAACATGATTGTTTTGTGGAGCTGAGTTGATTGGTAAAAGCAAATGTGAAGTTTACATTAAAATTAACTGAGGGAAAGCCAAAAACCTTTTCCCCATAAGATTAACATGGGAGATTTTATGAGCAGGTTTTTTTGGATTTTCTCCACAGCCACTTAACCTAGGGTTAATAATTAAAAATACTACGTTATCTTTTTTTAAGCTCTATAACATGGGCCAAACCAAAATTAAGTGTTTTACAAATTTTATAGAAAAAATGTAAAAAAAAACAAAAATTGAAAACCCCCATAAATCCTACTTCCCTTAGTCCAATTTTTCTTGTTTTCAAACTTAAAGTAATAAATAGCACTTTACACATTTCAGCCAAATTTCATCAAAATCGGACGTTATTTACTCAAGTTATCGCATTCACGGACACGTGTGTGTGTGTGTATATATATATATATATATTCACATATATATAAATTTAAACGAATAGTGTTTTTGAAATCTGGGGACTTCAAAACAAAAAATTATCATGGTCTCGGGTTTAAGTCTTTCCTTGAGACCTACGGTAATAGCTTCTTCTCTACTGGGGAAATTCGCCAACACCAAATCGTGTGTTTTTTTAAGCTGAATATAGTGGTAAAACTAATACCCCCGTCGCAGCAAATCTGCTGACTAAGCGAATTTCCAATGCATGATATGTTTCTTACTACTACATAAAGCCATTTCCAAGTTTCATAAAAATACATCTATAAATAAGTGATACATAGCAATTTATTTATTCTCTATAAGAATATTAGGGCTGAGTATGCAGGTTTGCTGCAACAAGAAATAAAATAAATATGTTTTTATGCAATTATCAGTATTAACTCAAAACAGGCGAGGCTACGTACCAAGTTTTAATAATTTATGTTCATAATCAAGGGAGATATAAACCTTTACTTATCGTCCATAAGAATAACATTAGGGCTGAGCATGCAGGTTTGCTGCTATGGGGAAAAATCAACAATACCCCCGTAGCAGCAAACCTGCGTACTCAGCGAATTTCCAATGCATCTATATGTATCTTACTTAATACCACATAAAGCCACATACAAAGTTTCATCAATATACATTCATAAATAAATGATTTATGACATTTTAATTATTCTCCATAAGAATAACATGGCAGCTGAGTATGCAGGTTTGCTGAAGCAAGGAACATAAAAAATGGGGGTTTATACAAATATCAATATAACTCATGTAGGTAAAGCCACATAACAAATTTCATTAATTTATTTTCATAATGAAGGCAGATAACACGTTACTTATTCTCCATAAGAATAACATGGGGCTGAGTACGCAGGTTTGCTGCTACGGGAGCCTTTGGTAAAAAATTGGTTTTTTGAGCAAATATCAATGGTCCACAACCAGATGAAGCCGTATACCAAGTTTCGTCAGTATACGTTCATAAATAAGCAAGATATAAAATTTTTATTTTCCTCCATAAGAATAACATTAGACAACGTACTGTGTTTAGCACTTTCAATATCTCGGTAACCAATTGACGTAGAGAAATGATCAAAATACCAAATTGTGTGTTTTTTTACGCTGAATCCAATGGGAAAAACTAAAATTATATGTAAAAAATTCAAAAACCCATTTTTGGGGTACAAAACCCCCCCAAAATACCCCTTCGAATAGAGCAATCTGGCTGGTTTTCGAACTTAAAGTCATAAATGTTGCTTTACACGTTTATACCAAATTTCATCAAAATCGGATTATTTTTATGAGAGTTATCGTGCTCACGGACACACACATATATATATATATATATATATATATATATATATATATATATATATATATACAGTTTCAAACGAATGGTGTTTTTGGGGTCTGGGGACCTCAAAACGAAAAGTTATCATGGTCCCGGGCCTAGGTCTTACCATGCCGACTACGGTTATAGCTTCTTCCCTATAGGGGAAATTCGCTAAAAAGTCGGTTTTTTGTGAAAATTTCAATACACCAGTACTAGTTGAAGCCACATACCAAGTTTCATCAATATACATTCCATAAATAATCGAGATATCAAATTTTAATTATTGTCCACAAGGATAACATTGGACAACGTACTGTGTTTAGCACTTTGAATATCTCTGCAACAAATGGACGTAGAATCACAATTTAAACACCAAAATGATTGTTTTGTAGAGCTGAACCGATTGGTATTAGCAAATGTCAAGTTTACAGTAAAATTAACTGAGGAAATGCTAAAAACCTTTTTCCTATAAGATTAACATGGGAGATTTTATGAACACGTTTTTTGGATTTTCCCCGCAACGACTTAACCCAGGTTAATAATTCAAAATACCATATTATTTGTTTTTTAAGCTCTATAAAATGGTCAAAACCAAAATGGAGTGTTTTAAAAATTTTAGGGTAAATAATTAAAAAAACTGATTCTTGGCAAATTTAAAATCCCCATAAAACCACCTTCCCATGGTCCGATCTTTCTGGTTTTCGAACTTTAAGTCATGAATGTCATTATACACGTTTGTGCCAAATTTCATCAAATCGGATGTTTTTACTCAAGTTATCAGATACACACACACACATATATATATATATATATATATATATATATATATATATATATATATATATATGAATTTGAACGAATAGTGTTATTGGAATCTGGGGACCTCAAAACAAAAATTTATCATAGTCCCGGTCCTAGGTCTTACCATGAAACCTACAGTAATAGCTTCTTCCCTATAGGGGAAATTCCCTTAAATTTGACTTTTTAAAAATATGTAACATGTGAAAACCCCAAAAAACTCATTTTTTTGTACAAAACCCCCCCACAAAATATCCCTTTTCAGAGGTTGATCTGGCTGGTTTTCGAACTCTAAAGTCATAAATCTTGCTTTACACGTTTGTACTAAATTTCATAAAAATCTGATAATCTTTACGATAGTTACCGTGCTCACGGACACACACACAGGGGCTATACACATAATACGTAACACATTCAATGGGGGTATGGCGTAGCGTTATGTAGTGGGGGGGGTTTATCTTTAAAATTAAAGAATAGGTAATCAAATTAATATCTAAATCAAGGTTACAGTTAGTTATACAGAAAATACTTACGCTATACTATTTTAATAACAGTTAAACTAAAAATAAGTACATAAATTGTTTTGAGTAAGTTATGTAGTATTGCTTTACACCCATGTTTTGTGTTGTTTTAGAATGTAAAATCATGACTTGATTGACTTGTACTAGGCAATGCCACCACCCATATCTTTAGTTTTAGCGAATTTCCCCTATAGGGAAGAAGCTATTACCGTAGGTCTCATGGTAAGACTTAAGCCCGAGACCATGATAACTTTTTGTTTTGATGTCCCCAGATGTCCAAAACACTATTCGTTCAAATTTATATATATGTCCGTGAATGCGATAACTTGAGTAAAAACCGTCCGATTTCGATGAAATTTGGCTCAAATGTGTAAACTGACATTTATGACTTTAAGTTCGAAAACCAGAAAAATCGGACCATGGGAAGGGGGGTTTATGGGGGTTTTAAATTTTCCAAAAATCAGTTTTTTGCATTTTTTACCCTAAAATTTTTAAAACACTTAATTTTGGTTTAGACCATGTTATATAGCTTAAAAAAACAAATAATATGGTATTTTGAATTATTAACCTAGGTTAAGTGGTTGCGGAAAAAATCCAAAAAACATGCTCATAAAATCTCCCATGTTAATCTTAAGGGAAAAAGGTTTTTGGCTTTTCCTCAGTTAATTTTACTTTAAACTCCACATTTTCTTTTACCAATCACTTCAGCTCCACAAAACAATCATTTTGGTGTTTAAATTGTGATTCTACGTCAAACTGTTGCAGAGATATTCAAAGTGCTAAACACAGTACGTTGTCCAATGTTATCCTTATGGAGAATAAATAAAATTTGATATCTTGATTATTTATGAATGTATATTGATGAAATTTGGTATGTGGCTTCATGTTGTACTGGTATATTGATAATTGCACAAAAAATAAATGTTTTGTTGATTGTCCCCGTAGCAGCTAACCTGCATACTCAGCCCTAATGTTATTCTTATGGAGAATAAGTAAAGTTTTATATCTCCCTTAATTATGAACATAAATTAATAAAACATGGTAAGTAGCTTCACCTGGTTCAGTTATATTGATAATTGCATAAAAACTCATTTCTTATCTTCCTCGTTGCAGCAAACCTGCGTACTCAGTCCTAATGTTATTCTTATGGGGAATAAATAATACCCCCGTCGCAGCAAACCTGCGTACTCAGCGAATTTCCAATGAATATATATGTTTTTCACTACCACATAAAGGCACTTACCAAGTTTTATAAAAATAAATTAATAACTAAATGGATCTATAGCATTTTATTTATTCTCCATAAGAATAACATAGGACTGAGTATGCAGGTTTGCTGCAACAAGGAGCACAAAATATGTGTTTTTATGCAATTATCAATTTAACTCAACCAGGTGAAGCTACATACTAAGTTTTATTAATTTATGTTCATAATTAAGGGAGATATAAAACTTTACTTATTCTCCATAAGAATAACATTAGGGCTGAGTATGCAGGTTAGCTGCTACGGGGACAACCAACAAAATAATTGTTTTTTGTTCAAATATCAATATACCAGTACAACATGAAGCCACATACCAAGTTTCATCAATATACATTCATAAATAATCAAGATATCAAATTTTATTTATTCTCCATAAGGATAACATTGGACAACGTACTGTGTTTAGTACTTTGAATATCTCTGCAACGGTTGGACGTAGAATCACAATTTAAACACCAAAATGATTGTTTTGTGGAGCTGAAGTGATTGGTAAAAGCAAATGTGAAGTTTAAAGTAAAACTAACTGAGGAAAAGCCAAAAACCTTTTTCCCATAAGATTAACATGGGAGATTTTATGAGCATGTTTTTTTGGATTTTTTCCGCAACCACTTAACCTAGGTTAATAATTCAAAATACCATATTATTTGTTTTTTTAAGCTCTATAACATGGTCAAAACCAAAATTAACTGTTTCAAAAATTTTAGGGTGAAAAATGCAAAAAACTGATTTTTGGAAAATTTAAAACCCCCATAAACCCCCCTTCCCATAGTCCGATTTTACTGGTTTTCGAACTTAAAGTCATAAATGTCACTTTACACATTTGAGCCAAATTTCATCAAAATCGGACGTTTTTTACTCAAGTTATCGCATTCACGGACACATATATAGATATATATATATATAGATATATATATATATATATAGATATATATATATATATATAGATATATATATACATATATATAAATTTGAACGAATAGTGTTTTAGTCATCTTGGGACCTTAAAAAAAAATTTGTCATGGTCTCGGGCTTAAGTCTTACCATGAGACCTACGGTAATAGCTTCTTCCCTATAGGGGAAATTCGCTAATTCCCTATAGGGGAAATTCGCTAAAATGTAATAAATCACTTATTTATGAATGTATTTTTGTCAAAATTGGTGAGTGGCTTTATGTACTAGTGAGAAACATATCAATGCTTTGGAAATTCGCTGAGTACGCAGGTTTGCTGCGACGGGGGGTATTTAAATTTGTTAGCGAATTTCCCCTATAGGGAAGAAGCTATTACCGTAGGTCTCATGGTAAGACTTAAGCCCGAGACCATGATAACTTTTTGTTTTGAGGTCCCCAGATGCCAAAAACACTATTCGTTCAAATTTATATATATATATATCTATATATGTGTCCGTTAACACGATAACTTGAGTAAAAAACGTCCGATTTTGATGAAATTTGGCTCAAATGTGTAAAATGACATTCATGACTTTAAGTTCGAAAACCAGAAAAATCGGACCATGGGAAGGGGGGTTTATGGGGGTTTTAAATTTTCCAAAAATCAGTTTTTTGCATTTTTCACCCTAAAATTTTTAAAAAACTTAATTTTATTTTTGACCATGTTATAGAGCTTACAAAAACAAATAATTTAGTATTTTGAATTATTAACTTAGGTTAAGTGGTTGCGGAGAAAATCCAAAAAAACCTGCTCATAAAATCTCCCATGTTAATCTTATGGGAAAAAGGTTTTTGGCTTTTCCTCAGTTTATTTTAATGTAAACTTCACATTTGCTTTTACCAATCTGTTCAGTTCCACAAAACAATCATTTTGGTGTTTAAATTGTGATTCTACGCCCAACCGTTGCAGAGATATTCAAAGTGCTAAACACAGTACGTTGTCCAATGTTATCCTTATGGAGAATAAATAAAATTTGATATCTCGATTATTTATTAATGTATGTTGATGAAACTTGGTATGTGGCTTCAAGTAGTACTGGTATATTGATATTTGCACAAAAAATTGGTTTTTTATCGATTATTCCCGTAGCAGCAAACCTGCGTACTCAGCCCCCATGTTATTCTTATGGAGAATAAGTAAAATGTACTGACTCCCTTAATTATGAACATAAATTAATAAAACTTGGTATGTAGCTTCACTTGGTTGAGTTATATTGATAATTATATAAAAACCCATTTTTCTGTCCCTTGTTGCAGCAAACCTGCTTTCTCAGCCCCCATGTTATTCTTATGGAGAATAACTAGAATGTCATATATCGCTTATTTATGATTGAATATCGATGAAACTTAGTATGTGGCTTCGCCTAGTTAAATTCTATTTATATTTGCATAGAAACCAATTGTTTCTGTTCCTTGTTTCAGCAAACCTACATACTCATTACCAATGTTATTCTTATGGAGAATAATTAAAATCGCTTATATGTGAATATATTTTTATGAAACTTGGTTTGCGGCTTTATGTGGAATTCAGACAAATATTATGCATTGGAAATTCGCTGAGTCTGCAGGTTTGCTGCGACGGGGGTATTTTGTATTTGTATTAGTTATAAATTAAATTTGTTATGTTTTAGCTGAGATCGTTTATTTTGTTGTTTATATAATTAGTAACAGTCTTGTTTGTTTGTATACATTTTTCTTTGAAATAAGTCAATAATCAATCTTGTTAAATATAAAGACATAATGTTTATTGATTCATTGAAATCCATATTCCAAATTGTTAATAAAACGATGTTGAAGAGGTTTCAGCTGTGTTGAAGCCTACTATGATTGAGTTATGTAACACGTGGAAGGTTAGTGAATCGGAGATAACTCATGTAAGGTAATTTTTTATAATAATATTGTGCATAAATCTTTTTAGGTTATGAACTGAGGAAAACAAATATGTAATATTGTGGGGAGTAAAAAAATTATTATTACCCGTTTACTATACAAATAAATAGAAAATTAGCATTTACGTAAAAAAATTTCCGACACATTGATGTACAAAAATCTTGTACAGATTTTTTTAGGCCAAATATATTATAAACATGTTGTATTACATTCAATTCCCTACATAGAAATGTATAACACATGGGGAAAATATTTTGTTGTACATGTGTTATGTAATAAAATACGAAAAATCACAACTTTTGTCGAGTAAGACGAATAATTAGTGAATCGGAGATAACTCATGTAAGGTAATTATTTATAATAATATTGTACATATATTTCTTTAGGTTATGAACTAAGGAAAACAAATATGTAATATTGTGGGGAGTAAAAAAATTATTATTACCCGTTTACTATACAAATAACTAGAAAATTAGCATTTACGTAAAAACATTTCCGAGACACTGAAGTACAAAAATCTTGTACAGATTTTCTTAGGCCAAAAATATTATAAACATGTTGTAGTAAATTCAATTCCCTACACAGTAAAGTATAACACGTGGGAAAAACATTTTTATTTACATGTCTTATGTTTATAAACAAATATACACTAACATTATGCTAAAATACCCCCGTAGTTGCAAACCTGCTTTCTCAGCGAATTTCCAATGCATATATATGTATCTTAATACCAGATAAAGCCACATACAAGTTTCATCAATATACATTCATAAATAAATGATTTATGACATTTTAATTATTCTCCATAAGAATAACATGGCGGCTGAGTATGCAGGTTTGCTGAAGCAAGGAACACAAAAAATAGGGTTTTATACAAATATCAATATAACTCATGTAGGTAAAGCCACATAACAAATTTCATTAATTTATTTTCATAATGAAGGGAGATAACACGTTACTTTTTCTCCATAAGAATAACATGGGGCTGAGTACGCAGGTTTGCTGCTACGAGAGCCTTTGGTAAAAAATTTTTTTTTTTGAGCAAATATCAATGGTCCACAACCAGATGAAGCCGTATACCAAGTTTCATCAGTATACGTTCATAAATAAGCGATATATAAAATTTGTATTTTTCTCCATAAGAATAACATTAGACAACGTACTGTGTTTAGCACTTTCAATATCTCGGTAACCAATTGACGTAGAGAAATGATCAAAATACCAAATTGTGTGTTTTTTTAAGCTGAATCCAATGGGAAAAACTAAAATTTGACTATTTCCAAAATTATATGTAAAAAATTTGAAAAACCCATTTTTGGGGTACAAACCCCCCCCAAAATACCCCTTCGGATAGAGCGATCTGGCTGGTTTTCGAACTTAAAGTCATAAATGTTGCTTTACACGTTTATACCAAATTTCATCAAAATCGGATAATTTTTACGAGAATTATCGTGCTCACGGACACACACACACACACACACACACACACACATATATATATATATATATATATATATATATACAGTTTCGAACGAATGGTGTTTTTGGGGTCTGGGGACCTCAAAACGAAAAGTTATCATGGTCCCGGGCCTAGGTTTTACCATGCCGACTACGGTAATAGCTTCTTCTCTATAGGGGAAATTCGCTAACACACAAAAACATTAGACTCACTTTCACTTCACCAATTGACTAATTTATCCCTTTCCAGTAATATTTATGCATAAAGATTACTGTTATAAACACACAACCACTACACTGTCACTATAAACTCCGAATTTAGAACAATTTCTGAAATAATCGCGGATAAAATTTCACTTACAAAGATGTAGGTTATACGTGAGGTTCATCTGACAACAGCAAGAATCGGCCAAACATCTGCCTAACTGATATTTACTTGCGTTGCTCAAAGTAGTAATAGTGGCCATTGATGCCATTTGTCAAAACAAATTATTCTACGTTTCTTCTGCTACAATTTGACACAACTATTGACTAGTTATAAAACTTCCTATATATACGGTATATATATTTACAGGCGTTTCATAATGGTCGCCGGAAGACCATTGGCCATTTGTCAGTTTTGACCAAAACAGCTGTTTTATAAAAATCATATGCTCTTTGTTATCTTATCGTTCAAATAATAAATACGATAATGTACAGCCACTCTTCTGCTGTCCAGTGGTACCACCCGCTACTCCATAAGACGAAATTTACCCCAGTTATGTTATTTTGTCCCAGGCCATGTTTGGCGAATTTCGACGAGTCAGTTGCAGGTATTGATTTGCACTAAAACAACCATTCACTTTATACAGTCGTTACGCTCTTATACAACTGCTATACGGTTCATTTATATAATAAAATGAAAGTTCAGAATGTCATCTTTCAAATGGTATATAACTTGTCCACTTTCGAGTTAATTATAAATTACTTTTTAGCATTGGGACATTTTTGGACCTTAATGGTCGCCCGGCGACCATGACCATTTTAAGGGTAAGATTGAATTGGTCGCTGGGCGACCATTGGGCACGGTTAGGGATAACTGATATTGTAATACTTCGGTCACCATTTTGGTCATCCCTTTTACTTATTTTTCTCACTTAGATGATTGGGCCATCAGTCATTTCAGTTAAAGTGTGGGTACATATTGGTTTCTATTCTGTACTATTGTTCTTCGCTAATTTCCATTTCACATTGTAATCATTGATTATTATTTAAATTATCCACATCTTAAAATTTCTTTACCCTATTTTGCTTTGATTGGCCATTTAGTTATCAAATTGGTTTGACTTTGCTTTGATTAATTAGCAAATTAATTAGTGCTTAGGTCTATAATGTGCAGCACGGTGAAATTTCAGGTTTGAAAAAATCTTGGCATTCGTCAAAAATTGAAAAGTGGAGATGCAGGGAATAGTACATTACACCCTACCAAACGTTATAAAGGTCGGGCCATTAGTGTAGTCTCTAGGTCTATAATCATCTGTAATCATTAACATAACTTCAGACCACTTTTTGGCTTAAGGGATTATCAAAACTAATTCACCCACAACTCAAATTCGAAGATTTTGAGGAAAACAATACTTTCTCCATGTATTGGGGGGGGGGGGAAGTAAAATTAAATTGTAGATGAGATTACTTACATAACTCTGAAAACAGTCTCCATGATAGTTGAATTTGTGATGCCTCTAAATGATAGAAAAACTTAAATCAACTAGCGTTTCCTAGGTTTTAAAAATATATTTATAATCTGTTACTATGGTTATTATTATATGTTAGTTAAAAAATGTCTCTTAATAATTTTATTAAAATTATATATAGCCTTATGAGAGATTCCTTAGAAAAACTACATTTTTCCCTCCAACTTTCCCATCGAGACCTTTCATTCAAGTAAAGGCTACGCTTCGGATTTAATGCTTTTCTCAAACATTATGTCACGGTTTGACTTTATACATATAAATGAACCTGCTACGAAAAAGATATACATGTAAATTGGCGAACCCAAATATTGTCTCTTTTACTTTAATTTTATGTCGAATAAAATATTAAATTCAAATGTTCAGACACAACGGATTCAATTAAACAAGTAAAAATTGACATCCGAGTGTTCATTATTGTTGGCAGCCAAATGTGACCGCTGGATTGTGATTGGTCGTAGACTAACTGGTAACTCGCGCGTTCCCAGGAAACAACCATTGGCGTACACAGGGACAGTAGTTTACAAGTTAGCGTAGCCGGCGCGGCGGGAACTATCGGCAGCAGTTGAACAGTTACTGGGTCTGGTACGGGCGTCGCCAATAACTGGTAACTCGCGCGTTCCCAGGAAACAACCATTGGCGTACACAGGGACAGTAGTTTACAAGTTAGCGTAGCCGGCGCGGCGGGAACTATCGGTAGCAGTTGAGCAGTTACTGGGTCTGGTACGGGCGTCGCCAATAACTGGTAACTCGCGCGTTCCCAGGAAACAACCATTGGCGTACACAGGGACAGTAGTTTACAAGTTAGCGTAGCCGGCGCGGCGGGAACTATCGGCAGCAGTTGAGCAGTTACTGGGTCTGGTACGGGCGTCGCCAATAACTGGTAACTCGCGCGTTCCCAGGAAACAACCATTGGCGTACACAGGGACAGTAGTTTACAAGTTAGTGTAGTCGGCGCGGCAGGAACTATCGGCAGCAGTTGAGCAGTTACTGGGTCTGGTACGGGCGTCGCCAATAACTGGTAACTCGCGCGTTCCCGGGAAACAACCATTGGCGTACACAGGGACAGTAGTTTACAAGTTAGCGTAGCCGGCGCGGCGGGAACTATCGGCAGCAGTTGAGCAGTTCTGGGTCTGGTACGGGCGTCGCCAATAACTGGTAACTCGCGCGTTCCCAGGAAACAACCATTGGCGTACACAGGGACAGTAGTTTACAAGTTAGCGTAGCCGGCGCGGCGGGAACTATCGGCAGCAGTTGAGCAGTTACTGGGTCTGGTACGGGCTTCGCCAATAACTGGTAACTCGCGCGTTCCCAGGAAACAACCATTGGCGTACACAGGGACAGTAGTTTACAAGTTAGCGTAGCCGGCGCGGCGGGAACTATTGGCAGCAGTTGAGCAGTTACTGGGTCTGGTACGGGCGTCGCCAATAACTTTATTTATGGCCAGAGTGTGCGTCTGCCTGCCTGTCCGTCAAACCTCCAGCATGCAATCTGGCCCTGGCTGTCTACGCCGGCAAACTTTACGTATAAATATCGTAACGTGCTTTCTCATATCAAATAATATAGCCTACCTTGTTTATTTAAAAAATAATGCAATAAAGTATTTGGTTCGTTAACTTTTTTCTGGGTTTCATTCGGGAAAGGGTAGTATAAATGGAGAGTATTTTACATTTTATTATTGAATTGGGTTTAAAAATCGAGGAAACAATTAAAATCGGTGGTTAATCATATATTACTGTTATTTTAAAATCTTTATTCATTATTTATCAAGGGAGTTTTTTTTCGGTAGGTTATTGTGGCATCAGAATTAGTTATTAAGCCATAATTTTGAAGGTTACCTTAGCTGGCAAGTTATAAAAAAAACAATTATTCAAAAACAAAAAAAATCATAATTATGTGGGTGATTAGAACTTACTTATTTGTCAAGGTACTGGCGCCATAATAGAGCGACAAGTTCAACTAACTAAAAACAGAAGTTTAAATTCTAGCAAGAAATATATATGAGCATTGCAAGTTTGTTGATATTTATGAATTCTGTGGCGAACAAATTTTTAAACTTGAACTGTAGTCATCAGCTATAATGTAACTCCAAAATTAAGAACGAACAATAAGAATCTATTATGGGGCAGCGCTGCTAAATTAGTTTTTTTGTTTTCAGACCTTAAATAAATACATCTGGATTAATGTTTTCTGTTATTATCACAAATGCATTCACAATAATATTTTAATATACTATAACAATAACAATACAGTAATAAAATATGTGTACAAAAAGTAATCAGTTATCTTTAGAATAAGGGGAGAACATGCAGTAGGTAATGTCGATAATGTTTGCAAAACGCTAATCAAACATTCAGTTAAAAAAAATAGTCGTTTTTCAATACTGACGTATAAGGATGTGTAATATTTTAATTAGTAATTTAGTGAACAGATCCACTATAATTATAATTTTAATTTTGAAGAGAAGTTATAAACGGGAAAACTTTGTCTATGAATACAACATAATAAAGGTCATATAAGTACTCTACAACATTCGTTCACCGTAAGACTATGGGATAGTAACTTTAGTTAAACCGGTTATAATTTGTTTTTGAACAGTTTTTTTTAAATATAAGTAAAACGATGCAATATTTGCAATTTTAAGTGTGAGATGTCCTGTTAAGTTGAGTAGATTAGGCATGTGACCTATAAAAAGCAAACACAGACAATAACAATGAGTGGTTTTTGAGTTACAGATTAGGGGTTGAGATAGATATTATAAATAATGGTTATGTTCATGCTCTTAGTTTGCTAACAATGTTAATTAATTATGACATGTAATAATCTGACTCGACAATAGTTTGATAAATAAAGCAATTCAATAAAATTTAGGGAGTCAGAAGCGAAAGTGCGGCGAGAGCGAGATGCGATAAGGAGGGAGTCGCACTTTGGCCCGAGATATTGTTTATAAGGAGTCTAGCGGCTCGGCGCTAGCTTTCAGTCTAGTGGTGACAATGCCCGCGTGGGCCAGTGATAGTGTTAACAAGATCTGGGGGCCGTCCCCGGGGAGTGCCAGCGATGCCACTGGGTCTCCGCCGTCCCCCGCGTCCCCTGGGTCGCCTCTGTGTGGGTCTCCCCCACTGCTGCACCGACACTCCTCCGGCTACCTGTCCGAAGGGCGGTCCACACCTTCGCCGCCTCCAGAGCTCTCGGAGGACTCGTGGATTCGCTACATCCTCCTTCACTTCATCCCCAACCTGGTTGGCGCGGTGTTCTACCTCGTTTGGACCCAGGTTATCCTGTTCGGACCCACCCTCTGGTTCTCGGCGTGGCTGTGGTGTCTCGGCAAGTTGATCTTGATGCCGCTCAACTTCACAAAGTGGGGGCTGACGGTGCTGACTACCCCGGCTTCGGAGAGATTGCGGAGGAAAAGGACCGTTCTAATCAGTGGGGGAAGCACCATCCAAACGATTCATCTGGCGAGGAACTTCCACTCTGCAGGGGCGAGAGTTGTGGTTTTTGAAGTGCAAGGGAATTTCGGACTCGCGAGATTTTCTACCGCTGTGGACAAATACTACACTGTCCCATCACCCACTGGAGATAGAGCGGATAAGTACGTCGCCGCCGTCAAGAGGATAGTGGAAGAAGAAAGAGCGGTGTACTATATTCCTGTCAGCTCCAGTTCGACCGCTTACCACGATGCGCTGGTGAAACCCCACGTCGAGTTGATGGGATGCACCTGCTTCTGCCCCGGACTGAAAGAGGTTTGTGTTTTGGACGATGTTTTCGAAGTGATGAGAAGGTGTCAGGCCGAAGGAATGGCTACACCCTTGCACTATCCTATCACCAGCACCGAAGAAGTGTACAGACTATACGAGAAAGGCACGTTGTGCACCGGAAGACATGTGATGATAAACGTGGGCACTCTGGGTTGTAGAGACAGAGTCAGGATAGTGTTGCCCCAGAAGGTCCAGGACTATAAGATGAAGCACGAGGTGAGTCAACAAAGACCTTGGGTCATCGTGAGGGACTATCCTGGCGATCATTTCGTGACTTGCACTACAGTCAAAGACTCCGTCGTGGTGGCCAACGTTACGTGTAAAGTCGACGCGGTGCAAGGAGGACTGACTCCCGTTGACCATCACGAGATCAACCTCTGGATCAAACAGTTCTTCGCCAAGTTAAAGTTCTTACGACCACTCACAGGCCACATCAGTTTTCGATTCGTTGTCTCCTCGGCGAGTGGAAGTATAGTCCCTCTCGGCTGCAAAGTCGGAGTCTCCCTCCCGTACATCTGCCACACTAGCATTCATCCCCGGATGATATGGAAGCCTTGTCGCCACTTCAACCCGCAGTCGCCCGGACCGCTGATCAGCGACGTCGGACGCTACTGGATGCACCAAGTGGTCATGGACACGCTCAGGAGTCCCGGGGTCAAGTCCTTTAGGAGGTTTGTGAGTACCCTTCTCAACAAGCAGGAGGCTCTGTTCGTCTACTGGGACCCTCTGCCGTACTTTGCCTACTACCATATCCAGCTACCCGTCGCCAACATCTGGAGGTTACTGACGGGCCACCGGACCATCGACAACGGCGGCCACGGCTTCAGGAGAGTCGCGGGAGTGCGGTAACTTAATGTAGCTGTTAGTTGTAGATCGGCTGGGGTTGTATTTATTGATGTTCGTTTTGACTCTCCGTATACAAACTGTGAGGAACGTCTCCAAATACAACCCAAAGTCTTTTGCAGTATACCGTTAATTAGTGAAGTTTATCTCGTATTGTATTATAGTAATAGTTTATATTAACGCTGTAAAATAAACGACCTTAGAATCGTTTTTATATTTGTTGAGGTTTAAAATTTACTGTCACTTCTCTAAGGGACGAATTCTTATATATCGAGATAATGTTGACTTAAAGTACCAAAACTGCATTTAACCTTTTAAATTCACGGTATGTTGCAACAGATCCAATACAGTTTTGATAACAATTTCTTTCTGTATATTAAATGTAAAAAATGTGAGAAATCACGATGTTATCGAATGCATTGTATCAGTGCCGGGCGAATGAACCTCCACCCTGGGGTAGGAAGTGAAGTGACCAGGGGCGAGTGCAAACAAACAACTGATAGGGTAATCAGCTGCTAATTAAGCAATCACTATTTTTTATCTCTTTGACAGTTCGTACCGCGACCACGCGTTCAGCGAGTGGTCCAGAAAGACTTGTAGCTGCGCAACGTGATCTTTGGAAATTAAAGGATGGTAAAGTGATATATTATCAATTTACTACCTTTTTTAAGAGTGAATAACGCTGTTGTAATATAATGTAGACTATTAAATATTTTTGTCGGATGATGACTTACAACGATTACCTGAATATCTCATTATTGATACAATCGATTTATTATCTTGAAAACAACCAGATTATCTAGAGAGTTTTAGGTAAACAATTCTGCTAAAAATGACAGCATGTATGATTATTGTTCTGTCGGATTTATTGCCAGCTAAAATGTACAGGAACTTTTGAATATTAGTAATTTAAACCACGTTAGTTCTGTAGTTTTTGTGTGGTTAAGTAGTAGCCAAATTAACAAACATACTATATACATTTATATAATAGTATTGTCTGCGCATTAGGAATTGTACATTTATTTTTAAAAATATTTAACTTATTTGTTTTCTATTGATTATTCATTTAAATTTTAAAACAAGATTTTACTCTTGAAAAAAGCTGTCAAAAAGTTTAAAATAATAACAATTTTATTACCTAATCAGTTTCTTTGTTTTAGTCAACTTTCAAATAAAACACTATTTACTGAAACAAACACTGTTAACGTTTTTTACTGAAAAGTTGTTATTTACACAAGAGTTAGTGAAGTACAACTTGATGTAAATCTGTACGCATTTGTTATATATTCTTACTTATCATTAGTTAAAAGCGATTAATCTCTAGATATGTTTTTTGTCCGTATAACTTAACTGGCAGAACAGCCTGGTCATTTTGAGGGCCAAGCAAGGGCAGTTGAACCCGTGGAGCTTGGTTTCCCACGTAGGCGGTGGAAAGCTTATATTTTAATAAGTCTAATTGGATGGGTCTAGTAAGACTTAAGTTAAGAGACCGAATGTTAATGTTTAACTACCAATGCAGTGCCTTGGGGCTGGTAACCCATCTGGCTCCCACCCCTCAAAGTGGTTCCCAAGTTATAAACATTGAAATAATAATTTGAATTTCATTCGACTACAATAGGTAATAGTATATTTCTAGAAGTAAACGTTGAGGGGATCGACATATAATTTAGGACTGACATGTAAGTTATTGACATTGAAACATACAGTGTAACTTTGGCTTTTACTAATCTATTTTTGAAGGTTTTTATTTCACCTAGCTCTCTGAGCTCGTCTGAATGGGATTTGCCGGGTTATATGAGGACAAACTGTAAACGTAAATTTTCGTTTTACTTATTGTTTTTGCTTTTAGTTTTTATTTTAACAGAGTATGAATGTAGAGTATCTCGTTCTATTCCAAATATTGTGGAATAGTTTGGATGGTACGGTCCTACATTAAGGTATTTCACATTTTGTAAAAATTCTGACCAACCTTTGAAGAGTACAGAAACCCCTTTTTGGAAACTTTGCTGTCGTTTATTTTCTAGGAAAATAAGTGGTCAGCTTAAGAATAGTGGTTTTTCATTAATTAATGTAGAAAATTTCTTACACATTGAAAAATTAATGTGAAAACATAAATATACTGAGTATTCACACATAAAAAACCCATTTACTATAATCACTAGTACCTCTAATTAAATCGTACAAAAGAAGATGTTATATTGGGATTAATATAAAGAAGTAGTCCAAGAGTTGTCGATTGACCGTTTATTGACTTGGTTATATACTTTTGTATCTAACCAGTTAATATACAAATTTAAAAAATGTAAAAATAAGTATAATAAATCAAATGTTCCATTGTAAAACAAACAGTTTTAATTTTACAATCAAAATTTCATCATTTTTATCGAACTCCTCAGGCGTAGTGTAGGGCCTATTAGCTTTAATCTAAGGATTTATGCATTAAATAGTTTCTAAATATGGCTTATTCTCGCCATATATGTTTACATACGTATTAACTGGGTATTTGTACTGGGTATTAACACATGCCCAGTTATATTGTAAATCACCCACGTTATTTTCTGAACATTTGTGATGTCCTAGCGAACGACGATAACCCATGGCTGGCACGTATGACATGTTGGGTCTTTATTTATCCGTCTTAAACTGGAACTTTTAAGTGAAAATAAGGTCGATGTAAAAATAAATTTATAATAACTGCGAAAAATAATTAAATATAAATAATAACAATTAAATTAGTAGGCTACTTTGGGCGAATTTATTCCTCTGGTTAATCATGTAAAATATTTTAATTTAAGTGTTATCAATTTTATCTTAAATGATTTCCGAGCCCTTGATTAAAGCCCTTAACACGGTCTTATAATTTATTTTGTTTTAAAATTAAATCATTTAAAAAATCCTGGCATACCAAATTTAAATCCATTTTTAATCCGCCTCTGGTAAGCTTGTTGATATCGAAGCTACGGTTTTAACATAGATTGCAATGGTAGTAGTGGTGAAATACGGGGGAGGCATACTATTCGGCGCTTTTTTCCCATGTTATTCTTATGGGGATCAGTTTTTGCACCGACGCCCGATCCTACCCTACACAAATTTTCTTTTTGGCCCCTGCCTTATTTTCCCCCATTTAAAATTTGCATTAATTTTAATACATCCTTTGCAGAAATCCACGAGTTCAAAAATAACTCCACACTAAATAAACAACACATGTAAACAACTTAGAAGTTATTGTATAGTAGTGGAGAAACAGCAAAGAGGCCCCACAATCGGCGCTTTTTCCCCATGTTATTCTTATGGGGAGCCGTTTTTGCACCGACGCCAGCTCCCGCCTATAGAGCTCCCGCGCCCTAGCCTATACTATTGTCCAACCCCTGCCTATATTAAATATATTGTCCCCATCCCTCCTCTATATTTTTAAAAATTAATTTTCAAATTCAGGCTAAAAAACTATCTTTGGTGTTTACTGTCCGATTTGTCTGCAATTTGGATATGTTATTGTCCTAGGCAAGTGTTTTAATAAATTACACTTACATTTCCCAAATTCACTATTACGGTTGAATTAAAAAATATTTTTTGAAAAATACTGCCGCCAACTGAAATTTGTGTTTTAATCCAAACTATTTAAAATTCATTTTAATACATCCTTTGCAGAAATCCACGAGTTCAAAAATAACTCCACACTAAATAAACAACACATGTAAACAACTTAGAAGTGCACTTGGTTATCGCCACTAGCGCGACAATCAACCTTGAAGGAGATTCTGCAAGATCGGCACCAAGGACACAGCGACCGATGCATAGTAACCGATGCGTAATTTTACAAATTGTGTGAATTGTCGGCTATATAAAGAGCCGTTGCAGGCCAGGGTCCTCACTTCATATCCTACAGCCCCAGCATCAACAAGACCTGTTGCAGATTTTAACTTAAAATTCAGTGGTTAGAATAATTTCGGCTAAAATATGATTATTTTACTCTGGACTTAGAAAAATTTAGTGGTTAGAATAATTTCGGCGAAAATATGTTTTTTTTTACTCTGGACTTAGAAAAATTTAGTGATTAAAATAATTTCGGCGAAAATATGTTTTTTTTACTCTGGACTTAGAAAAATTTAGTGATTAAAATAATTTCGGCGAAAATATGTTTTTTTTACTCTGGACTTAGAAAAATTTAGTGATTAAAATAATTTCGGCTAAAATATGATTTTTTTACTCTGGAGGTTTGTAGGTACTTTATACAATTATCTAAAAAGTAGTTTCTCAGATTTTTGATAAAGGGCTTAGTTTTTATAAAAATTTTGAATTTGTGTTTTTTTTTTTAAATCTTCATATTTTGAATTTTGATCGTATTTAAATTTTTAAAATGGTAATTTTTGTTTATAAAAAGCAGAGCATGACATCTCTACAGTCATTTCAACACAAAATGTTGACCTGTGCAGTCTGTTTTATGTCTTACTCCAACAGAAGCAATTTATTACGCCATTATCGACTTGTTCACAAAGTTATTCCTAAAATTTGTAAAATATGTCATCAAATATTTGACAATAGCAATTTTAAAATGCATATGCTAGAGAACCACAATACTTGTAATGTGTGTAAGAGAGTCATCACCCGGAACAAACCCCGCCACCACCTACGATGTGACAAGCGGCCCTATAATGTGTTTAAGTTTTACGGCGAGTCCGCGGATATATTAGACACACTTCAATCTTGTCCTTTACCTATCAAATGGATTCTTATTAGGAGAGTGAAATTTATCAAACACTCAGTGGACAATAATGGTGATTTAATCATTGACAAAGAATGTATTGCTGATTTTCGAAGTTTAACTAATTTATCAATTGAGAAAGCACAATTAAAGACTCAAATTGAAAATTCACTTTTAAAAATCGACACCTCCATGCACAAGTATCAAGCCCAAGGCAGTGGATGGATATATGACCGCACCAAATACTGGCAGTTGCATGTTTATAAGTATAAACCCCTAACCCCCAAATCATACATTCCCATGCCAGAAAATATAAAATCAAAACATGCTGTTTTAAATATTAAAAACACCGATAATAAATGTTTCACCTGGAGTGTTTTAGCAAGCCTGAATCCAAGGAATCGTAAAGAAAATGCAAATCGAGTATTTTACTACGAACCCCACATAGGCCAGTTGAATATGACAAACATAAAATATCCAGTAAAAATATCTGACATTGATAAATTTGAAAAACAAAATAACATAAGTGTTAACGTATATGGAATTGAAGGAAAAACAATATATCCACTGAGAATAACTAAACTAAATGGCAATACTCACGTCAATCTGCTGCTTCTAAAACACGGTCAGAAATCACATTACTGTTTAATTCGTGATTTTGACAAGTTAATGTTTAATTCTACAAAAGACAACAATAAGAAATATTTTTGCAAGTTCTGTTTGCAACATTTTGGCACCAAAGATATATTGGAACTTCACACAACACACTGTAAACCCTTTGATGCCCAAAGAGTACAAATGTCTGAAAAAGATACACTACAATTTACGAATTACAAATATCAACTTAAAGCTCCCTTTGTGATTTATGCAGATTTCGAATGTTTTATAAACGGCGGCAAACACACTCCTTCTGGATTTGCTTATGTTGTGGTGAGAGACTCTAAAATTATTTACGAAGAGTTGTACAGCGGTGAAAATGTAATGGATGTATTTTTCGAAAAGTTATTTAAAACCTATGACTTTATTAAAAGTCAGATGGAAGTATATGTTCCCCTTGTAATGACTCCAGAGCAAGAGGCATCCTTCAAAAACTCTAAATACTGCCACATATGCCAACAGCTGTTACTGGGTGATAAAGTGCGCGACCATTGCCATCTAACAGGCAAATTCCGAGGACCCTCCCACAACGCTTGCAATTTAAACTATAAAGTAACCAAGAAAATTCCAATATTCTTCCACAACCTTAAAAACTATGATGGTCATTTAATAATGCAACACTTGGGAAAATTCAATCGCAAATTGAATTGCATAGCCAAGGACATGGAAAAATATATTTCGTTCTCTGTTGATGATTTGGTATTTTTGGATTCCTACAACTTTCTGTCTCTTCCCTTAAGCAAATTAGCTTCCAATTTAAATACGTTTAGATTTATAGACAATCCACTACTACAACGCAAGGGCGAATTTCCATACGAATACATGACAGGACCAGAAAAGTTTTTAGAGCCCCTACCACCCATAGAGGCATTTTACAGCAGCCTAACTAAAGAATGTATATCTCCTGCACAATATGAACATGCTAAAAACGTATGGAATCATTTTAATATAAAGAATTTAAAAGAATATCACGATTTATACCTTAAAACAGATGTGTTGTTATTGGCTGATGTGTTTGAGACATTTAGGGACTTGAGTTTAAAGGATTATAAACTCGACCCCGTCCACAAGTACTCATTGCCTGGACTAACATGGGAGGCGTGTCTTAGAATGACCGGCATAAAATTAGAATTATTTCAAGACATTGACATGCATTTGTTTATAGAACACGCCATTAGAGGCGGTGTAAGCATGATTTCCACACGCTACGCTAAAGCCAATAATAAGTACATGGGCGAACATTATGACCCAAATCAAGAAAGCACCTATCTTGTATACTTAGACTGCAACTCGCTATACTCTACAGCAATGTGCGAGTCGTTGCCCGTTGATGGCTTTAGATGGACAAACGAGAAAGATTATAAAGCCAATAAAAATGAAAACTTTGGATTTATTTTGGAAGTTGATTTAAAATACGATAAAAGTTTACACGATTTGCACAACGACTACCCACTCGCACCAGAAAAAATGAATGGAAAATTAATACCAAATTTAAATGACAAAACCAAATATATTCTACATTATAAAGCACTAAAAAAATACGAAGAATTGGGTTTGGTAGTTACAAAATACCACAGAATCTTAAAATTCAGACAATCAAAATGGCTCGCGCCCTATATTAATTTTAATATTGAAAAGCGACAAAAAGCTGAACATGATTTTGAAAAAGACTTTTACAAACTGTTAAATAACAGTCTCTTTGGTCGAACAATTATGAACCAACGCAAGTTTCGTGATATACATCTTGTAGACGAGTCTAAGTTAACAAAGTATGTTACAAAGCCAAGATTTGACTGCAGCAAAATGTTCGATAACAAGTTGCATGCTGTGCATTTAAATAAATTAATTGTAAAGTTTGATAAACCAATATATTTAGGAATGACCATTTTGGATATCAGCAAAGTAATAATGTATGATTTCCACTATAATTATATGTCAAAATTTAAGAATAAAAAGTTCTTAATGACAGACACAGACAGCCTTCTTTATTCTATAGTAACAGAGGACTTTTACAAGGAAATACAATGTGACTTGGACCGTTTTGACACCTCTGCATATAGTAAAGACCATTTCTTATACTCTGATAAAAACAAAAAAGTTACGGGCAAGTTTAAAGACGAATTAAATGGTCAAATTATGTATGAATATTGTGGTTTAAGGCCAAAATTATACTCTTTCATTCCTCTACAGTGGTTATACGAAAAAGAAAAGCAGTTAGAGGTTAAAAAGGCAAAAGGAGCTGACGGCGCCACAGTTAAACATCTCTTAAGACACCAACATTACTTACACTGTCTTGCAACCGGAGAAGATTACTACGAGAATGTTACAAGAATTAAATCCACAAACCACCATCTGCAAACATTAACGATGAACAAAAAGGTACTCTCTTTTGATGACGACAAGAGGTTTATTGTGGATGGCATCAACACCCTTGCCCTTGGTCACTATAAAATTGGTCAAACATAAATCTGTATTTGCCATTATTCTTTGGCCTTTCCTTGTCTATTACAAAAAGCCATATTTAGACCTATCCCAGCACTGATGGCAGAGATTTCTAAATTGGTTAAATGAAAAATCATTTCCCACATGATTGTTATACACATGTTTTAAATTTAAATCGTCTTGTTTAAATAATATTAGGAAATTAACATTGTCACGTAAATGTTTGTGTACTTTACTGTAAGATTGACACAAGTAAAAACTGCTAATATTTTTGTGTCTGCCCATTGAGAAAAATTGTGTGATATTTGGACTATTTATGTCGTCAAATACAACTATTGAGTGTGATTCTACATCATTTGGTGTGATTTCACAGTTTGAATATGTGTGTAATTTAACTTCATCACACAGACGGAATATTTCAATTATTTTTTTATATTTTTCTTGTTCTAAAGATTTGGATATTATATATAAATTTGTAAACTTTAATCCTTGTTTTTTTACAATTAAGTTATAAATTACAACAGTCTTCCCCGAACCACTGGGCCCTATTATAAGACAGCGAATATTATTAGGAAATAGGCCCAACTTCTTTGGTGTATTTTCTTTATGTGCAATTTTAAATTTGTTCTTTTGTTGAATAAATGACATTTTTTATATAATGGTGTATTTTCTTTATGTGTTAAATGACATTTTTTATATAACATTGGAAGTTAAAGGGGGGTGTATCGATACACCCCCCCCCCTTTAACTTCCAATGTTATATAAAAAATGTCATTTAACACATAAAGAAAATACACCATTATATAAAAAATGTCATTTATTCAACAAAAGAACAAATTTAAAATTGCACATAAAGAAAATACACCAAAGAAGTTGGGCCTATTTCCTAATAATATTCGCTGTCTTATAATAGGGCCCAGTGGTTCGGGGAAGACTGTTGTAATTTATAACTTAATTGTAAAAAAACAAGGATTAAAGTTTACAAATTTATATATAATATCCAAATCTTTAGAACAAGAAAAATATAAAAAAATAATTGAAATATTCCGTCTGTGTGATGAAGTTAAATTACACACATATTCAAACTGTGAAATCACACCAAATGATGTAGAATCACACTCAATAGTTGTATTTGACGACATAAATAGTCCAAATATCACACAATTTTTCTCAATGGGCAGACACAAAAATATTAGCAGTTTTTACTTGTGTCAATCTTACAGTAAAGTACACAAACATTTACGTGACAATGTTAATTTCCTAATATTATTTAAACAAGACGATTTAAATTTAAAACATGTGTATAACAATCATGTGGGAAATGATTTTTCATTTAACCAATTTAGAAATCTCTGCCATCAGTGCTGGGATAGGTCTAAATATGGCTTTTTGTAATAGACAAGGAAAGGCCAAAGAATAATGGCAAATACAGATTTATGTTTGACCAATTTTATAGTGACCAAGGGCAAGGGTGTTGATGCCATCCACAATAAACCTCTTGTCGTCATCAAAAGAGAGTACCTTTTTGTTCATCGTTAATGTTTGCAGATGGTGGTTTGTGGATTTAATTCTTGTAACATTCTCGTAGTAATCTTCTCCGGTTGCAAGACAGTGTAAGTAATGTTGGTGTCTTAAGAGATGTTTAACTGTGGCGCCGTCAGCTCCTTTTGCCTTTTTAACCTCTAACTGCTTTTCTTTTTCGTATAACCACTGTAGAGGAATGAAAGAGTATAATTTTGGCCTTAAACCACAATATTCATACATAATTTGACCATTTAATTCGTCTTTAAACTTGCCCGTAACTTTTTTGTTTTTATCAGAGTATAAGAAATGGTCTTTACTATATGCAGAGGTGTCAAAACGGTCCAAGTCACATTGTATTTCCTTGTAAAAGTCCTCTGTTACTATAGAATAAAGAAGGCTGTCTGTGTCTGTCATTAAGAACTTTTTATTCTTAAATTTTGACATATAATTATAGTGGAAATCATACATTATTACTTTGCTGATATCCAAAATGGTCATTCCTAAATATATTGGTTTATCAAACTTTACAATTAATTTATTTAAATGCACAGCATGCAACTTGTTATCGAACATTTTGCTGCAGTCAAATCTTGGCTTTGTAACATACTTTGTTAACTTAGACTCGTCTACAAGATGTATATCACGAAACTTGCGTTGGTTCATAATTGTTCGACCAAAGAGACTGTTATTTAACAGTTTGTAAAAGTCTTTTTCAAAATCATGTTCAGCTTTTTGTCGCTTTTCAATATTAAAATTAATATAGGGCGCGAGCCATTTTGATTGTCTGAATTTTAAGATTCTGTGGTATTTTGTAACTACCAAACCCAATTCTTCGTATTTTTTTAGTGCTTTATAATGTAGAATATATTTGGTTTTGTCATTTAAATTTGGTATTAATTTTCCATTCATTTTTTCTGGTGCGAGTGGGTAGTCGTTGTGCAAATCGTGTAAACTTTTA
The DNA here is from genome assembly GCA_963675035.1 of Allygus modestus. Classification (NCBI taxonomy): domain Eukaryota; kingdom Metazoa; phylum Arthropoda; class Insecta; order Hemiptera; family Cicadellidae; genus Allygus; species Allygus modestus. Next base: position 216,018,990 of record OY776112.1, read on the forward strand.
TCGTATTTTAAATCAACTTCCAAAATAAATCCAAAGTTTTCATTTTTATTGGCTTTATAATCTTTCTCGTTTGTCCATCTAAAGCCATCAACGGGCAACGACTCGCACATTGCTGTAGAGTATAGCGAGTTGCAGTCTAAGTATACAAGATAGGTGCTTTCTTGATTTGGGTCATAATGTTCGCCCATGTACTTATTATTGGCTTTAGCGTAGCGTGTGGAAATCATGCTTACACCGCCTCTAATGGCGTGTTCTATAAACAAATGCATGTCAATGTCTTGAAATAATTCTAATTTTATGCCGGTCATTCTAAGACACGCCTCCCATGTTAGTCCAGGCAATGAGTACTTGTGGACGGGGTCGAGTTTATAATCCTTTAAACTCAAGTCCCTAAATGTCTCAAACACATCAGCCAATAACAACACATCTGTTTTAAGGTATAAATCGTGATATTCTTTTAAATTCTTTATATTAAAATGATTCCATACGTTTTTAGCATGTTCATATTGTGCAGGAGATATACATTCTTTAGTTAGGCTGCTGTAAAATGCCTCTATGGGTGGTAGGGGCTCTAAAAACTTTTCTGGTCCTGTCATGTATTCGTATGGAAATTCGCCCTTGCGTTGTAGTAGTGGATTGTCTATAAATCTAAACGTATTTAAATTGGAAGCTAATTTGCTTAAGGGAAGAGACAGAAAGTTGTAGGAATCCAAAAATACCAAATCATCAACAGAGAACGAAATATATTTTTCCATGTCCTTGGCTATGCAATTCAATTTGCGATTGAATTTTCCCAAGTGTTGCATTATTAAATGACCATCATAGTTTTTAAGGTTGTGGAAGAATATTGGAATTTTCTTGGTTACTTTATAGTTTAAATTGCAAGCGTTGTGGGAGGGTCCTCGGAATTTGCCTGTTAGATGGCAATGGTCGCGCACTTTATCACCCAGTAACAGCTGTTGGCATATGTGGCAGTATTTAGAGTTTTTGAAGGATGCCTCTTGCTCTGGAGTCATTACAAGGGGAACATATACTTCCATCTGACTTTTAATAAAGTCATAGGTTTTAAATAACTTTTCGAAAAATACATCCATTACATTTTCACCGCTGTACAACTCTTCGTAAATAATTTTAGAGTCTCTCACCACAACATAAGCAAATCCAGAAGGAGTGTGTTTGCCGCCGTTTATAAAACATTCGAAATCTGCATAAATCACAAAGGGAGCTTTAAGTTGATATTTGTAATTCGTAAATTGTAGTGTATCTTTTTCAGACATTTGTACTCTTTGGGCATCAAAGGGTTTACAGTGTGTTGTGTGAAGTTCCAATATATCTTTGGTGCCAAAATGTTGCAAACAGAACTTGCAAAAATATTTCTTATTGTTGTCTTTTGTAGAATTAAACATTAACTTGTCAAAATCACGAATTAAACAGTAATGTGATTTCTGACCGTGTTTTAGAAGCAGCAGATTGACGTGAGTATTGCCATTTAGTTTAGTTATTCTCAGTGGATATATTGTTTTTCCTTCAATTCCATATACGTTAACACTTATGTTATTTTGTTTTTCAAATTTATCAATGTCAGATATTTTTACTGGATATTTTATGTTTGTCATATTCAACTGGCCTATGTGGGGTTCGTAGTAAAATACTCGATTTGCATTTTCTTTACGATTCCTTGGATTCAGGCTTGCTAAAACACTCCAGGTGAAACATTTATTATCGGTGTTTTTAATATTTAAAACAGCATGTTTTGATTTTATATTTTCTGGCATGGGAATGTATGATTTGGGGGTTAGGGGTTTATACTTATAAACATGCAACTGCCAGTATTTGGTGCGGTCATATATCCATCCACTGCCTTGGGCTTGATACTTGTGCATGGAGGTGTCGATTTTTAAAAGTGAATTTTCAATTTGAGTCTTTAATTGTGCTTTCTCAATTGATAAATTAGTTAAACTTCGAAAATCAGCAATACATTCTTTGTCAATGATTAAATCACCATTATTGTCCACTGAGTGTTTGATAAATTTCACTCTCCTAATAAGAATCCATTTGATAGGTAAAGGACAAGATTGAAGTGTGTCTAATATATCCGCGGACTCGCCGTAAAACTTAAACACATTATAGGGCCGCTTGTCACATCGTAGGTGGTGGCGGGGTTTGTTCCGGGTGATGACTCTCTTACACACATTACAAGTATTGTGGTTCTCTAGCATATGCATTTTAAAATTGCTATTGTCAAATATTTGATGACATATTTTACAAATTTTAGGAATAACTTTGTGAACAAGTCGATAATGGCGTAATAAATTGCTTCTGTTGGAGTAAGACATAAAACAGACTGCACAGGTCAACATTTTGTGTTGAAATGACTGTAGAGATGTCATGCTCTGCTTTTTATAAACAAAAATTACCATTTTAAAAATTTAAATACGATCAAAATTCAAAATATGAAGATTTAAAAAAAAAAAACACAAATTCAAAATTTTTATAAAAACTAAGCCCTTTATCAAAAATCTGAGAAACTACTTTTTAGATAATTGTATAAAGTACCTACAAACCTCCAGAGTAAAAAAATCATATTTTAGCCGAAATTATTTTAATCACTAAATTTTTCTAAGTCCAGAGTAAAAAAAACATATTTTCGCCGAAATTATTTTAATCACTAAATTTTTCTAAGTCCAGAGTAAAAAAAACATATTTTCGCCGAAATTATTTTAATCACTAAATTTTTCTAAGTCCAGAGTAAAAAAAAACATATTTTCGCCGAAATTATTCTAACCACTAAATTTTTCTAAGTCCAGAGTAAAATAATCATATTTTAGCCGAAATTATTCTAACCACTGAATTTTAAGTTAAAATCTGCAACAGGTCTTGTTGATGCTGGGGCTGTAGGATATGAAGTGAGGACCCTGGCCTGCAACGGCTCTTTATATAGCCGACAATTCACACAATTTGTAAAATTACGCATCGATTACTATGCATCGGTCGCTGTGTCCTTGGTGCCGATCTTGCAGAATCTCCTTCAAGGTTGATTGTCGCGCTAGTGGCGATAACCAAGTGCACTTCTAAGTTGTTTACATGTGTTGTTTATTTAGTGTGGAGTTATTTTTGAACTCGTGGATTTCTGCAAAGGATGTATTAAAATGAATTTTAAATAGTTTGGATTAAAACACAAATTTCAGTTGGCGGCAGTATTTTTCAAAAAATATTTTTTAATTCAACCGTAATAGTGAATTTGGGAAATGTAAGTGTAATTTATTAAAACACTTGCCTAGGACAATAACATATCCAAATTGCAGACAAATCGGACAGTAAACACCAAAGATAGTTTTTTAGCCTGAATTTGAAAATTAATTTTTAAAAATATAGAGGAGGGATGGGGACAATATATTTAATATAGGCAGGGGTTGGACAATAGTATAGGCTAGGGCGCGGGAGCTCTATAGGCGGGAGCTGGCGTCGGTGCAAAAACGGCTCCCCATAAGAATAACATGGGGAAAAAGCGCCGATTGTGGGGCCTCTTTGCTGTTTCTCCACTACTATACAATAACTTCTAAGTTGTTTACATGTGTTGTTTATTTAGTGTGGAGTTATTTTTGAACTCGTGGATTTCTGCAAAGGATGTATTAAAATTAATGCAAATTTTAAATGGGGGAAAATAAGGCAGGGGCCAAAAAGAAAATTTGTGTAGGGTAGGATCGGGCGTCGGTGCAAAAACTGATCCCCATAAGAATAACATGGGAAAAAAGCGCCGAATAGTATGCCTCCCCCGTATTTCACCACTACTAATGGTTTGCGGGGTACCAACGTAATTATCCGTTTTGTTGCAGCAAGCACCAATCCCTAAATTATGGGGTTCGTTTTAAATTGATTTTTGAATCATTGACAAATACATAACTTGCACACACTTTAGTTAAGGTGTATACAAATGAATTCGGTTATCGCTAAAATGACTGGCAATTATACGTGGAATTAGTGGTTAATGTACGAAACTATTAAAAATGCTTGGAAGAAACTATATACCCGAGATCTAGAGTTTGCAGTAATCGATATAATTATCCGCCTTAACATTAGCCCTAGTCGCCTCGGCGACTTAAAGAGATATTAAGATATTAAAATACGTATTATTTAGCCTACAAATCTGCAATTATTGCTGTAACAACAGATTTGGATTATTGGTAAGAAAAATAACTAAGTAATAAAAAAATGCTTTCAAGCTTTTGGTTTCGGGCCTTGGTCAACTAACAATCAAAACAATCAAAGATGACCGCGCGGCCCAAAGTACTGTTGTCGCCCGATTAGCCGTCGAGGGTGCGTGCGGTACCACTGATAACAGTGATAACGCGTTGAGCTTTGACTGCACCACTGTCAACTGCTCCTCGCACTTTGACTGTTCCGGACCCCGGCACGTCATCGCAGAACAATCAATATTTTGTTCCAGAGGTCACAGAAATTAATAAGCTCAGACCGTAGATTAGGGCATTTGTTTGTAATCCAATTATACTTTTGGGTTGTTTTTATGATTTCAAGGACGGGTAATGTAGAGTTTACGTAAGTACAAAACAAATAAATGTTAGTGCTTTTAGTAGGTATTTAATTTTATTCGGAGACTGTTGTTATGGTTTAACAACATCGTTCGAAGTTATAATTTAAATTACAACTCAAAATAGTGTAGTAGGAAAAAAGAAATGAATTCAATAAGTCGTCAAAACTAAAACTAAAAATTAACTTAAGTAATTTGTTTACCTTGAAAAAAAAACATTTCTCTGTAATTTTACATAAGACAGGTAGATATACAACCGCTAGGCATCCAACAAGATTTGTTTTGCCGTATTATATATATATGTTTGTACAAAAGACAATTTTTAGGTGTACACACATTTAAGTTTTTCGAGTTTTCAACACGTATAAAGGACCTTTTCCGAACATTAGTCGGAAGATGCAGATTACACCACCAGGCCATGAACCATTTGTACTTAAAATGTTAGAATTGTCGTGTAGAACACTTTATAATAATTGTTTTCATAAAATGTCCCTTGTTTGTGAGATTAATAAAAATGACTATATATAAATATGGGCAATGCTAATTCTGATACATCTCTCTTATTTTTGTTTGAACAAACAGTTTTTGAGAATATTAATCCTCCTAACTATGGAGTTGAAATTGATTAACGCTTTAATGCTTTTGTATTCAGATTCATAGTTGTTATGTATTCATTTTGTGTTGCCTAATATGTTTCAAGGCTGACAGTTTTAAATTTTACCATGGGTTAACATTGGTACCCTGAGTGACGTGCAGCCCTTTCATTTGGCTCCTACACCTCTAGCATTCGGCCTCGACCACTTTGACTTCATCCCCTTTTCATAGACCCTTGCAGTTATATTATTAAAATATATGGTTCACGCTTCATTGAAAAATTGTTTAACAATTTTAACGAAAATAAATTGACTGTCTATTCCTAACAATCTTTAAGTCTACGAAAAGCTTACACTATCCGAAACAAACTTATTTATGTCCCAAATTGTTCATTATTGTTTGACAGGTTAAAATTGATATAAAACATCCATAATTATATAATTGTAAATACATATTTAAATGGCGTTGTTGCACGGTTAAGTTTTACAAAGCGAATAGAAATAGTAGGTCATGAAATGTAATTGGAAGGAAATGTATCGTAATTTTAAATGTTATTTTCTATTTTTTAAGGCATGAAAATTAAACCTTTGAATAGTTGTTATTAGTTGTAAGATCAAGTTCAGTTTTGAAACTAAACAGGATAAGTATGTTGCACGAGTGAAAAACCGGACCATCTGCAAGACTAATGTTAATTTTAACATCGTGGACTTATGGACAGCCTGGTTTTTCACTCGTGCAACGAACTGTACGTAAAAACTATTTATTTTTAATAATTTAAATAAAATTGTAAAAACTTACTAGGCATAATAAAGAAAGAAAACTGTTAAAATGTTACTGTAATTGTATTTTATAAATATTATTACTGATAATATTGTATTTTAATTATTATTGATAGCTCATTGGTGTTTACTGACCTGACTTTTATTTAACGACATAGTGAACTGACTTTCACATTTTTATGAATTATGTATGAAGTTATAATCAACTTCTGTTACAGCAAGCTTTCACTTTTAATTAAGACATGACACTGCTTGCAAAAGTAGAGTCATCCCAATAAAGTAGCATTGCTGTTCAAGATAGTATTATTCGTGTAATTGTCAGTTTGCACTGTCCCCATTCCAATTCCTTTGTAAATATTCAATTATTTTATGTCTGAATACTGTAACGAGTAGACTGAGTAGTTTTAAGACAACATTTGAATATGTTTTATACTATATTATTTATTCCCTATTTTTTATATTTATTGTGATATGATAGTGGGAGAGTATTTTGGTTAGATGAATGTATGCATGGATTAAAATATATTGTTAAATTTGTTTTGAATTTTGTGTTTTATTTTCCATCCTCAACTAATGTAATTTTTAAGGATTAACATTGCTAGCTTTGTCAAGTGCTATAAAGTAACAAATCAGGTTACTTTCAGGAACAACAAAACAGCAGGTAACAAAACAGGGAGAAAACAGGTTGTTAAGTGTAAAGCGAGTTTGTGAGAACATTTACCCAAATATGTTTTAGATTAGCGGTACCATAACAAATAAATAACAATTAAAAGTGTAACAAAACTGAAACTAATATACGTACATCAAATTCCATGAAATAATTTCATATTATACCTACTTATAATTCCATATTATACAAATATATAATTCCATGAAAGTTCATTGGGGCGTACATTGTATATACATATTACGTAACGCATCTCAACGTAACCATGTAACTCAACACAGCGGAAGCAAACATCCCTTGCCTTACGTAACGAAGTTTTGTTTCCTTTCATTTGTTTACACCCCACTAAAAAGAATAATCAATTCATGCGACAATTTTTAAACGATTTTAAAAACATTTCTCAATACGAAATGTCAACTTTCATAACCTATAACAGGTTTGGTTGTCACCTAGGGATTAACGTTTCTCCACTTGATCTATTTAGTCCATAAATCAACAACTATTTTTCAGAACATGGAAAATTCATCAGTATTGCTAGTTCAATGACTTATATAAATAACGTTAATTGTATACTCAGACTTAAATCTGAGTGTTAATAAATTGTTATGATTTTTTTATAATTTGTAATTTTCTATGCGGATTAGTTGAAATCAAAGATAAACAACCAAACTTGAAGCAGCAATCAATGAAAATTTTAGCGAATTTCCCCTATAGCGAAGAAGCTATTACCGTAGTAGGCATGGTAAGACCTAGGCCCGGGACCATGATACCTTTTCGTTTTGAGGTCCCCAGACCCCAAAAACACCATTCCTTCGAAACTATGTGTGTGTGTGTGTGTGTGTGTGTGTGTGTGTGTGTGTGTGTGTGTGTGTGTGTGTGTGTGTGAGAGAGAGCACGATAACTCTCGTAAAAATCATCCGATTTTGATGAAATTTGGTATAAACGTGTAAAGCAACATTTATGACTTTAAGTTCGAAAACCAGCCAGAGGGGGTATTTTGGGGGGGTTTTGTACCCCAAAAATGGGGTTTTTGAATTGTTTACATATAATTTTGGAAATAGTCAAATTTTAGTTTTCACCATTGGATTCAGCTTAAAAAAACACACAATTTGGTATTTTGATCATTACTCTACGTCAATTGGTTACAGAGATATTGAAAGTGCTGAACACAGTATGTTGTCTAATGTTATTCTTATGGAGGGAAATAAAAAAAATTATATCTTGCTTATTTATGAACGTATACTGACGAAACTTGGTATACGGCTTCATCTGGTTGTGGTCCATTGATATTTGCTCAAAAATAATTTTTGCTAAAGGCTCCCGTAGCAGCAAACCTGCGTACTCAGCCCCATGTTATTCTTATGGATAATAATTAAATGCTCTGCCTCCCTTAATTATGAAAATAAATGAATAACAACTGGTATATGACTTCACCTAGATGAGTTATATTGATATTAGCATAAAACCCATTTTTTGTGTTCCTTGATGCAGCAAACCTGCGTACTCAGCTCCAATGTTATTCTTATGGAGAATAATTAAAATTGTATTGCTCATTTGTGAATATATTTTTATGAAACTTGGTAAGTGGCTTTATGTAGTATTAAGACAGTTATATCTCCATTGGAAATTCGCTGAGTATGCAGGTTTACTGCGACGGGGGCATTTTTAATATTTAGGGTATAAAATATACATAGGAATTGGGTTTTGTATGTTTTCGTGTTAAGATAAGACTTCCGAGTTATAAAACATCAATTAACATGAAAAAATACCATAGCGATAGTTCAGCAATAGATCTGACTCATAACATTTCATTTATCAGAAATCGATTTGAAAATAGCAGCATTAACCTTTTTCTGGTGTAAAAACCAGTTGACTTTTGGAACTATCGAGCACAGGGTGCGAGAGCATGATCGGCGCTGGGTTATCTGTTATCAGTCACTCTGGACGCCCTTGCCCCAAGGACACAGGCGAAACCCCAGCCTGTGCCGAAACACTATCAGAGTTTAATTTGTCAGGAATTTCTCTCTGGATTCTTCTCAACTTTCCCTCTTCATCTGGTTTATCATCTGGTTCATCATTTTTTTTAGGTCTGTGATACTAATTTGCACTTTGAACTATAAATTGTTTTTTTTTAATACAAGTATTTAGCCTGAACTTTACAACATACTTAGACATTAATTGTTAAATAATAATAATATTTCAAACTAAATAAACAAAATTTTTCAGGTAGATTTTATATATTTTTACCGTATACAATTTTTGTGTATTTAATTTTAATAATTACAGTGCTATTATATTTTTGTCTCTTGCTACTATTATAAACTATTATACAACCTCGAAACAGAAAATACCTTAGTAAGGCTTACTTTAAAAATTATATTTAATTGTACTCATTTTAAGTCCGAGTTTACTTTCTTCCCCTACACATATTATGGAGAAAGTTTTGTTTTGTCAATATTTTAGAATTTAAGTTTAATCTGTGGAAATATTCGTTCCAAAATGTGGGTTTTAAGTTCTTGTCTGTCTGTCTGTCTGTTCGGCATCTTCACGGTATCTCTAGAGGTGACACATGAGAAATCCATTTTTTTCAAGAACAGATTCAACTATTAAAAGATTTAGTGGTTTATTGGTGCTATATGTCTCTTAACAAAATTACAGTACCCGCATTTAAAGAAAATTTGGAGGAAGAAATTGTAAGGCTTAAAAGTTTTCACAATTCAGATTTTTTTTGAATTTTCAGAAAACAATGAATTTGAAATCATATTTACTCAAAGAAATCTCACAACAAAAAAGCAAATCAGTGTTTTGAATTATTATTTTACGACTGATGGTTGCGATAAAATTAGAATTATAATTTTTTCGCCTAACGCAGTTCGTGGTCCAACGTTATTCCTTTGGGGAATGAAAAATGTGGATTTCTTTCTTATTTACTCATCAGTTTAATTAAAATGTTTACGTAAGTTAACATTGGACAGTAGCAGATACTTTGAATATGTTACCACCTAGTGTAACATCTAGTGGATTGTTACCACCCTGGTGGGTGGAAGGGCGATTCCCCCTGTTAAACCACTGTGTGGAGCAAATGCCTCAAAAAATAGATAGGATTTGGACAGACATTTCTGAAAAAAGTTTACCCAGGACATTTTCTATTCATGAGACTGTTCTTTTAATTTAATTTAATATAGGAGTTCGAGTTGATTAAAATAAAGCTAAAACGGAAAAATGTGTGAGATTTAATTTGGTTCCGTGTTAGCTATAAAAAAATACCAACTAACTATAACTGGATTTCTTTAATTTGTTAAGGTTCCAAACGTCAAGGTTATGTATCAAATTTAAATTATATACAAGTTTTCAGTTAATATTGGTTCTTTTTTATAGTTTTCCAGTTAAACAAATAACCTTGCCGTAATATAAAATCCCTTTGAAGAAGGTGGGTTAAAAAATAATTAATGACGACTCAGGCATACAATTTGTACAACTAAATAAAATAATAGTTTTAAAAAATAAACCAAACTCATACATTTTATGTGGTTGTGACTCACAACCGCCTGGTTCAAATGTTCTCTATTTCTCCAATACCGTTTGTTGCAATTCCACCTCAGTAACCTGCGACCACTCCCAGTTCGAAGTATCCAGAGTTTTTTCTGAAACTGTAATGTGGCGGGAAATAAACGTATAAGTAAACTAACTAAACTTGGTATTTTCTTGATTGTGAAAACCTTTTCAAGACAGAGTGAAGGATATGATTTAGCAATACTTTTTTAATAGGACGAGGTATGTTTAATGTTACCCTGGCTCACCGGAATATTAATCGAATGTTATAACTAAATAAAACACTACAAAGCGATGTGTGAAGCCAATGTGCTCTTTCCCTGTAGTTAAACGGGCTAAGTAAATTCTCATCTGCAAAGAAGCACGGGTAACCTCATGATTGGTCATTATTTTGAAACGGGAAGAAAGGCGGGATATGTCGCGAGGGTGCGAATTTATATATACATATTTTAATAATTGATCGAAGTTACTTCAATTGCTTTGTTTCTCAATAATATGTTTTTAAATTGGTTTGGGTGATGTAACATATTACTTCTAGAATTACACGGATTAAACAGTAGAAAATGTCCCTACTCGGCAAAAGAGAAAATGTCCTTTTGATGAGGAGAGCTAATATCTTCAGCCTTTGAGTCAAGATTGCCCAGTATGACAACAGTTCCCATATCAGCCCGCGCGTGCGTGCCCGTGTGCGTGTATCGACTGCCCGTGGCACCGCCAGGTTCCCTTAACCGCACGCATCGCACGACACGCATTACGCGAAAAAACCTTCAAGTGTCTTCAAAAAACAACTGCCTTTCGTGTCTATTCAGTCGGCTGGATTTGAGAAAACATATTTTCACGCGACGAATGTTTTGATTACTTTGCGATTGTCCAAAATCGGTTGAACCTTTTATTTAAAGAACTAGTGGTTTGTAGGGGCTATAGCCCCTTACCTTTCTCCAATAATCTTGCCTCATCTGATTTATTTTACTCTTTACATACTGAGGAAAATTCTTAAACAAAGTAGACGTAGAAAGTATACGTAGACGTGAAAGTAGACGTAATCACATGTTTTAATGTAAACAAAGCAGACTTTTTAAAACCCTTATGCTTTTCTTATGGGGGATGTTTTACGTTATTTCTCGTTTGGTGATAACTTTTTGGAAGTACTGCTATTTTTCCCGAGTCCCTGGGATCGAGACCTTTAATTTGAGCCGGCGTCTCCCGTCATCCTAGTTGCTACTGTTACTAGGGGCTGTTAATTACAATAATAGTATGTGCCCATGAAGTGTCTAGGCCTCGTAGGACACCCTTACGGTAGAAGGAAGACTAATCTCAATATTAATACTCAGTTTACACATTTCATCCTTGTAAGAACATATTAACAGTTATTAGTATAAATAAACGTTTAACAATATAACAACTTGTAAGAATATGTTTTTTAACTATTACGTTCTTTAGTAAAAATTCCATGATTTTTTAAAAATCTTTAATGTTTTAAGTATATTTAATGGATTTTTAGTTGGATGACGTAAATGTATCGTAAAAAAATTTTTGATGACGACAAAACCGCTCGTTTGTCCCACTTTTGCAAAGGTGTCTTGTGACATAAATGTTTTCCATTTAAAACACAACAAATACATTGTACAGACACATGTTTATATTATGACATAAATACAATAAACACCAAACACAGACACTTGTCCTGACAATCTGACAAGATTACTATGTGCTTGTCGCAATAGCGTCTGGCAAGGCCTAGGTTGGCACAAACCATGATGCCACAAATTTCCGCTTGAAAGATAGTAAAGTGCTGTCCCAGACTTGCAGAGTTCTGTTCTGAGTGATTCACTGTACACCCCGTAGCCAGATTTTCCTTCAGTGAGAGAGCCGTCCGGGTACCAGACAAGGCTGCCTTTCCTGAAATAACTACTGTCTCTGAGGGGTTTATGCTTAGTCCCTCTCCAAGGAACAGACATTGACATATTGAAGATTGACATTCATGACATCAGAAACAATATTAATGAACCTTCCCTGCACCATGAGGACTATGTCATCTGCATAGCCCTGGACAAAGATGCCTCTGCTAGTGAGCTCACGAAGGAGACCGTTCACAAGAAGAGGTTACCGGCTCCACAGAAGAGGCGAAAGCACACCTCCCTGCGGACAACCTTTCGTGGGTGCGATCACTATCGATTCACCTTGAACGTCGGCTCTAATCTGTCTGGAGCAGAGCACGGTGTCAATCCACCTACATATAGCAGACTCAAGACTACGCCCACGCACCGCCCGGACCGTGACTAAGTAGCTAACATTGTGAAAAGCACCTTCAGTGTCCATGAAGGTGCATAGAGCAATTTCCTTAACAGCAAGGCTGTCCTCCACCCTGCTCAAAAGTTGATGTAGGGCTGTTTCGTAGGACTTACCAGGCTGATAGGCGTGCTGGTTTCGATTATGAGGAGTACTTGAAAGTATCTTAGATGTCTTTCTACTAGTCTATCCAGCGTCTTCAAGAGAAACGATGAGAGACTAATAGGACGTAATAATTTTGCAGACGAGTAGTCTGCTATTGCTCTCTTGGGAATGAAGACCACCCTACTGAGGCACCAGACTTAAGTAATGTACCCATAAGCCATAAACAGTTCGCAAAGGAAGACCAAGAGAGCTTCCGGTCCTTGATGTAACATTGCCGGTATGATACCGTCTCCCCCAGGAGATTTGAATGGGCCAAACTTGCTGATGGCCCATTTAACTTTGGAAAGTGTCAATTTGTCTGGCTAAAGTCTAGCTTCCGCGGTCAGCTTGGCCATGAGCCCGTTTCGCTTTTGCCTGGCATGCCTGAACAATCACTCTCAAAAATGCAATCCGGAAAGTGAGTCTCAAGGAGAAATTTGAGACTTCCACCAATTCCAGTGGTATATTGTCCCCTTGGTGACCTCAGGGATCTCAGGAGGCCATATGGGCCTGATGCTAAAACACGCTGCAGTCTTTCTACTGCGCTGAGACTGTTTATCTCCTGTGTAAACCTTCTCCAAGAGTTCTCTTTGAGTTTTTTGATTGCAAGGCTATACTCAGTGAGTGTCCTGTGATATGGCTCCCAGATACGGCTCCGTTTGCAATGGTTATAAAGCTTCCTGACATCCGTCCTTTTGTGGTCAAGGTCAGCAGTCCACCACTTGGCATTAGTGCGACTTTTCCCCGCCGTAATGGACAGTTTTCCTGAATGCAGCCTACGATTGTGTTCTGAAGATCAGAAGCAGTCTGGTCCATGTCTGCAAAGCAGCTGACCCTCCTACCTAATGATTTCAGTTGAGACAGGACGTCAGACTTAGAGAGTGACTAGTCTGTTCTCCTGGGATTTCGATAGCAGGGCGAGTCATCTTAACTTTGCAAGTTAAAATACCCCCGTCGCAGCAAACCTGCGTACTCAGCGAATTTCCAATATATAATATATGTCTTAATACCATATAAAGCCGCATACCAAGTTTCGTAAAAATATATACATATATAAGCGATATATACAATTTTAATTATTCTCCATAAGAATAGCATTGGTGATGAGTACATAGGTTTGCTGAAACAAGGAACACAAACGATTGGTTTTTATGCAAATATAAATATAATTTAACTAGGTGAAGCCACATACCAAGTTTAATCAATATTCAATCATAAGTAAGCACTATATAACATTTTAATTATTCTCCATAAGAATAACATGGGAGATGAGTAAGCAGGTTTGCTGCAACAAGAAACTAAAAAAATGGGTTTTTATGCAAGTATCAATATAACTCAACAAGGTGAAGCCACATACTAAGTTTTATTAATTTATGTTCATAATTAAGGGGGTCATTACATTTTACTTATTCTCCATAAGAATAACATGGGGGCTGAGTACGCAGGTTCGCTGCTACGGGGATAATCAACAAAAAATAAATTTTTTGTGCAAATATCAATATACCAGTACTACGTGAACCCACGTGCCAAGTTTCATCAATATACATTCATTAATAATGGAGATATCAAATTTTATTTATTCTCCATAAGGATAACATTGGACAACGTACTGTGTTTAGCACTTTGAATATCTCTGCAACGGTTGGACGTAGAATCACAATTTAAACACCAAAATGATTGTTTTGTAGAGCTGAGTTGACTGGTAAAAGCAAATGTGAAGTTTACATTAAAATTAAGTTAGGAAAAGCAAAAACCTTTTCCCCATATGATTAACATAGGAGATTTTTATGAGCAGGTTTTTTTGGATTTTCTCCGCAACCACTTAACCTAGGTTAATAATTCAAAATACCATATTATTTGTTTTTTTAAGCTCTATAACATGGTCTAAACCAAAATTAAGGGTTTTAAAAATTTTAGGGTAAAAAATGCAAAAAACTGATTTTTGGAAAATTTAAAACCCCCATAAACCCCCTTTTCCATGGCCCGATTTTTCTGGTTTTCGAACTTAAAGTCATAAATGTCACTTTACACATTTGAGCCAAATTTCATTGAAATCGGACGTTTTTTACTCAAGTTATCACACATATATATATATATATATATATATATATATACATATATATAAATTTGAACGAATAGTGTTTTAGTCATCTGGGGACCTAAAAAAAATTTGTCATGGTCTCGGGCTTAAATCTCACCATGAGACCTACGGTAATAGCTTCTTCCCTATAGGGGAAATTCGCTAACAGATGTACATGTGGAATGGAGTTAAGTTTGACTTTACTCCAAGCATAAACGAAAAATGTTAAGTAGGGCTATAAGTTCATTCAGTTCTGATCCCATCCATTTGACAAGTATACCGAGCAGAAGGCACTTGATCCTTAAGCGTTCAGTTAGCGTTTTTGATATTTTGAATTTGTCTGATTATATAAGTATGTATTTGCTATTAATTATATGCGTAAATGGTTATTCTATAAGTATATAGACGATAACCCGATTAACGCTCTACGCCTAATGTTAAGTATGCAATGTGCAATACTAATTCTATACAAATAAATCAAATAGACTTTGAAACTAACATTGTATTCCTTAGCTTAACATAATTCATACTGAACTGTAAATAAACAATGGCATATGACAGTCAACATAACAAACATTATAACACATGATTAAGGTATATTAAGGTATTAAGGTATATCTATCAATCCTCCCCCTCAAATTTTCAGGGTAACATATTTGGTTGATATGCCTTCTCCATTTGCAGCCGTTGTCCATTAGTAGCAGATACATAACATTTCCTTCTTTTGCTATCACTCTTCCAAAACTCCATTTGTTTCCTCTTGAATAATTATAACGTAAGGCTTGAACCCTATCTCCAGTATTGAATTCTTTGAGTTTCATCCTACAATACCTGTTTACTTCGAAGTTGACTTCGAAGTGGATTGGTCTCTAGTAAAAGATCTAGTCGTGTTCTAATATTTCGACCAAACATAATGTAGTATGAATTTTGACCGGTACAATTACCTTCCTTAGTTGCATAAGAAACATTTGCAGTTTCACATTCATGTCCCCTTTATCTTCTTTCATGGCAATCAAACTCGTCTTATTGGTCTGCACAAATCTTTCAACTTGCCCGTTCGAGGATGGGTTGAATGGAGCACATGTCTTGTGAACAGGATTGTTGGTCTTGAGGAAGCTTTTGAAATTGTGTGATGTAAATTGAGGTGCATTGTCAGAGGCAAGAAAAGTGGAATTCCAAAGGGCGAGAATAGACTTATTAGCTTCTTTACGCGCCACTCTGAAGTTGTTGTCTTAGTTGGGATAACTTCAACCCATTTTGTAAAAACATCGACAACTATAAAGTAGTAGTTCTTTCCCATACATGACCCTGCAAAATCAAAGTGGATTCTTTGCCATGGTTGTTCAACAATTTCTCAAGGATGTAAAAACACTGGACATGGTTTATTCTGTTTCAGACAACACTCTTTACATGTTTTTGTTAAGTTGTCCATGCCACAGTCTATACCCTTCCAATAATAGTAACTTCTCGCTAAACCTTTCATCTTGACTATTCCCAAGTGACCAGTGTGAAGTTCTTCACTTCCTTCCTTCCTTCCTTGCAAACTAGCAGGAGTCACTAGTCTGCTTCCCTTCAGGAGTTCAGGAGATTAGGTCAACAATCACAAAGAAAAACTTCTACTACTAAAAATAATGACACTTTTAACTTTGAAATGTTAAGAAGGAAATGTTTGGAAATGTTTCCGTTGTGGCGATGAATCCGTTGTGGTTTCTGAAAGCTTAAAAAAGAAACCTGTCGTTCTTGTAATAAAATTGGTCACATTGCTCGTGTTTGCATGAGTCGGAACCAGTTAAAAAGATCGGTTAACTACGCAGAGAAAGAGTTCATTGAGGGAGACAGAAACAAATTACGTACATGAAATACATTTACTGTCAAAATCAAGGAGAAGTGATAAATTCAATGTTACAGTTTCGGTAGAAGGTCATATTTAAGAAGATGGGATTTAAGATGGGTCATATTTAAGGTTAAGGTAAAAGATGTCATATTTGAGCTGGATACGGGGGCGTCATTGAGCTCTATCTCCCTGAACGAATTCTCAAATTTTTTTCCAAACAAAAAGTTGCTACCAACTGCAGTTGAGCTACGTACGTACACAGGTGAAATAATAAAACCCCATGGTGTAGCTTTTGTAAACTGCAATTACAAGGGTCAGTTATTCATTGGAAGGTTGTACGTAATTGATCACGATGTTGACACTATTTTTGGTCGTGAATGGATGAGGGAAGTGAAAATAGATTGGACTGACATGTAGTTGAAGAAACAAAAGGATCTCAACTGACATCACTACTGAATGAGTTTGAAGACATTTTCAGGCCCGAAATTGGAGCGATTCTTGATTACAAAGCCAAATTTCACATTAATGAGGATACTGTTCCTATTTACATAAGACCACGGCAAGTCCCGTATGCAATAAATACCCCCGTCGCAGCAAACCTGCGTACTCAGCGAATTTCCAATGCATAATACATGTCTTAATACCATATAAAGCCGCATACCAAGTTTCATAAAAATATATTCATATATAAGCGATATATACAATTTTAATTATTCTCCATAAGAATAGCATTGGTGATGAGTACATAGGTTTGCTGAAACAAGGAACACAAACAATTGGTTTTTATGCAAATATAAATATAATTTAACTAGTTGAAGCCACATACCAAGTTTAATCAATATTCAATCATAAGTAAGCACTATATAACATTTTAATTATTCTCCATAAGAATAACATGGGAGATGAGTAAGCAGGTTTGCTGCAACAAGAAACTAAAAAAATGGGTTTTTATGCAAATATCAATATAACTCAACAAGGTGAAGCCACATACCAAGTTGTATTAATTTATGTTAATAATTAAGGGAGATATAAAACTTTACTTATTCTCCATAAGAATAACATTAGGGCTGAGTACGCAGGTTCGCTGCTACGGGGATAATCAACAAAAAATCAATTTTTTGTGCAAATATCAATATACCGGTACTGCGTGACCCCACGTGCCAAGTTTCATCAATTTACATTCATTAATAATGGAGATATCAAATTTTATTTATCTATCTATAATATAATATAATATAATATTATAAAGAAGAGGTGGTTTCTGTCTGTCTGTCTGTCTGTCTGTCTGTCTGTCTGTCTGTCTGATGTTCCGGGTGAACGCAAAAACTACTGAACCGACTGAGCTGAAACTTTACACAAAGGTAGATCTTGAACCCATGCAACACATAGGCCTATTCACTTCCTTAAAATCCCCTCGGGCTACGCCCCGTGAACGTCCTAAGTTTCAATGTTTACATTTCAGAAGAGAGTAAACATTCATAAACTGTAATGCGAACAGCTGTGGACACTTCCATTTGACAGCTTAAAGAGCAGAAGCAAGAACAACAGCTGTTTCAAGCTAGCTAAAATGGAAATTGCATTGACTAAAGAACGGGTAGAGAAAACCCCTGTGCGAAGAACGTGTACATCAAGTATATATATATTTATTTCAATATATCGAATAGTGAATCTATATAAATAAAATTAGAGGTTTGTCTGTACATTGCTTGGAATTATAAAATTGTTGCATATTTTCACGTTTTACACCCTAGGGAAACCAAAAATAATCTTATCTCAATTTATGTCTGTCAGTCTGTCTGCCGGTAACGCTCAACGACGGGTTTTTGTTCGCTTTTCACTGGAAAACGGGTGCACTGACATTAATGAAACTTCGTTTCTTTGTTCTATATATGCGTGAGAAGGTTTTAGGGCACTATAAACTGGCATACGCTTTTTAAAAAATAATGGCGGCCGCTCAAAAACGTGATTTTGTGCTGTTTTGGTCATGTTTTGTTCGCTTTTCACAGGAAAATGGGTGCACTGATTTTTATGTAATTTTTTTCTATGTTCTATATGTGCGTTATAAGGTTTTAGGCTAATTGGATTGTTTTAAATTACCTTAGGACACTGCCCCATAGGGTTTAAGATCCTATGCTATTCTTATGGACAAAGCATTTATTTATATTGAACCAGATGATGACATAGTTATTCTATAAATAGGTGTTGTAGTTCTTTTTTAAAAAGTTGAGAGAAGATTGGTAATGAATAGCATAAGTGGATATATGATCTAAATCTACATTTGTCAGACTCATGCACTCACTGACATAGTGATCACTTTATCTAAGAAACGACAATGTCTATTGAAGATCAAATTTTGGATGGTGGTTCCCCCTATGCTGTAGATTCACAATAAGAATACGTTTAAAAAGTCCTATAGGGTTCTTCGCTAATTTACTTTTATAGCAATTTTATGAGTATTAGTATTCACTGGACCTTTGTAAGTTACATTTCGGTAGGAACATAACTAATTCATCAGAACAAAACGCAAGCCTATTCCTGGTACGAAAATGTTTAAGGGCTTGCAAAATATTTGAACAATCTTGCACATACTCTTGGACTGATGGATCTGAAATTCGATAGGAATGTAGCTAATAGCTCAGTGCAGACATTTACCTACTCCAGACACAAACATACTCAAGGACTCTGGCCCAATGGCCTTTAATATAAGCGTGTTAGTCATAACACACCAACTACTCATCAGTAGAGCTGAAATTTGATGCCTTAAAGGAAATAAGAAACAACATCATGGGGAGTCACTGTGTTGTTCTCTGGGGATTTCACACAGACCCTTTGTTGTAAGTGAGACATGAGTGGACGAGTCTACGCCTCTCTAAAAATATATTTTATGTAGCCGACCACTGATCGTCTGAACTTAACAGTAAATACGAAAATGTATTTTTGAGAAGATTAAGGGGTTGAGCAGTTTTCTTATGCGCTTTTAAAAGTTGAGATTGGGACATTGAAAAACAAATTAAGTCTCAGAAACATCTATCCTTCACTCGGCACATCGATGAATTACAGGATTTACTGATTGACAGTTTGTTACACCGAGGTTCATAAACAGTTTAATCTGGAAAGTGCCTGGCTCTGTGATTGTGCCATCCTCACGTCCACCAATGAACAAGCAACGGAGATAAACACAAATGTAGGTCTATTCCAAAGGGAGGAACGAACATATACAATATTTA
Organism: Allygus modestus; assembly: GCA_963675035.1. NCBI lineage: Eukaryota > Metazoa > Arthropoda > Insecta > Hemiptera > Cicadellidae > Allygus > Allygus modestus. Next base: position 216,038,705 of record OY776112.1, read on the forward strand.
ATACCGTTCATTTAACCATGACCACTGTTAGAACAGTTCGTATATACTGATTTACATTTATTTTAATAAAATCAAGTAGTCATATGTTTTTAAAAATATGATTTTTCCAAGTTTAAATTGTTTATTTACAATTATAATGAAAACAGGACCTGGCAATAATGGTGATTTTAAAAGTGGTTTGTCAATGTTTTTAAAGTTCAATGTTTCGTTACATTACTAGGGGCCTATTAATTTATTGGAATGTAAAGATTAATGTATCAAAGTATTTAAAATGTTAAATTAAACAGGGTTAATATTTTGTTGTACTTGAGTTCTTTTATTTCTAAAATCGAATCCAAAGTGTTAGGTGTACCGATTTGGAGTCGCAAAAACCACACCGTTCACCACCCGACAGAGTTCCTCGACTTGGCAACAGTACCCGAACTATCTGCCATAGTATATTTCGTTAACTTTAATTTAGTTCTACTTTAAAAGTGTAAAATGTAATTTTAATATTGTAAAATTATGTGGGTTGTTAATTTTTTTAGTTAATCTACCATTTATATACAACCCGTACGAAGGACGGGTACACAGCTAGTTCTCCATAAGGATAACATTGGACAACGTACTGTGTTTAGCACTTTGAATATCTCTGCAACGGTTGGACGTAGAATCACAATTTAAACACCAAAATGATTGTTTTGTGGAGCTGAGTTGATTGGTAAAAGCAAATGTGAAGTTTACATTAAAATTAACTTAGGAAAAGCCAAAAACCTTTTTCCCTTAAGATTAACATAGGAGATTTTATGAGCAGGTTTTTTTGGATTTTCTCCGCAACCACTTAACCTAGCTTAATAATTCAAAATACCATATTATTTGTTTTTTTAAGCTCTATAACATGGTCTAAACCAAAATTAAGTATTTTTAAAATTTTAAGTTAAAAAATGCAAAAAACTGATTTTTGGAAAATTTAAAACCCCCATAAACCCCCCTTGCCATGCCCCGATTTTTCTGGTTTTCGAACTTAAAGTCATAAATGTCACTTTACACATTTGAGCCAAATTTCATCGAAATCGGACGTTTTTTACTCAAGTTATCGCATTCACGGACACATATATAGATATATATATATATATAGATATATGTATATATATATATACAGGGTGTCACAAAAAAGTGTGATGGGCTATACAGGACCTAATTCTACATGCAAAAATAAGTCAAAACTGAAGAATAACATTTTTTGGATTTCGGCTTAGTTTAGCCTTAATCCGCCATTTTGTTTTTTTGGGAAAATATTTATTATTTCAAAAACCCAATGAGATATTTTTACGAAACTTGGCAAAAGTGTTTACACTAAAGTAAGTAACATTTGTAAAAAAAATATTTTTTTACCTTTCCAAATTTCAAAATGGCGGCCATTTGATTTTTTTATGCCAAATTTCATGAAAACCGGTACCTAAATCAAAATTTTTCAAGACACAAAATTTTTTGTATTTATTATAACAAATCCAACAAAACAAAAATGAATAAAATCGGTTCATAAATAAAGAAGCTGTGTTTATTTTAGTAATTTAGACTGAAATTACTTAATTTCATTACATAAATTATTACATTACATTTAATAAATTTTAATATTAATAATAATTATTTGTTGTTTAAAACAATGGAATGAAGAGGATACACCACATGTAGGTAGGCACTTGCCCTTCATAGTAGGTGTTCAATGTGACCTCCATTGGCGATCACGCACTGCCGTAATCGTCGTCCCATTGACTCTCGTACCCGCTCCAACACTCCAGGCATTTCTCTTATCCTCCGACATCCATCTTCAATTCTCTCCCTCAGCTGTTCAACATTGTTTACAGGCGTTGCATACACCATTGTTTTCAAATGTCCCCATACAAAGAAATCTATGGGATTCAAGTCGGGCGATCTTGCTGGCCATGCTATCGGGCCACCACGACCGATCCACTTATTTCTGAATCGCTGGTTCAGGTAATTCCTTACTTCATCATTTCTGAAATGAGGAGGTGCACCGTCGTGCAAAAACCACATGTTTCGACGTGTGTTTAGGGGCACTTCTTCCATGGCATCATCTAAATCATTCTGAAGGAAGTGCAAATAGGTAAGTCCATTCAGCCTTGCTGGTAAAAACACTGGACCAATAAAATTATTCCCAATAATGCCCACCCAAACATTCAATGAAAAGTTATGCTGGAACCTCGACTGCACTATTGTATGAGGATTCTCGTCCGCCCATTGGTGGGTGTATGGAAGTTCAAGATTCCATTTCGGTTAAACCCAGCTTCATCTGTAAAAAGTACTGAAGACAGGAACTGCGGACTCCTAGTACATTTATTTTCTATCTGTTGACTAAAATGCAGTCTGTTTAGGTAGTCCTCTTCTAAAAGAGCTTGAACCCGTTGGACATGGTAAGAATAAAGTAGATTGCTTTTCAAAATCCTCCATACCGTTGAGTGGTCAGCTCCCTCGGCAGATGCAATTCTTCTTGTGCTTGATGAAGGATCGTCTTCGACAGCTTGCAACACTCTTTCTTCCAATTCCAACGTTCTTGTTGTTCATGGAGGTCACATTGAACACCTACTATGAAGGGCAAGTGCCTACCTACATGTGGTGTATCCTCTTCATTCCATTGTTTTAAACAACAAATGATTATTATTAATATTAAAATTTATTAAATGTAATGTAATAATTTATGTAATGTAATTAAGCAATTTCAGTCTAAATTACTAAAATAAACACAGCTTCTTTATTTATGAACCGATTTTATTTATTTTTGTTTTGTTGGATTTGTTATAATAAATACAAAAAATTTTGTGTCTTGGAAAATTTTGATTTAGGTACCGGTTTTCATGAAATTTGGCATAAAAAATTCAAATGGCCGCCATTTTGAAATTTGATAAGGTAAAAAAATATTTTTGTTACTAATGTTACTTACTTTAGTGTAAACACTTTTGCCAAGTTTCGTAAAAATATCTCATTGGGTTTTTGAAATAATAAATATTTTCCCAAAAAAACAAAATGACGGATTACGGCTAAACTAAGCTGAAATCCAAAAAATGTTATTCTTCATTTTTGACTTATTTTTGCATGTAGAATTAGGTCCTGTTTAGCCCATCACACTTTTTTGTGACACCCTATATATATATATATATATATATATATATATATATATATATATATATATATATATATAATTTGAGCGAATAGTGTTTTAGTCATCTGGGGACCTAAAAAAAGAATTTGTCATGGTCTCGGGCTTAAATCTTACCATGAGACCTACGGTAATAGCTTCTTCCCTATAGGGGAAATTCGCTAAACTAAAGTTGAAAAGGAATTAGAACGCTTGGGAAATGAACAGATCATAACAAAAGTGGAAAACTCAGCATGGGAAACCCCGGTGGTTCCAATGATAAAGCCGAATGGTAACGTTCGCTTGTGTGCCGACTACAAGGTAACTCTCAACAAAGTTATTAAGGAGGTCAATCATCCCATCCTCGTCGCCATTTGTTAAGTATGTAATACCTAATTCTATAAAAATAAATCAAATAGACTTTGAAACTAACATTGTATTCCTTAGCTTAACATAATTCATACTGAACTGTAAATAAACAATGGCATATGACAGTCAACATAACATAAACATTATAACACATGATTCAGTACATCTGTCACCTAGAATCACGACATTCGGTACGTCAGGCATACCGTATACTCTTTCTTTAACTTAGGTTACAACTAAGAAGGGATTTTAAGAAACGTTTCCTATTACGTTTTGTTGCGAATCGAAGGTGTCTGGTCAGTTATCATCGGTGGTCTCTCATGAGATGAGCCTCTGCCTTTATTTTTAACAATCTGTAAGTTTACACCTACCATGTACAATTTAATTTAGCTAATGTAAGTGTTGAGGGGTAAGTAGAATAAATATATTTTACTCTGGGTTTTTGAGATGTACTTAAAGTCTCGTCATCATGGGTTTCGGTCTTTGGCGTACTTATTACACTTTGTTAGTGGATGGACATTACATTTTGAGATTACACACAAAAATAAACATTACGAACGATAATATGTCTCTAAATATGTTATATGATCAGTGGTCGTTCCAAGGTCAAGTTTCAACCAGACTCCACAACCTTCGCGATAACACCAATTAATTCTGTTTGCCACCCAACTACAATTACTATTTACATTTTTTATCAGAACATATAAAAGGTCAAATGTTTTATATAAAATGCACGGTGCATTATTTTCCGCCATTGCTTGAATTTATCTGTTGATAATATTTGGTTCTCGGGTAACTACGCGGGGTGTGGTTATAACCGAGAATACGATGTATTGACAAGTTTACTGCAATTTCGTTTCTATGACAGTTTTTTTTTGTACGTTTAAAACGAGCTAAAACGTATAATGCGGCTGTAAGTATTGCGTAATGAGTGTTGTATTAATATATACGCTAAAACATTTTAAATTCCTTCGCGCAAATATTCATCGTAAGTCAACGAGCACCTGTATATTCATAATTTACAGCTATCAAACCTACCGCTGATATTCGTTTATAACATTTACGTTAGTGATTATATTTTTTACGACAAGTAAATTTATCTTTAAACTCTATTATTTTACTAATTATGATCTTAACTTTAGCACGTTGACATTATAAAGATATTCGGTCGATTTCACATTCCAGATTTCTTGTCAGCTTCAGTCACCTGTTAAAATCAAATGTCTTCTGGTGCGTGGAAACGATGCGTTCAACATGTGTAATCTTAGACCCGCCAACTGTCGTCGTATCGTCGTACCGCCTCCGACAGTTGACGTGCGCGCTTTCACGCACGCACCCGCACAATTTACTGACGCACCACATCAAACGACAGGTCATTAACCAATCTTCGGAGGGTTTTGATTTCCTATGTTAACTCAGTTGCCGGTTGTTAGTCACGAATTCATTCCGTTCTGATGCACCAGAGGGCCTATTTTTGATTGAAACGGGTGAGTGAGTAAGTCAACTCACCTACCAGCTGGTTTTAGCATTGTTTTAATTCACCACGTGAGATGAAGTCTGTCAAATCAAAAAGAAAATGTAAACATTTATCAGTAGACAAATTTGTAATCCTTATATTGCTTTAGCTAAATCAAATGAGCATTTTAATAATAAATCATAGGTTATTCAAGCGTTTTTCATTTTTCGTATTTGTTTGTAATAAAGACTAACAAAACTTGTGAAGATAGGATTCGATTGGTTAAGATAAGGGCCGAGTGAATAAAAACGAGTACAGGAAGTATTTATTTGCAAGAAAATACTTGCAAGTAGGCCCTATTCATACCTCCAAGTACAGTGGTGTGAATAAAAGCTAAACTTTACTTGAGAGTAAATACAAGTGGGTATACTCACTGCTCTGTGGGTATAATTGCAAGTATTTACTCTTTTTACAGCAAGTAAACTTTAGACGAGTAAATACTTTCAGTTTATTTCTTTAAATTATGCACACATATGTCTGTAGGTGACATACAAGAACAACATTTAATGCAAAGTTTTTTTGTAGGTGTGTGTAATATTTAATTTTTTGTCATTATTACCTAAAATTATATAATACAAAAATAAACACCTTTTGGTCTTGTTTACATTGTAAACATATTAGAACAATATAGTTACAAAAAAGTATGATTTTATGATTATGAAGATTGGTCTTTGGTTTATAGCAGCATATTATTTTGGTTATAGCCTAATTAATATTTAAATACATTATTTTTTATCAGCCTCCATCTTGCCCAGATATGTCCAACTCTCTCCTGTTTATTTTATTATTTTAATCTTTACAACAGTTTGTTGTTGCCCAATACATATTTTGCCTTACCTTTTCCCCTTCCTCTTCGTTGCACCATAAAAACCAATTCAATAAAATGTAACAAGCTTTGATTTTTGCACAGTATTGCTTTTCATTTGCAATTAATTTAAAAGTTTGACATGTGTAAAATATCACTCATTTTCCCTGACTTTCTGCATTTTTCAACTGTTTTCCTGATTGTTCCTGACCTTTTTCAAATTCCCTGGCTTTCCAGAAGGCGTGAATAATGTTAAATGATGACTAGTTTTGGGACATAAGTCCCATTTCAAAATTTTGGTTGTAGAATTCATATAATTGTCCAACACATTAAAACCTCATTGTTATAAAAAAAAAATACTAGCCAAAAAACCTACACTTTCCCTTTTAAAACGCAGACGTTTCTTTGAAGATCTACGACTTACGTCCCTACGGTTATTTAAAATGTCACGTGAATGCCTGAATGCAGTTATTTTTGCTCGAGTAATCCCAAACAAGCCTGGGTTAGCGATAACTTGTTAAAGTACGAGTATTTACTCGACGGGCAAATATTTACTTGTGATTATTCACACTACTAGTAGTTTCATAGGTTTCAGTGGGTATACTTCCTTGGCAAGGCTTTGCAAAAGTACAAGTAGTAAACACTCGTGCTTATTCTCTTCAGTTCAAGTAAATACTCGAATTATGAAAAGTCAAGACAGTAAACTCTTTTACTCGTTCTTATTCATGGAGTCCGGAGGGTATAGAGGGTCAAAATGGCGGTTAGCATGTATAGGCTCAGTTTTTTAGATGATACCTCTATAGATATATACACCTCGTTGAGTTTACTATTTATTACTTCTCTCATTTCCTTCTTACATTAAAAAGAAGAAGAAGGGGGTTATTGCTGCTCAAGTCACCCATTTTCAGTCACCAGCGTTTTGCCTGGCGAGTAGAAATGGGTGAGATGGTGAGTGTTTCAGTAAAAATATCGATCTATAGTAAATCTATCAATGTTAAATATAAACGAGTTCGCACGCAGCACGCTGACGTGAGGGAAGTAAATTTCCAAATAAAAACTTTTAAAACTCAAAATCAGTGAAACACACATTTGTCCAATTTTTATTGAAATCTGAAAACATTGATTTTTTGGCTGTTCTGATTCTCCTGGTTTCATTTACTTGCAAAGCTGGGAATACAATTTTGCCCAATATAAGGTTAGGAGAAGGTCCAGACAGGCTTGAAAGTAGGTGTGAGGTTGCTGGGGATGATAAAAGTACTCTAACAAAGGAATAACAGGCTTTTCTCGTGTAAAACCCCCATAAGGCAACGTACTGTGTTTAGGCCTAGTCAATACACATTTTCTGTAATAACTCGGTAAATATTTATGATAGAATAACGAGAGAGGGCTTAAAACTGTCGCCTCTCTAATTCCCATCTTTTTACATGCATTTATTTTACATCTGGGGCTTTTATGACCATTTTTGGGCCCAAAAACCCAAAATTTGAAAGATTAATCCCCCAAAAAAGGGGTTTAGAGTTTTCCGATTGTTTTGCCCAACGAACTTGTCCAACTGATTACAGAAAGGAACATCCCTACCAAATTTGAAGTAAATCGGACAAAAATTGCGACCGCTAGAGTGCAAACACACACACACACATATATATATATATATATATATATATATATATATATATATATATATATATATATATATATATATGTCTATAAAAATAAAAATAAAAATAAAGAAATTCCTTAGGGGTACTCAGTTGAAAAATGTTTCATTTGATTATATTATATATATATATATATATATATATATATATATATATATATATATATATATAATTTTGAACGACCCCCCAAAACGTGTTCAGGGGGGCACGTTAGGAACTTCTATGGTGGTCCCGGGCTTAAGTTTCACCGTGCGGGTCATGCTAATAGTTCACTTTCCATAGGAAATTCACTAATGATCATTGAAAATACTAATATAAATGTTGTGTGGTTGGAATTAACTAACTGAACGGTTGCATAAATAACATCTGTACTTTTATCTATTGATCTGCAAATAAAAAATAGTGCTTTGAGTGACCCACTCATCACTCACTCGATTCAAAAATATGCCCCAGGCTTCGTTTGCTCTCCTAGACCGGCAGTGGTTACAAGTGCAGAGGTGAAGGCTAAATGTATCAGCTGTTTAACCAATAGTTCAGTAATAGTATATTTCACTACTAGTCACGAAATAGGACTTTTGTGACGAGTAGTGAACGATACTTTTCATCACGATGCAAATAACCACATTAAACTTTAAAAAATGATCTGATATTTCATAGTCTAGTAATTTTTTATAAGTAAACACAACACGGTTTTACAATTAATTTTTGTGTTAAAGTCAGCTGTTTTAACACAGAATCGTCAAAAATAACCAAATCACACTGGTGCTCCTGTTGAGTAAAACGGGAACTTCAGTTGTTTAGGGCGGGTAAAGTTTTGTTTGGGACAGGTAAATTATTGTTTGGAACAGGTAAAGTAATGTTTAGGACAGGTAAAGTCAGCTGATTATTATTTGTTTTGGTGTATGGAAATCGACGATTTTCGAAGATCTCAGCTGTATGGTAATGGGCTATTTTTGAATACAGAGTGATGAAAACATTAATTACAGTTGTTTTGTAGTCCATCCAAACTAGTTGCTTATGGTTTTTTGTGTGGTCAGTAGCCAAGGTTCGTAGAGCTTTCAGACCAGGTGTGCTGAGTCGATCTATTTAAGGTTTTGTACTTAACCGGAAGAGACCTCGTAAAAACAGCTGTAAGGTCACGTGATCACCAATCCAATCTGCAGTGTTGCTGGAAACACGATATTTATCGTACGAGTACCACATTTTCCTCATTAGTGTAATTAGAATTAACATTGTTTAACTGCTTACATTTTATGTTAAGCTGTTATTTTATCAAACTAATATATTGTTTCGATGTATCTGTATTATTAGATTAATCGATTAAGGGTTTAAATTTTCTTTCTGCATGTCCAGTGACAATTTAAAAATAGCTGTACCATTATTATACCCTTCAGGTTGGCAACACTTTATGGTATTTTGTTGATTTATGAATCAGCTGGACGCCCTCGTAAGACATCTTTGCTGCGAACATTACTCTCATGTAAATAAGCACACCTGGTCTGAAAGCTCTACGAACCTTGGTCAGTAGCATCTTTGTTACGCGCGCATAAACGTTGGCCCATCTGTACTGATTATTGCTTCGCCCTCAGAATACAACAGTTGTGTGTGTTGCACTCTGTGGTTACAATTCTGAACTATACCGAGTGATGAACATCTGTTTATGTCGTAATCTGGTACAATCAAATGAATGTTCATAAGAATTTATCCTATATCCTATACTCTAATACGAGTACATGCTTGCTTGCGACACTGATCTCAAAAACGGCTCCAACGATTTCCTTCAAATGTTCGAAATAACTAATTTCTGGGATATAATAAGTTCTAGGCAGTCCTCATCCCCCAAAAAATCAAATAATCTAAAAAAACTAAAAATGAAAAGTTAACAAAATTAACATTGGCCTTATGGAGTTTCAAATCAAAACTTCTTTAAAGAATTGTATAAGATGTTCATCAACCAGGGAACTGTCAAAGTAAAACTCATGTTGTTTATGATTATTAACATGTGGTTTCCTGAGAGCAGAGATTAAAAGATTTGAGTGAAGATTAAATAAATAGAGTAGTAAAATAAATCAAAGGGACATTGAGCTATAAATAACAACTAGAGTGGCCTTAAAATGTAGTCGAGGCAAATGAGTTATACAAATCTGATTATCAGTTGGGGGAAGTGGTGAAATATTACTCCAAGTCATCTAAACAACTGACTGGCCTTCCCCCGAGCAAAGCTCGCCCCCAGGTACTATATATTTAATTCCGTAAGCGAATCGGTCCCCACGAAATTTCTCGAGCTAGGAAGAAGTTAATTTAGGTTATGACAATTCATTTTAAAGCTTGAGGGCCAAGGACGGTGGGAAAAATATCAGAAATGTCAAAAATTACGTGGCCTACGCCCCACTTGACTTTAAAGATCCAATGATTTTCTTATGGAAATACTATTTTAGTGTTTTTTTTAATAATAAAAGTGAACTAATGATCAGATGTTATTATCCACTTACACAAAAACCATATGTTAGGGGCTAGAGCCCCTGTAAGCCACTAGTAACATTGATTCTTGTAGGGCCGAAGGGGCAGAGCCCGGAAGGATTTGTGTTGAACCGTTTTGTAGCGATCACTTATGACGAAAGTAGAACTTACTTGTACAATATAAACTTTGTAGGCCTTCTAGTTATGGCGATTTTGTTACGAGGCACTGAGTGGTAATTGGATTATATGTATTTAGCTGTGGTTTGTCGGATTTTTATGCCTGATGAAAGGAGAAGGTTTATTATTTCTACCCAAGAAATAAATATATTTCAGAAATTGATTAAATGTTAAGTCAGTCCGGGGAAGGGGCCAAAATTCTGGGGGGGTAGTCAGTCCGTGGGTGGGGGGGTTGGTGTATTTGTTTAATTTTTTCGTAGTAGTCTTCATGCTTAGATTTGTCGTCAGGTATTTAGACCATAATCTCTCCTTTAATGTTCCCATGTTATCCTTTTGTAGAATATTTTATTCGATTAGATCAAGCCCTATGGAATGTTTTAGACAAATTGAGTTACATACATCCTATACATTAAAAACAGTCGGCAGTATTTTTAAATTTTTGATAGGGAATGATCAAAGCGTTTTAAAGTCTTGTAAGATTAAACCACCAACACCACCGCCACTACTCGTATGTAAAGTGTTAACAACATGCGGTTGGCGTTGGCACGAGAGCGGCGTGTGTTTGTATGTTGTGGTGCGCGGTAACATCAGACTGACGTTGTGACGTCATCGCTGCAGCTGCATTCTGGTGGGTGTTGAGTACACTCGCCTGACCTCGCACTCGGTAATTTAATTAACCCCGGGCTAGCGTGAGGCATGCATCTACCCTTGTATCCTTTAAGCTTCGCTGGAACACTGACTGTGTTGGGACTATTTTCAGATGGAACTCAGGATTATCTTTTCTCCATGAGAAAATAATGGGTTTGTATAGGGCGTCTGTTGTTTAGTTAATCAAGTTATTTAATAGGTAACTGTTATGTGTTAAACAATTATAAATTATATATAATTTTGGGATTTTTACAAGGATAAAAGATCAGTTATGTAGTTTTTTGGTTCATACGAAAGAAAGAACATTCGCACATGTTTCCCTAAAAAACTAGCTGTGAGGTTATTTAAGCCCGAGGTCTTGTGAGGTCATCAACAACAGTGAACAGTGTTAGCTCTTCTTTTAATGAATTGCGAGTGAACGAAGACATTTCGCTCTCTACATAGCAAGCAAAGGAAAATAAGTGTATATTTTCCGTGTACCCTAAACCTCGCCATCTATGTCTCTCTGTACAACTCTTGACCAAGTTCAGAGAAGCAATTTGATGGCGGTAGCCTGCTAAGGGATCGGTCCCTTAATTACGTTGTAGAGTTGAAAGTTTTTTGGTGACGATTTTAGCATTTTAACACGGAATACAATGGTAACTTGGTTTTTGCATTTGGTTTACTAATATAAAAGTTATAAAATAAAATAAATTACTACAAAATATATTTTAAAACATTAAAAACGCCCATAACAATGAATTTATATTTGAATATATAACCTATTTTCCTTATCAAATCTTCTAACTAGGCAAGTTCTCATCAAAGAAAATGATTAAAGTCATAACAAAGTTGAAAATAAAAATAAGTTGGATTTAGTGGTGGATCCCCTTAAATAAGTCATTTGACCTTTTGATTCACATTCTTTAATATTTTTCAGGTCTTGTAATAATTCTTTGTTTAAAATGGGGAAATGAAAATTCAATAGCGTTTGGCTTAAAAAGACGGACTCTTAATGGGTACAAAGTGGGTGAGTAGGGTAAATGCCATAGTGAGACAGAACTCTTTTGTCAAGTTTGTGTCGGAACTATTAACTTTAGTTATACTGGATTTCAAGCTATAAGTCAGCATTATATCAAGAAAAAACATAAATATGAGTGTCGTTTAAAACCAAACCAACAGTTCTTGGTTTCAATTACTGAGCCTGATCCAAATCCTGATGGAACTGTTAAACTGATCAGTGTTAGAGACTGTACAACAGCTGCTGAACTCATCTGGTGTTTGAAATGTGTTGCTTCTGTTTATTCATTTTCCTTAAAACCTTTCATCAAACCTTTTTTTAGGTTATTTTGGTTATTTTTTACACACTGGGATTATTTTTTTTAAACTCGAGAATTGTTACAAGCCCTGCAAGCTGGGTTTACCATACCACTTCAAACCTCCAGATTCTCTCCGTCCGACTATGATTGCGTAATTTCTGCGGTCCGGCTCATGTATTAACACCTTCCAAGGAATTCAACCCCCTCAAACACCAATAATTTAATCGGCACAACTATGATTAATGATGCTATGTATCGACGCGCCGCGACGCCGACGGTGTCAGTGCAGCGACGATGGCGTACCGTGACGCTCGTATAACAGTGTCTTAAAGTTGTCTTCTCCCTTTACTCTTTTGTTTTATTAGTGCTAATAAATGGGTTTTTTGATCATTTTTCAATGGTAAGGTCCAAAACTCAATTCTTAACTACGCGCGCTTTTTATCTAAAATATCGCTACATGTTACCAAAGGTTGAATGTTATAAATTAATGTGAGCTGGTCTGTAATATTTTTGTCTTGGAGGCAACTTTTATCAGAAATTCTATTACATTGAACCTGGCGCGCCATATAAATGCTTACTAGCTAGCGCACCAGGCACTTGAAAAGACCAACTATGATAACTTTTTGTTTTGAGGTCCCCAGATGCCAAAAACACTTTGTTAAAATTTATACATATATATATATACATATATATATATACATATATATATATATATATATATACAGGGTGAGTCAGACCACCCGTCCAGCATGTATAACGAGAGAACGGTTGGTCTAAAGTCGTCAGACAAAAATATTCGCTACTAAAACGCATATGGGCTATCTATTAAAAATATTTTCATCAAAATCTGTGTACAGGATGTTCCAAAACTGGGTCATGGGTTCGAATCTCAAAATTTTCTAATGTAAACATAGGGAATATTATACATAGGGAATTGACTAGACCCGAAAATTAATTTGTTTTCGCTGACATTAGGTTTATTACTAATTAATAGAAAAAAGTTGTGGTTGCCATCAAAATACTAATGGGTCAGTCAGAAAAATTTACAACAACGACGTCATTTATATGTAACAAAAACGTATCTTGTATATTTATCCAAAATGTTATCGCGAATTGTAACGAGTGTAGTTATACATTGAAATCGTGTTCATTAGTAATGTGTCAATCTCAGTTATAATCTCGAATTAAAATATAATTTTCCCGTCACAAAAATGTATCTTGTTTGTTTATTACTTATTGAATAAACATTTTTATGCAAAAAGGTTGGCACTAATTATGCTTGATAAAACATTAAAATATAGACAGTATTGTTTTCTTTCAAATGTTATTTTTTGGAGCAATTATTTATGGAAATAAGTGCAGTTGTAATATACAAATGTTAGCTTAATTCATTGCTAAAACCAATTATAATATACCTTATTGTCCTGATAATTAATGATTTATTTCGTGGACTGTTTACTTATTAAAATAAATTAAGTTATCAGTTAAAATGTTAATTCATTTTTGTACAAACTGAGTTACCAAGCAGTTATCTTGTAACGTTTAAACTCCTCAAATATTAGGTTAAAAGCAGTTTACCAACTCAAATAATGGTCATTCTTATTTTTGTTGGTATTAACCTTGTCTATAATACACCACTGCTATTTTATAGAAAAAAAACAATATAAATATAACATCTAATTAGGTTGGAAATTCTGGAAAATTAATTAATGAAGGCTTATGTTAACAATTTAAAATACCCCCGAAGCAGCAAACCTGTGTACTCAGCGAATTTCCAATGTATATATATATTTATCTTAATACCACTTAAAGCTACATACCAAGTTTCATCAATATACATTCATAAATAAATGATCTATGACATTTTAATTATTCTCTATAAGAATAACATGGCGTCTGAGGATGCAGGTTTGCTGAAACAAGGGACACACAAAATGGGTTTTAGTCAAAATTTGTATAACTCAACTAGGTGAAGCCATAGCCACATACCAAATTTTGTTAATTTATGTTCATGATTAGGGGAGATAACATTTGACTTATTCTCCGTAAGAATAACATGGGGGTTGAGTACGCAGGTTTGCTGCTACGGCAGCTATCGCCAAAAAAATCATTTTTCGTGCAAATATCAATAGACCACAACAGTATGAAGCAATATACCAAGTTTCGTTAGGATAAGTTGATAAATAAGCAAGATATACAATTTTTCTTATTCTCCATAAGGATAACATTGGACAACGTACTGCGTTTAGCACTTTCAATATCTCGGTAACCAATTGGCGTAGAGCAATGATCAAAACACCAAATTGTTTTAAGCTGAATTTAATGGTGAAAACTAAAATTGGATTTACTAAAATATTATTTGTAAAAACCCAAAAAAAAAAACATTTTTGGGGTACAAAACCCCCCCAAAATACCTCTTTGGATAGAGCGATCTGGCTGGTTTTCGAATCTAAAGTCATAAATGATGCTTTACATGTTTATACCAAATTTCATCAAGATCGGATCATTTTTACAAGAGTTATCGCACCCACGGATATATATATATATATATATATATATATATATATATATATGTAATTTTTAGTTGAGAATCATGTTAAAAGAACTGTGGAAAAAGTCATATGATTATATTGTCAGCAATTTATGGTTTACATTTATATTTCTTTTTAATAATTGTGAGGTTATGTTTTGTTTACGACCTTAAGGTCCGAAACATGTTGGTCTTGAAATAAAATAATTTAAACCAGGGTACTGTGTTTAAAATGTTTAAAATAATAAATATATATATACAGTTTTGAACGAATGGTGTTTTTGGCATCTGGGGACCTCAAAACGAAAAGTTATCATGGTCCCGGGCCTAGGTCCTACCATGCCGACTACGGTAATAGCTTCTTCCCTATAGGGGAAATTCGCTAAAAGTAATATTGACTATATACTTATTTATCTATTGGAATATTTAGCTTTGATTTATATTACATGTCCTGTAAAAAGTACCATTTCACATCAATCATATTATTTATGTTTTGTTGATTAAATGTAATTTCTATATTAATGTTAGAGGTATACTTTTCTTATCAGATATTAATTTTAGATTTTTGATTTTCTACAAATTTCATGTTTAAGAGTCATCATATCAATGGCCAAAGCTATTAAAATGTTATTGGTAATGATTTTTATGATAAATCTTTCCTTTGCAAAAATAATATAGATTTTTTTGCATTCATTTAGTTAAAACAGTGTTAATAAAAATGATTTATTCGTTTAGAAATTGGAGTGAATGTAAAATACCCCCGTCGCAGCAAACCTGCGTACTCAGCGGATTTCCAGTGGATATATATTCTTAATACCACATAAAGCTGCATACGTAGTTTCATTAAATATATTCACAAATAAGCAGTATATACAATTTTAATTATTCTCCATAAGAATAACATTGGGGATGAGTACGTAGGTTTGCTGAAACAGGGAACACAAATAATTGTTTTTTATGAAAATATAAATAGAGTATAACTAGGTGAAGCCACATATACCAATTTGCATCAATATTCATTCATAAATAAGCGATACATAACACTTCAGGTTTTCTGCATAAGAGTAACATGGGGGATGAGAACGCAGATTTGCTGCCCGGGGAATCATCGGTAAAAATTGCTTTCATTGTGCAAATAACAATAGACCACAACCAGATGAAACTACGTTAGTATGCAGCATAGAAATCTATTAATACTACTAGAGTTCTATGGTATACATGTTCTATAAAGCGAGATATAAAATTGTTTTTATTAGTGAATTTCCTTTGGAAAGTGAACTATTAGCATGACCCGCACGGTGAAACCCGGGACCACCATAGAAGTTCCTAACGTGACCCCCTGAACACGTTTTGGGGGGTCGTTCAAAATTATATATATATATATATATATATGTGTAGTATATATAATATATATATATATATATATATATATATATATATATATATATGTAATATATATATATGTGTGTGTTTGCACTCTAGCGGTTGCATTTTTTGTCCGATTTACTTCAAATCTGGTAGGGACGTTCCTTTCTGTAATTAGTTGGACAAGTTCGTTGGGCAAAACAATCGGAAAACTCTAAACCCATTTTTTTGGGGATTAATCTTTAAAATTTCGAGTTTTTGGGCCCAAAACGGGTCATAAAAGCCCCAGATGTAAAATCAATGCATATAAAAAGATGGGAATTAGAGAGACGAAAGTTTTAAGCCCTCTCTCGTCATTCTAGCATAAATATTACCGAGTTATTAAAGAAAATGTGTATCGACCAAACACAGTACGTTGTCTCATGGGGGTTTTACACTAGAAAAGCCTGTTATTCCTTTGTCAGAGTACTTTTATCATCCCCAGCAACCTCACACCTACTTTCAAGCCTGTCTGGACCTTCTCCTAACCTTACAATGCGCAAAATTGTATTCCCAGCTTTGCAAGTAAATGAAACCAGGAGTATCAGAACAGCCAAAAAATCAATGTTTTCAGATTTCAATAAAAATTGGAAAAATGTGTTTTTTACACTTATTTTGAGTTTTACAATTTTGTATGTGGAAATTCACTTCCCTCACGTCAGCGTGCTGCGTGCGAACTCGTTTTCCTTAAGAATAACACTGGACAACGTTCTGTGCTTCGACTTTCAATATCTCTGTAACCAATTGACGTAGAGAAATTATCAAAACACCAAATTGTGTGTTTTTACTTTCTCCCTCTATACATAGTATATGGTATAGTATATGGAGAAAGTATTGTTTTCGTCAACATTTTCGAATTTGAGTTGTTAGTGGAAATATTCGTTTTGGTGCTCCCTGAACCCAAAAAAGTGGTTTTTACGTGATGTCTGTCTGTCTGTCTGTCTGTCTGTCTGTCTGTCTGTCTGTCTGTGTGTGTGTGTGTGTGTGTGTGTGTGTGTGTGTGTGTGTGTGTGTGTGTGTGTGTGTGTGTGTGTGTGTGTGTGTGTGTGTGTGTCTGTGTCTGTGTCTGTGTCTGTGTCTGTGTCTGTGTCTGTGTCTGTGTCTGTGTCTGTGTCTGTGTCTGTGTCTGTGTCTGTGTCTGTGTCTGTGTCTGTGTCTGTGTCTGTGTCTGTGTCTGTGTCTGTGTCTGTGTCTGTGTCTGTGTCTGTGTCTGTGTCTGTGTCTGTGTCTGTGTCTGTGTCTGTGTCTGTGTCTGTGTCTGTGTCTGTGTCTGTGTCTGTGTCTGTGTCTGTGTCTGTGTCTGTGTCTGTGTCTGTGTCTGTGTCTGTGTCTGTGTCTGTGTCTGTGTCTGTGTCTGTGTGTGTGTCTGTGTGTGTGTGTGTGTGTGTGTGTGTGTCTGTGTGTGTGTGTCTGTGTGTGTGTGTGTGTCTGTGTGTGTGTGTGTGTCTGTGTGTGTGTGTCTGTGTGTGTGTGTGTCTGTGTGTGTGTGTGTGTCTGTGTGTGTGTGTCTGTGTGTGTGTGTGTCTGTGTGTGTGTGTCTGTGTGTGTGTGTCTGTGTGTGTGTGTCTGTGTGTGTGTGTCTGTGTGTGTGTGTCTGTGTGTGTGTGTCTGTGTGTGTGTGTGTGTCTGTGTGTGTGTGTGTGTCTGTGTGTGTGTGTGTGTGTCTGTGTGTGTGTGTCTGTGTGTGTGTGTCTGTGTGTGTGTGTGTGTCTGTGTGTGTGTGTCTGTGTGTGTGTGTGTGTCTGTGTGTGTGTGTCTGTGTGTGTGTGTGTCTGTGTGTGTGTGTGTCTGTGTGTGTGTGTCTGTGTGTGTGTCTGTGTGTGTGTCTGTGTGTGTGTCTGTGTGTGTGTCTGTGTGTGTGTCTCTGTGTCTGTGTGTGTGTGTGTCTCTGTGTCTGTGTGTGTGTGTGTGTGTGTTTTGTGTGTGTGTGTGTGTGTGTGTGTGTGTGTGTGTACGCGCGCGCAGAGCTAGAGCCTTAACCAATGGGCCGATTTTTATGAAATTTGGTATATAGGTACTAATCCACGATATCTCCAGGAGTTTTTCATTTTTTGAATTTTTGTTTTTTAAGGGTAATTATCCCCCCAAAACCGCCAAAAAACATAAAAAATCTAAATTTCTCAAAAACGGCTGTAACGATTTTGATTAAACTTTAGTCGTTTGTAGAACTTTAGTTTTCCAACAAAATGACACCACCCGCATTCCTGTAAAAATTCGGGTTCAGAAATTACAGGACTTAAAACATCAAAAATTCAGTTTTTTGGATTTTTCAAACAAAGACATAAATATAAAAAATATTACTATTCACCATTAAAAAGAGCTCAAAAACTAAATAATTTAGTATTTTGAATTTATATTCTACGATTGCTGGTTTCGGAGAAAATTGAAATTTTTATTTTGCGGTAAACGCAGTACGTTGTCCAATGTTATTCTTATGGGGAATACAAAATTCCTATTTCTCTCTTATTTACTGATCAATTTTTTATTGTGTTGACCAACAGAGGAAATTCTAAATATGTTGTCCTTTAATAACCCTGGGGGGGAATAGGCGGCATTTCCCCTCTTAAAACCACGAGTGTAGCAATGGATTCTGTAGTGCCTCCAAAGCAGGGATTTGGGTGGATGTTTTTAAAACAACTTGTTTACGAGATTTTCTGTACATTCAACCGTGCTTTGTTTTCTATATTTAGTAAATAAATAGTAATTTATTCATTAAAATTGGGCCAAAAGGGAGAAAGTATGAGTCAGTTTCCTGACACCGTTTATTTAAAGCTGAATCCAACGGTGAAAACTAAAGTTTGACGTTTTAAAATATTACATCTAAAAACTTCAAAAAAAGCATTTTTGGGGCACAAAATTCCCCAAAATATCCCTTCGGATAGTTCGATCTGTCTGGTTTTCGAAGTTAAAGTCATAAATGTTGTTTACACGTTTGTAGCAAATTTTATCGAAATCGGACCTTTTTTGTGAGAGTTATCGCACCCATGGACACATATCTATATATCTATCTATATATGCTTCTTCCCTTTAGGGTAAATTCGCTAAAAGAAGTCAATCCAGCATACGCTGAAGTGTCCTTTGTGATAACCTATTTTCTATAATACGTTACCAGTTGGTTTCGTAAACAGTATCCTTTGATATTTTTAAATGAATTTTGTGGATTGAGGTACGTATTGAGGCTCCGATTATGTGATTAGTGCCCCGATGATAATATCCCCGAATACGTAGTTGTGCTAAGTGGTTTTTAATTTCCACCACTTCTTGTAATTTGAAGGGCTTAGGAAGGGCGTCCCTCGAATAACATTTATGTGATTATATTTTAATCCAATTGCATTCCTAAATATATTATGATGCAATGAACAACTTAGTCTGAGTGTTACCATCTACACTGTATTATAGTGTGTTATTTCTTTAGAAAATTCCAATTTGAATATTGTTTTATAGGACACATTTGGGTTGAACTTTTCTTCTATAAACACATTGGTACTTTCAAAATTCTACCTTGTCCTCTTAAAGCTAACATTAGACCTTTTATACAAACCTTTTTATGTCTGACTATGGCAAACCTAAAAGAGGTATAAATTTAAATGGATCTCGTAGGTGTTAAGATCAGTGACATTTTAGCACGTTTTCTATTAGCAGTTTTACATGTTTGCCAATGCTATCTAAAGTAACGTTCACCATAAGTAGTCGGATGTTTGATTCACATGCTTTGTCGAGCCGTGTTGTCTATCTCGACTTGTTATTTATAGATTATCTGTGCCATCCTCCTCGCAACAGCCGAGCACGCACAACTCCGATATTTCATCGTCGGAGTTGGCAATAAATTACATTTTATTATATGACTAAGCATTAAGATTTATTGTTGGGTACGTTTGCAGTATTCTTGTCGGCTCCCCTCACCTAACAGTAAAGCAAATATCCACCGCCTTGGTATTTTTGAGAGGGCAGTTGTTTTATTTTACAGGATCGTTAAGTGAAGCGTATAGTATTTGTTCATGAATATTTTAAATATCCATTATTTTAATTATGTTAAAAAAGTTTTGTTTAGTAGGCCTTATCGGTGACCCTCCAACAAATACAGTAGTTAACAAGTTAGGCGGATAATTTTAATAAATCAAGGTTAGTACAACCATAACAACTCTTGGTACCATTTACGAAGTCGTTCTACTAATGTAGGTATTTTTAAAGACAAACGTTTGTGAATATGAAAATGCTTAGCTTTATTGAAATATTTAATAAAACGAAAAATAGCCAGTGAATGTTATGATTGGACATACTTGCACAAGTGTGTAGTTTTGAAGTGGAAAGAAAACTGAACTGGCTGCTGTAGCGGGTGCATTTTTTCTTAAAAAATAATATGTATGATTATGTTTCTCGCACGCGTCTTCATGATCAATGGGTCATCGATGCAATGTGAATAGTGTAGTGTGAATAGTATTTATAACTCTTAAACAAATAATACTCTAAAACGCCCAAGTTTATGGTTTGTTTATAATATAAAATTCGAATCATATAAATAGTATATTTTAGTACAGCAACAAAATAAATTAGTTTTATAATATGGTACTAGTGATTTATTTATTTATAATAAATTAGTTTTATAATATAATATACAAACTATGTTATGTATAATACACTTTTTACTTTCTCCCCCTTATACGTTGTATATGGAGAAAGTATTGTTTTCGACAAAATTTTCGAATTTGAGTTGTTAGTGGAAATATTCGTTTTGGTGCTCCCTGAACCCAAAAAAGTGAGTTTTACGTGATGTCTGTGTGTCTGTCTATCTGTCTGTCTGTCTGTCTGTCTGTCTGTCTGTCTGTCTTTCTGTCTGTATGGATGTGTACAGAGCTACAGCCCTAACCAATGGTTCGATTTTTATGAAATTTGGTATGTAAGTACTAATCCATGATATCTCCAGGCGTTTTTTTTCATTTTTTGAATTTTTGATTTTTAAGGGTAATTATCCCCCAAAAACCGACAAAAACATGACAAATCAAGATTTATCAAAAACGGCTCTAACGATTTTGATTAAATTTTAGTCGTTTGTAGAACTTTAGTTTTCCAACAAAGTGACACCACCCGCATTTCTGTAAAAATTCGGGTTAAGAAATTACCAGACTTCAAATATAAAAAATTAAGTTTTTGGATTTTTCATAAAAAACATAAATGTAAAGAATATTACTATTCACCATTAAAAAGAGCTCAAACAATAAATAATTTAGTACCTTGAATTACTACTCTACGATTACTGGTTGTAGAGAAAATTTAAATTTTCATTTTGCGGTAAACGCAGCACGTTGTCCAATGTTATTCTTATGGGGAATACAAAAATTACTATTTCTCTCTTATTTATTGATCAATTTCGTTCAAGCTTGATATGCTTGTCAAGTTACCATTGACCAACAGAGGAAATTCGAAATATGTTGCCCCTTAATAACCCTGAGGGGGGGATAGGGGGCATTTCCCCTCTTAAGACCACATGTGTAGCGATGGATTCCGTAGTGCCTCATAAACAGGGGTTTGGGTGGATATTTTTGAAAACAAATATTTTTGAAAACAACTTGTTTACAAGATTTTCTGTATATTCTACCGTGTTTTGTATTCTATATTTAGTAAATAATAAGTAATTATTCATTAAAGTAGGGCTAAAAGGGAGAAAGTATGTGTCAGTTTCCTGATACCGTTTATTTAAACTGTAACTAATTTGTTTAAAACGTATGAACAGTTGGTATTTTGCACGGGCGTAGTGAAACTGCCCCGACATTTTGTGTACTTTTGAAACGATGAAACTGCCCCGCTCATTAAAGAGGATTAGGAAGTGTCACCTCGCAAGACTAGAAATGCTGAAATTTGCCCCTAGTGCCCGGCCAGATAGTCGCTACGGGACTGGGGAAAAAAGGGAATTATTTTTGTCCCTGCGTCCTGTCGGTGACTGCAGTCTTCTAAAACTGCCGTCGACTGCTTTTGCTTCTAGTCACAATTGTTTCTGTACCAATATCACAAGCAGTTGAAGTAGATTTGATTAATGTTTTCACTCCATGTACCGAAGAACAGCGTTTAGCAATTATAAATTGTTAATTGTATGTTGTTGTTGTTGTTGTTGTTAGCTTATAAACTACCGCTTCGTTTAGCTTTACAAATAATATAGTGATATAATATTTGTTTAAACTTAGAAACTTAAAACAATTTTGGCCATTATTTAAGAATATAAGAATAATGCCGCTTCGATATTTATACGTCTTTAAATTACTGTACATTCTTTACATAAGTAGCATTCCAGATGAATATACTTACAGGATTAAATTTGGATCAAATTGAAATGTTTTGTTCCAAAACCTTGTATAGGTAACTCATTAAAAAAAAAAAACTGAATATTTAAGGCAAAAATCGTACAATAATTTAACTAAACAAAAAGAGAAGAAAATTAAAACAATGTGTTGAAGAAAGTTCGATGATTATTTTTGGCTATTTTACTACATGTACTGTAGGGAACAACATTTAGGAGTTATAAATGATTCAGCTAAGTTCAAAAAATTAGTGAATATATTTTAATTAAATTATACATTATAATAACATTTGTGGATATAAATCTGCAAAGATTATTACAAATACTTATAAAATATACATACTGTACATATACACAGTATTTATATATTGTATTACATATATACAATTCAAAATAATATAATATGGAGCATGAAACATAGACGTAGACATAAAAAGAGGAGTTCCTTTTAAACCTATATGAACATTTCATTAACGACCTAAGAATAAATTAACAAAAATGCAACTTTGTAACTTAATAATTAATTTTTAATACAAAATAAACCAAAATTATGTGTACATTTTTAACAGTAATTACTTTGGAGTGGCATGACCCTTCTAATTTTTTCCCTGATACAATCAAACAATAATTAGCTGTATGAATTAAACCGGGTACGTTACGCAACATAACAAATAAACACAATTAAAGAGAAATTCCTTATATACAACAATTTCATAAACTACCTAAAAAATCAATTAACATAATACAAATTTGTAACTTAATAATTTGTTATCGACAAATAAACAAAAATCATATAGTACAGTATTACATTTTTACTAGTAACAACTTTGGAGTGGTATGACACTTATACATATTTTTCCGATACAATCAAACAATAATAATTAACTATATGAATTTACCCGGGTACGTTACATTTAAATTTAATAGATTTATTAAGTTGCAAAGTTTCACTTCTTTTAGGGACAAAGTGTTTATAAAAATATACAGAAAAATGTCGTATAAATACAAATTAGGGTCAACAATATAAGTAAGATTAAGAAAAGGAAGTTGCTTCGAACAATGAGTCAGAAAAAATGCATTCAAATATATAAAATTAAAAAAGTAACAACACAAATAAAAATATAATACAGAATATAGTATTTAAAAATTGACGAACACAGTATGAAAAATAAACTATGCAGAAGTACAGTAAATTAAATAATCAATATACAAAAAAATACCTAGGAATTTGGAAAACTATTTACATGAAGCTTATTGGTATACAAACACCCATTGAATGTCTGCCTATTGCTTCAAGTGTCTTTTGCTTGCAGCAATTACGAAGTCTTTCCTCGGCAAACTACCGAGCAAAAACATTCGTTTGGCATCCTCCAGCTTTGCTTTAGTTTTCCGATATTGACCCGAAAGTGGTCGAGGGGGCTCAGAAATAGAGTTAAGTTTTACATCCACAAACGTCTGGTTGCCAACCAGACGCGTGGTGAAAGAGTTAATGTCTGGGTGTGGGTGGTAAAATGGGTGTGGGTGGTTAATGTGCATGGAAAGACTCACAAGGGTTGTTTGTAACATTGTTCCTTTCGAACGAGGCCCACATCATTGGTGGGAACCTGGCGTCCTCTTCAATGTAGTTTTCCACCAAGTAATCTGCAAATTTGGAATATTTGGCACCAGTGGGGATGTCTTTTATGAAGTCCTCCATGAAAGAGTCGCCAACTTCCTCTTGGCTTAAGAAACATTTAAATTGATCCAAGTTTATTTCTGTAAGTGGAAATATGGTTCGGTTTGCGACTTTCTTTTTATTTGACAGTTGCTCCTGAGTTCCTAAGTTTAAACACAGATTGTATCACTATATTGTTTTTAAAGTCCTGATATTGGTGGTAGTTATTAGAAGACTGCAGTCACTGACAGGACAAAAATAATTCCCTTTTTCCCCAGACCCGTAGCGGCTACCTGGCCGGGCGCTCGGGGCAATTTCAGCATTTCTGGTCTGGCGAGGCGACCCTTCTTGATATGAGCGGGGCAGTTTCATAATTTCAAACGTACCTAAAATATCGGGGCAGTTTCATCGTCCCCTTTGCGAAACTCAGTTTTCCAGCTTATCGTTTAAAATAAGTGTGTTAAAATATAAATTTGCCTATATAATTATAATCCATTAATTATACAAACCTCTATTATTCGAATTGCCCACAATCAAATTGCTTGATTCAAAGGTATTGGTACTCCTCCTGGATTTCGAATTAGCAGAACTGAACTACATTTCCAATCAGACATTTCATCCCTCCATTCGTCAGGGATTCGTCCTCGCATTCTCGATGATGGCCTAGCGATCGACATCCGTTAACAAGTGAAGGCACGCGACGGTGCATTTAAAACAAACTGAACTAGTCGCTTTCAATTTGAGATTCCGTGCCGGAGAGGGTAATGTCCCCCTGGTGGGAGGGGGTGGGGGAAGACATGCGAGGGGGAGGGAGTGGGATGAGCCCCCTATGGTACCTCCCCGCGCGCTCGCGGACCCCCCTGTGTCTGCCGCCGGGGGAGGACTTCCCCCTGGACCCGCCACTGCTGCCCTCCGACACCGACATGCATAGGGTGAGTACTACTGGGGCACCGTACAGTACCGTAGTGATTTGTCCACCGTTCACGTGTTAATGCAACTGTTGAGGTGTGATTCCATTTTGTGAAGGTAGGTTTCTACTCAATAAGTCAAGCAGTTCATCACAACTTTAGTCACATTCGATAAGTTTGGTTGTTTTAGGAAAAGTGTTCACATAAGTAAGTGGAGCATCTTTAGAAAGTGTTTAAAGACAATAGCCGATTATATTCATGTATAATATTTAAATTTAAATAAATATTAATATAAACGGTTTGATAGGGGTTGAAACGTATCACATTTTTAAACAACTAAAAGTCGGTACTGTATAGTTTACGTACATTTATTTTTCAACTAAATATTATTGGTATTATTGGTAAATATTAAATAAAAACATGTTTTACAACAATGACCTATGCATTGAGTCTCATTATCGTGATGGCCGAAGAAAAATCAACAGCAAAAATGTTTTGTTTTACTAATTCCTTCAGTCATTAGTTTTCTCCTGTTTGAACAAAATGTGATTTTGTTTCAGTAACTATAATCTAAAAGACTTGTTTCTTATAATAATTCCAAAAATAAAATGGACCTTTTTAATAAATACTAACGATAACATAGGCGGAACCTAGTGTTGCCAATCACATTTAAATGTAAACAAGGAAGGAGGAAGACCAAAGAAGTGAAGGACCGCTAGTCGATGACGCAGATAGTTGACGATAACAGTGATAAAGGTGATAGGAATGACGTCCAAGCTGCACAAACAGCTGATAACAGCACCCCCGATAGTTGGCTTGACACCAGCTTCTGTTGTAGAACTCGGTCAAGCGTTACGTACTGATAGATTATTGGCAATTTTCAATAATTCAAATCAACGTGGAGGGGGAATCGCTTTTAGTCTAGTGGAGTACAGAAAGGTATGCGATGAGGTGTTTTACTGGTTGCCACTACGTGTTTTTCGTAGGGTGTTTTTGAGGAAATGATAAAAAAGATTCAGATGCGTGTAGAAGTCCAAGCGAGCGTGTGCTCCGGGCTCCGACATTCCGAGTTTGATTGGGCTTTTAATTGAGAACTACTCGTTTACTTAAAAACTACAAACGTAAATTTGCCAGAACTGTAATCCTGTGTGAACTATTGGAACAATTAAATTTAAAATCCGCAATCAATTAATAATAATAATAACAACAACAAATCTTG
This sequence comes from Allygus modestus, assembly GCA_963675035.1. Lineage (NCBI taxonomy): Eukaryota > Metazoa > Arthropoda > Insecta > Hemiptera > Cicadellidae > Allygus > Allygus modestus. The sequence goes on from OY776112.1 coordinate 216,064,779, forward strand.
ATTCGCCCAAAATATAAATTACAATATGCATAACAATGCTATACTTAAGGTAAAACACACATAAATTGTATAGTCAGTAACAAGAATTTATTAAAATTCGTACGGGAAAAGATCACGTGACTTTTTAATTACAAAATACAAACAATTTATAATCAATTTTGGTGAATACAAGGGTTGCCCCTAGGCCAAAGCCGGAGTGGAGACCTCTCACTTAATAATGATACAAAAGAAGGGAAGGAAAAATATGCGCCAAGTTGATGTACAGTATCAGTATCAGTATGGTTATTATTAAACATGTACATAAGTTATAACAAAATACGACAAAATAAGAATGCAACTGGGGATTACAAACCAAAATATTTAGTGCCTTTGCTTAACATAAAAAACATATATATAAGGTAAATAAATAAGAAAGCTGACAAGATCAAAGTTTACAGTACAATACATATTTTTTCCGAAAAGTGGTACCTATTATATACAATATAGGAGCACTGTATGCATAACATTGTTGATACATCGTCATATAAGGCGTTGGGAGTGCTACAATATTATCAAAGCGCAGATTATAAGGTTTTGAAAGATTTACATGATTTGACACACTTCTTGTAAATCACAATTGTAAAACCTTATATATGAATTTTGAAAAGGAAAAATTCTTAACTGCTTGAATAGTGGCAGATGCTCAAATCGGGGTTGCTTCATTGTTACCCTCACCATTTTATTTTGCAATTTTATAATTTGCTTCGTTGCAGACATGCAAGTTCCTCCCCAACAAGAGAGTGCACAATACCGTAATTTATTCACACTACTTGAAATAAAAATAACATCATTTAAAAAAGGTATTATTTTGCAAATTTCATAAGTAAAGAAAATGATTGATCTAAATAGCTTATAATCAACAACCTTTTGCGTGCCAATTTTAAAATTTTGATTGAACCAATTTCGCTCCATGCCGAACTAAATGATTTGTTATAGTTCAGTTATTTAGCCTTTAATTAAAATTTGTTTGAAGTGGTTTTAGTCATAGTTGAACTGGGCTCAAACTAAAATTGAGTTTAGAGTTTAAAAAAATACTTATCGGGCCAATGATAAACACATTGGTTAGTAGATTTTATCCTGATAATTGATGATTTTATATATATATATATTTATATTTATATATATAATATTAAAAATGCAAGATCTCATAAAGCCATTTAACACTATATTAATATTAGTCTTTAACAAAACTATAGATTTACTATCTAAAGGTAATCGACGGATTTTCATGATTTTTTTAAGGAAAAACAATGTTGAGAAAAAGGAAAGTTGTGAATGAGGACGGTTTGTAAACATGAGGATATATAGTCAACATCGCGTGTTAATAATTGTATGTTTTATTTTTTTGCGGGAAAGACCGCGCAAGCAGCTAGTATTACTTAAAACAGAGAGATATTGAGATTCAGAGAGATTAATAAACCAAATACTATTAATTGGTATTCATTAAAGAAACCAACACACAATTTTATAGAAATTATTTTGCGCTTGAATGTACAGTAATTGGAATGTCGTTGTGTCCTCATGAGGGGGTGGGGGCTGGAAAGAGCAATCCGCCCTCCCCCAGCTGATAGGCATTTACACTTGTCCCGTGATCATTCTCCACTAACTACCCTCTAACTTTAATGATACCGGCGCCGCATCCTAATTGAGCCTTGTTTCGCTTTTAACTACCCCATTTATCGGGTTTGTTTAGGCCTACTCACTTGCTGTACAATCTAGTACTACGAGGATTTGCATGCTAAAGAGTTAATGATTTTTGTTTTAAAAACATGAATTATTTTTTAAGCTTTAACGTATCCACTGAATGTTTTACGTTGAAGAGTGAATTTGTGGTACGGTGAATTGATTTTTCCTTGTGTATCAGGAAGTTATTAGGAATTCATCAAGGTACTAAAAATCGTCTTAAAGGGATCCGCCTCCTTCAATGATTTTTTCACATTTTTTGAGAATATTTCAGTTAGCTATTAGCGAATTTCCCTATAGGAAAGAAGCTATTACCGTAGTCAGCATTGTAAGGCCTAGGCCCGGGACCATGATAACTTTTCGTTTTGAGGTCCCCAGACCCCAAAAACACCATTCGTTCGAAACTGTATATATATATATATATATATATATATATATATATTATGTGTCCGTGAACACGATAACTCTCGTAAAAATGATCCGATTTTAATAAAATGTGTTATAAACGTGTAAAGGAACATTTATGACTTTAAGTTCGAAAACCAGCCAGATCGCTCCATCCGAAGGGGTATTTTTGGGGGGGGGGTTGTACTCCAAAAATGGGTTTTTTGAATTGTTATATATAATTTTTGAAATTGTCAAATTTTAGTTTTTACCATTGGATTCAGCTTTAAAAAACACACAATTTGGTACTTTGATCATTCCTCTACGTCAATTGGTTCTCGAGATATTGAAAGTGCTAAACACAGTACGTTGTCTAATGTTATTCTTATGGACGAAAAGAACAATTTTATATCTTGCCCATTTATGGACGTATACTGACGAAACTTGGTATACGGCTTCATCTGGTTGTGGTCCATTGATATTTCCTCAAAATAATAATTTTTTGCCAAAGGCTCCCGTAGCAGCAAACCTGCATACTCAACCCCATGTTATTCTTATGGATAATAACTAAATGCTATGTCTGCCTTAATTATAAACATAAATGAATAAATACCCCCGTCGCAGCAAACCTGCATACTCAGTGAATTTCCAATGGAGATATAAATGTCTTAATACTACATAAAGCCACTTACCAAGTTTCATAAAAATATATTCACAAATAAGCGATATATACAATTTTAATTATTCTCCATAAGAATAACATTGGGGCTGAGTACGCAGGTTTGCTGCAACAAGGAACACAAAAAATGGGTAATGTCAATATAACTCAACTAGATGAAGTCGTATACCAATTTGTATTCATTTATGTTCATAATTAAGGGAGACAGAGCATTTAATTATTATCCATAAGAATAACATGGGGCCTGAGTACGCAGGTTTGCTGCTACGGGAGGATTATGCAAAAACAATTGTTTGGAGCAAATATCAATAGATCTCAACGAGATGAAGCTGTATACCAAGTTTCGTCAGTATACGTTCATAAATAAGCGAGATAAAAAAATTTTCTTTTCCTCCATAAGAATAACATTAGACAACGTACTGTGTTTAGCACTTTCAATATCTCGGTAACCAATTGACGTAGAGGAATGATCGAAATACCAAATTGTGTGTTTTTTTAAGCTGAATCGAATGGTCAAAACTAAAATTTGACTTTTTCAAAAATTATATGTAAAAAATTCAAAAAACCCATTTTTGGGGTACAAAACCCCCCCAAAATACCCCTTCGGATAGGTCGATCTGTCTGGTTTTCGAACTTAAAGTCATAAATGCTGCTTTACATATTTATACCAAATTTCGTCAAAATCGGATCATTTTTACGAGAGTTATCGTGCTCACGGACACACACACACATATATATATATATATATATATATATATATATATATATATATATATATATATTGATATTTTACTTGAGTTCACGAATAGGGCTACTAATAATGTTATTAGATTGAAAACAAAATTTCCATAGTACCCTTTTTTTAAACATTTTTATTACACAACGCGTTTCGGCTATAATGCCATTTTCAAAGTGTATAAAAAGTATAACCTTAAAATAAAATAGTAAAATTTAAAATGAATAAACATATGTTAAAATATAGATAAAGTAAAAAATAAATAAAAATTATACAGACAAATAGGGTTATCAAGATAGATAGCGTTCATCAAGCTATTATTTGTTTCTTAATTCTTCAATTTTTTCAAATATTGGATTTTGGATTTCATTCTTTATCACATTTAGAATATTATTAGGGTCATGTTTTTTGTTCTTGTAGATTTGGCATTCTTCTAATATGTTCATATTTTCTCCTTTTTGTGCAATATTTAGAATTTTCATATTTTCTGAGATATTTTTGTAACTATGCTGAGTTTCAAGAATATGCTCAGCAAATGCAGATTTCTGTGTTGTTTGGTTGTTTGATTTTACAGATTGTATATGTTCACGAAATCTGCATTTAAAGTTTCTTCCTGTCTGCCCTATATAAAATTTGGGGCATTCGCTGCACTGGATTTTGTAAATGCCACTTTTGTCGTATACGTCAAAGTTTTGCTGATTCTTTATACTACTTATTTTTTGTATCAGTTTGAATGAGTTGTTTTTTGTTCTATAGCTTATTTTAATGTTTGATCCGTCAAATGTTTTTCTTATAGCTTTATTGAAAACTTTATTATATGGTAGACATATATACTCTTCTTTTATTTTATTTTTGGGACTAAGATTAGTTTTATTCTTCATGTTGTTTATCATTGTGTCGATCATTTTTGATTTATAACCATTTCTTACAGCTAAAGTTTTGATAAGTTTTTTCTCTTCGTTGTAATGCTCTTTCTTCATTGGTATGTTTAAAAGTCTATAAATCATTGATCTAAAACTTGCTGTTTTATGTTGCCAAGGATGGTTTGATGTAGCAGGTATTATTAGGTCTGTTTGGGTTTCTTTTCGATAAATTTTAAACATGTGTTTTTCAAGTTGTCTATATATAGTTAAATCTAGAAAGTTAATAGTATCTCTTCTCTTTTCCATTGTAAATTTAATATTGTGTGATATGGTGTTTAAGTATTGTAATAAATTATCACAAGTTGATTCATCGCCTTTCAAAAGACAAATGACATCGTCTATATATCTGTACCAGTAAATTATGTTTTCTTTACATGGGTTACAATCATTTATGATTTTAGATTTTTCTAGTTCTTGCATAAATAGGTTAGCTAGCAGGCCTGAAAGAGGAGAGCCCATGGCTAACCCTTCATTTTGTTTGTAATATTTCATATTAAATTCAAAATAGTTCTGAGAAATTGTAGTTTTAGTTAATCTAATTGTTTCATCAACATTATTTTTACTTAGGTTGACATTTTTCGAGAGTAATTCTTTGAGGATTGTTAGAGTTTCATTAGTTGGGATGCTGGTATACATGTTAGAAACATCAAAAGAAACAAAAATACTGTTTTCAGGGATTATTATATTTTTTATTTTTTCAATCAATTCATATGTATTGGTAATATTACATTTTTCAACAAATTGTAATTGATTAGAAATTCTTTTATTTAGGAATTTGCATAGTTTGTAGGAAGGGGCACTAGTGAAATTGACAATTGGTCTGATAGGGATATTTTGTTTATGAATTTTAGGTTGACCTCTCAGTTTGGGTGCTGATGGATTTATTGATTTTAAACTGAGTTTTTCAACATTTGAAAGAGTTTTACAATTGGAAATTACCTTGTTCATATCTTTATTAAATTCTTGAGTAGGGTCTTTTTTCAGTTCTTGAAACGAGTTCATTTGTAAAAACTCTTCTACTTTTCTGTTGTAATCATCATTATTAATTATGACAACCGTGTTTCCTTTGTCTGCTTTAGTAATCATCGCATTATTTTCTTGCAGTTTATTTGATATTGATCTGATAATGTTCATTTCAGTGTTTGATCTTGTTATAATGTTTTTATTCTTCATTGCAATGTTGGTTTTATTGAGTTCATGGATAAAATTATATCTAATTGGATCTTGGATGTCTTTATTCTTTGTTCTGATTGCAGCATCAATTTCTTGAAGTTCATCTTTAATAGTTTTGTTTTTGTAATCAAGATTTATGTTGTATTTCATGGATTGTTCTAATGTTGTAGTTTCAACATCATTAAATACAATATTTGTGAGGTTTTGAACTTTCTTATAAAATTGATGCTGATGATCATGGTTTGTTTCATTTTCATGTGGTTTTTGAGCATTAGTTAAATTGTTTAATTTCTTTACATGAGTTAATTTTTTCTTTAGCAAAATGGGTTTTATCCAGTATTCAATGTAATCATTAAATTCATCGATTGATTCTGGGTGGTACTGGCTATTAAGAACTGTTTGTAAATCATTCAAGGTTTTGTTTAGATGGTTCAGTTTGGTATAAAGAGTATTTATCTCTTCTTTGATCCATATTTTTCTTGCTGTTTTTATTGTTTTTAGAGCAGCCATTGATGTTGATTTAGTATGGATTTGAACGTAGTTTGGTGTTATATCCTTTTGCAGACATCGTTTGTTGAAGTATATATCTTCTTTCGTTGTTGCTATTCTCAGAGTGATATATTTTATTTTGTGAACAAGTTGTGGTTGGTGGTCCATTTCTGTTGATATTTTACTTGAGTTCACGAATAGGGCTACTAATAATGTTATTAGATTGAAAACAAAATTTCCAGAGTACCCTTTTTTAAACATTTTTATTACACAACGCGTTTCGGCTATAATGCCATTTTCAAAGTGTATACAAAGTATAACCTTAAAATAAAATAGTAAAATTTAAAATGAATAAACATATGTTAAAATATAGATAAAGTAAAAAATAAATAAAAATTATACAGACAAATAGGGTTATCAAGATAGATAGCGTTCATCAAGCTATTATTTGTTTCTTAATTCTTCAATTTTTTCAAATATTGGATTTTGGATTTCATTCTTTATCACATTTAGAATATTATTAGGGTCATGTTTTTTTGTTCTTGTAGATTTGGTATTCTTCTAATATGTTCATCTTTTCTCCTTTTTGTGCAATATTTAGAATTTTCATATTTTCTGAGATATTTTTGTAACTATGCTGAGTTTCAAGAATATGCTCAGCAAATGCAGATTTCTGTGTTGTTTGGTTGTTTGATTTTACAGATTGTATATGTTCACGAAATCTGCATTTAAAGTTTCTTCCTGTCTGCCCTATATAAAATTTGGGGCATTCGCTGCACTGGATTTTGTAAATGCCGCTTTTGTCGTATACGTCAAAGTTTTGCTGATTCTTTATACTACTTATTTTTTGTATCAGTTTGAATGAGTTGTTTTTTGTTCTATAGCTTATTTTAATGTTTGATCCGTCAAATGTTTTTCTTATAGCTTTATTGAAAACTTTATTATATGGTAGACATATATACTCTTCTTTTATTTTATTTTTGGGACTAAGATTAGTTTTATTCTTCATGTTGTTTATCATTGTGTCGATCATTTTTGATTTATAACCATTTCTTACAGCTAAAGTTTTGATAAGTTTTTGAAGTATTAAGACTTTTATATCTCCATCGGAAATTCGCCGAGTATGCAGCTTTGCTGCGACGGGATATTTTTTACCTTTCTACACAATGAACTTGATCGATGGAACTTGATGATGGAAGTTAGAAATAAAATTTTTGTAGGGTCGGGATTTTCTTGGTTTTATATGTAATTAATAGATTTTTAAGAACTTATATCTATCAACCAATTCAAATAAACTTTTTTATTTTGTATTCTACATGAAATAAATACATTTTTAGCGCATGGAAAACTGTTCTAGCCATTATTTGGTATTCAAAATCCCTATTTGGCTATTATATAAAAAATCCCTTCATTTTAAAAAAAGGTTTTAAACAATTTAGAAATTTTGTAAAATAATTATTTTGTTTGGAGAATAGATTCCATTCGCTAAAAGTTGATAAATTTTATCAAGATAAAGTGGTAACAATTTCAAAACTTAACCTAGTCTAATTCCACAGTTATTCAAACTTTTGTGTCGCAAAGTACGGAACAATTACTTTGCGGCAAATTGCGTTTAAGTTTTTATTCACAAAATACACTCGTTTCACCTTCAAAAAGTCCACAGCTATTACTATAGTAAATCATATTTTCTTGTTTTTGTTTCTATACAGTGGAATAATATACCATGAATTAATATGGAAAATTACATTTATAAGAGCCAAGATCCACGTTATTTCGCAAAATGCCAACTTTTTGTGAAGACAAAATTTTATTTTGACAAAACATCCAAAAATAATTGAAATAATGCTTGAGATGGCTTGCAATTTTGCAGGCAGACGTCTGAGGATATCTACTGTTTAACTAGGTGTACGCTCATTCCTCGCGTATAAGGATAATTGAAACACATGATCAAACTTAAATCGAGTCTCATAAAAAATTCAATATCTGATTTGAGTAACATCATCAGAATACATTCCGTTATCATTTAACTGCCGCCAGAATCCGGATTTTATGTCTATATAGCTATAGTTTTAGTCACTTCTCTAAGAATCAATTATCGCGGTAGCTGAGAGGTATCGCTCTTGGAGCGGAAGGTAGCAGGTTCGGATCCCGCCGCCAACAAAACATTTTATCCGTAGAAAAACATACATACATTTATCACTTGTTTTTATCAAAGTAAATGTTGTATAAATACGTAAATTTATTTATTTTAAAAATAAATTGAAGATTTCAGGCATGTTTTGTTGTTAGGATTGGCATGGGTGCGTTATCTTAGAACAAACAGAGCATTTTGGGCTAAGCAGTGACTTTAGCAGTGTGGTTAATTTAACTTTTAAGAGAACAGCGAGTTTCCTATATGAACTAATGTTAACAATTTCTATAGGCCAAGTGAAAATATCCTTAAGGATTAACAATAAATCGTCAGGCCCAGTTATTTAGATGAAAAAATGAGATTTAAATATATTGTTTCAATAGCCTAGGCTATCATGAAATTAAATGCTATAAACATGGGTTGGCCCAAGTCCGTACATGAAACTTCTAAAATGACAAGTAGCCTAAGTGTATATGCCTACATTTTATAGTCATAGGTCCAAGTTTATGATGAAAACAGCTCACTATAATTTAAACCTAGGAGATGTCAAATCATTTCAGATAACCTGTACAAAAGGCTTAGTTTGGTTAGAATAGTTTAAAGCTTTTGTTTTGGTTCGCTACAACATTCCTGGTAATGTGTTTAAAGTATTTTACAACAGTTGTATTTTACAAAATGATATTTCAATAGCCTAGGCTATCATGAAATTAAATTCTATAAACATGGGTTAGTCCAAGCCCGTACATGAAACTTCTAAAATGGCAAGTAGCCTAAGTGTATAGACCTACATTTTATAACCATAGGTCCAAGTTTATGATGAAATCAGCTCAGTATAATCCAAACCTAGGATTTGTCAAATCATTTCAGATAACCTGTATAAAAGGCTTAGTTTGGTTAGAATAGTTTAAAGCTTTTATTTTGGTTCACTACAACATTACTGGTAATGTGTTTAAAGTAGTTTACAACATTGTATTGCCAGTTTAATGTCGGCTTACTCTTACTGTAATCCAACCCTAGGCTATGTCAAATCATTCCAAGATAACCTCCCAAAAAAAGCTGTTTGGTTAGAATAATCTATAGCTGTTATTGTGGTCAATTACTACATTACTGGTAATGTATTTTAGGTAATTTAGACAATTTTTATTATTAATTTAGTGAAAATATAACCTAGCAAATAATTGTCCTACAAAAACTTCATCAACGCTTTCTAGACAAATTGAGGCTTTGTATACTTTTTACACACACAATATTACTAATACACAATATTACTTTTTATCACAATATTACCAATTGTCTATGAAAATGTAATAAACCAAACTATTTTATAAGTTAAGTTAGTATTTTAGTACCTACAGTCATCACAAAGGTATTTTGAGTTTTTCGATCTGCCACACACGTCGTCTGTCGTCTGCCACTGTTACAATCGTTGCCTCTGTCCGACTGACGATATTTACACAGAGTAGGCGTACTAAGGGAATAAACTGTATGGATATTTTTTTTAAACGTACACTTAATAATTTATAAAATAATAAATATGCTCACAACTTAAAAATATACTTCGATTTATCTCTCTTGTGTGTATTTTGTTGGTAAAAAAACTGTTGTTATCCAGTATAACAAAGTATACTTAGTAAACTAACTATTGTTACTCTGTTGTCGAAACATAGACGTCGGCTAAATTTTAACGATTCAAGTACCACTAAATTGGCTTCCAATGTTTTCTTATGGAGAAAAAAATAAATTTGGTTTTAATACAATTTGATTAATACTGAACGAAATTATCTTAATAACGAACTTGACCAAGATTTTGACCTGTTAAGTTTTTCTGGAAAATTTTAAGTTTAACTGTGGAGGCATTCTCGAGTAATTGTGGTCACAGACACGCCAGTTGAGTTGATTCTCTTACCAGTCTAAGCAGTGAAGTTGTGTATAACGCTACTTTCACTTCGTTCAATTATCCAATAAAGCAAAAAATTGCCAAAAATGACTTTTGGAGGAGGCGGATCCCTTTAATCAGGGAAATGCATCACACAAGTATAACATTTAAAGCATTAGCAAATGTTGTGCTCAATCAGGTTAGAATGAAGATAGATTTATCCTGTCAGGAATATTTGTGTAATTTTAAATCCCTTACTTATTTTTTAATTCCTGGTGTTATGGTAGTAACTGTGAATCTTATAATTAGAGAACATAGTTTCGGGAACAAATACTATTTTCAGTTCCATCTATATTATAAGTAGATTACAGTAATTGCACCAGCGCAGCTCTCGCTGCTCTTAATTTCAACTATGCAGAACTTGACAGGAGATATCTCATCGTTTGAACCGTCTCCGATAACTGCAAGAAATGCGATTACTGTATTATAGAAGAAGAAAGATTGACTCATAACCTTATGTCGTGGTTAAAAAAGCCACATCTTTGCATAACATGAGCCATGTCTGTTTGCAAACATCTCAACTTATTTGAAAACTAGTAAGTATTTTGGATTGGCAAAGACATTTCTAAGGTGGACCATTGGACATAAATTGGTTTAAAATAGTACATTTATTTTATTTAATGGGAAGTCTACAAGGGTGGTTTGAGACACTGTAAATGTCTATTTGGAGTAAATTTCTTGTTAACTGGCCTCTAAAATTTGAATTTATCAAACTAAATACCCCCGTCGCAGCAAACCTGCGTAGTCAGGGAATTTCCAATGCATAATATATGTCTTAATACCACATAAAGCCGCATACCAAGTTTCATAAAAATATATTCAAATATTAGCGATTTTAATTATTCTCCATAAGAATAACATTGGTGATGAGTACGTAGGTTTGCTGAAACAAGGAACACAAACAATTGGTTTTTATGCAAATATAAATAGAATTTAACTAGGTGAAGCCACATACCAAGTTTTATCAATATTCAATCATAAATAAGTGAAATACAACATTTTAATTATTCTCCATAAGAATAACATGGGGGCTGAGTAAGCAAGTTTGCTGCAACAAGAAAAAAATTGGTTTTTATGCAAATATCAATATAACTCAACAAAGTGAAGCCACATACCAAGTTTTATTAATTTATGTTCATAATTAAGGGAGTCATTACATTTTACTTATTCTCCATAAGAATACCATGGGGGCTGAGTACGCAGGTTAGCTGCTACGGGGATAATTAACAAAAAATCGGCTTTATTTAGTATTAAGACATTTAGATCTCCATTGGAAATTCGCTGAGTATGCAGGTTTGCTGCTATGGGGGTATTTACTCAAGTTATCGCATTCACGGACACACACACACACACACACACACACACACACACACACACACACACACACACACACACACACACACACACACACACACATATATATATATATATATATAAATTTGAACGAATAGTGTTTTTGGCATCTGGGGACCTCAAAACAAAAATTTATCATGGTTTTGGGCTTAAGTCTTACCATGAAACCTACGGTAATAGCTTCTTCCCTATAGGGGAAATTCGCTAAAATAAACACCAACTTTGGTATTAACATTTGATTAGTATTAATCTCGATAATTTAATTAATTATCATGTCACTATAGAGTTAATAATCATGGTGCTGCTTGCCAAACTCTGGATTTGCATCAGTTCATTGTCTGATCTGAAGATGTATTATTATCAAAGGTTATTATTTGTGTTAATATGGTATAAGTATTACTACCGTGCATTTTTTCGAAATTGATACTTGGTATACAATTTATAAACTACTTTAAAATTAATAGTGCAGTCTTAAATGTTCTTTGATATTGGTTCTTCCCTAATTATTAAATGTATAAATAAGATATATTATTCCCGCACTCGAAACGGTATGCAATAATAACAAAAATTGTAAAACAAACTTTATTGTTAACAATTCAATAAGGCTGATTTCAGGTACAGTATGATGTTGTCCTCCCACTAGAGTAAATTTAAATGCTTAAAAACTATTTAAAATTATTTAATTTTGATGCTGTGCAATTCGTTGTATTTGAACAAATTTAATACTCGTATATTTTTAATTACTAGTTGGTGCCCGTCAAAATTCGACGGATACAATATTAAGGTTGACTATTCGATAGTACCCAACGGGAAAAGGCACCAACAATTAAATATTGGTAGTTTTTCTAAATAAGCACAATGTGATTCTCCGTAACTCTGTTATATTTTTCATTTTAAAATAAATAAGACACAGAGTAGAAGAAATAATTTACATAACCTAAAAAAGGCGAGTTATGAAAATGTTGTAAATCCTCATCTTCTCTAAAAAAGGCGATTTTTGTAACAGGGTACCGGTGAAACTATCAGAGTTAAAATCATAGTTGATGTGTTATTTGAGAGCCCTCGGCGTCTAGAATTGCCTTTTGGGAATATCGACGAGTTTCGCCTTCAGAGCTTTGCCCTCTGGGCTTTCAGAGTTCCAATGTTAATCTTATTAAAGAATAAAAATAAATGTAATTTAACATATAACAACAGCTGTTGATACTAACAAACAGAAGCAAGATCACCTGTTTTAAGAAAGATTCTGGAATGGCTTCTCTAGTGATAAGACGGTACTGTATATGTGCTGGATATTCCCAAAATTAAAAAATACATGCTTGAATTTGAGCTGCTAGATTTGCTAGTTGTCAATTAATTGAAGGAGCTATTTTATTTGATAAACTGATTACACATGTTTACAAATAAATTCCTAGGGTAGTTCACGATTATCCTCACAGTATGCAGCATTGACTTATGACAAATATTCGACGTAATCACGCTCATTGGATCATTTTAGGGCGTTTACAGACATTAAATCCAGTCGGCTGGTCTGAAACTTTTGCTAATTGTTGGGTTTTATTTTCATGACGGATGACAGTGCATAACCTGTTTACTCTACAAAACTTTGTTTTGACATGTTATGGGTTAAATTACGTGGGGCCACGGAGAAATAATACGAAGATCAGCGCTATTGTTTACTCTGAGCTCAAGAGGCGAAACTATAAATTAAAACATGAAATGCCACTACTTAAAGGGTTATGTATACAATACATGTGTAGATTGTGTAAATTAATATCGTAATTGCAACATATGAGAAAAACATTATCTTCTTTGGGTCAGCCTGAAATCGACTTCAGTAGTTGCAATATGTACGAATATACGATGCATTGTTGAAAGATACTAATGGCCACTAATGATTTTCTCTAAGCCAGCTGAATCCATTTCCTAGATGTCTGTTCTTAGATATACAATATACGTGTTTTAATAATCAGCTGGTGATAAAATAAACTTAAATTAGTGATAAAATAGGTTTATTAAGTTCTTGTTTTATATTCTATATGAAATGATTTCAAAAATGTAAGTAAATTATGCAAATATAAAGAGATTGATTTTTCATTTAATACAAACCGCATGTAAAACGGTTTAGTGGAAACCTCAAGTGAACTAATCAAAGAGGTCCAAGTTGAAATTTTACCCCATGTTAAATTGCCATAAGAAAACTTGTATTCTCATGTTTTAAATAGTTATCGACCGGATACCAGCATTTAAGGTAAAATGTGCAAATATAGGGGTTATTTCCTTTCATTTGACTCCACCCGCGTGTAAATCGGTCCAGTGGAAGTGCCACACGTTCTTCCGGAAGATTTTTAATTTTGTGTTTCAATATATAGGATCCTAACGGGTTGATTTTTTTATTTGTTTATGTTTTATTCTAATGTGCGTATAAACAATGTTTTAAAACTTCAAATTCGATAGTTTGATGATTTAAAAATTGTTATTTATCAATACTACATGGTCCCTAATACTAACTTCTTCGTGTACCGCCCAAATTAGTTTATTCTCCGATATGATATTGTCCCAGATTTAATTATTTCAACAAAGTTTTTCATCTCAAAGTTCGAGACCTCGCGGTTTAAAATATACTGTGCCTTTCCTCATTTACAGGTTTCGAGTTAGAGCGGAACATATGTGACGATAGTCAGACATAACCTTCCTTTTGTATAAATAGATAGTATTAATGTAATATATGGACAGCTTTCTTGACGTTTAGTAATAACCATTTTGTTGCATTTAGCAATGTTCAAATCGCAATCTGAGTTATTTACGATTGTTTTAAATTTTACTATTAAATCAATGACTTGTACAATACAACACAATATAAATAAACTCTAAAAATAACTATATTTTACAAACCAAAACATTACAATCAGATTGAATAATGTTTGTATCTTTTATTATTTTCAGATTTCCAAGTCCAACTTTTAAATTTGGTAACAAATACATTTGAAGTAACAGAGTGTTTCCTAATCAAGTCATGCCTAAACCAACATAATCCTTGGCTTCGCATATGAGTCAGAGACTCATATTACAGTTTTATCGTAGTTCATCTTCAAGGGGGAAGCATTCCGCTGTCCTTTGGCCACAGCCGTGTTTTGTTTATCTACAGTGTGGTTTTATAAAACGCCGTGATCTTTTTAAAACCGGTTTTGCCCATTTGTTACTTTTTGCTGGGACAAAGTGCTATAGCATTTATTTTTTATTGATCGTGAGACAAGGTTTTTTTAAGAAGTGGATGTTGTTTGTCATACGTAATTCTGGGAACAGTATACTTTGATTGTTGTTTTATTTGGAAGAAATATTCCAAAAAGTTCAAAACTGCCCTGCACCACATCAAAACATCTGTGAAAATTCAACTAAAGATGTATTGAATTTGAGCTTCGGTTTTCTTGTTGTGGTGTTCTAATTGATTTTAATGCAAAACACCAAATGTATGGAAGATCAATCCTACATGATGAACCTCTTGAGATGGGGTTTATATTTTTATGTTTAAACTGCTGCCGATGTTAAATGGTTGGGTGAACGACTTTTAATATGTTTCCGTGTTTCTAATGGACATTTGGTTTTATAAAACATGTAAGTTTGATTATAAGGACAATGTGAGTACACAAACCATTCCCTGGCCCCAATTGGGTGCTCGACTCCTTCTTGTGCCCGTTTTAGATTATAATAACGTTGTGTCACGATCCAGTGGCGTTATTTTAACTGCATCAGCTCAACTCCTAAAATATAATATCACACAACATATCCAACCAATAAGATTAAATTTTCAACCGTGCAAGAGGTGTCTCCCGGTTGACTCATTGGGGACATTGCCTTAATATCTTACTTTGTATTGTACTGTACTATGAATATTGTTGAAACAAAATTCGCCATTTAAAAAAATATAATAAATTAAATAGTTAGTGTTCAATCTTCAAAGTTACTCAATGAAGTACAAACAAATTAAAGGTAAGTAATAATTATACATTATAAAATCCTGCATCTTCTATCAAAATAGACTTTAACTTTTAAGATTAACTTTTTATACTCAACTTAGTATTCATTTATTTTATACTGAGGTTAAGTCGAGTGGAAGAGAGAACTAAACAATCGAAATCTTTCCTCAATAAACTAAAATATTTTCGTAGTTGTTAAAATTACTCGCGTACATAATGTGATGTGTTGTATGCAATGAGATTGACTATATGGGCATAATTTGTATTTTGTTGTTGATCCAAAGCCAGAAAAACATACGACGAGTCCTTGACCCTCGTACTGCAGCGCCTCACGTAGTCAGCCCGCGCCTCTGTGACCCCAGACTTTGGCTCGTGGGCGGTTTATCTGTTGCGACACCCGTTTGTGAAACATCTCTCATTCTGATTAGTCAGTCTTAATGAGCTTGGCCGAGCGAATCGTGTGGATGCAATGTGATTTCTCAGTTCAGCGAGTGCCCTAGACCTGATGAAAACAATTCACGGCGGATTAGATATACGCTGTTGACACGATTGGTTAGTGTGCTACAATTGGAACAAATGTAGTGGAATAGGAGGTGGATAAAAATGGATGTCAGTTATGCGGTCAAATAGATAACTTCATTTTTTACCGGTAGCAGGATGTCAACCGTTCCTGGAAATCGTGGAAAACCTGGGCCGGTCCGGGGTTTTTTAAAACCTAGACATATTCAAGGAGCAATCTAGATATTTCGATAAAAATATGTAAAATCCAGGAAATTGTTATTTATTTTGTTTAATTTTGAAAAAAAGTTTCAATGTGCTGATTATTTTCGTGGGTGTTTATAATTAAAACTAGTGGCTTGAAGGGGCGAGAGCCCCTAACCTTTTTCCAAGTAGAAACACATGTCAGTTCGTAAACAAAGTAGACACTTAATCACATGTTTAAATGTAAACAAAGCAGACGTTGTTTTAATTCCCATGCTTTTCTTATGGGGAATGTTTTACGTTATTTCTCGTTTGCTGGTAGCTTTGTATAAATACAGTACCGCTATTTTTCCCGAGTCCCTGGAATCAAGAGCTTTAATTTAAGCCGTCTCCCATCATCGTCTCCCTGCGATTTTCCAAACTCCCACAATTTTGACCAAAAAATTTCGCTTACAGAATTATTTATAAAGAGGATATGTGCTATCGTATTTCAAAAATAGTTTTTATTGATAGATAATTTAAGCTCACAGAACGAAATTCTACCAATCTGAGATAAAATTATCTGCCACTTCAATAATTTGTATTATCGAAATACTTGATTTATTATAAAATTTTGGTTAGGTAAATGCCTGGAATTGCTTGTTAAAAGAAAATCGGGAAACCTAGAAAAGTAAGGGAATTTTGCCTGGGGGGTTTAGTATAGACACTCTGTATATTAGGTACACGATACACTAATGTACCGTATGTTGCTGTTGAACACTGAAAGGAATATACCAGCGGTGTCCTGAACCTGAACCGCTCTTCTCTCGCTCCTTCGCCGACTTAACGGCCTCGCTAGACACATTCTACGCAACATTGGATTATTGTTCATTATTGTTCATTATTCATTATTGTTTTCTTTCTCATCTAGGATCTTAGTGCTCCTCCGGCCCTGAAGTTTATATTTGTCAATTTTTCGACGAGTTGGGCACTTGCACAAACCGCATGCCGTTGAGAAGTGAGGAACATCTGAACAAATTATCTCATTCATAAATTTAGATAAACGTCACATAGTAGCTAAAAAACTATACATATTTTGACAGTCTGGGGTTGTTTGCAAACAACATTACATTATTTTCACTCTTTTTAGAATATAAATAACTTTTCGGCGGTATTTTTCACTGTTTCGATAACTTTGTAGAGGCTTTCTTCGATCGCTACTACCTCTTCGCCGAGTGGTCGGGTGGCCCAGTTACAGTGTAAGTGGGGCGTGATTCTGTAGCGTTGTATCGACCAGCCTCTGTACCCGGTACGCGGTACGCGGGACGCAGAGGTGCCGGAACCACAATCACTGCCGCCCGCCGCGCCGCGCCGTCATGATACGTCTACAGGTCAGCGCACCAGGTACATACCTCAGAGAAGCTAGGCGCCTATTTTACTTTTTAGCGAATTTCTCCTGTTGGAAAGAAGCTGTTACAGTATGGGAAGACCTCGTTCCGGGTTCATATTAACTTTTCGTTTTAAGGCAGTTAAAACTGCTGCCCGAAAACACAAACGATGCTAAAACACCATTTGTTTATTTTTTACTTTCTCTCTCTATACATAGTATATGGAGAAAGTATTGTTTTCGTAAAAATTTTCGAATTTGAGTTGTTAGTGGAAATATTCGTTTTGGTGCTCCCTGAACCCAAAAAAGTGGTTTTTACGTGATGTCTGTGTGTGTGTGTGTGTGTGTGTGTGTGTGTGTGTGTGTGTGTGTGTGTGTGTGTGTGTGTGTGTGTGTTGTGTGTGTGTGTGTGTGTGTGTTGTGTGTGTGTGTGTCTGTGTGGATGTGTACAGAGCTAGAGCCTTAACCAATGGGCCGATTTTTATGAAATTGGGTATGTAGGTACTAATCCACAATATCTCCAGGGGTTTTTTTCATTTTTTCGAATTTTTGATTTTTAAGGGCAATTATCCCCCAAAAACCGCCAAAAAACATGAAAAATCCAAATTTCTCCAAAACGGCTCTAACGATTTTGATTAAATTTTAGTCGTTTGTAGAACTTTAGTTTTCCAACAAAATGACACCACCCGCATTCCTGTAAAAATTCGGGTTCAGAAATTAAAGAACTTAAAACATCAAAAATTCAGTTTTTTGGATTTTTCATAAAAAGACATAAATATAAAAAAATTACTATTCATCATTAAAAAAAACTCAAAAAACTAAATAATTTAGTATTTTGAATTACTATTCTACGATTGCTGGTTTCGGAGAAAATGGAAACTTTCATTTTGCGGTAAACGCAGTACGTTGTCCAATGTTATTCTTATGGGGAATAAAAAAATTATTATTTCTCTCTTATACACTGATCAGTTTCATTCAAACTTGATATGCTTGTCAAGTTAGCATTGACCAACAGAGGAAATTCGAAATATGTTGCCCCTTAATAACCCTGGGGGGGGATAGGGGGCATTTCCCCTCTTAAAACCACGAGTGTAGCAATGGATTCTGTAGTGCCTCCAAATCAGGGATTTGGGTGGATTTTTTTAAAACAACTTGTTCACGAGATTTTCTGTACATTCGACCTTGCTTTGTATTCTATATTTAGTAAATAAAAAGTAATTTATTCATTAAAGTTGGGCTAAAAGGGAGAAATGATGTGTCAGTTTCCTGATACCGTTTATTTATAAATAGGTTTGTGTGAATCCGTAAGCGCAATAACATTTGTAAGAATAAGTTATAAATCTGTACTCTGACACATAATAAAGAGGAGCTGCACTATCCACCATTCTGGAGGTGTTTCCTAGTGTTCACACAGTAATCTCTACATACAGTAATAATAATTTGTTGTGTACATAATTTGGCATGTTTAATGTAAATAGTGCAAAGGTCATTTGTTCAAAAGTATAGACAAGGGATTACTGCGCCAAATTTATAAGGCATATTTTTTGTAAAGTTAATGAGACGATTAAAACGTCTTACATTTATTACATTGCATATTTAACCAAACCAAGATTTCTTTTCGACAGCAAAAAAGGGTTACTGCTTTTTCAAAGTCTGAAAGATAAACTCAGATGGAGGCTTGATAGCTTGTTTTTGTTAAAATGCAATTTTAATTGACTTCAATGTTCATATCTTTATGAGTTTTAAATGTTATCATCACAATTCAAAGTAACACACGATTAATCAGCAATAAAAAAAATACCCCCGTCGCAGCAAACCTGCGTACTCACAGAATTTCCATTGCAAAATATATGTCTTAATACCACAAAAAGCCGCATACCAAGTTTAATCAATATAATAATATTCATAAATAAGCGATATATACCATTTTGATTATTCTACATAAGAATAACATGGGGGATGAGTACGTAGGTTTGCTGCAACAAGGAACAAAACAAATGGGTTTATATGCAAATATCAATAGACCTCAACTAGGTGAACCAACATACCAAGTTTTATTAATTTATGTTCATAATTAAGGGATACATTACATTTGACTTATTCTCCATAAGAATAACATGGGGCTGAGGACGCAGGTTTGCTGCTACGGTAATTATCGGCAAAAATTGCGTTTTGTGCAAATAACAATAGACCACAACCAGATGAAGCCGTATACCAAGTTTCGTTAGTTTACGTTCATAAATAAGCGAGCTATAATTTTTTTCTTGTTCTCCATAAGAATAGCATTGGACAACGTACTGTGTTTAGCACTTTCAATATCTCTGTAACCAATTGAAGTAGAGAAATGATCAAAACACCAAATTGTGTGTTTTTTAAGCTGAATCCAATGGTGGAAACTAAAATTTGACTTTTTAAAATATTACATGTAAAAACTTCAAAAACCCATTTTCGGGGTACAAAACCCCCACCCAAAATACCACTTCAGATGGGTCGATCTGTCTGGTTTTCGAACTTAGTCATAAATAATGCATTACACGTTTGTACCAAATTTGATCAAAATCGGGCCATTTTTACGAGAGTTATCGCACCCACACACACACACACACACATATATATACCGGGTGTCCCACGTAAGGTGTCTCAAATTGATTGCGGAAAAACGGCTTAGCGTACAAGGATGAAATAAAATTATTTCCCGCTAAATCGAGCCCAAGGAATAACGTAAAAATATTTTTAACTTTTTTCCCATACAGGGTGTGCCAAAAACTGAGGGTCACTAGTTTGAATCTCGGAATTTTCAAATGTAAACACATGTCATGTTATACATCATTTTAAAGGTATTTAATAGACAAACATTTTGGCGAAAACAGAAATTAATTATCTTTTTCCGTTTCAAAATGGCGGCAGTTTTTATGGGAAAAATCAGTATGTTTTTAATACTCTGTATTTCCTATACCAATGCACATAGCCCTTCTCCGGTTGAATTTTCTTACTCGTTATGAAATTAGCTTTACTGTGATATGCTACAAGTAACGGTTTTTTTTTAAATAATAAAAATTCCAAAAAATTGATTTTTGAAAATTTGCAAATGCCCATCGTTCAAAATTTCCAAATAGCAACATATGTCAAGTGGCACATCATTTTATAGGTTTTTTAATTCTTAACAACTTTCTAATTTACACTTACTTCGTATCTCTTTTAGCTTTTGTGTAAATAACAAAAAACCTAATTTTCCTATATCAAATGCATGTTACTTGGGTTTAACACTAAATGAAATGGGGCCATGATCAGCTGTTTAGTGTTAAACCCAAATAACATGCATTTGATATAGGAAAATTAGGTTTTTTGTTATTTACACAAAAACTAAAAGAGATACGAAGTAAGTGTAAATTAGAAAGTTGTTAAGAATTACAATACCTATAAAATGATGTGCCACTTGACATATGTTGCTATTTGGAAATTTTGAACAATGGGCATTTGCAAATTTTCAAAAATCAATTTTTTTGGAATTTTTATTATTTCAAAAAACCGTTACTTGTAGCATATCACAGTAAAGCTAATTTCATAACGAGTAAGAAAATTCAACCGGAGAAGAGCTATGTGCATTGGTATAGGAAACAGAGTATTAAAAACATATTGATTTTTCCCATAAAAACTGCCGCCATTTTGAAACGGAAAAAGATAATTAATTTCTGTTTTCGCCAAAATGTTTGTCTATTAAATACCTTTAAAATGATGCATAACATGACATATGTTTACATTTGAAAATTCCGAGATTCGAACTAGTGACCCTCAGTTTTTGGCACACCCTGTATCGGAAAAAAGTTAAAAATATTTTTACGTTATTCCTTGGGATCGATTTAGCGGAAATAATTTTATTTCATTCTTGTACGTTAAGCCGTTTTTCCGTAATCAATTTGAGACACCTTACGTGGGACACCCGGTATATATATATATATATATATATATATATATATATATATATATATATATATATATACAGTTTCAAACGAATGGTGTTTTTGGGGTCTGGGGACCTCAAAACGAAAATTTATCATGGTCCCGGGCCTAGGTCTTACCATGCCGACTACGGTAATAGCTTCTTCCCTATAGGGGAAATTCGCTAAAATTATAATTGTCTTAAAGATTAAACCGGATAAAATAAACTATGACTCACAACATTAAAAAATATATTTTCAATTATATTTGACTTACATACAAGTCGGTAAATATACATAAAGGATTGTACAAGGTACAACTTTGTATTTCCTTTGTATTTTATTTGTATAACCTTGTAAGGATTGTATTTCATCCATTTTCACCAGTCCGAATTTGAGAATTGTTTAATATTTATGGTTGGGCGTATAGGGATGAGTTCACAGTTCTCATTACAAACAAAACAAAATAAATAATAACTAAAAGGTGATAAAAGTCAATTAGGCTAATTCATTAACCGGCCTATTTCAGGAAACCCTAAACTCTTTTTGAACCATCAGGCCGAATTAATTTGATACAGCCACATTCGACAAATTATATCGACATCTAAATGTATATACATATCTATATTTGGTTTATAAACAGTTTTAAATTGCAATTAGGCTAGGCCTATGTAATGTGAAAAGGTAGCTGTAAACGTAGGCCTATGCCAAATTAACTTAGACAACCTAGTATTGTAGACATAAAGAATCATATAACCCGATCTAACCACTCCAGCATATCGATAATTTGGGAGAATTAATAAGGAACAACCCATGGCTTTTGATTTTTTTTTTTTAGACAGGGTGTAGACAAACTCCCTGGATACACTTTGTGCATTTGTTCCTTAGGTCGAGACAATAATAAAAGAGCATTTAACCACGGGCCTGAAACGCCTAGTTTTCTGTTTGTGTGATTTTTAAAGGTTTCATATAACTCAGATTTATTTAAGATAGAAAGTTTAAATTCGGCGCCAATGCGTATCTTAAGACTCTCGACAAGTGTATACAATTTTAATATTGTAACTGCATCAGTTTCATGATGCCAAGGTTTTGTCGTCAAATTTCATAAACAATTTTAGTTTGATCAAAAGTTGTTTTCAGTAATAAAAGATTTAATATCTTCAATAATTTCAAGACAAATAAAACGACACTTTGTTTGCAGCAATTGGATGATAACTGAGTTATTAGCTATTTACTAAAATAAATATCACATTTTTGTCTAGTTTTTACAATTTATACATTGTTATTTTACATTTTGCAACATAAAGGCGTAATCAGGTAAATAGCTAATAACTCAGTTATTTCTTATCCGATTGCAGCAATGAAGGTGTCGTTTTGTTTTTATTGATATTACTATACATTTCTTATTACTGGAAACAATTTTTGATAATACAAACGGGTTCCTCGAAATTTGACATAAAAAACTTTAAATGACCGCCATTTTGAAACCGACGCAGTTACATTCCTTGTTGCGAGTCTTAAGATACCCATAGGCGCCGAATTCCCTTTCTATCTTTTTAATTCAGACTTTCTATCTTAAATAGCAGTTGAGTTATATGAAAACTTTTAAAAAATCACAAAAATACTGACAACAGAAATCTAGGCATTTTAGATCCATGTTTATACGGTGTTATTATTGTCACGACCTAAGGAACAGATACACAAAATTTCTTCAGGGAGTTTGTATACACCCTGTATATTAAAAGAATTTGAAGAATTAGGAAAGGAAGAAGATAAAGTACGATAACCTACAACAACAAATCTTTTATAATATTTTTTTCTCTAGATATGTTCACCCATATTCCTTTATGGGAAGCATTAAAGACTTATTTGCTTCACACAGTGGTTTGAAGACGAAATATCCGTAGGGTTAGGAGGCAACATATTTCGAATATCCTCTATTGGTCAATGTTAGCTCAACCTAAATACCAAGTTATAATGAAATAGATTATTAAATAAGAGAGAAATTATAATTTATAGATTGCCCATAAGAATCATACTGAGTTTTCCGCTAATTGAAAATGTTTAAGAAATTTTTAGTTGTAAATTTTCAGCGATTTTTTTAGGATTATTACCATTAAAAATAAAAGATTCTAAAAATAAGGTCCGTAGATATATTGTACTACCTACTTACAAAACTGTATCCAAATCGACCCATTGGTGTGGACTTAAGGTCCCATCACATCTTAACAACCAGACAGACAGACACACACACGACATTGAAAGTGGTTCCACGGATCGGAGTGATCCTAGGCCAAATGTAACTTGGTAATTTGTCTACTGCACTACAAACTTAAGAGTGAATGAGGGTGGGATACCCGACCAAGAATCAACCGAAACTGATAATCAAGAAGATTTTAATCCAATTTAGGTTTATGATTCTCAAAAATGTTAATTTATCTGTAATATTTATACTGTGTAGCTGTGAAAGATGTTGCATTTTTAGCAGAAATAATCATTTTAGCGAATTTCCCCTATAGGGAAGAAGCTATTACCGTAGGTTTCATGGTAAGACTTAAGCCCGAGACCATGATAACTTTTCCTTTTGAGGTCCCCAGATGCCAAAAACACCATTCGTTCAAATTTTTATAAATGTATATATGTGTCCGTAAGCACGATAACTCTCGTAAAAAAAGTCAGATCTTAATGAAATTTGGTACAAATATGTAAAGTACCATTTATTTGAACGAGTTCGACAACCAGACATATCGCACCATCCTAAGGTTTTTTTGGGGGGATTAGGTACCCCAAAAATGGTTTTTTTGAGGTTTTCACATGTAATTGTTATTTTAATCAAATTTTAATTCATACCATTGAATTCATCTTAAAAAAACAAACAATTTGGTATTTTGATCATTCCTCTACGTCAATTGGTTACTGAGATATTGAAAGTGCTAAACACAGTACGTTGTCCAATGTTATTCTTAAGGAGAAAAAGAAAAAAATTATATCTTGGTTATTCATGAACATAAACTGACGAAACTTGGTATATCACTTCATCTGGTTGTGGTTTGTTGTTGTTTGTACAAAAAATAAATTTTTCCCCTATGGTTCCCGTAGCAGCAAACCTAGGTACTCGGTCCCCATGTTATTCTTATGGAGAATAATAAAAATGTTATATATCGCTTATTTATGAATGCATATGGATGAAACTTGGTATGTGACTTCACTTAGATGAGTTCTATTGATATTTGCATGAAAACCCATTACTTTGTGTTCCTTTTTGCAGCAAACCTGCGTACTCATCCCTAATGTTATTGTTATGGAGAATAATAAATATTTTAAATATCGCTTATTTATGAATATATTTCTTATGAATCCTGGTAAGAGGCTTAATGTGTTATTAAGACATATATATTCATTGGAAATTCGCTGAGTATGCAGGTTTGCTGCGACAGGGGGTATTTTCTTTTACCATGATTGAGAATAGATCGGACTCAAATTGCCATACAGTGAGGAATAACGAAGTTTCGATTCGGGAGTTTGGTAGTTGCCAAAAATAACATTCTATGATTGTAACACCCGCGAACGTCAAGATCACCTGCTAAGTTTGTTACCTCTCAAGGAAAAGTTCAATAGAGCAAAGATCGCGTGACTGTAGCAAAGTTTGTAAACTTCCCAATGATGGGGATTGAATTAGCCGTTATAACGGTTTACTAAACGTTATTTAAATTTAACATGTTTTTACTAAGAGAGTCGTTTCGCGCACGTGTCGATATGAGTTATCCATTGACATTTATCTTTTGGAACGTTTCAGTAACTTTATGGAAAAAGTTTTTTTCGATCATGTTGTCCTAAAAAAGAGATGCCCTGATAATCTGCCTCTTCAAATTCCCGTTTACTTTTTCGAGTATATCATTCCTTTCATCTTACTATCTTCGATATACACGCCTTTTTAAAATCATGCGTCATTCATAGAAATTAGCTAGACGAATTAAACAAGATTGGTTGATTTCCTGTTTTAGATGATCCCTAAAATAGTTAATAATTGGGTGCTCAACTCAAGGCAAGAGCTGCCTAACTCAACTGCAACACCTTTTTGGTTATCTCATTAAAATTAAGTTGAAATCCCGAAAACAGGTTAGTTGGACTGTACTTAAAAACTTCTGTATTTTATGTTCTCAAACATTTTCTCACGTGAGTTTATTAAACACTATTAGCTGCCTCCTCGTTCTCAGCAATAGTGCGGTGGTTTAGCTAGGCTATTTCAACATATTGTGCATTTTTTGTTAAAAGCACTAAATTTGGCACAGAGGTATACCGATGCAACATGAAGAAATCTGGATGTGAAGCCATCGGCCAACTCAGAGACTAAACAAGAACTAAAGGAAACGCTTTGGCAAAAATATAATTCACTTAACTTTATCAGTTTCAAAATAGCGGCCATTCTGGTGTAAAATATTGACAGTTACGGAATACTCTGTATTTTCTAAACCATAACTCGTATATTTTTTCCGATAAAAATTTCTTACTTTTGATAAACACAGTTTTACTTTGGTATGGGATGTTACATGACAGGCTTCCTTGAAAAAAAATCTAAATTTCAATGAAATATGTTTTTGTTATGCTTATATGTCCAAAATTCAAAAAATTCCAATTGTAGCGCATGTCAAAAACCATACCATTGTAAAGGTCTTGCAAAAGCTATTAACTTTCTAACTCACACCAACCTTGTATCTCTTTAGCTTTTTTGCAAACAGCAATAATAATTGTACATAACACGTTTAATGAATGTGGCCACAGAATACTTGCAAGTGTTATGAAAATTTACATGCATTTCATTCGAGAAAATAATGTTTTTTTCTGTTTGCTAAACAACAATAAGATAAACATGGTTGGTGTAAATTAGAAATAAGCTAGGTTTTACAAGACCTTTTCAATGCGGTATGCTTTTTGACATACGCTACCAGTCGATTTTTTGGAATTTTGGACATATAAGCATAACAACAAAATATTTCATTGTAATTTAGATTTTTTCAAGAAAGCCTGTCATGTAGCATACCAGAGTAAAACTGAGTTTATCACAAGTAAGAAATTTGAATTGAAAAAAAGATCCGCGTTATGGTTTATAAAAAACAGGGTATTCCGCAACTGTCAATATTTTACACAAGAGTGGCCGCCATTTTGAAACGGATAAAGGTAAGTGAATTCTGTTTTTGCCAACATGTTTCTTTTAATGGTATCTTTAAAAATATGTATAATTTGTCTATGTTTTCATAAGAAAATTTTGAGATTCGATCCACGATTCTAAAATTTTAGAAAATGGCCGCCAGGGGGTGATTGGCCGATGGCTCCACATCTAAATTTGTTCATATTACATCGGCCTACCTCTGTGTCAAATTTGGGCTATTATCAAAAAGTGCAAAATAGGTTAGCTAATCCGCTGTACTGCAAGGGAATTTATGTTAACTTTTTTTTAACAGTGATGTGAAGAGGCGGATTCGGCTTGCTCGTCCTACCTTGTGAATAATTCATTACCTTTTAATTCATTTGTTTGATACGATAACCATCCTTTAATATTTTAATTTATGTTAAATTCTTTGTTAAAATCCTAATCATAAAATGAAGAATGATTAATTTTTATTTTGCGTAAAAAAAATCAATCCTTTTAGATTAAATCTACCGGAAGTTTTCCCCCATTATTTCGGCCTAATGGACAAATTGGCAGTGATTAAAAAATATGATTTTGAGTTTTGACTTGGAAATTGTTTATAACTAAGTCGATTTTATTAATTTACACTTTTTACTTCGTTTAAATACAGGGTGTATACAACTCCCTGGACACACTTCGTGTATTTGTTCCTAAGGTCGAGACAATCATAAATCACCTTATAAACATGGATCTAAAATGCCTGGTTTTCTGTCTGTCGGTCTGTTTGTGATTTTTAAAATTTCCATATAACTCAGCTTTTATTTAAGATTTAAATTTGGCTCCAATGTACATCTTAAGACTCACAACAAGTGTATACAATTTGATTAACGTAAATACATAAGTTTCAAAATGGCTGCCATATACATGTAATACAAATTGTAGAAATGTAAGACGAACAAAACGACCCCTTGTTTGCTGCAATCGGATATATTAACTATTTACTAAAATAAATATAAATTTTTTAATATTAATTACAATTTATACATTTTTATTTGACATTTTGCCGTGTGAAATCGACAAATAATTAGGTAAATAGCGAATATCTCAGTTATTTCTTATCCAATTGCAGCAAACAAGGTGTCGTTTGTTTTGTTCGTCCTACAACTCTACATTTTTGAATATTGGTCACAAATTTTGATAAAACTAACGGTTTTCATGATACGTATTTGACATCAAAAACTTTAAACGACCGCTATTTTGAAACTCTCGAATTGAATACTTTTGTTTTGAGTCTTAATATGTACATTGGAGCCGAATTAAAACTTCCTATCTTAAATAGAAGCTGAGTTATATGGACATTTAAAAAAATCATAAACATACCGACATACAGAAAGAGCTTATGTCGCATGACCATCCGCGCCTCCTATCAAAACCTTGCGCCCCCCCCTAGGGGTCCCAGCCCACAGGCAGTTTGAAAACCGCTGAATTAAGGTGGATTTACACATAGCCTGCCATGTCCATGCCGTGTCCCTGCCGTGCGATTTTGACAACCGGTAACCGGTCGCTGCCGTGCCCCTACCGTGCCACTGCTTAGTTGCTTGTGCTTCTTTAAGAGCGCACCCTACGCAGTTGCTAAAATGGATACGGATGAGAATATATACACAAATATATACATAATTATTAGAATTATTAGAATATATAATTCCGTATTATTATATTCGGAATATTATACAGAATAATTATTGTTATGTGTCATATTGTTATATGTTATTGTATATAAATAGGATGTTCGGAATATTATTATTATTATATAATATGGAATATATTAATTAGTATAATTATTATGTGTTAAATTATATGATATTCTATATTAAAAATATTTACACAAGTGAACGAACTTCAAGGCAAAATGGGCCCTAATAGCTACTCGTGGTGACTTCGGACGTTTCCGTAGTGAACCGAAGATTCCCGAATGGCGATCAGACATACTAAACAACCGATGAGGCGCCGACTGGGCGCCTAGCCGGTCATCTTTATTACAGGTCACACGGCCCATGCCGTGCTAATTACGTGCCACTGCCGTGCTACTGTCGCGAACCGGTCACCTGCCACGAATCGCCCTCAAGAGCGATCAGATGAAAACGGAAGAGGCACGGCAGCGGCATGGCATGGGCACGGCAGGTTATGTGAAAACCGCGAACATGCTGTACTATGTATAGTAAATGGCAAATCCGAAATAGTGATTTCGACTATAACGGCACGGCTGGGACACGGCACGGACAGGCTATGTGTAAATCCACCTTTAATCCTAATCTGTCAACAACGAAAAAGGCGCGAGTGACACCGAAGCTCTTTTTCCAATACGAGGTAGAACCATAGAATCATTAATAAAAACATATATTATAATTTGTATTATTGTTAGGTTGTCAACAATGGATTATAGTTAGGCTACCCAAAATTGATCATAAATCGAAAGCAGATTATTTCAGTATAACATAAACTGCTACAATATGTTTATTGTTTTTGTTTTTGTTGTTTCCAAATATAAATAAAAATAAATAATAAATAATTTACTAATAATCCAGTTACAAATATCATTTCTTGTTTTTTTAGGTTGCACAAAATCTATACAAGTAGACTAAATATCAGCTGACATATCAATCAAATTTTAATCTTGTCAAAATCGAGTAATATATTACGAACTATAGTTTTCTTGTTAGTGAAAAAACTACCTTTTCGGAAAACTTGGGCGAAAGATGAGACAAGCGATGGAAGTAAGACTGTTCGCAATGACTTAGAATGAGGCAGCAAACGCCTAGATTTGGCAGGGTCATTATAATTTGTCTTAACTCGCCCTGTTTCTCACATCTCTCTCCCACAAGTCCTCCGGAAAGATGTTTCCTGTGGCCGAATTTCATTAAAATAGGAAAGGTTAACAAAACATTAGTAAAAAGGTAGCGTTCATAGTTTATATGTTACACCAATCGATTAACATTTTATTCGGGCGAAAATCATCACGCAATTTAGTAAGAATGAAAACATTCCAAGAATCCACTTTCTCCAGGTTACTTTCCGTGGAGGATCGATATAAGGAGAGGTGGAAAAAGTGTAAGACATGCCCATACCGAGGCCGTAGTAGCATAGTAGGGTGGTGTGGAGACATCCATGATGATGACAGGAGCATCTCTCCGGGTGGAGGTGGTGGGGGTGGGGGCGGAGGTACCAGTCGCAGGCCGCGCCGCCCCCGGAGGTGGCTCTAGCGTGATACCCCTCAATACCGCTCCTGAGTTATTAGGCTCACTAAATTGCCTGCAAGATACGCGCTGGCTGTCGTAGGCTCGGCGTATCACGGCAACATTAGGATACGCTGGCCCCGTACCCCCGGAACTGGAGATTCGGAGGGAAATTTTAAATATACAAGGAAGATGGAAGTGGTAGACATAAGTATGACAGGTGCGGAGGAATGCGCCAAAACGCTGAATATTTCTGAGGCGGTTTTGGCAAGAGTGCAGAGTTTTAGACATCCACAATTATTTTGACTTTTCAGGGGTTAGGGATGGGACCTAGGTCAGCGAGCTAAACAATTTGGCTACTCTTACCGCGAAGAAAATATGTGGAAATTTGTATCGGGAGATCGCAGGATTTTGTGCAGTCTCATATATTGAAACTGTGTTCTAACCAGGTTCTAACCGAGCACATTTGGAACAATTTCTCCAATCACATATAGTAATATCGTATTGTTGTGGATACCATTTTTAACCATATCCTTTGAAAATAGCTTTTTCCAATCATTTCATCCAGCTGTTTTGGCATAGCGCTACTGTACACGGTCAATATTTTAGCAAGTCGACGACACGTTTTTATTTATTTTATTGAAACAACATAGTTGAAGAAATCTGAGTACGGGTATGGACATACTTTTCATGCTGAGAAGTTAAATAGTATCAATAGAAAGGTATACAAAATGCTGACATAATGAGCGAAATTTTGATAAATTACTGATTTTATAGCGATTTTACTTTCAAGAGATTCAATTTAATGTTGGATTTGTCTCGTCGTCTTTAAGTTGACATGGATCGATTGAGGTCATATCCTTTTTTTATACTTTTTAAACTATGAATGTCTTTATGCGAATTCCTACTCGGAGTTCCGCATTAAAAGTATTTTGCTTAAACTTTCAAATAGAGAATTTTGGACCTTAGAAATTTATGACGCCAGGAAAACTCAAATTTTTCTGGAAATACATTTGAAAATTGGAAATTTCATTATATAATAATAATACATTGGACTAATGGAGTGTAAAATCCTAAAAAATCAACATATCAGCTTATAAAAAACCACACAGTACACTGAAGGCACACTCACGGGGAAAATATCAATATGTAGGTTTTCCCTGATGAGGAAAGCTCGGCCCTCAGGTACTGATTACTTTACACGTTCAGTAGGATTCTTTAGGTAGAAATAGTTACACGTTATTAAGTAGGTTCTAGTCACTCTTGCAT
Organism: Allygus modestus; assembly: GCA_963675035.1. NCBI lineage: Eukaryota > Metazoa > Arthropoda > Insecta > Hemiptera > Cicadellidae > Allygus > Allygus modestus. The sequence goes on from OY776112.1 coordinate 216,095,918, forward strand.
GTCAGAAAATATGTTCAGCCTAAGTGTGAAACAGTAGGGGAAGTACCAGGGAGTAGCGATACTAACTTATCAAGAAATTCGGAGAACGCTAAGTAGTTCATTAATAAATAGATATTTTAAGAAAGGCACTGAACTGAAATGGATTGTATCTAAGACTTAGTTTGTATTTGACAACAATTCCACATGGAGGGGAAAATTCAATACTGAGCATGCGCAAACCAAGCGCCAACTACTGTGCAATGATCTGTACAGTGATAAATCTTAAACGGGATTTACGGTAGAACTAAGTCAGTTTTCGTAAAATAGAATAAATGATTATACAGAAATTTAAAATAAAACTTAATAATCGCTTATTAACATCCCTAATTAAATTAAATTCTCAATTCAAGCCTCTTTATTTGGCATTTGGACAATAGTACATTGTATACGCTACGTCATGCATTTCATTTATAAAACAAAATTACACTGCAGTCCCATGTAAACCTAGTCTTTTACGCCCCATAAAATCTTTGCCTCACACATTAAGCCTAAATGGAAAGGACACATTTGCCTCCATTTGGCCCTATGTAAGCAATGACGTGTTGCTTTTAAATTTTAACGACCACTCCCCCACATAGGCTCAGTGACATCATCATTTACATTTCCACCCTCCCCTGAAAAGTTCAGCCCCATATTTCTTACACTGCAACGGTCACGTGCACTGCAGATGGGGGAAGAAGTTGGAAAATGATTACATGGGAGTTTGAATGGCTCTAGAAAGCTTAACACACTAGTTTGCTCTATCTTTATCATCATGGGTTCTCCCTCGAACATGATATTTGATTCTATATTTACTATATTTCGTCAGTGTTCGTATTCTACGTGAAAGGAGTAAAAAAGTAAAAAATATGCGTTTTCAGACCACACTGCTATAGCGTTACTTCCGCAGTAAATATATTTTGTATATTTTCTGATGAACATGAATTAATTTCCATAAGATGTATTATCAGCAACCGTAGCGTTTTTACTACTGTGACATCCGCGGTGGCGTATTACCAAAACACTCACGTACAGATACCACTGCCACATTGCTTGCGTAATAATTTTGGCTGATTGAAGTAAGGTTTACCTCGGAAGGTTTTGACTCCGCCGTCTTCAATTGAGTCTTGGTCAACATGATGGCACTTCTTACGGCCGAATACCAAACGTTTATTTTACGTATACCAATTGTACGTATGTTTATTTTAGTTAGACCGATCGGTGCTGTAAGTGTGCGGATCTGTATGATTTTCTTCAGTGTAAGGAAGGCAGCTGCTTCTAGTAAATATAAATGTGTTTTTTAAAGATAATTCGATTGGTTGCTATTTTTTGTTAAATGTTTTCACATGACTTGTCAATTGATTGTGAGCAATTTACACACGTATCATATTAATACAAGTTTATTTCCTGAATTGTCTTTGTAGGTACGCCAATAGATTTTCCAGGCTTTCTATGCATTTTTGAATATTACTCTCGTCTCAAGGTGGCAGTCATTGTAAAATTTAGTTCAGTAGATTTTCACAACTTCAAGTATTGATAACTTTGTCAGTTGAACACCAGTTCCACGATAGAGGATGTTGACTCCCTACTGCGTAAGTTGTTTGGTAGTTGCGTCCCATCCCAGCTCCCCTTCACTCTCGGTCGGGCACCAGCCTTAGATATTGATTAAAACATTGCTCAGACGCCAATTTTCAGGAGTTCGACCCTTTGAAACCACATCATCTACGTTACTGATAGCGAGGTCTATCATATTAGTATTTTATTCCTTGACACAGGGGAGTTCAATAGAAAAGTTAGTTGTATACATCTTTTACGGGCATTGGTAAGTTTTGAGGAATATACATTTCTCTTGCTCAATGTTTTGCAATATATCTTTCCTATGTTGCTAATCAGTATTTTGCGTCAGAAGACATTGCTAAAATTTATGCTTTGACCAGTAAAAAACACTTTTTGATTACATCTGTCAAGTTTAGAACAAATGTCTTTTTTGAGTTCATCGTGCTGGATGTTAAACGCAGTGACGGCTACCGCGGCATTACTCAAATGGGTCGCTAATGACGTGACGGTGGGCGAGGGGTGAATCAGGCGAGGGGGCGTATGTGGGTCAGTCTGACCGGAAGTGCCCCCGCGACCTTGCCTCCATGACTCACAGGTTCTAAAGAGGGTGTGTTGTGTGTTGTAGGGGCCGCGGGCCAAGGAGCCAGACATGGAGCGGCGCCGGCCGGCCTTCCTGCGCTCCCACCCAAAGTCCAGAGACGTGAGTAGTTTTGAAAATTAATCTTAAGTAGTTCGGGAATTTGGTAGCGTTTTAATCCCCTTCTCATTATTCTTTATTAAGCTCTGGATTCTTTGTGTACAGGATACCTTGCAGACATTGCCTTTTACATTTGATTTGACAAGTAAAAACACTCAAATTGTAATTACATCTGTAATTAGCAGTTTGATGACCTTTTATAATCCAATCTAAACTTGATGTGTTGCAGTTGTTCAGGATAGTTAGGTTTTGAAAAGTTTGTTTCTATGGTCTGTGGTTGTAGTCCATAGGATCACAGATAAGACAAGTACACAGTTTAGTAATGACCCATCACAAGTTTAAATTGTATTGGTTATAAACCTAAAGAAAAATTGTTTTTTCTTTATCAATATTTTATGCATTTGGATTCACAGTGGCAAGACCAGTGTACGTGATATTAATGATCCATCGCAGTATCAACTTTACCACATTCATCTCAGTTACAAGACCTTTTCAGAAGAATGTCCTGTTTCTTGAATACTATAGTATAATGTCCAATATAATATAATGTCCAGACTCTTCTTCTACTATAATATGCTACACGTTACTACTGCATTCCCTAATTTAATAACTTGTTGAACCTAATGAACTAACTGACAACCTGATCGCCTCCAGACGAGTAGATCCTCCCTGAGGATGGAGAGGGAGCGGGAGGATGGTCCGGAGTTCCTGGCGCGGCAGAACCAGGACTTGCGGCGCCGCCTGGAGGAAGAAGCTGCTAACTACCGGCACCGCCTGGACACCTACCGTCAGGCGCAGAGGCACCAGGCCACACTGGTCAGCCGCCTGCAGGCCAAGGTAATGTAACCGCTACTCTAGCTAAGTTATGGCTAAGTCAAGTCAGAAATTCAAGGTTCTGATAAATTAGTCAATTTCGTAACCATTGGTTTTGCCAAAAACATACAGACCCTAACAGCTGAGCATGCATTCTGGAATTGCTAGGATCCACACTATCAAGAAAAATAAATGTCTATAGTGGAATTTCAACCTAAAATGCTGATGGATGTGAGCGTTTAAGTCGGAGGTGTGGTGGAAATATGCAGCAGAACTAAAACTGCTGACTGGTAAGAATAATTTTTAATTGCACTCTAATGTATTGTTTCATACTGAGGAGAGCTTGACTTGGAGCTTTTAACAGCAGTATTCTAAATTTTTAGTTTGAACATAAATTTGATCCTGGAAAGAACATCTCTTTGCAATATACCTTGCTTTAAGGTATGCCATGTATTTTCTCAAAATTTATTTGTCTAAAATTCCACCACACTATTTGTAGCCAACCTTAGATAGTAACAAGAGGTTTGGATTGTTAATTGTTTCCTATCAAAATCTTTAGAGATGCTAAATACAGAGAAAAACACACAGATCAAAACACTTTTACAACTTGGTAAAATAACCAACAGTGTTACCCCAACCACGTAAGCTTCTTGTAGTAGTCTCTCTCTTAACTGGATACATTATAGCCGGTCTCTTCTTTAACGTGTTGGTTTCAACTGAAAATTATGTCGCACCTTATCCCACAGTACCCAAGACTCATTGGCCTATTGCGACGTTTAACTAGTTTTATTAAAGGTCAAGAGTATTCTTTTTAGGTAATGCTCTGTTTGATTGGGTGTTATATAATTGTTATTAAAACTGCCGTACTGCATTGCTATGATGGCTGCCATAGGGCCGCAGCCATTCTATTCCAGTCGGCCTTCTGTGGTGTTTTATATTTTTCTGTGCTTCTGTGTAAGCGTCCAAATGGTTATCAGGCTAGGGTCTCCGTTCTGAGTTGGCAGGTTAAAAGAGAGATTACTGTAATGTGTTAATCACGATACTGATACTCTGATACCCAGACTATATTGGCCCCAATAGCCAAATAGTCATCGGGCCAAATCATTTGGATAAGAAAACTGGGTATCAAAGAATAAAATGTAATAATTAAAAAATTGCATGCATTATAACAAAAATCCAATATACTCCACCAAAATCCACTATAATGTATGGTCAACAAATGTTTGATAATTGTAAATTAAACCACTTACTGTTCTAAATATTAGCCACTCTTCTATTGCTTACTCATAGGTTAATAAACGAATATCATTTCAATACTTGATGATAAAAAACAGTAAGTAGTATTTTAGTGTTTCCAAATGATTACAGCATGATTTCTATTAGTTCCTCTCTGGAAGTAAGTGGACTTTGTAAGAACTCTGGAACTACCATCAATTTCAAATCCCAGCTATCACTCAGAACTGATGTATGAATTTTGATTTCTAAAATCATCTCTGTTTAAGATTCTTCATCAGCGGAAGTTGCTGGACGTCATATCAGAGCTTTGTTCCATAAGATCAATGTTAAGTTTGTTCCTCAGTTCATCGTCACCTGATTGTCACATGTAATCAATTTTGGTGTCTAATTGAAGGTTTTGTCATCCTCTAGTGAAATACAATTTCAAATTTAGATATTTTTACAAATTAATGAGAAAATGTAGAGTGACACAGTTGAAAATGAAACAATTTATTATGAAACCATAATACCCAAATTAAGAAATTTGAAAATTTAATTCCCTTGAGAACCTTTACACCTTTATTTTGACACCTAATGAATGTTTTGTGACGATCGGGTGACGAGTATTGGAGCCACAAAGTTAACGTTGGTCTTATGGAACAAAACTTCAAAATAGCGTCTGGCAACTTCCGGTGATGAAGACTCTTAAGATACCAACACAACTAAGGTGAAGGTTAACAATATCCAATTGCAATGTCGGGCAGCTGCTGCAGTACAAGAAGCGATGTGCGGAGCTGGAGAGCCACACGGATGACGAGGCGGGGGGCGGGGGGCCGGAGTTGGTGGGGCGGGGCTACGCGACCCCTGGCTCGGCCCTGGACGCGGCCCAGCAACACCTGCGCGAGATGCGGGACCGGGACGAACGGATACACGACCTGGAGACGGCCCTGCGCAGACTGGACGAGGAGCGCAGGAAGTATGTAATCGACAATATTCTGTATTCTGTTCATGGAGAATTCAGTCAAGCCTTGACGTAACAAACCCTAGTACAACAGAATCCGAGATTTAACAACTTTTTGAAATCCCCTGAACTTGGTCCATTTCACAACGTCAGATACAGAACATAAAGGTTCATAACGTCAAGGCTCAGTTTGTTAAATGTAAAAGAAGACAGTTTTTAAAACCTCCAATTTCAAAACGTAAAGTCATAATTATAATACAATTTTAAAACTGAGGTGTTTCAAAACGTAAAGGTAGTATTTGTTATAACCGTAAACGCTGAAAGCGATTTCACTCCAAACCAAATCTGGATCCACTACGGTTAAACTACTTATAAATATATCTGTTTCACAACTTCAAGGTACAGAACGTCAAGTACAGCCAACCTCAATATTTTTGTTTGCCTCTAAGTGGACTGATTGAAAGCGAACAAGTTACTGACCTGGACGTTATGAAACTTTACCTTTTGTATCTTGGCTTTCTGAAACAGCTATATTCTAAACATTATAAATAAGAACTTTAACATTTTGAACCTTGACGATTTGAAACAGCCAAACTACTAATTTAAATAACCTGAAGGTACCTGAAGGTTATGAAACGTTCCCCTTGAACTAGCCATAACTCTCAATGAAAATTATACCTCTACATTATGAATAAATCATGTTTAAAACCTCAGTGTAAAATTTTATAATATCCCCACCAAAAATAAATTTACCTCTGCATAACAATTTTACACTGTAGAACCTGTTATGTAGGCAAATTTCACCTTCATATAATAAACTGACCATATCTCAATCCGGTTTAACGAACGTAAACCAACATAAATTTCAGAAATAAATCATGTCGCGGCTTGAATTCTCAGTCAGTGCATCAGTTGCCAAGGGAAGTGTGTAAATGAAATAACGAGTTCCAATTCAATATAGTTTGTTGATAAGAGGTTAATAAGTAAGTTTGTAAAATTGTATATAGTGAAATATTAGCTAACTAAGCTCAATTTAACGAATCTTATTGTAACATATCCCTTGATAAAGCAAATTTTGTATTCAGTCCCTTCAGTTTCGATATGTCAAGGTTTGACTGTGTAGCACTAGTGTCACAGAATTTTGAGCTAATCAAAAAGGTCAGGTGGTTATAGGTAGGTAGAGCGCTGCTTTGCACCAGGGCTTCCTTCCAAAAATGCATGGAGGTGTATAATCAGGTGTTGGAGTGGAAATGTGTGTTATCATTCGATTAGTGTCTAAGTTGTACAAGTAGAAATACTTTGGAAGATTAAGTCATTATCTTTCTTTAAAACAACAAGTAGTACTTTGGAATCTCGTATTTAATCCATAAATTTTAATTGCTGGCTGATAGAGTCCTTAAGAAAATATATTTCATGGGGATAGGACATTGTAATTCAATTTTCTCATTAGATTTGAAACGAACATAACACAGTAAATTCCGATTATGAAGACTAATGTGGAATTATACAAAGTAATATTGAAGAAGTAGCTGACAACAAAACAGTTTATAAACCGGCTGAAAGAAGTAAAAGAAGTTGTTAGGTTAATATATCAATGAAGATCGATCTTTGAAGGCCTATGTCCAACCTCATAAAATACTTTCAAGGGGAGCATATATATGAGATCTTTGTAAACGAAACAGAGTGTGAAAAATATTGGTTGTATACTCACACTCCCAATAAAATTATAGTTGCACACCTCTCACTAATTGTAAATCTGCCATTTTTGTAATATTGTACAAGAAAGGGACTAAAAGAGATTACTAATAACCCTACACTGGCGCAGCTACACACATAAAAACATGTTTTCGGTTACTTAGTAGTTGTATTTTAAAACTCATAACTTATAACATCCAAGTTAGAGCATCAAACAGGTGTGGTTAATATGGAATTGTACTTTATTTTTAGGAGTAATTTCATAAAATAACAAGAGTTAATAGTTATTTTCAGCACGACCATATGCTGATGAGGGACTAGATCTTTGCTATTTCCAGAGAAAACACTCTTTTTGCACAGAAATGAGAAGCTGATGTTCGTTTGGCACATGAGAGCAACAAGGCCAACGATGACCAACGATCTTCAGAATTTGACCATGTCCTGGGAGCAATTGAGATAGATTGTAGCCATTTGTCCTCAAAACTCGTTAGTGTGCAGAATGGGAAACTGATGTAGGTGTTGAGGTGCTGAGAGAGACACATGGACTTGGACCAGATTAAGGAGAAGTTGTGACCATTTGTTCTGAACTCTTTACTTGTGCAGAAGTGAGAAGCTGATGTCGGTGAACGAGGCACTGAGAGAGCAGCTGAGAGAGGCCCACGAGAGCAACGAGGCTCTGACCAATGACCTACAGAAGCTGACCATGGACTGGGACCAGATGAGGGACGAGGTCACCGCCAAGGAGGATGAGTGGAAGGAAGAGGAGCAGGTAATTGATAAACTGACAGAATTTGATACATCCGAAGTAATTGGGTTAAATCCTGTTTTGAAAATTAAGATTGTCCAAGATATTAAGTAAAATACTCTTTATATACTAAATACAAAGTGCTGACTTTATATTGTTTGTGAAAGAGTAGAGGCCAAAGGAAGTAGTATTTTTCATGGATTTTGTTTATTTAGCTCAAACCAAACCGTACTGGTTACCGGGTCGCAGTAGCTCAGATTTAGAGGGGTAGTCAACCATGGTCAAGCTTAGGTTCGATCCCGGCTGTCATACTTTTTCACCAGCGGTCATTACTGGCTTGCCCATATGAATAATGATGTTACGGTCTCGCTCTCTGTAGATCACCGTTTAGGCCTATATTGGTCTATGACGACGGACAGATGAGATTTTTATTTAAAGACATAAGAAAGAAACTATGGTGTTATATTTTTGTTAATAAAACACAATAAGCTGACAGCTGCAGGTTTATATAGTTAAATGTATTTCTGATCAGATTTTTTAACAAGATTTGTAGTTTCTACGACGTCATAAGCTTTTTATAGTGAGGTGTGTTTATTTACTGGGGTCCCAGTCTAGGTATTTTTCATGTACTCTCTTTGTCAACATGTGAAAAATAAATCCCAGACTAGTTTTTTTTTCTTTTTTTGCGGAAAGAGGAAGGAAAATGCAGTTGGGTAACATATAGTGTGTGATGGCTAGCTTGTGAAGCATACCCATTAAAAGCTTCCTCTACCCTAAAATTCTACCCTGGGACCATTTATCACAATTTATCAGGCATGCCTAAATTTGACCCAGACTAGTGTAATTACCGACAATAAACTGTTAGTCCTAGCTAACAGTAAATTCTTCATTCATTCTTCAATACATTTTTGCTGTCGTTTGTTTCTTTCAAATCTGGTCAAGCTCACTTTTTCACGTCAGATTATAAATTATTCATGACCCTAATAAGATGTAACATTTCCTCGATTGTTGCAGTATTTCAACGAGTACTACTCGATGGAGCACAACCGGCTGTTGAACCTGTGGCGCGACGTGGTAGCCGTGAAGCGGCAGTTCTCGGAGATGCAGACGGCGACGGAGCGCGACCTCGACAAGATGAGGGGCGAGATATCGTCCACCACTCGGGAGATGGTGGTCGCAGCGGGGGGCATCAGCAGCCGCATCAGCCTGTCCAGCGTGGCTGGGGTGAGTCGATGAGCTACACTTCTGGAAAGTCAGGGAGAGTCTGGGAATCAGGGAAAAAGTTGGAATGACGCCGAAAGTCAGGGAAAATGCTTAATTTGATACAAGTTGGGGAAAATGTTGATTTAATCGTAAACACAAAGCGGTACAAAAATCAAAACTTATAAGATTTTTGTTAAATTGGTTTTTATGGTGCAAAGAAGAGGAAGTGAACCATAATTGGTAAGGCAGTAAATTTTTTGGACAACAACAAACTGTAACATTAAAATACAAAGAATAAACGGGACAGCATGGATGGTTATAGAGAAGATATAGGCTGATAAAAACATATTTTTAATTATTAGGTACCTATTGTATAAAAAGTGCCCATTCCGAGTCGCGGGTCAGGGAAAATTAACTATTTGGGATAGAAATAGTCAAGGAAAATTCCTGTTTTTGGTCAGTAAAAGTCAGGGAAATCATTAACCAAATAAAAGTGTGAAATATGTTGAATAAAATGTGGAAACTGTCGTTGAGCTAGTAAAATTTGGCTGTCAGGTGTGGGACAGCAACGTTTTAATCGTAGCTAGCTAAAGCTACCGTTATATATATATTTTAAATTGCTAGCTTCAGCTACTCCTACAAGTTAAAATATTTTCATAAACAACTGTAAACAAGTTTTTATCCAACGTCAGTTCCTAAATGCTTAGTGTTGTGTTAAAATAATAGCTGATTGATATGTGCAATTAAGTTTTAGGTCAAATGTTAATTCTCAATCTTACTCTATCATGATCAGCTGCATAATTTTGCTTTTAAATAAGACAATAACTTGAATAAATTAACAAACTTTTTTATGAAGTAAGCAAACAAACCCAAATCATTTCCACAGTTTTATAATAATACAGATTTGTGGTTCAATGTCACCTTTTTGAATAATTTTAAACTCATACTATCTGTATCTCAACTAATCTCATGTGTCCAAAATTGAAGGAGAAGCAGCAACAGCAGGCAGCAATAGAGTGTGCAGAACTACGCGCACAGATCCATGCTCTGCGCGCTGAACACGAGAACACCCTGGGACAAGTGCGCAGCAAAGAGGACCACATTCAGCAACTGACCCGGGAGCTGCAGCAGCTGGTCTGTATACACTTTCCTGAATCAATTTCAAATGTGCACTTGCGCTGAAACTTAAGCTTGAAAATGAACTGTTTGTGTTTAAAATGTGTGCCAGGTGTCATTCTACTGTTCTAATTTTGATTATACAAGTTTTGTTAATTTGTACTGGTTTAACACGTTTGCTGCGGGCCACCAATGGCGGGCGATCCCGGTGTGCGGCAGCGAACCCGATTGGCACAGACAAATACAAATTTTTCAGTCTGACGAATCGCAGGACACTGCGCGGTGCTATACTGCGTTACCACAAGAGTGGACGTAGTTCGCTGAAACACCCACAAATGCAGCGCTGCCTGGATAGTAGCCGGTCCCTTTTTTGCCAATCAGAGGGAGAAAACTTTACAAAAAGTGGTTTTCGAAGCATTGCCAGACGGGTATTTCACGGGGAAATTTAGTACCAACCAAACTTCATTGAAGAACACAGTCTTTCCAATGAGCGGGAAACAAGCAGCCTGTCTAGGACGAGTGCTGGTTATTTAGACAACACCAAGCATGTCAGCCAGGCACCAGGCACCAGGCATGGGTCGGTAGTCAGCACCCGGCGACTGCTTGGACCACCGACCGGTCGGTGACGCGCAGCCAACGTGTTAATGCACTAGAGAAATACAGTTTTACAGTTGACATATTTACAATAAGTATTTAAGAAATAAAACAACAAGCACATAATCTGGTTGTTGCCAATAAACCACCAGTATGACAGATATAATATTTAAGCTGAAGGAATATCTTCAAATTTTCTTTAGGTTGTTTGTACAATTTTAATAATATAGGTTAAATAATACCTACATAATTTGTATGCATTCATGCAAGTTATACATGTTAAAATTTTAAAGCTGAAGTGAGGAAAAGGATATATGGTCTTAGAGTATAATAATTTCTACATTATTTCATTAACATCTGGCCTCCTCAGTAAGCAGCTGTTTTGTTATTTTACGAACAGAAAATACACTAAAATTAGAAGGACTTTACAGTGATCATGTGTGTTATTTGTGCATCTCTGTATAGGTTGTTTGACTAATTTTACCATGTGACAATTCCTTAAGGTTTTTAAAAAAATTTGTTATATCCTAATAATATAAGAATTGTTTCAATCCAGGAGGAGCGGTGTGCGGCGGCGGAGGCAGGTGTGGGCCAGGTGGCCAGGATGCAGGAGGAGGTGGATCTGCTGCAGAACGCCCTGAGGGACATCGCCACCGCAGTCATACAGGACTCGGAGGGCAGAGACCCGGAGCCGCAGCCTACACCTCACGTGCACCTCACTCCCTCACAGGCTGTGCCTCCCAGGTATACAGCCACCCCTGGCACGCTTACTGGTTACAGGAGACTTGGCCAGTGTTTTAGTAGATATGTTAGTTGTGTTGCTATTGGTTCAAATGATCTGGTTCACAAATATTTGGAATACATATTAATAAACATATGGTGATCTTGCACATTTAAATTACTGTATACCAAATTATTTTTAAAAATACTTTGACAGGTTCTTTTGTTCAATCATTTTCAAAATAATTTGTGCCACTTGCAGTGTCCACATTTCATGTGGGTATTCAGTATTCACAATTTCTAAGATCTTTAACTACACCAGATTATTTTCTGGAATTCAAAGAGACATGGTATTTGATAAGGATTGAGAGGGCCATCTAATGCCATGAACAACTTGTGTGTGGTTATTTGTATTTTTGCTTAGCTCATTAATCATGCTTGGACTATGGTTTATAAGTAATATGGATGACATCAGGGAGTTAAATCACTATATTACTCTATAATAATGTAATGATTTTAATTAAGTTTTGTTTAATAAATGGAATTCAGTGATGGAATCTAGTTTTTCATTAATTATTTGCACATTGTCTTCACATAAACTACAATTACAAAAAATAAAACTAAAACAAATTAGTACCAAGCATATGTTTATTGCTCAAATACTGTAATCCGCCAACAGACTAATGTAAATTTTTAAAGTCATTGTTACTTATTTATTTGCTTGCTACAAAACAGTATACACTGTTTACATTGTACTAGGTCTTACAGCTAATAATACATAAAAGCTACAAAGGCATTCAGAGTAGCAAATGAATAAATAACTAAAATAAAACTAAAGTAATCTTTATCAATCTAACCATTTTACACAGAAAAACATTAAAAACCCTCAAAATAGATTACAACTTGATTATTATTATTGATACTTCTTGGTTGTTACAGATCACCTAAACGCGGAGCACTACGCACTTCGCCTGCGTTTGCGGAGAGCACCATTTCTGCAGTTCAGGCGGCCCTGCACAGATATCAGCTGCAGATTCACGAACTGCAGGTTTGTGGTTGATCTGTCAATAATAAAGTCTGGTTTGTGGCATGATACCCATCTGTGTGTTTGGAAAACACTGTAAGATCAGAAACTGTATGTCAACCAATTAAAAAAAAGATGAGTCTATGAGGCGAGATGGGTCTCCTCTCCCAAAAGCCATACGACATTTATTTTTTTTAGGGAAAAGTCATAACTAATGGTTTTATTTGGGTATTAAAAACTGTTTTTACATATTCCATAAGCCACATTTTCATCGTAATATTTCTTTGTTACTTGATCCAAGGTTTTCAATATGTTTTTGTTGCATTATTAAAGCTTGCAGTTCATCAAAACATTCAATTAAAAACAGACACAACACAGAAACAAGAATAACAAATTCCGTTAGCTCTGTCGTCATATCAACGGACTCATCAGTGTTAGGAGGCTGGAGCGTTAAGTCACATCATCCCCCTTCTGTTTTCACTGATGTTATCAGCTCGGTGGTAAACTTTCCTTGAATTAATAATCATATTGAAAATAGAGTGGGACTGAAATTGCAACTTCCAAATGAGGGTATGACCTTTATACTGATCTTTGTTGTGTACTTTATACATTTTTACTCCGCAAGTGCATAAAATGTTCTACCTATTCCATAAATGTTTACAAAAACGCAATTCTTGTATGTAATATTGTAATACTATTGTAATAAAATTTTGACTCCCATGATGTTTCTGTAGAGAGAGGACTGAGGCTCAGTCTCTCAATCCCTCCCTTTTCTCAAAGAAAACTTTGTTTAGTGACAAAATACTGAATGCAATCAGTGTTTATGCACAACTAAATTCAAATCGGTGACTTTTCTCCCGTGAGTTACCTATGTATTCCATTGAATTCAAACTTCTTATCCTTATTCAAACAATTTTGAAACAACAAAGTTACCCAAAAATACCATAAAAAGTTTGAATTGTAAAAAATGTACTTTTCTTCGTCAACAACATTTTCCTCTCCATCCCTATCCTCTCTCAACAAAACCCGAGCCAACGAAAGCGTCTCGTGTAGGTGAAGCTGCAGGCCAGCAAGGAGCAGTTGTCGATATCCAAGCGGCAGAACGAGAACTGTGAGGAGACGACGAGAGCGCTGGAGTCTCGCGTGGCCGAGTTGACAAGTCAGCTGGACTCCACCAGAGCGCAGGCCACGCAACTGGCCACCGAGAAGGAGATGCTGGTCAAGTCTCTCGACTCTGCACGCGCTGAGAAGAACGCCCTCGATAAGAACCGGTTGGAGATCAACACCATGGTGGGGTTTTAAGTTTTTTTCTATCTTTCTTTTATTTTGTTTTCTAATAAAAAATAGACGGATAACAGAAATTTCACTATAAACCTGTAAAGTAACAAAATTTAAAATAGTTTTTGAAAGAAGTTCAAATAACCCCGTGCACAAGTGGATAATTAAGTGACATGTGAACTCAATATCACTAGCCTTGCCGCTGTGGAGTGAGGAGTTCTGTTGCTTCCTGTTACAGTACATTAGCTCAAACAGACGCTTCCATACAGTGCCGCTGGTGTAAATACCAAAGCTTGAAAACTTTGCATATGCACATTTTTTAAGATAACGGAAAACAGAGAATGAGGAAAACAGAGAATGATTGTTCAAAGAGTGACGATTAATCAAAGTTTTACTGTAGTTATCTTCGATACATTAACTAGTTGATATTCCTGGATAAATACAATCTGAAATATTAGCATTTTTTCAAAAATTATAACAAATACAAGTATTTAAACTGTAATATTTTAAAGATAAAGTTTGGTTTGTTTTTTGTTCATTATTTCAAAGCTCATAGTATAATTGTACTTGAAATCTAAGATAGCTATTTGTTTTAAATTTCTTATTTTGTTCAGTAATATTTAGATCTTAAGAATGAAATAAATAATAAGTCAACATAATCACGTGGTCAAAGTCAACCCTAGTTCCTTATTTTTAGTTTGATGATACTTAATCGCTCAAGAGTATTAAAATCACTAGCTTGCTGATCTGTTTCCCTTGCAGCTGGAAACCCTGAGTGCAGACTATGAGAAGGTACAGAAGGCAAACTCTAGACTTCAAAAACTGGTGGAGACATTGGAAGATGAGAAGGCGTACTTGCAAAATGAAATGGACAGACTAAACAAGGACGCTGAGATGAGGTAAGATTTGGAAAACATATTGTTATACCTATTACTCCAACTATGTTTTAGTGTTAAAGTTTAATTGGCATTATGAAAAACAGAAGTCTTTAACTGGTTGGATCGCGAGTTTTGCTTCCCACGGCCCCTCCAGCGGCCAAGGTTTTGAGGCTGCTCATGCAGCTTAGGCATACTGCAGTAATTATTCGTAACTAACTGTTTAAGTCCGTTAATTAATTAATTAGTTTAGACAATACCCTACGTACTACATTGTATATTGTATTTCATATAGTATGTTGTTAAATAACATACAAACAGTTACAGTTAAGTGCTACTAACAGTCTTCTATTGAGGGAGAGGAAGGAAATTGCATTTTCAAACACGGGGGCTAACCTGTAGTGTGGGACTCCTAAACAGACTGACCTTTTTTCTACCACTAGAGCGAGTGATGCTGTTAGTAGCCAATAATATAACCTGTGTCGATCAGCCAATAAGGAGGTGGAGAATGACAGAAAAAGATATAGAGCGACAGGTAAAGATATAATATGGTCACACTACCTTGAATTGACAAAATCAACTTTTGATCCTGGCTTAACACCAGAATCTGTATGCTTGGCATTATAGAAACTAAAATATTCTGAGAGTTTGTCTACTTAAACATTAAAATCACTGCTAGAACGTTATGAAGCAGTTTATGGGTAGTATCTCACCTAGCTATTGAATATGAACCCTCTGACTAAATTCCATATACTCATTTTTAACTGTCAAGAGTATGCTCGATAATACTTAACAACATGTCATATCCGACAGGGAGATTGCGCTGAGGACAGAGGAGGACCGCTGCAGCAGGCTGAGGGAGGAACTACTGACGGTCAGGGAGGATCTCAACAAGGCCTACCTGGCCAAGGACATGCTAGAGCAACACAAGGCTGAGGCTGAGATACTGCTGGCCCAGGTGGAGAAGAGCAGAGGTCAGTCACGTAGACTGGAGTGGATTGGAGTACAATGTTGATTCTAACGCCTGGTTTCCATAGTGCAAAGTAACTTGTGTGGCAGTTGTTATTTTTAAAATGCCAACTGACTGCTGACTTGCACTTGTCTAGGACACAACTTCTCCACTGGATGACAGTTGTATAGTGTTGTCAGGGTTTAAGCTGCGGTTGCATTTGTCGCAAAATGCGACATGCACCACGAAAATGCGACAATATTTGGGCAGGCTGTCGCTTTTTTGCTACAAAGAAAAGTATAAGACACTTTTAAATTTTATTGCAGAAAATCTAGTTTTAACCATAAAAATTGTATTAAAAGTCCGTGATCACGATCCACAACCAAAAAGATTAGAAGAGTAGGTGGGATGTTGTAGAGGCTTAACGTTGCGTTGGTTGCACTACGTCATTTCACCGATCTCCTCTGAGCGAGTGGTAGAGGAAACGAGCCTACATTACGTAAACAGTTGCTGTCGATTTCAACTGCGTACCGTGTAAAAGGAACGGGCGAGTTACTGAAATGACATTTGTAGTGACAGTAGCTAACCCCCTAGCAGACGTCATGCGCTCCGCTGTGACTCGGTTTGGCGCACACTCTGTAGTAGCTGAGTCTAGCCGAGCGAATCGGCGAATGCGAGAATTTCGAGGGCTAGTTCGCCACCGAAGGGATGACTGCGCTCGCCTCACAATCGTACCGACTCTTGTCGGTTTTTGTGACCGAGTCAAAGGACCGCGGCAGGTTCTCCATACTTAGTACCGCTCGCGGCCTCGACTCGCGGCAGAATTTGGACGGTTACACGAGCACGAGTCACTCGAAATCTCAACGATCGGGCAAAAGTTTAGAGGTACCTTAGCGAAAACAGACAACTCGAAATTGGTAATGCGGAAATGCGATCGCGATATGCTTTGAGGTTATGTTTCAGAGTGTGTAATGAATGTTTGGAGTGAGTGAGTTTTAGTTGTTCTGGTGCCACCATATTAGGCCTGTTCTATTAGGATGTTTAGTATATTTCCATTAAAACTTTAATGGTTTAAAATGGATAAGTTACCAAGAAAAGTAGACTCTGCTGAATTATATATTACCGTATTTAAATGCTAAACCTTAAAAACAAATACAAGCAAAAAACAACTTAAGACCAAAAAATGACACGCCATAAAAATGCGAAAAGGAAAATATTTTTTCTACAAGTCTCTAAGAGCTTGTAGCATTTTTGCTAAAAGAATTTTTTTCTCAGCTGAATCCCTGAGTGTTGTATTGATTGGATACAGTAGACAGATACTTTGAGTGTTTGGATCTGCTGCTGTCACTATGCAACAGTCGCATCAGTAACTTACATGTTCGTTTACACGGATGTGTAGTTGAAACTACCAGCATCTGTCAGGGGCTACTGATATCTCTACTTGGCATCGTGGAAACCAGCCCTAACATCAGTTTTACTTAATCTTGAAATGCTAAGTAGAAGATTAGGATAGGGAGAATTGTTTATGCTATCAATTTTTTTGTGTTTTGGAAGTTATTTTATATACTTTAGAGCTTTACATGAACCTAGCAGGATAAATGTGTGCTATTTGTCATAGTTGATGTTAGGTTGGAAATAGTTCTTACCATCAAACATCCATATGTTTGTGGTCTTGATTGTATTTGTATGCAACAACGCAAATTCACCATTAGTGTAAAACATATGTTTTGGTTTTGTAATACATATTCACTGTAGTGGTTGTACTGCTCAGATGAGAATCACAGTGTAAAAGAGTGAACTATTTAAAGATGCGGTCCTGAGTAATTTAATGATAGTACTCTAATTATTAAACATTAACATACTTCTTTACTCTTTAACCCATTATTAAACATTTATTGATATCTTTAAATCTTTCCATGTTTGGGCATCTCGCTAGCCTAACGGTTAGCGTCTTGGACTTTGGTTCAAGGGATCACGGGTTCAAATCCCGGGGTGTCCAAACAAATTTGAGAGGTTTGGACCGATTCCCCTAAAAAAGGGTATGTGTACTCTATGGAGAAAAATGCCGTTGGCGTTGAGATTAAAAAATACCCCCGTAGCAGCAAACCTGCATACTCAGCGAATTTCCAATGAGTATATACGTATCTTAATACCACACAAAGCCACATACCAATTTTCATCAATATACATTCATAAATAAACGATTTATGACATTTTAATTATTCTCCATAAGAATAACATGGCGGCTGAGTATGCAGGTTTGCTGAAGGAAGGAAAACAAAAAATGGGGTTTTATACAAATATCAATACAACTCATTTAGGTAAAGCCACATACCAAATTTCATTAATTTATTTTCATAATTAAGGGAGATAACACGTTATTTATTCTCCATAAGAATAACATGGGGCTGAGTATGCAGGTTTGCTGCTACGGGAGCCTTTGGCAAAAAATGGTTTTTTTGAGCAAATATCAGTGGTCCACAACCAGATGAAGCCGTATACCAAGTTTCGTCAGTATACGTTCATAAATAAGCGAGATGTAAAATTTTTCTTTTCCTCCATAAGAATAACATTAGACAACGTACTGTGTTTAGCACTTTCAATATCTCGGTAACCAATTGACGTAGAGAAATTATCAAAATACCAAATTGTGTGTTTTTTTAAGCTGAATCCAATGGTAAAAACTAAAATTTGACTATTTCAAAAATTATATGTACAAAATTCAAAAAACCCATTTTTGGGGTACAAAACCCCCCCAAAATACCCCTTCGGATAAAGCGATCTGGCTGGTTTTCGAACTTAAAGTCATAAATGTTGCTTTACACGTTTATACCAAATTTCATCAAAATCGGATAATTTTTACGAGAGTTATCGTGCTCACGGACACATATATATATATATATATATATATATATATATATATATATATATATATATATATATATAAGATATATATATATACAGTTTCGAACGAATGGTGTTTTTGGGGTCTGGGGACCTCAAAACGAAAAGTTATCATGGTCCCGGGCCTAGGTCTTACCATGCCGACTACGGTAATAGCTTCTTCCCTATAGGGGAAATTCGCTAAAAACAACGTTTACATCCTAACCAGGTATTAGTGTCTATTAGTGGCCTTAAAATTTAAGCTATTTAAACTTACAATGACTGAAAGCTCTCTGGATACCATGAGATGAGGTGTATCCTCTTTTACCTCCTTCGTATGTCCTCATTTAAGGACCATTGCTAGTCTTATATGAATTATGGAAACCTTTAAATTCTTTATTCTACCATTTACTTCTTATCCGACCCAACCAAACTGTTGACCCTTGTTCCTAATGTCTTTACCAATTAATTTTAAGGATGAGTTGATTCCAATTTTTTCCATTCCGATTCCGATTCTTACAAATCGATTCTCAATTCTCAGTTCCGATTCCATTGATTTCTAATAGTAGGTGAAATGGCAAAGTAATGTTTTAAAAATGGTTAAAGACAATAACTTAGTCAGTAATTGATTTTTATTTAATAAATTGAGAAAATCAGTTAGTTGGTGATTATTTTTTATTAATAAAATAAACTTAAGTTGGAATGCAATTTTTTTCAATAATTAATTTTTAATGATTGTAGATCAACGTTTTAGCGAATTTCCCCTACAGGGAAGAAGCTATTACCTTAGTCGGCATGGTAAGACCTAGGCCCGGGACCATCATAACTTTTCGTTTTGAGGTCCCGAGACCCCAAAAACACCATTCGTTCGAAACTGTATATATATATATATATATATATATATATATATATATATATATATATATATATATATATATACAGTTATATATATATAACTGGGTATATATATATATATATATATATATATATTTGTCCGTAGGTGCGATAACTCTCGTAAAAAAGGTCCGATTTTAATGAAATCTGGTACAAACATGTAAAGCAGTATTTATGACTTTAAATTCGAAAACCAGACAGATCGCCCTATCCGAAGTGGTATTTTGGGGAGGGGTTTGTACCCCAAAAATTGTTTTTTTGAAGTTTTTACATGTAATATTGAATTAAATCCAATTTTAGTTTTCACCATTAGATTCAGCTTTAAAAACTACAAAATTTGGTGTTTTGATAATTTCTCTACGTTAATTTTTTACAGAGATATTGAAGGTTCTAAACACAGTACGTTGTCCAATGTTATTCTTATGGAGAATAAGAAAAAAATTATATCTCGCTTATTTATGAACCTATACTAACGAAACTCGGTTTAAAGCTTCCTCTGGTTGTGGTCTAATGTTATTTGCGCAAAAAAAAACAATTTTTAAGGATTATTCCTGTAGCAGCAAACCTGCGTACTCAGCCCCCCTGTTATTCTTATGGAGAATAAGTCAAATGAAACCAAGACTAAATTCCATATACTCATTTTTAACTCCCAAGCAGGATAAATGTACAAGAATAACAAATTTCCGTTAGCTCTATCGTCATGTCAACGGACTCATCAGTGTTGGGAGGCTGGAGCGTTAAGTCACATCATCCCCCCTTCTGTTTTCACTGATGTTATCAGCTCGGTGGTAAACTTTCCTTGAATTAATAATCATAATGAAAATAAAGTGGGACAAAACAGACACAACACAGAAACAAAACAATAATGTTTTTCGGCTTATAATGTTGGGAGTGAATCTCCCTTAATTATGAACATAAATTAATAAAACTTGGTATGTGGCTTCACCTAGTTGAGTTCACATAATAACCCATTTTTTGTTTGCCTTTTTTCAGCAAACCTGCGTACTCATCCGCCATGTTATTCTTATGGAGAATAATTCAAATTTTATAATTTGCTTATTTGTGAATGAATATTGATCAAACCTGGTATGTGGTTTCACTTAGTTGAATTATATTTATGTTTGCATAATCACAAATTGTTTGTGATCCTTGTTTCAGCAAACTTACGTACTCATCCCCAATGTTATTCTTATGGAGAATAATTAAAATTGTATATATCACTTATTTATGAATATATTTTTATGCTACTTGGTATGCGGCTTGATGTGGTATTAAGACATATATTATGCATTGGAAATTTGCTGAGTATGCAGGTTTGCTGCGACGGGGGTATATTTCAATATACCGTAATGTTATTTATCAGTTTTTTGTAGTTAATAATCAAAGTAATTTCTAATGAAATTTGTACATAAAATAATGTTAATTTCACTAGTATACTGTTGTAATATAGAAAAATAAAATCTTTTTAATATTTAATATAAATTCATAATTCATGGGGAAAAACGGGGTTGTAAGATAATGACTCGATGAAATAATGTTGGTCAGCCGACTGATTTATTGCTTTCAACTGGACCCCACTCCTCCCCTCCCGTCCCGTCTTCCTTCCTTCTCTCAAAGGTCAGATTTTTTGCCCCTGACCCAAACACTCCCCGTGCCCTTCTCTTACTTATCTTACTTCACAGGTATCCATAAATAACTCACCTGTCATTGTCTGCTTTAATATGAGCTAAAAATATATTTGAAGCTTATTTTTCTTTATTTCAGTCATATATTTTGTTAAACATTAGTTAGCTGCGTAAATCTGGGTAAACGGCGGGAGTATTGACGGCTTGGAATCGATAGAATTGGAAATACAGTGCCATCGATTCTTGATTTCGTTTCTAAGCCTGAGAATCGGTGGAATCGAGAATCGAATATTGGAATTGACTCATCCCTAATTAAGTAATTAATTTTTTTAACATTGCCGATAAATCTCTCTACTTCCTTATCCTAGGTCATGCTAACCACCAGTGACGGCCATAGAGTAACATTACAGACTGCTAGATTGTGATTGTTTGCAGGGGAGGTGGAGCTAGAGCTGGAGAGGGTGTTGTTGGAGCGCTCAGACGTTCACGAGTCGCTCTCCAAGACTGAGAGCCTCGTCTCCTCTATGGAGCAGGACAAGAAGAGGCTGATGGATGAAGTTAGACGGGTCTGTCTTCATTTGACTTTCTCCCCCTTGTACATAGTACCGGTATACGGAGAAAGTATTGTTTTCGAACAAATTTTCGAATTTGACTTATTAGTCAAAATATTAATTTTAATGATCCCTGATTCTAAAAACATGGTTTTCGGAGTGATATCTGTGTGTCTGTCTGGATGTGTACAGAGCTGGAGACCGCACCTGTGGTACATGATATTTGGTATGAAGGTACTAAGCTACGATATCTCCAGGCGTTTTTTAATTTTAGATTTTTAAGAGTAATTGTCCCCCAAAACCCGCTAAAAAACATGAAAAATCCAAATTTTACAAAAACGGCTCTAACGATTTTGATTAAACTTTGGTGGTTTGTAGATCTTTAGGTTTAAAAAAAATGAAACCACCCGCATTTCTGAAAGATTCAGGTCCAGAAATTACAGGACTTAAAATGTCCAAAATTCAGTTTTTTAAATTTTTCATAAAAAACATAAATGTTTAAAAAGATTTCTTATTACCATTAAAAATTGCTCAAAAAATTAAATAATTTAGTTTTTTGAACTATTATTCTACGATTGCTGGTTGCAGTGAAAATTTAAATTTTCATTTTACAATAAACGCAGTATGTTGTGTAATGTCATTCTTATGGGGAATACAAAAATTACTATTACCCTCTTATTTACTGATAAATATTGTTAAAACTTGATATGCAGGTCAAGTTAGCATTGACCAACAGAGTATATTTGAAATATGTTGCCACTTAACCCTGGGGTGGATGAGGAGACATTTCCCCGCTTAAAACCACTGGGTTTAGCAAGGGGTTCTGTAGTGCCTCGAAAAAAGGGATTGGATGGATATTTTTTTAAACAACTTATTTAGAACATTTGACCGTAGCCTACTTATAATTCTATATTTAGTAAATACAAATTAATTAATTCATTAAAGTGGTGCTAAAAGGGAGAAAGTATGTGTCAGTTTCCTGATACAGTTTATTTATTCAGTGAAAGCTTAAATAAGTATTGTAAATTATAACAAAATTTAAATTAGCACCAACACTATTTGGAATAAAACACCCAGACAGTTTCCTATGTAGGTGAAAACTAACTGTGAGATGTTGAGTATTATAGACGTACAATCTTCTTTTTATCTATTACACTTATAAATTCATGGTCATTAATGAAAATGAAGGTGAGGCTGAAATAGGCCATATCATGCTGGTAAGAGGTCTGAGAGTTGTTACAATGCTTTGTGAAGTTTTGGGTTTTAAAATGTTCTTACATGTTCTACTTAATTGCCATCCAGTTTTGCTATATGGTAGAGCAATCTCCAAAAGATAATGTGGGTAGAATTAAGGTTTCTCATTTCTTTACATCATGAAAAAACTATTGGACCAAGATAGCAAGGGATATAGTTTAAAAACATGTTCTTGAGTAGAACAAATATTGTTTATCAGGTTAAGATTTTTTTTAAATATCTCAACTTCATTGCACAAAGTCTTAAAGTAAATCGTTCAAACATTGTGTCTGTGTCAGAAAGACTTTCCCACTAATCTTGACCAGCTTGAAGGTCAACTTTAGGCAAAGTACTATATTCACAACATATAGCTAGTATTTTGGCTATCCCTTTCAATTAGAGGTGTGCGGATATCCGAAAATCCGGTTCGGAAAGTTTTTTCGATATTCGATAAGGTCCAGTATAAATCCGTCTTATTCGGATAGAATGTATATCTGGTGATAAAAAGTCAGAAACAAAACAATAAATACGTTTGAACCATTACTAAACGCTTTGACTCTGACGACGTCGTTCAAGGTGACGTGACGCAATGCCTGACGCTTTGTTTACTTGGTTTCTGTAATCGGTACATATCAATGCATTGATACGATATTTGTGTAGATTCGCGATGTATCCCGATACACGGCCGAATCGTGCATCACTTTAGCAAACAAAGAATGACTACGGTCTATAAAGAGAAATGCGCGATTGCGAACGTTTTTGATCTAAACAATCACAAATTTAAACGAGTTTGCACGCAGCACGCTGACGTGAGGGAAGTGAATTTCCACATAAAAACTTTTAAAACTCAAAATCAGTGTAAAATCATACATTTGTCCAACTTTTATTGAAATCTGAAAACATTGATTTTTTGGCTGTTCTGATACTCCTGGTTTCATTTAATTGCAAAGCTGGAATACAATTTTGCGCATTATAAGGTTAGGAGAAGGTCCAGACATGATTGAAAGTAGACGTGAGGTTGCTGGGGATGATAAAAGTACTCTAACAAAGGAATAACAGGTTTTTCTAGTGCAAAACCCCCAGAAGACAACGTACTGTGTTTAGTCGATACACATTTTCTTTAATAGCTCGGTAAATATTTATGCTAGAATGACGAGAGAGGGCTTAAAACTTTCGCCTCTCTAATTCCGATCTTTTTACATGCATTGATTTTACATCTGGGGCTTTTATGACCCTTTTTGGGCCCAAAAACTCGAAATTTGAAAGATTAATCCCCAAAAAAAGGCGTTGAGAGTTTTCCGATTGTTTTGCCCAACGAACTTGTCCAACTGATTACAGAAAGGAACGTCCCTACCAAATTTGAAGTAAATCGGACAAAAAATGTGACCGCTAGAGTGCAAACACACACACACACACACACACACACACATATATATATATATATATATATATATATATGTCTATATATATATATGACTATATATATATATATACATATATATATATACAATTTTGGACGACCCCCCCAAAACGTGTTCAGGGGGTCACATTAGGAACTTCTATGGTGGTCCGGGGCTTAAGCTTCACCTTGCGGGTCATGCTAATAGTTCACTTTCCAAAGGAAATTCACTAACAACATTGCAACTCGATGATTCACGGGATGGTCGCAGACGAGGCAACAGCAGTTAATTTTTTATTACTGGCGAAATGGCGAATAAGTCGATAATTTACAGTTGATAATCATTATCCGATTGTATCAACATCTCATGATTCAAGGAGCAAGCTCCTATAGACTAAGTTGTTATTCCAAAGTTCCATTATGCAAAGAGAAATGTTAGTGTATGAAATTTAAAATCGCTGCTACTTATATTTTTTTCATTGAATATCTTTAAACCACTGAGTAAAATATTGATGACTTGCACAAAACGAGTTACATAGCTTTCTCTACGGGGAAGTTTCTTAGCATGATCGAGCTTAATCCATCTAGCGCTTTCATACTCCAAGAAAATACTTAAATTTTTTACCCCCGGACGAGATCTTTAGATATATTAAGCTCGTTGTGTATTACGACGACGTGAAGCAGCGACGGCGTATTCACGATCACGAAACCATCGCTTAGTTATCTATTATTTATCTACACAGGTTTCATCGTTCGGTTATTATTTGATTTTGTTAAATTAATTTCTTTAAAATGGAACCGAAAAAGAATAGCATTATATGAATTCTTTAAAAAGAACAAAGCCGATAGTGAAGTCGCTGAATGTCTGAAATGCAAGCTTATGTTCTATGTTTACATTCAATTCAACTCAATTCAAAATTCTTTATTCATAGGCAGTACACAGAGTATACATTGAATAGTGTCAAGTGTCTTTTCTTACATATAATACATATATGCAACAATTTAAATCGAACCTACATTTTTTAAGTAAAGCGAAGTAAATAATGGTTATTTAATCACATTTTTACACTATAACGTTATTACATTTTCCCAGATGCTCAGGGAAACTTGCTCGTGTTCATAGAGGGTACATAGAACTTCTCGTGGTACATAGAAGGTACCATAAACCTTCTACATTACCTTTCAAGTTTTACGAGAGGTGGAAAAATTCATTTAATGAGTAGGGAGCTATGCTAATCAGATATTCTTTTAAGATTTTTTTGAATTTGGTATTGTCATTTTCTAATTTGATTTCCCTGGGAATATACTCTAAAAACTTTAGTCCCATGTATGTTGGTTTCTTCTAAAAAATTTCAGTTTATGACGACTTGTAATAATCTTGTCTTTATTTCTGGTATTATGCTGGTGAATTGAGGAGAAGTAATCCAGATGTGTTATTTCATTTTTTGCTGTTAAAATGGAATTAAAAATATATTGTCCATATACAGTTAATATTTTAAGACCGATAAAATGTTTTTTTGCAGATACATCCTGTTTTAAATTAAGCATTATTCTAATGGCACTTTTTTGTTTTTTTAATGTGTTATCAAGGTTAAATTTTGATGTTGCTCCATATAAGCAAATTCCAAAAGAAATATGGGAGTGAATATACGCAAAATAAATGTTTCGTAATGTATTAATACTAAAATAGGCAGTCATTTTTTTTAGAGCAAAGAGTCCAGAGCTGATCTTAGTTAAGATTTTGTTCACATGGCCATTCCAATCTAAATGCTGATCTATAAGTAACCCAAGGAAATCAGTGCTGGATTTAATTTCAATATTTTGGGAATTAAGCGTTACTACTGGTTCTTGCCATTTTTTGTTTTGTTTTGTTTTAAATTGAACAAGATTAGTCTTATCTAAATTTAACGATAAATTATGTTCCATTAGATAGTTACGGTGACGAACTAAACAAAGTTTCTATTTTTTAGTAAACAACAAAAGTTCAAACTAGTTAGTAAATTTATAAAACAAAGGAAATTCTTTGGTCATGGATGTTTTTGGTTAACTCAAACAGAGGAGGCCTACTGAGTCATTGTTTCATTGCCTAAGTCGTGCTAGGCTTAATAGTATGTTGTGATGTCTGCTACTTTTTAACATTGGTTATCCCGGTCTTTTAATAATTAGGCTGTCATCATATTAAAATGTTTCCTTGTTTTTTCTCTCGTGTCTGACTATATGTATATATGTTTGTTTTCTTACGACATCCAGATAGGTTGGAGTTATATCATAATGACAAGGATGAGAGTCATGGTGACATTAAATGATTGAAGTTGAGTAGCCTAATCTAGGCCTACTTTTTTTATTAAATTATATAACTTTACCAAAATTTTTGTTTTTAACTTGTAATTTGTTGTTACCACTTAAGTCAAGTAGTTATTTGACCTTTATTACCAGGTTTTACAATCACAGTTTGGCAATTGGATATTGGCAAAAATATTATTAAATTCGGTTTATTCATAAACATTTGATTCTTTTTTTCATCCAGACTCCAAAATAAATAATACAATGTAATGTTATTTCTTTACAACCAGTTCAATTATTTATATTAGCCTACCAGTTTATTTTTTATTAGACTATTTAAATTAGAGTAAAAACAATGGCTATTCAAATAAAACATCATAGACAGTGGGTTTTATTCACTGATTTAATAACTAATGTTAGGTTGCCAAATTACAACGGTTTAGTACATGCTCATCCAGTAAACATATTTCTTGTATTTTTCACTGCAGATAATATAGTATTCTTGAGTTTGTACACAGGTTGGTATATTGATCCTCCAATTAGATATATGCTGTTTTCTGGTGAGGTCATGTAGTCTTCAATTACTCAGAAAGATACAGTTGTAATTAATAACCACTTGTTGCTTAGCTATTGAATAAAATTACCTAGCTGAAATCTTCAACGGAACGAATGTCTGCCTTTGTCGATGACACCCTCCAACCTATAGTAAAGAACTTACCATCCTACTTCTCTCAGTGAAGATGTGATTTTAGTTTCCATTGACGTTGTTTCTCTTTATACTAATATTCCTCACGACCAAGGAAAAGAGTCAGTAAAAAAGTACCTACAACATCGTCCAGCAAACTCTAAGCCTAGTACTAATTTTATTTTACGACTGATTCATTTTGTTTTAACAATGAACAATTTCAGATTTATGGACCAAAATTACATTCAAGTTAAAGGAACTGCGATGGGCACTCGCATGGCCCCATCTTTTGCCAATCTTTTTTTGGGTGATATTGAAGAAAGTTTCCTAAATTCACAAACATTAAATCCTCAAATTTGGCTTAGGTTTATTGATGACATTTTCATGGTTTGGGAACACGGAATGGACAGTTTAAATTCATTCTAAGATAGTCTAAACAATTTTTCTATCCTAAAATTTACTTGGAAATATTCAAAAGAAATATTGACCTTTTTAGATGTTGATGTGTTCCTTACAAATGGGGCTTTAAAATCAAAAATCCATATAAAAGATACTAACACCATGGACTATTTAGCCTACTCAAGTTGTCATCCAATTCATATTAAAAAATCGATTCCTAAAAGCCTATCTATTCGAGCAAAAAATCTTTGTTCTGAAAACCGCGACTATCTTAATTATATAGATAAACTTAGTAATTCCCTCAGCAAAAAAGGTTATCCAAAACAGCTGATAGATAGGCAGATAAGTAGTTCAAAAAACTCTGCAAACAATTCTTTTGGTAATGACCCAAAATTTGTCACACAATATTTTCGTGGCTTATTTAAAACCAATAACATTTTAAAGGTTGCTCACAAAATTCTTGAAAGCTCACCTTTGACTCAAAGTTTATTTTCAAAACCTCCCAGGTTGATTTTCAAAAAAGCTCCCAACTTGAAAAGCATACTTTCTAAACCAAAATTACCTCAAATAAATCAACCTTTAAGATCAAAGTCTGGCTGTAATCCTTGCAATAAATCCCGTTGTATCACTTGCAAGTCACTTGTTTCATCCACTAGTTTAACTAGCAGCCAGACTAACAAATCATATAAAATACGTGGAAACATTACTTGTGCTTCTACCAATGTAATTTACCAACTATCCTGTAAAAATTGCCCTAAGGACTACATTGGTAAAACCACAACAGCCCTTAGAGTACGCATGAATGGCCACAGGCATGATGTTAATCATCCTTCGATAGAAAAGCCTGTTGCCATTCATGCCAGAGAACATTCACAAAATTTTCAGGAATGTTATTCTCTGAAGGGCGTATGTAAATTGGCTACTGACTGTCAAGATAGATAGATAAGACAACTTGAGCAGGCCCATCAATTAGTCCTGAAATCAAAAAACCCAGTTGGACTTAACTTAAGATAACCAAAATTTATCATGTTGTATACGATTTATTTATTTTATCACCTAAAAAATTCTTAATGCTATTTATTCATACGACTGTTTATTTTATCTTGTTAGCGAATTTCCCCTATAGGGAATTAGCGAATTTCCCCTATAGGGTTAGCGAATTTCCCCTATAGGGAAGAAGCTATTACCGTAGTCGGCATGGTAAGGCCTAGGCCCGGGACCATGATAACTAAGTTTTGAGGTCCCCAGACCCCAAAAACACCATTCGTTCGAAACTGTATATATATATATATATATATATATATATATATATATATATATATATATATATATATATATATATATATATATATATATGTGTGTGTGTGTGTGTGTGTGTGTGTGTGTCCGTGAGCACGATAACTCTCGTAAAAATTATCCGATTTTGATGAAATTTGGTATAAACGTGTAAAGCAACATTTATGACTTTAAGTTCGAAAACCAGCCAGATCGCTTTATCCGAAGGGGTATTTTGGGGGGGTTTTGTACCCCAAAAATGGGTTTTTTGAACTTTTTACATATAATTTTGGAAATAGTCAAATTTTAGTTTTTTCCATTGGATTCAGCTTAAAAAACACACAATTTGGTATTTTGATCATTTCTCTACGCAAATTGGTTACCGAGATATTGAAAGTGCTAAACACAGTACGTTGTCTAATGTTATTCTTATGGAGGAAAATAAAAATTTTATATCTCGCTTATTTATGAACATATACTGACGAAACTTGGTATATGGCTTCATCTGGTTGTGGACCATTGATATTTGCTCAAAAAAAATGTTTTGCCAAAGGCTCCCGTAGCAGCAAACCTGCGTACTCAGTCCCATGTTATTCTTATGGAGAATAAGTAACGTGTTATCTCCCTTAATTATGAAAATAAATTAATAAAATTTGGTATGTGACTTCACCTAGTTGAGTTATATTGATATTAGCATAAAACCCCATTTTTTGTGTTCATTGCTTCAGCAAACCTGCATACTCAGCTGCCATGTTATTCTTATGGAGAATAATTAAAATGTCATAAATCGTTTATTTATGAATGTATATTGATGAAACTTGGTATGTAGCTTTATGTGGTATTAAGATAAATATATATGCATTGGAAATTCGCTGAGTACGCAGGTTTGCTGCTACGGGGGTATTTTTGTTAAATGCTTAAAAATTAATTGTAAATGTTCATTTTTATATACAAAACCCTGCTACGGTATAAAGTTTATGTATATAGATAACAACTTAATCATCTAACTCTAAATAAGTTTAATAAGTCATATGTTTTACTTTTATTTTTGTTTATCGTTTTGTTTTTAAAATTCTTTTACTCCTGATGAAGGCTTAAGCCGAAAATTTGAGTTTTATTCCAATAAAAGAATGTGTATCAAGGTTGTTTTTGTTAATTCTAGCTGAAATATAGTAGGCTATATTGACTTGAACATATGGTAATTCTTAGAGATCGATGTAACGTGCGGTACTGGCAAAGTACATATCCGAATCCGAAAATTATCCGATCCGAAACCTTTACTATCCGATCCGAACTTAAGCTATTCAAACCGAAACCGATCTGAACTTAAAATTCACTATCCGCACACTACTTTCAATTAACCACAAATCCTCCATAAATGTAGATACCAGGGAGTTTCAGTGATTTCCATATGAACATTGATTATTAGTCTTATTGGTTAATTAGTCTTTGTGGGAAGGAAGAAACTGTTAAGGAATGTTGTTGAACAGTTGTCTCAGAAACCAAGGGAGTTTACCCTCCAAAATGTTAGTTGGTGGTTCCAAACTGTTCCATCCTTTCCTGTCCCTCATTTATTTGCAGTGTCTGATAAACTTCCCTCTATGGAAGGGATCTAACAGCTCTGCCGGGGTTTCCTAGTCCATGTTTAACGGTAGAGATGTCAAATTTGATTGATTAGGGGGTCCCAGCATGAGCAAGCTAGGCACACCTTCCTTATGAACAATATGCAGTTACCAAAAATAAATCTTTAGAGATGGAAGAAGTTGAACGACATCAAGTCACCCTAAAAGGGAAAGAGAATCACTCCTCAGCCTATCTAGCACCTAGTCTGCAGGTTGGGAAACTCCAGGAAAATTCACCCTCTTAACTCGGATGGCCCATTGGGTTTATCATTCTCTCCCAGAAACCCTACAACCCATCTGGATTTATTCCATTGGTGGGTTTTTCCTAGGTTGCTTCATCCTGTAGTCCGTATGCATGACATCAAGATATAGTTGTGCAAGGGTCCTTGCCCCGATGTCTTCCCAAGGTGGTATCTGTCAGGAAAGAAAGGGGCTCTCACTTGACTGGGTATCCAGGTTCAGGAGGGGGTCTCAGATTTAAAGAAACCATTCCATTGAGAAACAAGGAGGCCAAAGTAAAAGATAAGATGTTCACACTAGGTAAACAGCGTGACCAGCTCAGAACAATCAGATGAACTATGCAAAAGTAAAAGAAACATTGTGTTGTTTACAGCTGGAGCAGGAGAAGGCAGCTTTGCAGAGCCAGGTGGTTGACCAGAACAACGACCTTGGGTCTCTGCGCAAGGAGCTGCTAGCAGCCGAGCAGATGCGGCTAGACCTCGACTCTGAGAAAGTCTCACTCCACGAAAAACTCAAGTTCCTGGAGATCGAGAAAGAGAAAGTGAGTGAGGGTTTTGTACTGAGAATATGAAGCTGTTAAATTGTTGCAATGTAGATGTAAGTAACGTGCATTTTACTAACCACATTCGATTGGCTATTTAAAATATGGAAAATTATTTGTAATCAAGAATTCTATTTTAGATGAATAACTTATTTTCTCAAGTTTTGTTTTCATCTTCTGAGTAAGAATTAGAGATATGACGGTTCTTAAAGTCGGTTGTCGGTTTTACTGGTTTTTTACAAAATAACCGAAACCAAGAACCGATGGTCAAATGTCGGTTTCGGTTTTTCACTGTCAGTAAGTGCTCATATTAGAAATAAGCATTATAATTTTGTACAAATATTGCTTAAACTCCTAGCCCAGTCAATGAGATACACCAGTGAAAGTCTAATGACACGATACGTCAAAAATGGTACAGTCAAAAGAGATACGCGTATCGCGATACATAAGCCCAAATGTCATCCCGCTTTGGTATAACCACCAGTGCAGAGTTTACTGCTTATCGAATTGTATTTGATATTATAAGTATTGCCCTATGATATTGAGACACTGAATCGCAATATCTGTGTTGTTAAAAACATTTCACCTTTGGAATATCGTATTCAAAATGATTGATTTCTAGTTAACAGTTTCTAGTAGTTGATTTGAAGTTAACAAACGGTTTAAACTTAAAAAAATAAGAACATATGTGATGAGTTAACCTTACCACAAATAAAAAAGAATACCATTTGAGAAATTAAATCACCTGCAGTTCGGACTTTGTCTGTTAGTGACAGTGATCATCATATGTATCTTGTCATCTCTATCGCGATATTTCAATACATTACGTACCAAACACCAACATCACAACTATAAGTTACATTCATGAATTTACAGCCCGGAACAAAAGCACCTTGTTAGCTCTTGTGGTGAGGATACAAACTACATCCAATACAAGAACGGCAAGAAGCACGAGATTCGACCTCCAACCGCCAGGATCACTAGTGTTTTCGACTCCAGAACCAGGATCGTCAGTATTTTCGGGTGACAACTCACGTATAACCTTCGCGAGTGAATTCGTTTATTTCAGATTGTGCATATCGCATCACTCACTAGCAGACGATGATGCGACATCTAAGAGGGTCAACGGGATGTATTTATACTGTCAATTTTAGTGTGTATTTAATAAAGTTGGTAATTTTTATTAAGAAAGTTTGTTAATATCGTCGAGATTCATAAAACCAGCTAATCCCGGACAGGGAGGGTATTCCCGGACACGGTGTACATGTTTTTAAACATAAATATTCCTAAGCTAAACTGCATAGTTATTAAGTCGATCGGTATACATACATACATTCGCATACAGCAGATGACGCTCTACACAGCTGAATAGGTTATAACTGCGTAGGATCGTTTTTTGTTTTTTTTTCAAGTATACCAACTTACACCGATGTATACCAACTTGTTTGTATGCCGATGATACAAATTTAATAATTTCAGGGAAAAGTAAAGAATCAGTTGAAATTGCATCATACATCAACTTAACATTAGTTAAACAGTTCTTTGAATCTAAAAATCTCCTAATAAATTCAAGAAAAACAAATTTTTTATCATTCTCTACTAGACAATCAAAAACAAAAATTAATCCAATTATTAAAATAGATGAAGATGAGATACTACGAGAAAGCAGTACAACATTTTTAGGTATGATCATAGATGAAAATTTAAGTTGGGATAGACATACCGAGAAAATTCTAAATAAAATATCATCTGGAATATATGCACTTTGAAGAATGTCCAAAATTTGTAATTTTAAAACCTTAAAGGTTTTATACTTTGCTCTCATAGACTCATACATATCTTATGGGGTTAGCATTTATGGAGCAACCTCAAAAAAGAACTTGAAATCCATTTTAAAAATGCAAAAAAAAGCTATTAGAATTATTCTTGGACTTAGAAATAAAGACTCGGTTAAGACAAAATTTAAGGAACTAGAGATTCTTACAGTTTTTTCTCAGCATGTGTTTAACACTGTGAAATATGTAAAAGAACACAACATCCCTCAGATGGAAGCTAGAAATCGACAATACAACACAAGAAGTTATTTAACTTTTGATTCCCATAGACTTGAGTTGTTTTAAAAAAAAGTTAATTATAGAGGCATACAATTTTTTAAGCACATTCCAGATGACATAAAGACAGTCCAAAATCTTTCAGAATTTGCCAAAAAACTAAAGCAGTTTTTGATTGAGCATCCCCTATACTCCTTTGAAGAATTAGCTACGATAAATAATGACATGTAAATTAAATAAGTAGTTTATAAGTATATTTGTAAAAATAAACGATTTTGACACTATTCATCTGTAACAATTGTACAGTTGATGAATAAAGAATTATTTGATTTGATTTGATTTGACGCCTTTTCAAAAACAAAATGTATGTCTAACTAAGACATGTAATTTTCATCAAGTTTGTCCGATTTTCGTCGCGAAGGCTTATTTTTATTTGAAATTTAAGAGCGCATAGTGCCATGCTATTTAAAGCCATATACAACATATATTTTTAAAAAATATATCACATTTAAGTATTCCAGTACAAACCCAGACATTTTACTAATACTCCGTGGATGTGACTGTTGGGCCGGCTGCTGCTACTAGCGCCTGCCCTTACTAACGTAAAAAGCAGATTTCCCGCCGTAACTGCCCGTAACTGATCATTGTGTTGTTAGCCGTGATAGGTATCTGTGTTTGACATTAAAATTGGTTGTGAAGTTAATTAAAAATTATTGTGAGATCGTCGAAAATGGATGATAGAGCCAAAGACCTTGAACAGGCAGTTAAAGACGTCAAGGAAGGGAAGTTGAGTGTAAGGGCAGCCGCGATTAAGTATGGTGTACCGAAATCAACTTTGGGAGATCATATAAGCGGAAGATACAATGCTGTGCCCCAAGGAAAGCCGCAAGTTTTCACCACACCCCTACCCGTACCTACCTGTATACCGTAACAATAGTTACCATTATATAAGTAATACCATTGTAATATATAAGTTGTGTTATTCTTTGTTTGAATCTTCATTTTAAACCCCCTTTCCCCTTGCTGTTCTTTGTTAAGTTTTATTTTTGTTGAAAAGAAGAAACAGCTGAAAACGTAACGTAAGATTATTCTTTATTCATCCCAACCCATACAAATTTGTTTGTTATTTCATTTTTAACCTTTGACTGGTGCAAAGGCATCTGCAGACCTCAAAACACCGTCCTATTATGGACAGCGGAGGTTAGTTTAGGCGTTATAATGATATTTAGTGTCCGGGATTAGACCGTTTGTGGAGGTAAAGGAAAGTTTGGTAAAATCGTTATTTGTGAGTTGATAATGGCCCTGTGATGTAAGATAGGCAGAATTTCAGAATCTAGGTAGAAACTTAAATTTAAAGTTTGGATGAGACAGTTATGGTAAGTTCTTAAAAATAACTGAAACCGACAACCGTTTTTTGTAAAAAACCAAACCGAAAGCGAACCGATCAAAAATGCAACCGACTCATCCCTAGTAAGAATCATTTTGTTTACCTCAGGCCTAGGTTCAGACATTAGATTAAGGAATTAAGTGTCCCCAAAATATGCAGCCTGTAAAGAAATATATGGGTGCTGAGAAATTTGTTCCTTCTTAGTTGTCATGATCGTTTCATTTGTTACATGATCAAAATAGCCTAAGGAAATCAGGCTCATCATATTTGAATCATATTTATATGTTGGGCGTGCTTAACGAAATAAGGAAAAGCAAAATTATACGCTTTTAAGGATTGAGTCGAAAAAGTAAAATTTGTAACAAAAATAACAATAATTTACTGGGTTTATACTACAGAATATGGGTTTTGGCTTTTATCTCATGTTAGTTAAACTGCAACCAAAAAAGTCAGGATTTAAATATATCGTTCTATTAGGCCTTAATTTAATTTGTATGGATTAGTTAATTTTCTAAAAAAGATACAGTCACATGACGTATCTCAAATATTGATTAAAAGACTTTACCCTTGAAGTGATTTTAAAACTGTGGTCAATATTCCGGTTACAGGTAGAGTTAGAGCTAGCACAAGTGGCGAGAGAGAGGGGAGACCTGAGTAACCAACTGTCCATCATGGCTCGCAAGAAGGAGGGTCTGAACGAGGAGGTGATGAGGATACGACAGCGGCTGGAGCAGGCAAACGAGATGAACTCCCGCATCAACCGCAACCTGGAGGACCTAGTCAAGGACTGTGAGGAGAAGCAGGTTAGTCGAGAAATGAGACGATTTATTGCATCATCACTTGCACATTTCATTTCAGAGTGAGGAAGACCATATCCCAAGGCACGTCCCAAGGCTTTTTGGGCTCCCCGTTGAATTGGTTTCAGAACTCATCAACTTCCAGAAGACTGATGAACAGTTGTAACCTGCATACGATCTTCTCCCGAGGCAAATGACTACCCCTCACCATGGTGCCAAGAGTGGCAGTCCTTACCTCATCTAGTGCATTGAAGTCTCTTTAGACTGCCTGCACTTCCTGCATATCATGCACAATCATACAACCATGATTGTTGTGTGAACTTTACAATTCAATAACAATGACAAAGTACGGTACTGAAATATTTCAAATCTTTAATAAGTCCACCAAAATTTCATATACGGCTAAATTTGATACTGCTTGATCTACAAGTTTAACTTTAGTAAGCTTTACTTTCTAGCTGATCTAAATAAAAAAGTAGTTGGTAGATGGGATTGAAAAATGTAATTCTCATTGAGAACTTTCAAATAATGTTACTTTGTGTGGGAATTGTTTTCTCTCTTAAAAAAATTGTTTTCTGCCTAAAAAACTAATAAAACTACTTTGTTTTAATATTATAATTATTAGTCTTAGGTTGATTATCGTATACTAGATATGTGCGAGAACTCGAAATTCGAGTTCGAGCCGAGTTCGGCACTGAAACTCGAAAGTTTCGAGCGAGTTTACTCCCGCCATTTACCTGCGCTACCAAGGGTTGTCCGCGGCCATGCGTCGTCTGTAAATTCAAATTGAGTGTGAATGCATTTGAGGTGTTAAGAGTTGTGATGTGGATTTTAGTGTTTTATTAATAAATAAGTAAGTTGTGGCTTATACATTTGTGTTACTTTTGACCAAAATGAAGGATTTACCAGAACCTTCAGATTGAGTTGTATGAACACTGTCTGTATAGTCCACTTTTAGGTTAACCTAACATTGTCATTTTTTAAAGTAAAATATCAAAAACAAATCTTAAATGAAATCTAATAGGTAAGCATAAGAAGTTTGTGCATGTTTTTTGTTCCATAATAATTGAAATTGAGTCGGTCCATTAATTTTAGGCTCAACTGTCCTTTGGCATTGAGCTTTTTTTAAAGACAAGTGATTTGTTTTGGCCTTGTTTAAGTTTCATTAATGATATTTTAAATAATTTGTAATATTTTAAAACTCTATTTAGACATGGCTTCAGTTTCATAAATTGTCTTGCCTGGCACTTTCAAACATATCTTCTTGTTGTTACTAACTGATTGCTCTTATTAGGACTATTAATGTTAAAATTAATGCTAAGATATGTTAATAAATACATTTTGTGTGGTAAGTAAGTAGGCTAATATTTTACCATGTAATAGGCCTTTTAAATATTAAAATAAAGTTTATTTTAACTTATAGGCCTAAATATAATTTTATTTTCTCCATTCGTAGAAAGATGTAGCTTAGGCCTAAACATAATATACAAAGCATAGGATAAATAAAAAGGAGGAAATAAAATAAAAAAACTGAGATTATTGTTTAATGAAACTGTTAATTAATACCATATAGGTTATAATAACCTTAATACCAAAAGATTAAAAGTATTTTATCTTCATGGCAAAATGTTATGCAATTACTTTGGTATGGTTTATTTTCAGATAAATGTACTTACCTTTTTCCAGTGAAGCAGGAATCCATTTATTTTACTTCCTATTGTTATTTTCAGGTCATAGTGATTAGAAAAGTATATTTTAATAACAACATTTTTAAATGGAACACTACACTGTTTTGATTCAATTCAACTCGACCTATGTGTTTTTTTCATGTGTATCCTCGACTCAAACTCGAGATTAGAATCTTTTGTCATTTACTCAACTCAAACTCGACTCGATTTAAAAACCTGTACTCGCACATCTCTATCTTATACATTTATATTTTAATGTAAATAATTTTAATTTAAACATGTATTGTCAATTCTAAATTATTGTGATACTTTTCTGTAATGAAATGTTGCGAGTAACAATAAATAATTTATAATGTTTCTATATTGATCTAATCTTGCTTAACTGACGATATTGGGTAAAAAAAAGATTATGTGTCAAGTGTAAATTCTGATTTAACAAGATTTCTGATTTTCACAAGATGAAAATCTGACTTGATCAAAGTTTAGAATGTTTTTCAAAGTCATTGTAATGAGTGTTAAATGACGGAAACAATTTATTTTGTTATACAGTGTTATTCACTTTCTTTTCCCCATGATTTTAGAATGTTAACCTCTACATTTATTTGAAGGTGATGCTAGAAGCAAATGACAAGGACTTACAACGTCTTCAAGAGCAGTTGGCATCCATGCGAGCAGAAAAAGAAGCACTGGAAGGTGTTCTGTTTGATACTCAGTCCAACCTGGAAGCCACTGAGAACAAGAGAACTCAACTGGAAAAGGAACAACAAGATTTACTGATTAAACAGGTAATTTATAATATCCAGAACCTTTTCAAGTATCTTGATTGTTATCAAATGTTTTCTATGGTAAAGTACTTATAGCTATCAAGATGAGAAACTCTTAATAACATGATAATAACATTTATTATGACAAAATTATCACGACTATGATTTTAACCGTGGTCAAATTGCAGGAAACGTTGAAGGGACAGATCTGTCGGCTGAACAAGGAGTTGGAAAACAGTGACAGACGAGCAAGAGAAATAAAGGCATCTTTGACTCAACAGCTGGCCATCATGGATGCAGAATGTCAGCAGACGATGGCAAACCTCCGGAAACAAAATGAAGACTGCATCATGAGACTCACTGATGAAAAGGAACAGGTTAGACACTTGTAGATATCTTTTTATTCAAAAGTCAACAAAGTTGTTTAGTACTTGTAGTTTTAAGTGAGTCATGGGTTCATTCAAAGAGCTGTTTTCAGTATGTGATGAACTTTCTGGGGGGTCGAAAATGTTTCGGACCGCCAGGCAAATCCGAAATCCCAGGAAATTCGTCACGGTCTGTCGAAGTCCCAGGAAACGCTCAGCTCGGCTGCTGGGATATTTCCAGGGGGCGAAGTTCGAATGTAACAGTGGTTATACGATTTATAAAATCAGAGAGCTCAGTTATGTCAACTCGGTTGCCGGTCAACTCAGAGTTGCCTCATCCTTGCCCACAGAAAAATTGGTTGGGGCCTAGAATTTTGAATCAACCTCCCCGGGGGTTTACTTAAAATTCAAACTCCTCAAGATGAGATTAGGTAATTTAATTTTAAAAAAATGGAAAGAATTTAGAATTTAGAAAAAAGGAAATTTACAAGCAATCAATAAAAATTTAATTTAAGTTTAGACAGTAACCTCTCGGGATCGACTCGCTGCCGCTATCGCTGGACTGGGCGCTCTACTAGGGCTTAGTACGGGCCTAGCAGAGAATTCCAAAGAAACCCCAGTACCAGAAATACTTCTCACAGGAGTAAGGTTACCCTACGCTCCGGTTAGACTTGCAGGTTATAACCAGTGTTCACCTGTCTATACTTGGATTAGACTCGCAGGTTACAACCGGTGGTCACCTGTCTAACTGCAGGAAAACGAGGTTACTCTCAAAGAAATAAAAAGTTATAAATATGCCTCACAGGCTGATTTTAATTTGTTTACTACTAAAATGAAGTTAATAGATAAAAGTTGACACCGGGATAATAATCTTTATTACCCAGTTACTATCAACGTGTCGGGACGCTAGGCTATCTTATGTTAAATTACCACTTTACTGGCAAAAGTTAATAATCGAGCCTAAATATACTAATCGTAAGAATCGTAGACGTACCTTTATACCAAAAAGCAGTCGTTAGAACGAACTTTAAAACTTGTCACGCACTTTAGAAAACTTCGTTGAGAAAAATCGTAGTCAGAACGCACAAGCTATCACTAGGACGGTCTCTTCGAGAGTGACGCTATTTCTCCACGAGGAGCAATCCTTCCGCCTCGATGAATCACCACAGCTGATCGGCCAAGGGTCAGTTAAACTCAAAAATCAAGGGCATATCCGGCAACCTTCTTCTTCACCAGCCAAAAGTAATTCCGAGAGAGAAAGAAGAACCCACCTCGTCATCTGTCAACTGTCAAACTAAATCACGGTCGATGAGGGGCGAGGTTATGTCGGATTGTTGTGGTTCGGTCAACGAGTAAATAATCGTTTATTTTCATCGAAGTGGTGAATCTTATTAAAAGTGTTGTCGTTTATTTATCCCTGGTTACATGCTTAACATGTAATTCCGTCACCTTAGAGAGTCCATAGGCTACTCACAGTTGAAAGTTTGTTTACCAAATCTAGGCTAAGATAGGCCTAGGCTAAGGTTATTGGGATGCGGTCAAACGACACTGCAGGTAGGCCTCACAATGTGCTAAACTTTACCCCTCTACACATTTAGCACATTACAAGTATTATTTTGTTTTCCTTTAGCTACTCTGCGTCACACCTAAATAAAAGGGCAGGAATGCCACCAACCGGGAATATATAGCCATTTTCGGGCAAACCGTGAATTGAAGTTTGTGACTCAGTCAGCAACTCAAGTGATGCGTTCAAAACAGTGTTGACCTGTTTAACCGCAATTGGTCCTTGACTTCAAGCAGCACTAGGCGATTAAATCTCAATCATTATTAGTCACATTATGCAGTTAAGTCTTGCACAATTCAAACACTGTGGTTTCTCGCAGATAAGAATCAGCCTGGAGAAGCGCTTGCAAGCCACAGTGTCACAGCTGGGATCAGAGAAGGACGGGGAAATTCATCATCTCCAGGAGCGTATCCAAGCGTTGGAGCAGCACATCGAGAACATTTGTCAGCAACATGAGGAGGCGTTGGTGCGCGCCGAGAACGACAAGCAACAGGCCCTGCTCATCGGTGAGTGTAAAAGGTGTTGGGTTATTTGGAGGTTTAGGATAGAGAAAGATCCCTAAAAAATGCTAGTTTTGAGAAATATCAGTATTTTCTTTTGTTTACTGTGGGATTACTTGAGAGGGGAGAGTGGGTGTTCTCATCATTGTCCTCCAACTAAGTATTGGAGGATGCACTGATTGAAAAAATTGTGTCGCGGCTCCATTTTATAGTGAGGATAATGAACAAGTCCTTCAAATTAAACGAGTCGCCAAATTAAATCCAGCGAATCATTTTTAATTTTATGATTTAAAGATTAGGTCTATATAAAATTGTATTTGTTTGGTTGTTAGTAGTTTAACAGATTGTCTGACAATAAAAAGAATCTAAATTTAACAAACAAAATTTGTTGGTTTAAGTTTTAATTCTGTTTAGTTGAGTTATTCAAATGATCGAACAGCTCATTGCTCTAGTAGAACAACTATAAATAAAAAGAATCAGCAGTAAGGTGTTTTAACACAGATAGTCAACAGTGTTTCCTTCTGTATTTAGTTAGAGCTCAGTGGTTCTTACAGCTTTGTTGTGGCAAACTACAGTGCTGCAAACACTTTCAAAGGATGCCTCAAACCTTTTAGGGGTTTTAGGGAAATGTAGTTTTCGTGTTTAAAAAGGGGCATATATTTTGTGCTAGCTGCGGAAAACTAGTCTGAACTGACATTCAAAAGAATAATAAGGTTTTCTTCTGTTTTTAACATAGAATATCCAATTTTGCTATTACATTACAGTGGTGCTGCCAAAGAAAACAATCACACTATTGTTATGTTTCTCTGTTTCTTTGTTATTGGACTATTCTCTCAAGAAAGTATTACAGTAAATCACTCCTATTTGAATTAGTTGAGAAATATCTATAACTATATATAACAATATCTTTATATCAAATTCTGTAAGCAAAATGTTTAAGTAAAAATTGTGGGAATTTGGCAAATTGCAGGATGGTGGGAGACAACTCAAATCAATGGTCTTGATCTCAGGGATTCAGGAAAAATAGCAGTATTTCCAAAATGTTACCAGCAGACGAGAAATAACGTAAAACATCCCCCATAAGTAAAGCTTGGGGATTGAAAAACGTCTGTTTTGTTTACATTAAAACATGTGATTAAGTGTGTACTGTGTGTGAAATTTTGCCCCTTCAAGCCACTAGTAAGAACAATAGACTTTTCATCTGAAATTTGATGACATTTTAAACTACATCAGTTTATTCTTGTTTGATTATTTGCCAATCTCATCTTCTTCTATAAAACTATATTAAGTGCAACAATTTTAAAACTCAAACCAATATATTTCGAATTGATACATAAGTTCAGTATCAAGTTTTTATGTTACAAAATAACAATCTTTATTTATTGCTATGCAACACTAAGTTACTGACATTAATGCAGCAGCAACAAAAGACAAAATTTCATCTTGGTCACCATAGTCTTACTGAACTCGGAATCAGATAATCAAAATATGAATTCAAGAGTTCTACTGTAAAGCATAAAGTAGATATATTTGTTCTATTGTAAGTCAGGAGATAAAGATGGCATAAAGCAAGGCAACACTACAGAGACAGGCTGTAATTTTCTCATCATCTTGCTCGCAGAGCATTACAGCCTCTCCCTCTAGTGTTGGCTTGTATCAGTGTGGCTGTAACTAGTTATAGTCATAAAGCAAGGCAAAACTACAGAGACAGGCTGTAATTTTCTCATCATCTTGCTCGCAGAGCATTACAGCCTCTCCCTCTAGTGTCGGCTTGTATCAGTGTGGCTGTAACTAGTTATAATCAGTTGAAGTCTGAACATAGTTTCTGCAGGATGTATCATATGTTCGCATCACTCATTTGTATGTTGCTGGTTTTAAAGCTTACAAGGATTCTGTTGGCAGTAAATAACCATTACAGAAACATTAGTTTTGCTACTTTTGGTTTAAAATGGCTTCTTTATAACTACTACTGGCATGACTCTTATCTTAAAGAGCATGGTTATAGAAAACTAATTTAAAATGTACAAAACATAATTTGTTGATGCATTTTATTTTTATTTTACTTGTACATATGCTTATTTTAAATTTTGTTGGCAAATTGCTATTGTTCAAAACACTACCTCAAAATCTTCTCTCAACATAGTCTAAAATATTCTACACTCAAAAACAGTAGTTTCACTGGCAGTAATTTTTCAACTTGCTTTTGTACATCTTTAACTTTAAGTATGCCTTAAAAAATTAAATTTTCCACAAGCTTTTTCTGTAAATGAACTATCAGAAAATTATTGAACATAAATCATGACATTTTTCTAATTTAAGATATATTATCTTTTTTTACTTTGGTAAATATATATTTGTGATATATTCAAAATATAATCTGTAAATGAAACATATAAATTTCAAAGCTTTTAGACAACTCTTCTTTTTACATAAAGGCCGGGTCACACTACCCTGGTTACCAG
Source organism: Allygus modestus (assembly GCA_963675035.1). Taxonomy (NCBI): domain Eukaryota; kingdom Metazoa; phylum Arthropoda; class Insecta; order Hemiptera; family Cicadellidae; genus Allygus; species Allygus modestus. Next base: position 216,138,586 of record OY776112.1, read on the forward strand.
CTGCTAGTAAAAAGCAGGAAAAAGCTAGTCTGACCACAACAAATGTTGCTAGTTCTAGCAAAATAGAGAGATTTGAGTGGTCACACTAAGCTGGTTGCTAGTAGTGGCAAATTAATAATTATAATTATCAGGTGTTTTAGCTTATGTATCTCATCAACATTTAACAGTGTTGTAAACAAATGATAGTTAAGACCTTATCTGCTAGATTTCCTAGTGGTTTTAATACATTTGGACATTTCCAATTTTCTGGATAAGCCAACAAATTTGATTTTTCACCTTCACTCTTAAAAATTACTTCTAAATTTGTACATTTGAATTTATTTAATGATCGTTGTATGATATTAGAATAAGATTGATAAGGCGTTTATTAGGCATGAATAACATTTTTTTAAAGACTAGTGCTTTGTCAATTACCCATTAATGAAATGTTTGTTTGGTAGGAAATGTTATTACTGAAAGTTGAATGTTAAAATTTATTTAGGCTTGGAACCATGATTTGTTGTCTGGAGTTAGGCAGCAAGTTTCATTTTATAGTTTTATTACATAATCCAAAAGGCTTCCAGAAAAAAGGATAAGTGGAATTTAATACCAATTTAAGCCTTACAAGCCAGGCGAAACAGCAACACCGTCATGTATCTGTATTAGTTAATTTTCCTCAGCACAAAATGGTGGTGGCATGCAATTTTGTTGATTAATGTTGTCTCCAGTAGACCTATTACTAATAGACCTCCTTGGATTGACTGCCAAGTTTATCCAGTTTTTTGCACTTTTACTGTAGTTAAATACCAGCTGGTTCAAATTAACTCCAGAGATTGTACTTTTTTGTTTTATTTGAGATGTAAAGTAAATATTGACAATAGCTTGTACAGCCAGTAGCTCCCAATATTTATTTTATTATTTATTATTTATTTTATTTATTTTTATTTTATTTGTTTATTTTGAGTTCCTAGCACTAGGTAACCAGTCTAGTATGACCCGGCCTTAAACCAGGCAAATATTTATTTTGTTTTAATTTTGTGGGCATCAATTCCCATAATAATGGTGTTAACTATCAAACAAGTCACCATTATTATCCTAAATTTTGCAAAGTTCTTTTTCTGTTTTTGAATATTTTTTTAATTTTGAGAATATTGCAACTTAATAAAAACTATACCCTCCCAACAATTTGAATTCCTCAATTTAAGATTTTATGTACCAAGTTTTTTTGTTAAAGATGTTTTTATCTGGGAGTGTCCTTGATTGCAGAGTCAACTATCCAATATTGAACAAATTCCTCTTGAGTATGATTTTCGTTTACAAAGGGAAAGCACTTAGCTTTGTAGTTTGTTGGTAAAAGGTGGGATACACAGCTGACTCACTTGAAGCGACTGGTTCAGATGAGCTCAGCAACAAGAAGATCACTGCAAATATAGTTTCAAACATAGTTCAAATTCAAACTATATTTTAACTGTCAGTGTTTCTCTACTCTTCATCTCCAGTAAAAATTAAATATTATTAAATATGTGTGTAAATATTTCTTCTTGTTGTCGTGCTCATATAAACCAGTTCCTTCAGGTAATTTAGCTTTATATGATTCTGATATTTTATATGAGTTATTTCACTACAGTTTTCTCAGTAACCAGTTTCTAACTCATTTTACAATCACATTTTCTATTGCTTAGGGGTGTGCGAGTAGTGATTTTTTTAATCGAGTCGAGTCGACTCGAGTAGTGCCAATTATTTTCGAGTTTCGAGTATTTTCGAGCGAGTATTTGCCATCAGTTGGTAGTTTAAAATAGTGCAATGGAATTTGGATACCACCCTAGATTTGATAATCTAAACATGGTTTCTAACTAATACATGAGTAGCAATATAAAGTTTTGGCTATTACAATCAAACTGGATTATGTATTGGCAATCAAAACACGTTAGTTACGGCCGAAATTACGCGGTCCGATCATCATTTTCAGCCCATTTTACGTGATGTGATTGCCTTTTGCGGCCGTTACTACGCGTTTTGGCCGGCCACAATCGTTCGCGGTCGTCATTTTCGGCCAATTTTAGGTGATGCGATCGCCTTTTGCGGCCGTTACTACGTGTTTTGGCCGGTCGCAATCGTTAGCGATCGTCCGGAAATCGGCGGGAAATACTCGCTCGAACTGTCGAGTAGTTTTCAAATCTTCGAGTCGAGTTCAAGTATTAAAATACTCGGCCGAAAACTCGAAGTTTCGAGTACTCGCACACCCCTACATTGCTGAACTATTCCCAATCTCATTCAGCAACCGGTTGCCATATGTCTGTTATGTAACCGGTTTTCATTTGTCTGATGTATCCTGCTTCCATTTGTCTCTGATATAACCAGTTTGTATGTATGGCGTAATCTGTTTCCGTCTGTGTCTGATGTAGCCGGTTTTCATGTGTCTCATTTAACCGGTTTCCCCGCAGCTCACCACGACCAGCAGGCTTTGCAAGAGAAGTTTTGTGGTTTGAAGCGAGACCTGGAAGAGGAGCGTGCGGCGGCGGAACGGGCGCGACGTGACGCGGCAGCACGCATTGAGCAGGACCGTGCGACCATCAACACGCTGCGCGACGAACTAGCCCGCATCAAGGCCAGGATGGAAGAAATCAGGTAGCCTACGGGTGTTTTCACAACAGACATTACATTTCTAGTTCTAACTTGGTTCACAGCTTTAATACAAATAAGGAGTGAATAAGGGGTTTAGGCTAAAATAAGGTGAAAAAAATAGATCCTCGTATTTTATACCTGTTATAAAAGTTGTAAATTTCATAAGCCTATATTTTAGCATCAGCCTTATGTAATGTGCTAAATGGTCCCAAATTGTAATATAGAATTGTTTAATGGGTTGGCTTTGTGTTTAAAACTAGCTGGAGTTTCACACTTCTGGTTTGCTCCCTATGTGCATCCAGACATTTTTTTCACTCTTCAAAAATAAAACAAATTGGTAAGCTTTACATTTATGAGATAGTTATAGGAAATACTAGGTATGCCTGTTGGTGATAAAAAAGTGTTATCAATTGCTGCAGATTAAGTTCTGTAACTTGATAAAAAATAAATGTCTAGTTTGCATCGGGCACAAAGTTTGTACATTGCAAATTGCTTTATTTGGTTGAGTTGAGAACACTGATTTCATGTATGTAGTTCTTCTTTAATCAGCCTTCACGAATCTACTTTCCCAAACTTACAGAAATATCCCAGTAGAGAACTATAAATTGCTCGTTGAAATACTGGCTTTTTTGTGATAATTAGGTGTTATCAGTTAAAATATCAGTTTGTGCTCATACGATCTTGCTTGGTAGTAATTTTATACAGCTTTTACTAACTTGAAGAACTGGGGAAAAGGAAATCTTTTTTGGCAGTATTTGTGGCATGAGAGGATCAACAACTCAACTGTCAACAATTGTATATAAACGTTTGTTTACTGCAGTTGAGAACTGTGTTATTCTCTTCCTAGACTAATCTGAACCATTGGTACAAGCGTTTCACATTAGCAAAGTCATCGGTACATGCGTATTAAGTTTTATACCTGTGTAAACATTATTTTGTATTAAAAAACATGTATATCTTAGAACTTTTGTATTGATATATAAATTATTAGAATTCCTTCTTAGTATTCCAGACAAAAATTGTATATTCCTTTTTTCTTTTGACAACTTAAACAAGTGTTGTATGCATTAGAAAATGCCTATTAGTTTACCTTTCTTCTGAGGTCACTAGTTAAATTCTGTCAGCAAAACAAAAATTCTTTTCATAGAGGGAAAGCAGAGGAGGAGAAAGCGAGGATGGAGAACAAGATCGATGAGATCCACAAGGAGCGGGACCTTGGACTGCAGGAGTGTGAGGAGCTGAAGGTCCAGCTGCATCTCTCGGAGGACAGGTTCGACCATCTGCAGGCGCAGCTGCACGAGACGCAGAGGAGGCTCAAGGAAGGTGCGGTGACATTTGTATCATGGTTCCATCAACCGCAGATTAATTCAACGCTTCCTGGTAAAAGTCCATATTTCAATAGGTTGTTTCCAACCCGGGGTCAGCGACGCGACGGCGGTGCGGCGGTGGCGATATCAAAAGCGTGCGTTTACCCTTTAAATGTGAGAAAACTAAAAACTGTATAAACAAATGTTTCAAATTAAAGTTTTTATTCAACTAATTTCCAACATTTTTCTCGCTTGAAGTTTGTTTCTACCCCAAAAAATAAAAAAAATTGTACGCTTACTAACTTTTTCATGTTTTAATTTGTTTAGCTAATTTGTTTGTATTTTTTATTTTTATAATTCTGTTAACTGACTGATCTGTAAGTTGTTTACTCCATTAGAATCCTCATTTCTTCCAGATAATAAATATATAAGTTTCATTACAATCAAATGATCTCTGTGCAATGGAGGAGCGTGTTAATGATTGTGCGCATCGAAATATTTTCCGGCCGAAATCTCTCGGTTGACAAAGTTGCCCATTATGTGGGGGGGAAGGACCGTTTTTTGCTTAAAAAACTACACTGCGCTAGCATTCCAGATGTATTAATAGAGTTCTGTGGGGTAGACTGTTCGGTGACTCAAATCCCACTTGTGGTGCGCAAATACCATGCTTGCCGAGCGCCGGTGCAGTTTATCTGCTACTATTTGTTGTATGCGAACAATATTCTTAATATATAAATAAGATATTTTGGAGATATTGGACTACCATTTTTTTCAGTAACAGCATTTATTTTTAATCAAAAGGCATAAGCTTGATTTCAGGAGGATATAAATTTTAATTTTTCCAAGTTAAAAGGGGGGGATATATCCCGCTGATCCCCCCACCGTACCTACGCCACTGCGGTTACGGGATGTATGTTTATAATTGTTGCCAACACTGAATTCTCTGATTACCCCCCACACCAGTTTAACGGAATGCAGGAAGAGACGAGAGCCATGATGAAGATAACATTTCATTCTGTCATCATCACGTACATTTGACATGAAAATAATGTAAAAATGTCCACAATATAACTGACTTTTTACTATACATTTCGGAGTATTTAAATCTCTTTAAGAAAATGTGTGTGTGATAATATGAAATGCATCCGCAAAAATATTTGTTTAAATTCTAAACTTGTAAAAAGTTACCTTTGAATTATTATTAAACCAGATTGATTTAAAGCTTTAGCATCCTGAGTATAGAAAATAATACTCTGCGTTGCTTTGACTTTGAAATATAATTTGTCAGTCAATAAATGTAGAAAGAAGGATTTTTTGCTGTCTATAATGCATTAAATACTTTTTAATAAAGTCTATCCTGCAGTATGTTGATAAAAAACTGACAGAGTTCCTAATCAATGTGTATCGAATTCAAACATATTTTTCTTTCATATATTCTATGTTTTATTTGTTTTTAATTATGATAGTACAACAATGTTTGTGCCAAAGCATTTACAAGAGATAATTTTTTTATTTATAAATTTGTGTTTTTATATTTTAACTAGTCATAATGTTTTTATTGTATATTAACCTAAAATGTTATTAGCTTATCGGATATGGGCTTAAGAGAGCTAAAATCTTCCAAAATCTTGTAAGGGAAAATACAACATTTTTATTTTGTGAGTTTTTGAAGTTTTGATAATAAATTAAAATTTGTTACTTGTTTGTATATTTGGTGTATTTATTGAAGACTAGAATGTTAAGAATAAAAAGGTTATATCACGGAATATAAAAATAACTTTTGTATGTACATATACCTACAAACATGCTTATATTTATGTTGGAGGCCCATTTTCCTACTCGCCTGGGGCCCCAGAGGTTCTTAATACGGCCCTGGGTATTTCCTCTTCTGGATTCTTCAGCAAAACCCATAAAACAGATATTGGGCTATCACCAGTTGTTTTAGAGCTTCAGACTACTCAGTTTGTCTTTTTATTGTTTGCAAAGCAAAACTAAAATGGTAATTTTGAATAACCGTAGGGCGGAGCACCAAAAGATTTTTGGATCGGGAATATACCTTGTCTACCTTAAGCTAGTAGCTATTTTCCTATCATACTTAGCGCCATTCGTCCAGTAGTAGATGCGAGATGGTTAACATAAGCATTTTTTTTGGGGGGCAAAGGTTTTTCTTAAAGAAAGTAGGTTTATGTTTCATCCTGGTGATTACACTAATATGTTCAGATTTTTAGTGAATTTCCCCTATTGGGAAGAAGCTATTACCGTAGGTCTCATGGTAAGACTTAAGCCCGAGACCATGATAACTTTTTTATTTGAGGTCCCCATATACCAAAATCACTATTCGTTCAAATTTGTATATATATATGTGTATATATGTGTGTGTGTGTGTGTGTGTGTGTGTGTGTGTGTGTGTGTGTGTGTGTGTGTGTGTGTGTGTGTCCGTGAATGCGATAACTTGAGTGAAAAACGTCCGATTTCGATGAAATTTGGCTCAAATGTCTAAAATGACATTCATGACTTTAAGTTCAAAAACCAAAAAAATCGGACCATGGGAAGGGGGGTTTATGGGGGTTTTAAATATTCAAAAAAATCAGTTTTTTGAATTTTTTACCCTAAAATGTTTAAAAAACTTAATTTTGGTTTTGATCAGAGCTTAAAAAAACAAATAATATAGTATTTTGAATTATTAACCTAGGTTAAGTGGTTGCGGAGAAAATCCAAAAAACCAACTCATAAAATCTCCCATGTTAATCTTACGGGAAAAAGTTTTTTGGCTTTTCCTTAGTTTATTTTAATGTAAACTTCACATTTGCTTTTCCCAATCTGTTCAGTTCCACAAAACAATCATTTATGTGTTTAAATTGTGATTCTACGCTCAACCGTTGCAGATATATTCAAAGTGCTAAACACAGTACGTTGTCCAATGTTATCCTTATGGAGAATAAATAAAATTTGATATCTCGATTATTTATGAATGTATGTTGAAGAAACTTGGTATGTGGCTTCACGTAGTACTGGTATATTGATATTTGCACAAACAATTGATTTTTTGTTGATTATTCCCATAGCAGAAAACCTGTATACTCAGCCCCCATGTTATTCTTATGGAGAATAAGTAAAATGTAATGTTTCCCTTAATTATGAACATAAATTAATAAAACTTGGTATGTAGCTTCACTTGGTTGAGTTATATTAATAATTGCATAAAAATCCATCTTTTTGTTCCTTACTGCACCAAACCCGCTTACTCAGCCCCCATGTTATTCTTATGGAGAATAACTAAAATGTTATGTAGCGCTTATCTATGATTGAATATTGATTAAACTTGGTGTGTGGCTTCACCTAGTTAAATTCTATTTATATTTTTATAAAAATTAATTGTTTGTGTTCCTTGTTTCAGCAAACCTATGTACTCATTACGAATGTTATTCTTATGGAGAATAATTAAAATCGCTAATATGTGAATATATTTTTATGAAACTTGGTATGCGGCTTTATGTGGTATTAAGACATATAGTATTCATTTGAAATTCGCTGAGTACGCAGGTTTGCTTTGAGCTTGCAGGTTTACTGGGGTATTTAAAATGATACAAATATCTATAAGATTAAGATTCCTAATTTAAAGGTTTTTACCAATTTAAAATGAACTTGAATGGCAAATGTAGCTACCTGCAGCAAAAAGTGTAGAGGATAGCTTATGCTTTGAAATATATTATTGAGTAAATGTGAATAATGCAGTATTTTAAACTTTTTAATAAAAGTGTTAAGAGTAAAGAACTTTACATTCTATAAAATAAACATGTTAAAAAAGGCATTGTCAAGGCTATATTTTGACAATATTATCATACTTTTAACATGTCCTATGTGATAGGATAAAAAATGTATTCTACATTTAAGAAAGCCTTACTCTTTAAACGGTTATATATAATAACAAATTTCTTGTAATACATTAAGAGCATTTTATACATGTTTTTCTGAAACATTGTATTTACAAGTTTTTGTTTTAAACAATATTTCATGATGTTTAAGGTTAGATTGAGCAAAACAAATTTGAGGTAATTAATGTAAGTAAGTATTTACCATATTAACTTATTCTACGTTTAATCTCAAAATTGTAATGATGTTTAAATTTGTACTAACGACGATTGTAAATCTTTGCTCAGCCGAGAACTTAGGAGAGTCGTTGCGTAAAGAGCTGATGGACGTGAGGCGGCAACTCGGAGACGCTACTTTCGAGAAGGAGAAATATAACACGAGCAACAAGGAGCTGCGAGAGACGATCAAGCGGTGCGAGGGAGAGAAGCGCGAGCAGGCCCGCACCCTGGACGAGGCCTTCCAGAAGATATCCTGTGAGTCATGAACTAGGTTTATGATAGAGGTAGGTATCAACTTGTGATGGGAAAGAATGGATTATAGATCCCATTCCTGAGTTTAACTAGGGATTCTACAATATTTCATGTAGCCTATGAAGTATATGAGTTTCAGCAGTTAAAAATATAAGAAAGTAACATTGCCGATAGTACATGGAGATTGAAAGTTTTAGATTTTAGTTGCTCTGTGGTTGCTCGCACATTTATTCCTGTAGAATTTTCATTGCTTTACAATATTAGCATCAATAGCAACATATTTTTTCTTGAAATAAATTATTTGGGAAGTTTCTTAGGTGTATAGTCAGTTTTAAAAGTTTGGGCCAGCACAGGGATCCTCCAAAACTCAATGCTTTTATGATGTTGACAAAACAAATTGTTTTGAGGGAATATCTTTATATTCACAAAATATATTTGCAGCCTTGGAAGATAGTCGCACCTCGCTGGAAGTGGAACGAGCTAGGTTGCAGACTCTGAACCGTGAGCTGGAGAAGCAGGTGACAACATTATTATAATTCTAGTGGAGTTGAAATGTAATCATAAAACAATATACAAATTAACAAATTGAACATTTTACACATTACAATTTTTTTTATGAGAGATCTTTACTTAAATTATATTTGGACAGTTGATTTATAAATGTGCCATATGAGAGCTCGTAGCACATTTTTAGATTCAGACTAAACACAACTATTTAAAATCATAGGAATCATTCCTGTGGTCAACGGATTTGAAAATTAAATATATTTAAACAGAATTACAAATCAAGAAATTGTTGAGTCATTTGAATCATCGAATTCTGTTCACGAATAATAGAAAAGCCTCATTGATTTAATGAAATTGCTTGGTAGATTAAATCAATAAATATTTTTAAGTAGTGAAGACTTTTTTCATAGCCATGAAATGACAATAATACATGGCTGGCTCAAAGTGACAGCCAGCTTGCTCCAAGGCTGGAGGAGGTGCAGCGCCTCAGAATGAGCTTGAATGGCCCAGGCGATGGCTAAGGTTGGCAGAAAATTTGTGACCGAAATCAGCTTGGGCATATTAAATATAAGAGTTGTTAAGCGGGGTAAAAATATTATAGAAATTGAATAGCAATAATGCATGCTTTAGGTGACTGCAAGCTCGAACCAAGGTGCTGGCCTGCAAGAGGAGTTGCAGCGGCTCAGTATGAGCTTGAGTGCGGCTCAGGCCGAGGCCAAGGAGCTGCAGACACGGCTCAGCACGGAGAGTGAGGAGAGAGAGCGAGCTCAGCAGGAGACTAACCAGCTCAGGAAGCAGGTGGGTTGGAAACAGGATGGTACTTTTAAAGCTGCATAATTTTAGGATTAGAATGGTTGGTACACACAACATAAATATGTTTTGGTTTTGTGTATACAGATTGTGATTGTAACACTAATAGTTTAAAGCTTAAAAATAAATTGGGAAGATAAAAACAATTATTGTATAGTAATTTGCAATGTTAAAATTCCACCTTAGCAATCTACTCTACAGATTTGTTGCTTCGACAACTACTGAACAATTGTTTTGTTAGTTGATTTATTTTAGAGTAATACAATTACCTGAACACCATTTTAGGATAGAAAGTCAGAATTATAATTATAATTATAAGTCTTATAAAGTAAGAATTTATAAGCTAATATTGCAACTAATGTTCTTAATCAATGTTCTAACTTGGGTATCCCGCTAGCCTAACAGTATAACAATAAAAAACTATAACAATATATAACATTTTGAACGAACCCCCAAAACGTGTTCAGGGGGTCACGTTAGGAACTTCTATAGTGGTCCCGGGCTTAAGTTTCACCGTGCGGGTCATGCTAATAGTTCACTTTCCATAGGAAATTCACTAATAGTGCTTTATTGGCATTAATCAGTTGAATCAATAGGTAACGTGTACAAGAAATACAAGAGAGATGCACGTTGTCAGCTTTCAGTAATCCACCTGAATAAATAACTTTATTGCGATGATAATAGGTTAAATTATAGATAACTGGTACTTGAGGAATCGCTGTTTCATTTTCCAAACTGTCAAAGTTTATCCAGTTATATATTATCTTTTACTAAAGTTTTCTATTACTTTTTGACTTCTTTATTTTAAAAAAATAATAAAACTTGTGTTTTTTGTGAAATTACTTAGGTTTTATTTCTGCATTATACAAAATCAATTTTGACTCTAAGAAATTTAAAATTGGAATATTTTTCCTTAACTTTATTTACATATTTCTAAGTTTAGATTTATGACTTTAGATTCTGAAATAAAAATGCAAAATTTGCCCTGGGTAAATTTGGTGCTGAGATACCTACTTATTCGTTTGTTAAAGTGGAGAATTTCCAAGCCAACTTCCTGTCCTTATCTAAGCTGTACATTATCCTTTTCCATTCCGTTCTCTGCAGCTCATGGAGCTGGATGGAGGGCTGGAGGCGGCTCGGCAGGAGATCCTGCGCCTCCGCACGCGAGGGGACGAGGAGGAGATGCGATGGCGGCAGAGGGAGCAGGAGCTTCTGCTGCGGCTGGAGGACGGGAGGACCAAGGAGAGGAAGCTGGAGGACCAGAGACACAACCTGGAGGTCTGCCTGGCCGATGCGACTCAGCAGATACATGAGCTCAAGGTACGGCTCAACACGCTGGACCTTGACCATGGGTCACACTCTCGGGAAAGTCAGTTCATTTTCAAAATGAGCGTGTTCGTTTCACTCTCTCGCCTCCAGTATAAGCTCATCCGCTACGCTCACACGCCTTGTTTTATATAGAGCTAACTTTGGCATCGAAAAAAGAGTTTGAGTTTCCATTCAAGTAGATTTGTTATTTTCATAATGAACATATGTTTATTCCTTTCAAGTATGTTAGATATAATCCTTATAACGGCTGTTTCTTTAAATTAATTGAATTAAGAAAAGACACATGTGACGTAATAAACCAAATAAAACATTCCTCCATAAGAATAACATGTAAAGTTTGAAGGGCCGTAGGGCACATCCCTTAAGGATTTTCAAAACAAAAATAGGCCTATATATTAACCAGGTATATAAGGAAAATTCCTGTAAATTTTCATGCCAATCGGTTCAGTAGTTTTTGAGTTATAAATGGTGTAACTAATCTTACTTTGTTTTATGTATTTAGGTGTTCAAGTGACCAGAGATTTATATTTACATATTATGACCCGTAAATTTACTGACTAACGCTTTGCATAGCTTACGAAGTGAACAAATTCCATTTTGTCATACAATTTAATATAACCCAAACATTACATCGCCACAGGCAAGGCTAGGCGGGGCCGAGGGACGAGTCAGAGCGCTCGACAGCAACCTGATGCAACTCGAGGCTGCCAAGAAGGAGGTAGAGCAGAAGTTGAGTTCCGTCGGCTCGACGCTGCGCCGCATCGCTGGCATACAGCTCGACGGCTCCATCAGTCTTCCGTTCAAACTCACCAGTCCCTCGCGGCGGTGGAGCCCCGTCCGGTGTAAGTCGGCAAGTCAGTATCACACCTTCAACTTTCTCTTCTATGTTTTATCAGTGTTGTATCAATGTAACGACTAGTGATGTGTCAAAACCAAAACTCAAATCTCAAAACCACCAAAACTTTGGAAAAGTTTCGGTTTCGAGATTCGATCGGCGAGTTTCGAGAATCAAAACTCAAAACTGCCGAGATTTTTTGTGTCGTTTTTTAACAGAAATCACGCCCGGGTGTTTATTAATAATGTGAAGGTCAAAAGCCTACTGTCATCGGTCGTCTACCTTCACCTTTTGTGGATTATTGATTTTTTATTTGTGAAAGAACAACTCTAACCAAAGTTTATAATTAAGCTACAAATAATTTGTTCACTAGTAGTTCTGAAACTAATATTTTTCTAGGATACTTCGAGAATGGCAGTAAGTTAACTGGTTTCTTTGGAGTAACTGGATTTATTTTTCATAACCAAAACCAGGCAAGTAAATAGGATTTTGGAATTTGAGTTTCGAGTTTCGAGATTCGATTTTTTAAGTTTTGGTTTCGGTTTCGAGATTTGAAATTTCTGGTTTTGACCATCACTAGTAACGACCCACTCCCAAATTTACATTAGCGGCTGTAATCTAAGGATTCAGCAACATTTTTTTTTGAACTATATTATTATTTATTAGATCGCACAATCAACTTCACAACAATTGATCTAGAACAATTTAAACGTCATTTTACAATAGGTACACCCGCGGTCAATTACAAAATAAGGTTACATTACATTTGGAAAAGTATTAATTTAGTTTTCCTCTAATGAGGAACAACGAGACACGTGTCACATCCTCAAGGGGTCAGCGCGCAACTCTGCTCTCACGCCTCGGCGTCGGGCTGAGGCGACGGGCCTCAGCCAATCACAGCGCACGGCCCGATGGAGGCTAGTGCTGACGCCCGCATTCTCATCCTGGGGCGAGGCTACAATCTCTCTCTCGAGTTAGAAAACTCTGGACTCAATTTATAATGCAAATATTTGAGTTCGATTTCTGGGCTGTTTGAAGGGATTTTTAAATGGTTGGTGGTCTTCATAATTATTTTACTGATTTATTAATCAGTATACTTTAGATAAATTATCCCAAATGTGGTGTTACTAATATTTAATAAAATGACAACAAATGTTGCTGAATCCTTAGATTACAGCCGCTGATGTAAATTTGGGAGTGGGTCGTTACATCAATATGTGTTAGTTTTACATCATTACGTCTTATTGTGGTTATTCAAATTAAATCAGTTTATTAGCACAATACATTTGACAGCACATTACAAAGATACTGAAAATGGGCGATTTGTCAAGAATCATAGATAACGTGAAAGGTACAACAGTAAAATACTATACTAACATACATGCATGTAATGTAAAAGAAAAAAAACAACTCTACCGGATTTTATAATGCTCATAAAACTACTAACTTCATACTGTTGAAACTACAGTCACCTCCCAATTATCCGGGAGCGGGTTGATCGGGTTGCGGTTTAGCCGGGGGTCAGGAAAGGTTTATTTTTATTATTTTTATTTATTCCCTTCTAAACATAAATAGAGCAATAATAACAATTTATTTTGCTAAATTATCTCCAGGATCATATTTAATTTACTTTATTTATCAGAATAAATATTATACAAACAATTTAGTAAACACAACGTAATCTCAGAGTCTGTCATCTCGCTAATGAGCCGTGAGCGCGTGATGGGGAGTGATGACCTTGACACTGCACCTGGCTAGGCAGTGCAATGGATGGACGGTCGGACGCGCGGACGTCTAAAAATAAAAACATCTCAAAACAATCACCCTTCCCGCCGCTAATCACCCTCACGGGGTTTTCCCCCAGTGCGGAATTTATTAGCAAACTGTTCTGTGTAGTTTAGAGAGTTCGGTGTTTAGATATCTTTAACCTATTAAATATTATTCGGCGTTTTGGAGAGTATGTACTGCTGCTATCAGCCATTGCTAGTATTAACTATTATTATCGTGATTGTTTGTAGATTTGATCACAATTTCAAGATAAACATGTTAACAAACCTTCATTATATTTGTAATATTCAATTTATTGAATCCCTTTGTTTTAACCGTGGTTTTGGGTTATCCGTGACCCTTCAACCGGTCATTACACCGGATAATCGGGAGTTGACTGTGTAGACAATGACCAATAGACAAATCCTTTATTTCTGGCAATTATTTTCCAATTTATAAATTTGAGGAGCTCGTAGAGCTTGTGTGGAAATTACAATATAGTATGGTGGAAAATAAATTTTTAGTATAATATAAATTTCTCTAGATAACATCTTTAAAATCCGTCATACATTTAAATAATAAGAATATATGTTTAACAAACAAATAATAATAGTAACATAATTATGGCATAAAAAATCAAGTATTTAACAAAAACAATAAGAAAATTTTACAGTATAAACTTTAAGACCAGTGTAAACTTTAACAACACTAAAACTTCAATAAAAGTAACTTGACAAAACAAAAATACCCCCGTAGCAGCAAACCTGCGTACTCAGCGAATTTCCAATGCATATATATGTATCTTAATACCACATAAAGCCACATACCAAGTTTCATTAATATACATTCATAAATAAACGATTTATGACATTTCAATTATTCTCCATAAGAATAACATGGCGGCTGAGTATGCAGGTTTGCTGAAGCAAGGAACACAAAAAATGGGGTTTTATACAAATATCAATATAACTCATGTAGGTAAAGCCACATACCAAATTTCATTAATTTATTTTCATAATGAAGGGAGATAACACGTTACTTATTCTCCATATGAATAACATGGGGCTGAGTACGCAGGTTTGCTGCTACGGGAGCCTTTCGTAAAAAATTGTTTTTTTGAGCAAATATCAATGGTTCACAACCAGATGAAGCCGTATACCAAGTTTCGTCAGTATACGTTCATAAATAAGCGATATATAAAATTTTTATTTTCCTCCATAAGAATAACATTAGACAACGTACTGTGTTTAGCACTTTCAATATCTCGATAACCAATTGACGTAGAGAAATGATCAAAATACCAAATTGTGTGTTTTTTTAAGCAATGGCAAAAACTAAAATTTGACTTTTTCCAAAATTATATATAAAAAATTCAAAAAACCCATTTTTGGGGTACAAAACCCCCCCAAAATACCCCTTCGGATAGAGCGATCTGGCTGGTTTTCGAACTTAAAGTCATAAATGTTGGTTTACACGTTAATACCAAATTTCATCAAAATCGAATAATTTTTACGAGAGTTATCGTGCTCACGGACACATATATATATATACAGTTTCGAACGAATGGTGGTTTTGGGGTCTGGGGACCTCAAAACGAAAAATTATCATGGTCCCGGGCCTAGGTCTTACCATGCCGACTACGGTAATAGCTTCTTCCCTATAGGGGAAATTCGCTAAAACAAAATTGTCACACATTACAGGAATTACAGTTTAACAGGAATAACTTTTGTGAGATATGCATCAAGCCAACCTTACCACACTCATTTAAAACATCATTTCTTTCTTATGTCCAACCTCTCTTGTAATAAAGATTGTTTAACATTGGGTTCTATGAGAATAATCTCTAAAGAAAGTGAGTTAGCCAGATCAAATAGTCAATAGTAATGAAATTTAAAGCAAATCTTTAGTCTTGTTCCGTCCTCTTCGGACAAAATCACAAGGTTAAGTTATCATTGCATTCATATTTTCAGCAAATTGATGTAGTTCACATTTTTTACTTGTTTCCAACAAAAAATTATAAGTTCCATCAAACATGAAACTTTGTTACATTTTAGTTTTAGACAGATGTAGATCACTCCGGCCTACATACCTCTCATATCTCTTCAGTTACACTGGCATTGACACAAAACAACTATTTTATCATTAAATGTTTCAGCTGGGGATCACCACAGTGACAGCGCGAGGGGAGACCCCATCATTGATGTTGACCCCGAGGTCGTCAGGAAAGGTGTTCGCAACCTCATGCATCAAGTGGCTCAGATTGAGAGGGAAAGGGTTAGTGTTAGTACATAGCTTTTGGTTCAGTGATTTTGCGAGCATTCTTAAGTTCCAAAAATCATGATAAAAGTTGACAGATATAAATCAACCAAAATAACTTTTTAATATTTACACTTATGTAATATTAGCAAGTATGTTGAGAAACGTGTTGTTCGAAGTGGTATCAGACTGGCGGTGAATTAGAGAACATAATAGTACTCAGTATTTTATAATTTTTTAAAGAAGAATTATTGTGAGTTGAAAATGTTTGTCGTTCGTGTTTACAAATACTTGTGAAATTCCCTTGCAATAATTAGACAGTTAGTTAGTATCAATTTGGAAGTGATAGCATAGTTGGAAGTGATAGCATTTTAAATTTTTTACACATGATTTTAACAATAAACTCTACAACCATCAAACATCACTAAACATCCTTTTTAAATTGTTGAATCTTATCTGACTAGCTGGAATGTTTTATGAATATTATTGCATTGATTTTAAATAAAACTGTCTCATTAAACCTCCAGGTTTAACATTTGTAACCAGATTTTCTTTAGTATAGATGTTTATTAAGTGTGAAAGAACTAATATGTTCCTCACCTTCATCACATCCCCGTCTTTACCATAATTACTCTTTCTCCTTTGCCCTACCATATCTTCCCTCTATCCTTACAAAGTGATCATGGTCCCGTGTGAGAAATCTTACTATACCACTTTCATGAACAAAGGTAACATAAAGACAAGCAAGAGCTTATCAGCATGTACTAGTAAACATAATTTATGCTTACCCCATTATAAATTTTGCTTGCTACAGTAATAGCTTCTTCTGTTTGGTAAATTTGTTATTTCACATCAATATTACAGGATGATCTGAAGGCGCTGGTAGCAGGAATGAAGAAGCAGATGCAGGAAGCGCAGGAGGCTCATGGCAAGCAGGAGAACAAACTGACCTCCGCACTGACCAACCTACGACAGCTGCAGGAGGAAAAGAGTGAACTGGAGGCACGGCTGGGGCAGAAACAGGCCACGCTACAGGCTCAGGTGGGTGTCTACTGAGGGTGTCTAGTGTACGGGAGTAGTGGGGGAGAACAAACTGGCCTCGGAACTGACCAACCTGCGACGGCTGCACTAGGAAAAGAGTGAACTGGAGACGTGGCTGGGGCAGAAACAGGCTACGCTACAGGCTCAGGTGGGTGTCTACTGAGGGTGTCTAGTGTACGGGAGTAGTGGGGGAGAACAAACTGACATCCGCACTGACCAACCTGCGACAGCTGCACTAGGAAAAGAGTGAACTGGAGACATGGCTAGGGCAGAAACAGGCCACGCTACAGGCTCAGGTGGGTGTCTACTGAGGGTGTCTAGTTTACGGGAGTAGTGGGGGAGAACAAACTGGCCTTGGAACTGACCAACCTGCGACAGCTGCACTAGGAAAAGAGTGAACTGGAGACATGGCTGGGGCAGAAACAGGCCACGCTACAGGCTCAGGTGGGTGTCTACTGAGGGTGTCTAGTGTACGGGAAAAGTGGGGGAGAACAAACTGACCTAGGAACTGACCAACCTGCGACAGCTGCACTAGGAAAAGAGTGAACTGGAGGCACAGCTGGGGCAGAAAAAGGCAACGCTATAGGCTCAGGTGGGTGTCTACTGAGGGTGTCTAGTGTTCGGGAGTAGTGGGGGAGAACAAACTGGCCTCGGAACTGACCAACCTGCGACAGCTGCAGGAGGAAAAGAGTGAACTGGAGGCACGGCTGGGGCAGAAACAGGCAACGCTACAGGCTCAGGTGCCACGCTACAGGCTCAGGTGGGTGTCTAGTGTACGGGAGTAGTGGGGGAGAACAAACTGGCCTCTGAACTGACCAACCTGCGACAGCTGCAGGAGGAAAAGAGTGAATTGGAGGCACGGCTGGGGCAGAAAAAGGCCACGCTACAGGCTCAGGTGGGTGTCTACTGAGGGTGTCTAGTGTACGAGAGTAGTGGGGGAGAACAAACTGGCCTCGGAACTGACCAACCTGCGACAGCTGCACGAGGAAAAGAGTGAACTGGAGGCACGGCTGGGGCAGAAACAGGCCACGCTACAGGCTCAGGTGGGTGTCTACTAAGGGTTACTAGTGTACGGGAGTGATGGGAAGAACAAACTGACCTCGGCACTGACCAACCTGCGACCGCTGCTGGAGGGGAAACAGGAGGCGCAGCTGGGGCAGAAACATGGTGAATACAAATCATATTTTGACCATTCATGTGCTTTAAAAATAATTTGTAGGTTTGAATTGGTCTTGCTAATGGGTCTTGCTTTGGATTGGGCAAATAATCATAGACATAGAGAGAATTAGGAAATAAAAAGAATATTGGTTTTGTTGAACTTTTTATCTCTAAATGTAATTTTATGGCAGTGTGTATTTGAACTGCATGAATAAGCTTTTCTGAGTAAAAAGTGGGAGACAGCCCATTATAGGAAAATTTATGTTTTATATTTGTGCTATATTTGTCTTAATTTAAATGTAAATTTTGTTAAGCTTACTATAACTAGTACATGTATTAGGGAAAGTTTCTCAATAACAAAAAGTGTTTCAACTGTTATTTTTGTGACAAATGGACCTACATAATTACCGTTATTATGATTGGTTACAACTTTACAACACTGGTGCTGTATTCTGCAGTGAACCTGTTAAACTCTCTTGACTAATAGAATCTTGTTTAAAAACTAATTTACAGCACTGACTGACATTCTTTTGTGTCTTTCAGAGTGAAGCGCTCCAGCAGAAGACTGAAGAAGCCCAGCAACTGAGAGAGAAAGTTATGAGTTTGGAACTGAGCGTGAGTGGCGGTTCAGAGGAGAAGGCGCAGTGTGAAGTAAGCAAACTGCCCATTGTGGGAGCACTCGATACCGTGGGGCCACTCACTCCTGTGTTCTCGCACGCTTGTAGACTGTCACACTCTTGCGTAGTTCTATGCACAAGGTTAGGCTGGATTGGTGATTTGGTTGGAGCTTCCTGCTTTGTTTTGTTGTACTTAATGCTGGCTCAGTTGACGGATAACTTGTTTGGTGACTGTTGTGAGTTTAGTGTAAGTAATGTAGTGTTGGGTACTGTAGTTCAGTGGTGTTTTATGGTGATGTTCTTCTATATTTACATTTCTAGTTTGCTGTAAATATTGTAGTTAACTGATTTGTTTACCTTAGAAGAAGATTATGCTGCTATAATAAGTTATAATTTTACTTAAATGTATTATTTTTTATAATTAGACACCGGTGAAAATCGTTGAGTACAAATGATTTTAGTCATTAATAATAATTACCTATTACTGACTGCAATACAGTTCCTTGGTCTACAAGTTACTCAATGTACACCATTGTAACATGTGTTCTTATACTGCAAAGTAGTGGCGTTTGTGTCATTTCCAGAGCAAAAACACATTCTCATTCACAAACAAGTAAGGTTAGCACCTCAAGTGACAATGACAAGATTCACTTTTTCTCACCCTTCTTCTAGACTCAATAACTTGTTAGCTATTTGTTATAGAAAGCAAAACCAGTTATAAATTCTACGATTCCTTGGTTTAGTTACAATATTTTGTGCAAGACAGTTATTTTTCCATCTTTTAAAACTCATTACATGTACTCTTTATAAACTCCTCAAAGGCCAAGTATTTCATGGGTCTGTTATACAGTGTGCACAGTTAGATGATTTTGTAAGCCCCTGATTAGAAAATGTTTAGTGGTAAGTTACCATGTTTAACAGTCGCCCATTAAGCTTACCTCTTGATTATTTATTTTCACTTTGTGTTAATGATTTATTTTACTCGTTCAAAATGAGCAGGTTTTTTACTTTTAATGATGTTGCTTCCTGACCTTTTTTGTATTAATAAATATGTTATCAGAACAGAGAAAGTTCAACCATGGTAAAGCTATGACATTTCAGACAATATTCTACCTCATTAGTTAGTTTTATAAGGTTTTTATTTGCATTGTTATAAAATATTTATTAGTCTTATTTTATTATTATGCTTTTATTATTTCCGTGCTTTATAAATGGTTTAATGTAGCTAGTTACCAGTAAAAGTTCCTATCTTCATGTTAATCATATGATGATGGAGTAGGTTTAGTTTTATTCTTTTGCATATCAATTAAGAAATAAGCTTTTATTTTAGTTGTTATTTAATAAATCTGTTATTTTTATTTAGCTTCTTTATTTTATTTGCATTCCTTATTTCATTCCGTTGTTATTTTAATTTTATTCCTCCCTGATTTGTAAGGTTTAGTATTAAGAAGATTAAATGCAGACATTTCCTATTTCTGATTAGAAGGAAACAAGTTTCACAATGTTTCAGGATCAGAACTTATCCTGTCTTCAGGTACAAAAAATATCTCAAAAACATCTCAACAACTTAGTCAAAGTTGTTAAAAAATCACAAGAGAACTACAAAAACAGCTAAATGTTTATATACAAGAATAAAAACATGAGAAAGAAATCCGCACTCTTATACAATATAAATTGCTTTCACCAACAGTTAGTTTCCTACAAATAATGTCTTCCTAGTAAATAGGGTTTATATTGTGTATTCCAGTAATATTTACAACCTTGGTTAAACCTTGCTTAATTTGTGCATTCAATATCTTAATTCACAAATGTTTGACATACTTTCATTTCCCAGCGCATGTTTACATTGTTGCAGTTAATTATATAGATAAATGATATATTTTTTATACATGTTGTACAATAATAATTCAGTGCTTCCTCAGTGGTGTAACCTGCCTGCTGTTGCTGTACCGCTGCCACCACTGCTCTACTTTTGGGGAGCAGACCTAAAGTTCGTGAAGGAATGTGAATTTAAATTAACACATGTTTTTAAAGAGTTGTGATTTACTAATTTATTTGATAGTAGATTAACACATTCTTGAACAGTAAAGTAAACGAAATACAAAGAATAATTAAAATAGGAATAATTTCTAAAATATTCTGAGCAATAGTGCAACACCACCACTACTAAAAGGCGTCCCTTTATTGTCACCAGTCCCCCACTCGTCAAGTGATCACCTCGCTTCTCATTGGCTGCACGGCCGAAGTGACGTGATTGCTGACTACACATAAGCGGTCCGCGGCGCGTGGCTGGGCTCGCATCTAGGAAACTTTAAAGTGAAAAAATACAACTAACATTTTATTGATTTAAAAAACAATAATTGATTCACAAAGTTACTTGACTCGTGACGAGAGCGGGACCGTAATAAAATAGAAACAAAAATAATTTGTTTGCCAACTCTTAAGTGTTTTTAAATGTTTTATTTAATATGATTGTTAATACAATACACCCTTAGGAATAAACTATGTTCTTAATGAAGTATGGAGCCCTTAAGACCATGGTTCCTCCTAAAGAACTTGGGTCCTGCTTGTTGATTGTTTTCCATATATGCTTTAAATATAACTTGTCTGACTTGCTTAGGTAATCCTTAGATTAATATCTATTACTATAATGACTGGAATAAATTAACCCTCCAACTGCCAACATTTACATTTTCACTTGGGAATTCTCGTCGTGTTTATGTTTGTGTATGAACATGTGATTTGCTTTATTTTGATAAATCTTAATTGAAAGGTCAGGGGCTATAGCCCCTACAAGCCACTAATACATATTTAATCACACTTGTCGCAATAAAATAAATAATTATTGATAATGTAATCAGTTGTATTTTATTGGTTCAGCATATGACTTACTAAAACACAATGAGTCATATTAATAAATCCGATTTTGTATTTTATACTAATTTAATTATTTAAATGCTGTGGTAAGTATTAAGTTTTGTCTACTGGAGGGAATAATTTCTGCAAAGCAATAACTCAATTTTGAAAGACTGATAAATTAATTGACATTGAATGTTACAGAAACTTTACAAAGTTTACTTTTTTCAAGCATGTCAGATTCTCTCATGTTATTGTCTGCCCAACAAGTCTAATGGAAATAATTTTGAGGTTCATAAAAGTTGTTTTATTGCTGTTAAACAGTGGCTTAAAAATGTCAAGATCAAGTTGGCATATACAACTCACGTACCTTTATCACTCATGACTTGTGGCTACAGCATGATATACAACAGCCGTGTTATGGTTACAACCCAATTTAACCTTTTTACCAGTTCCTCAGTTATGAGCTCCACAAAAATGACAGGTGCACCTCAAGTGAACAAGTTCAACAAAGCCTCGCTAGTAATCTTGTTGACAAATGAAAGAGGTTTAGCAGCTTTCATCGATAACCAGCTCATTCAAACTTCTGTCATACAATCAGGACTATCAGACCACACTGCACAATTAGCCACACTGCAACTGACCAAAACAAAGCTACCTCGATAAAAGAAAAATACCCCCATAGCAGCAAACCTACTTATGACATTTTAATTTTTCTCCATAAGAATAACATGGCGGCCGAGTATGCAGATTTGCTGAAACAAGGAACACAAAAAAATAGGTTTTTATACAAATATCAATATAACTCAACTAGGTAAAGTCACATAACAAGTTTTATTAATTTATATCCATAATGAACGGAGATAACCATAAGAATAATATGGGGGCCGAGTACGCAGGTTTGCTGCTACGGGAACTGTCGGCAAAAAAAATAGTTTTTTGTGCAAATATCAATAGACCATAAAGATATGAACCAATATATCTAGTTTCGTCAGGATAAGTTGATAAGCGAGATGTACAATTTTTCTTATTCTCCATAAGAATAACATTGGACAACATACTGTGTTTAGCACTTTCAATATCTGTAACCAAGTGACGTAGAGAAATGATCAAAATACCGAATTATTCGTCTTTTTAAGCCAAATCCAATGGTGAAAAGTAAAGTTTGATTTACTAAAATATTATATGTAAAAAACTCAAAAACACCATTTTTTGGGTACAAAACCTCCCAAAATACCCTTTATGATAGTGCGATCTGGCTGATTTTCAAACTTAAAGTCATAAATGTTGCTCTGCATGTTTGTACCAAATTTCAACAAAATCGGACCATTTTTACAAGAGTTATCGCACCCACGGACACACACACACACACACACACACACACACACACACACACACACACACACATATATATATATATATACAGTTTTGAACGAATGGTGTTTTTGGCATCTGGGGACCTCAAAACGATAAGTTATGATGGTCCCGGGCCTAGTTCTTACCATGCCAACTACGGTAATAGCTTCTTCCCTATAGGGGAAATTCACTAAAAGAGAACTTTCAGTCAAAAATCAATGAATCTTTTTAAAACAGGTCTTCAGATACAAAACTGGGAAAGTATGTACAAAACAGAAAACGCTGACCAATATTATGACATCTTTATAGGACAATACAAACTACGTTAAATAACACCTGCCCCATGACGTTGACTAGAAAGAAGCAACACAAAAGAAGACCTTGCTGAGACAATGAATCTGGCAGGCAACGAAACCTTTACACCCTGGCTTTGGAAAAAGAACTCTGCTATGGATGACCAGAAGACAAAGCTGAAACTGCAGCCAGGAAAAAAGACTACAACCTAAAACTTAAGACTCTGAAAAGGAAACAAACATCAGACTTTGTAAATAGTGCCGACAATAAATCCAAAGCACTTTGGAAAGTTATAAACAATGAAAGGAAGGCTAAGACCAACAACTACAGCCAGTGGAAGCTCAAAACTGACAAAGAAACAATACAAGACCCCTCTAAAATAGCAAGCCACCGTAACAAATTCTTTGCTACAGTTACTGAAAGAACTCTACATGCCAACAATATAATTTCACAAACCAATAACCAGATGACACCAATACCACCAACCACAAATGCAGTACTCCACTTCCAGCTTGCCACACACAGAGACATAGAAAAAGCAATAGACTCACTGAAGCCAAAAACTTCATCAGACATTGATGAAATATCAGCCAATCTTGTCAAAATCTGCAAAAACGAACTGATCAACCCACTAACAGATCTCATTAACAAATCCCTTCAATAAGGAGTATTCCCATCACAGTTAAAACTATCCAAAGTCTATCCAAAATACAAAAATGGACCGGTCACAAACACAAGCAGCTACAGACCAATATCATTAATACCCACAGGATTTGGTGGAGGTCGGAAGTTCTTTCTGTCCCGTATATAACTTTCAAAACCTAGTCGGATTAAGTCGTCGGTAGTCTGAAATTGCTCACGCCTAACCGTCAACTTGTAGTCGGGTCTCATATTAGAAAATAGTCGGTTGAGAATGTCATTCTGGGAAAATCCTCCTCTCCGGCGCATTAAGGTAGTCAGTGCAACCACAAATTTTCTAATAGGTTCATTTTCTCCTTGAGTCCTACGTTCGATTTCTTCGTCTAGTTTTCTCCGGTAGTCTGGAGGAAAATAATTTTCCGAAAAACTATACATGAAGTCTGTATAGGTTGACCATTGAGAGTTATTATTACGAAACCATAAGAGGGCGTCGCCTTTCAATAATTCGGGCAAAGCTTTGAGCAACATGTCGGGAGGTATTTCGTAAGATTCGGCTAATTCGTTTAACCTTTCAATAAATGAAACAGGATGATGATCGCCATCGAACCTCAAGTTCCATTTTCGCACTTGATTGCAAACTTCCGCCACTTTAGTCAGGTTTCTAGTTCTGATCGAATTTGCGTCAAACAAACTGGTTGCGTCCGGTACTGTATATACGACCTCCGGTCTTACCAAATTTTCTCTATTCACACTTAAAGTTTCAGGTTGGTGTTGATAATTTACTTTACCAGGAACTCGTTCAAAATCGGATGCCGGTATTCTGTGTGACAAATTATGGTAAGCAGGCAAAGCACAAGCACCATCTGAGTAGGTTTCCTTATTCTGAGAAGCTTCGTTTGGACCACCTTTCTCGGACTGTAGTGTTAGTAATCGTTTCTGAACTAAACGAAAATCGGCCGTTGGAGGTAAACCTAATATTTCTCGTACACTAAGGTCCTCTGATCGTTGTGTCATCGAGGGATGAGTTGACGGTAACGCTTGTGTTGTTGAAAAAACAACGTTGGTACTCGCTAATGGGTGGCAAAGATTTGTCGCTCCTAACAAATAGTTAGATTCTTCAAAAGTAACACTCTGGTTTGAGGATTGCGAAATCATAACCCGAGTTTCCTCACTTGGACTGTTCCTAATTAGTTTAACAAGTCTTTTCCTTAAATCCTCTGTTTTACCTTCGTCTGATTGATTGAAATCGCGCAAAACCTGTTGAATTGCGGCCTTAGATAACTTATAAACCCAACCTACTCTTGTATCAGACTCAAAAGAAGGTGAAAGTTCCTGAAAGCTTTGCGTCGTGCTATGGGCGTACCACAGTAAATATGCTGTGGGCGTACCACAGTAAGGATGGATCACTGCTGTCGTAAATGAAGAAGCTATTAATCAAATTAACTCGGCCTGAATTAATGTATGCAGTGCTAAAAGTAATATAATAGTAATCAAAGTTACAGAATACTAGCTAAGTCTAAGTATAGCTGAAAATGTGTTAAGACAAAACAAGAACAATCAGAGTAGCATACACCAATAGGACAAAATATGGTTAAAACGTGAAAAATGTGGCTTATTATTAAGTTAGCATATCCATACAACATTTATTTGTAGTTTAAAATATAGTAAAAGGTGCTGAAAACAATATTGGAGTGGCCTACAGCATCGTTAAAACAAATAAACAAACTGTAATAAATCCAAGTAATTCGTGAGATTATTTAAACCAAAATATCATTTATCTGGTACAAAATATTTAAAAAAATCCTTACTAATGTGGCACAACCTAGACTGAGTACATTATGCAACGTCAACTGCTCATTCACTAAAATATTCGAAGAAATAAACTTGAGGTGAGCAAGTTTTAAATAAAAGATAATTTATTACGTTATTTCCTTTAGTAAAGGACCGAAAGAAATTCAACAATGATTCGTTAAATTATTCCAGAAATAATCAATCAGAGAACATTAATAAAACTCAAATAAGATACAATTTAGTAAGCATTCATAAACGTAAACAGTTATCGAGAGCACTGCATTTCGTTAAAGTTTGAAAATAGTCGAGAGGAAATCGTATACAAGTCAACGAAGGGACGATCCCTACCTTAAGACGTGAAGCGAGCTCCTCACTGCACTGTGTCGTGCGGTGAACTGACCGTAGACGCCGGCCGCCGCGGGTCATAGGCGGGGGAGTCGCTAGTGCGCAGGTCCAGTCGGGCATGCGCACGAGAATCGAGTTTCGAGCCAATAGCGGCCGCGGTACTAGTCGCCGCGGGAAATTCAAACAGTAGTTTGAGGTTATGTTCGCCCAGAAAGTAAATAAAACACTATTTGTACCGCTATTTAACGAAAAATATTTAGTTTGAAAAATTAACACGTTACAACACACAGAATAATAGAATTCAAAAGGTACATTCTGAATGGGCCAATGTAACAAGAGGAGTGCCACAAGGATCAGTCCTGGGGCCAGTCCTATTCCTCCTCACAAACGACCTTCCTGACCAGGTAGACAACTACTACCAAACCACAATGTTCGCAAACGACACAGTTATCATCATAGCGCACAAATCAATAGAAGCACTCAACAGACAAGCTACCACCACCCTGAACAAAACTAAAAAATACTGCTTTGACAATGAACTGGCACTAAACGAAAACAAAACTGTCCAAATCAACTTCATCAACAAAACCAGAGAAACACCTCTTACACTTCCCGGAAAAAAAACTAGAAAACAGAACCAAGTACCTCGGCCTTGTCGTAGACTCAAAACTCATGGAAGCAGCACATTGACTATCTTTTCAAGAAACTCTACTCAGGCATCTATATCATCAGGCGATTAATGCACGAAAGTGGCATAGAAGCAGCAAGAACAGCCCACCATGCTCTTTTTGAAGCACTCCTCGGGTATGGCATAGTGATATGGGGAGGAATGGCCAACACCAACTTGGAAAGAATCCTCATACATCAAAAGAGATCAATAAGGTGCCTAGACGGCCTAAAATACCAAGAAAGCTGCCGAGAAGCATGCAAAAATTTGAAAATACTGACAGCAACGTCACTCTCCGTGAGGCAATACTACATACAGTCTCCAGTCAGCAAATAAGACACAAAGACCTACATCAGTACAACACACGGAATGCTTCAAGCTTTGTCCTCCGGCCGCACCACCTGAGCCTCTATGAAAAGAAACCATCTTACAAAGGAGCCCTTTGTTTCAACCAACAACCGGACCACCTCAGAAGAGAGACAACCAAAGAGAGGCTCAAGACTGAACTCACAAACTGGTTGCAAGAGAGACCATTTTACACACTGAAAGAGTTCCTCAGTGATCAACTTATTAACTGACTGAACCAATTTTAAACTATGTATTCCAACAATAATTTTGTCTCCATGTACTGTTCTTGAAGAATATGTCAATAAAGATCATTGTCTATTGTCTTAATGGTCAATTAACAGAGAAAACATTACAAACAGGAAAACTTTAAAATCATATTTTAAAATTACAACAATCAGTTAACCCATTCACATTGGCTAAAACCCACCGAAAATAGCGGTTTTAATTTACCCAAAACCTAGTTATCACAAGGGTATTTTTATTTAAAAATAAATATTAGACTATTATTTGCTATCATTTATGGTTGGTTTGGCCAAGGCAGCACTAAATAAATAGGCTGTCATACTTTCCCAACATCATACGCGATGGCAATGACGTAATGTTTTGTTTGTAATCAGCTGCTTATAATTGATCTGTTGTCCTGTCTGATAAAGGTTATATTTTGGTTTTCTAACGAAAGAGGAAAACAAGCAGCCGATCACAAACAAAACATTAAGTCACTGACATCGCTTGTGGTGATGTAATACCAGTGGCGGATCCAAGGGGGGGGTGATCGCCCCCTCTCCCCTCAAGCTCAGAAATGTTTGTAATCGCTGTATAAAAATAGTGCAGTTATTTCATTTGCATCTGGTTAAATGTGATGCGAATAATTCATTATCGCCAATTCAATTTATGCACACAATACCATAACATCTTCATTTATGCAATTTATGCCTACCATAGGTTACTTTTCTAAACGGTATGTATGCATACTAAAGTTGTGGAACCATGCTTAAACAGTTAGTGGGAGTGATCATTTCGTTCTGATGACGCCTGACATTTGGCGACTGACACGACACGACGACGCGACTGCCCTTATCCTGCCTCCTTTTTTACCCACGAAACCACCGTCGCGTTATTTGGGTGTGGGAGCCGGCAAACTTCAAGATTAATGTTGTGTAGCGTTCATTCTGTTGCGAGTGTCGATGTGTCAATCAGATCTCAGATACAACAGCGGTAGCTCAAGTGAACGGGGCGGCGAGGTGCAGACAGAGTAGTGCGTTGTGCGTACGTGACGTTACCAAGGCAATGGGAGTTTGACCGCGCATCCAATGTGTCCACGTGATATTATTAGTCATCACACCCTTACACTGGGCATGAACACTGTTCTGCCTGTTCTTAGTTCAGTTTACTTTAGTACATGTTGGGTTTAATTGTTATTTTTAGTATTTAATTATTTTACAATTATCTGTAACAATAAAAATCGGGGGGTATTCAACCACTAAGTTCGCCCCCCCCCTGACACTAATGCTGGATCCGCCACTGCGTAATACTGGGGGAGCATTTTGACATGTCTATTTAGTGTTGCCTTGATATGGCATAGCAGAAAATGCTTCATACTTTTTATTAGCAGATGTTCTGTTCTCTGCACAGGGATTTAGTATCCATAGAGCCGCAGATGTTTTAAAAGTTTATTTACATTATAATCAGCTGGCTAACTAGATAAAATATAACTCCATAAGATTAACATTGAAACTTTGAAAGATTGCGGGGCGAAGCTCTAAAGGTGAAGGTTTTTTATACCTACAAAAGGCATCTAGAGAGTAAGAGCTTTTCTTTGATACCAAACATGTATACAAAATAATAGTTTTAGGGGTCTAAAATCGCCGGACAAAAATCAAGAAGTTCTTTTAATAGTATAGATAGATTTAAATAAGATTATGTATTTTTATGTTGTTATATGTACCTGGAATTTAAGGGTATTGTAAATACAATTTTATATATATTTTTGAACACCAGGCTATATCATTGCAATTTTAAAACTCCTCAAGGCAAGGAATATTCTATTGGAACATATAAATAAAAATATATTCATGTATATTATTGACCAGCTGTTGCCTGCAGGCTTCACCCACAAATGATCTATAAAAACTATGACAGTGTGTGTGCTGCATTCTGTGGTTAGCCCGTGGAACTACTGCAAATTAAGATCAGCTGTTTGTATTTTTATCAGCTCAAACAAAAATGAATGTTCATAAGGAATACTTGGGAACTTTGTCAGGGTCTCTGGCGGATCCCTATGGTCAGATCAGGATGAAAACCATTTAGTCTTCCTGTTTTAAGCCTGAAGAATCAGTGTACAAAATTTTAACTCTCTAGGTGAATGGAAAGTAGGAGAATTTGTGAATATAACAACAATTACAGACTAGTGAATGAGTGAGGGAGTGAGTAAGTGAGCGAGTGAGGGCTTTGCCTTTTATAGGTATAGATAAGAAACAATATATATGATTTTGTAAAAATCAACAATACTTGAAGGATAAAATCCCAACTAATATCTTTTGTAAATAAAAAAATATATAACCTTTTGATAAAATATAAGTATATAATTAAAAAAATAAATCAATGGTTCATGGTAATCTGATGTATATTTTTGTAAAGCCTTCAGTATGCTGGCAAAAGTCTGGCACAGCATGGTTTGCGTGGCCTTGGTGGCTACGACAATAATGACTCAAGTGACCACAATAATGGCTTCAACTTGTAGCACTATACTTAGTTCACTTCTAGATTTTTGTCTGTAAAAAAATAGTTTAGTGGAATTGTATTATGATGAGGAAATAAAACTAGTAATATAAAATCATATTCCTTTTGTTATTTGATTTTTAGTACTAGAAAAAAACACTGTAGTATCATATGTTGTGAACCTATACAATATATCAATATATATATATATATATATAGTAGCGGTGGTATCGAATACGAAAGAGTAAGCATGTGACCGACGCACAGGAAGTTGACTGCAAGCTGCAGCCCACGGATGTACCAGTATGTAACCCGTGATAGAGCTTGACGTTCTCATAGACCATCTGATAAAAATGGGTTAGGTGAATATTAATGAATTAATTCTCTTCACCCAAGTGTTTAGCGATTACAGAAATCAGAAAACCAATAACAGTTTCAAGATCTAGGAGAAAAAATTGATATTATGAAAAATCAGGTTTTTTTTTACTTTGGGATGGTAAACGCTTTAAAATCTAAAAGAGAAATTTAAATTACCAACAAATTGTTAATGTTTTAAGCTTTCAGAAAAGTTAAACGAATTGAATCTCAGATCAAGTTAGGGAATTATACGTTTTGAAAAACATCAGGGAAGTCACCAATTTATTTCAGGTTTAGAAGTTTGATGATTTTTGAGGTTGATGATGGAAAAAGTATTCAACCGGTCTAAATTTTAGCCTGTTGTTACGCTCTAAAAACAATATTTGCGGAAATCCTATTGAGTTGTTTTGTTTAGTTAAATCTATCTATGACATTGTCACTATTTTCTCACTGTCTACTGGAAGTGAAAGTGAGTCGTTGGCATGGTGATCATGGTAACAAACTAATTTTGTAACCATGGCAGCAGCATTGGTGAGGGTGCAATCCTAGTCTCCACAGGTAAATAACATCAGAATTGTCTGCCTTGTACTGGCATGGGCTACCAAGCAGGAGCTGTAATTGTAACTGTTGTTGGGGGTGATGGAGAAGATGCAGCAGGGGGTGGCGTGGCTGGAGGGAGAGAAGCGCAGTCTGCAGGAAGAAGAGCTGAGCCGAGTGGAGGCGCGGGCTACCAAGCAGGAGCTGTAACTGTCACTGTTGCAGGAGAAGCTGGAGAAGATGCGGCAGGGGATGGCGTGGCTGGAGGGGGAGAAGCGCAGTCTGCAGGAGGAGCTGGGTCGAGTGGAGGTGCGGGCTACCAAGCAGGAGCTGTAACTGTCACTGTTGCAGGAGAAGATGCGGCAGGGGATGGCGTGGCTGGAGGGGGAGAAGCGCAGTCTGCAGGAGGAAGAGCTGAGCCGAGTGGAGGCGCGGGCTACCAAGCAGGAGCTGTAACTGTCACTGTTGTAGGAGAAGCTGGAGAAGATGCGGCAGGGGATGGCGAGGCTGGAGGGGGAGAAGCGTAGTCTGCAGGAGGAAGAGCTGAGCCGAGTGGAGGCGCGGGCTACCAAGCAGGAGCTGTAACTGTCACTGTTACAGGAGAAGCTGGAGAAGATGCGGCAGGGGATGGCGTGGCTGGAGGGGGAGAAGCGCAGTCTGCAGAAGGAAGAGCTGAGCCGAGTGGAGGCGCGGGCTACCAAGCAGGAGCTGTAACTGTCACTGTTACAGGAGAAGCTGGAGAAGATGCGGCAGGGGATGGCGTGGCTGGAGGGGGAGAAGCGCAGTCTGCAGGAGGAGCTGGGTCGAGTGGAGGTGCGGGCTACCAAGCAGGAGCTGTAACTGTCACTGTTGCAGGAGAAGATGCGGCAGGGGATGGCGTGGCTGGAGGGGGAGAAGCGCAGTCTGCAGGAGGAAGAGCTGAGCCGAGTGGAGGCGCGGGCTACCAAGCAGGAGCTGTAACTGTCACTGTTGTAGGAGAAGCTGGAGAAGATGCGGCAGGGGATGGCGAGGCTGGAGGGGGAGAAGCGTAGTCTGCAGGAGGAAGAGCTGAGCCGAGTGGAGGCGCGGGCTACCAAGCAGGAGCTGTAACTGTCACTGTTACAGGAGAAGCTGGAGAAGATGCGGCAGGGGATGGCGTGGCTGGAGGGGGAGAAGCGCAGTCTGCAGAAGGAAGAGCTGAGCCGAGTGGAGGCGCGGGCTACCAAGCAGGAGCTGTAACTGTCACTGTTACAGGAGAAGCTGGAGAAGATGCGGCAGGCGATGGCACGCCTGGAGGGGGAGAAGCGCAGTCTGCAGGAGGAGCTGGGTCGAGTGGAGGCGCGGGCTACCAAGCAGGAACTGCAGAGGATGAGTCTGGACGGCGATCTGCAGCGGCTGCAGATGGTGCTGCAGGAGAAGGAGGCTCACATGAAGGTGATGAAGGA
Source organism: Allygus modestus (assembly GCA_963675035.1). Lineage (NCBI taxonomy): Eukaryota > Metazoa > Arthropoda > Insecta > Hemiptera > Cicadellidae > Allygus > Allygus modestus. The sequence continues at coordinate 216,170,492 of OY776112.1, forward strand.
GACAAAACTGTAATAACTCTCTAAAGTATACAGATTGTGGCTATCCGACCTCTACACTGTACCACCTCCATGCTATCTAACCTCTATACTGACAGACTTCCGTACTATCTGACGTCTTGTCTGTCCTTAGAACTATGTTCCTTCATACTGTCTTACCTCTGTACTATCCATCCTCCTTCTCTTTTCATTCCCGACCCATCTGACCTCTATACTATCTGACCATCTCTGTACCATCTGGTTCTGTTGATATACAATTCAGTATTAACAATTAATGTGCAAGATACAAAAACAAATCCTTATTCTTTAGTTTCTTGAAATTCAAGTATAACCTGCAGCAAAAGAAATATGAAGAGATTACTTTGTTCATCAATTGTACCATTGTGAATAGACGTTAATTAATCTATTCTCAACGCTTTTATGGTGTTCTGTCCCAGCGAAGTACAGCAAAATATTTCATCCATGAAAATGTGGTTACAGATAATGTAATCATTGGAAAAGTCAGGAATATAGACAGTTTAATTTGATACAGAGAAAATTATTCAAAAAAATAAAAATAAACTACACTATGTTACTGTAAGTGTAAACTTGATTCATATTGCAGTCTGTACTACAAATCTGCTTGTGTTCTAAGAGCTATTATTACCAATATACTTTGTAACATTTGAAATGCAAAGCGATTACAAATTGATACTATTGTTTATAAGCTTATCTCACTGACCTCACAGAAACTGTCGGAGAAGGCGGACATGCAGGCTCGCAACCTGATGGCGCTGGAGGAGCGGTGCGGCTCGCTGAAGGCCACCATCGACCAGCTGAACCTGACACTGGAACGAGCCTCAGCCACGGAGACGGAGCTGCGGCTGGAGATACAGAGTCTTCAGCGCACTCTGCAGGACACCAGCCAGACCTCGCACACCAGCACCGAGAAGCTCAAGCAGGTGCTAACAAACTGTAGACTTTTAAACTGTCATAGTAATTATTATTATCATTAGTCATTTGAATTCATCTGCTCGATCAACTTCATTGTAATCAAGCAGTTATGCAATTGCATCAGAACTTGTCCTGAACATGATTGTTTCATTTTGAGCTGACTGACGGCATGTAAGGAATCAATCTAGTCTTACAAACTCTAATGCAAAATCAATATTTTACTTCCATATGTTATAAGACAGTGTGAGCAACTATTTCGTGACAAATATTACATTATTTTAACTGTAAGGTTTTCTAGTAAAATATAATCATTTATCAGTTTTTTTAAACAATTTAAAATTACAAAAAATATGTTTTAATTTGTTTTTTTTTCATCTGTGTACAGCTGCAAAAGTCGCTGACGAATAGTGAGAACGAGCGTCGTGTGATGGCTGAGCGGCTCGACGCGGCTCAGCAGGCACTACAGGAGCTGCGGCGAGCGCACCAACACCTGACTGACACTCATGCTCGGACCACGCAGGACCTCACCAACTGTGAGGTAAGGCCACCTCTGTTGTAGTGGTAGCGTGAAATGAAGTAACTGTCATTGAAGGGTAGTTAATTGAGCACGGTGATATACCAGTGTAGGAGTTCATATTACTAGGAATAAAAACAATTTCGGAAAATTTTGATGAATTGGTGATTTATTTGTGTTTAGTGTCTTTGTTCTATTACAAAGTTGTGAAATTTTCTAAGAATTTCTAAAAAATGTATAGGTGTTTCTTTAAACATTTTATTTTAGTTTTCTTTTAGTTTTCACTGTGGAAATTTGCTTCTCTCACGTCAGCGTGCTCTGTGCAAACTCGTTTGATTTCGGGATACAAATAATTTTGAATGTACAACGTGGTCTAACGATTCATCCACATCATATAGAATACAATTGTTTCTGTAAATGCGTGTACGTTTGTGTATGTACAACTTCAACTAACAATTCTGTAACCCTTTCTTTGTTTGGGAGCGTCTATGACCTACTCTTCAAATTTCATTTGAGTCTCTTTATTGGTTTCTGAGATTTTGTAATTAATCAGTATGTGGATCAGTATATGGATTTTATATAGATTAATTTTGTTGGTATATGGTAGCAAATCGGGCCTGGAGCGTATAGTGTTCCGTAATTGCAATGTTAGTGTTTTTATAAAAAAAATCGATAACATAAAGAGGGCATACCAGCTATAAATAAATAAATTTAAATCCTATTTTATAAAATAAAGGTGGTATCTGTCTATCTGTCTGTTGACATGTATGTCCCGTTTTAACGTAAAAACTACTGAACCAATCAAGCTGAAAATTTTACATGTTAGTAAATAATTTATCCGGGCTACATATAGGCCTATTCCCATCTTGGCAATCCTTTAGGGCTCCGCCCCAGTCGCCATTACAGTTACATTGTTATTCTTACGGGCAATAGGTTTAATGAATCAGCACCAGATGTAGTTGCAGCAGGAGTATTTATCAGCTGTTCTTTCCTGAATTCTGTGTGCGAAGCTCGGGTAATCAGCTAGTATTACAGTCAACTCCCGATTATCCGGGAGCGGGTTAATCAGGTTGCGGTTTAACCGGGGTCACAAAAGGTTTATTTTTATTATTTTTATTTATCTCCCTTCTAAACATAAATAGAGCAATAATAAAAAATTATTTTGCCAAATTATCTCCAGAATCATATTTAATTTACTTTGTTTATCAGAATAAATACTATACAAACAATTTAGTAAACACAACATAATCTGAGAGTCCGTCATTTCGCTAATGAGCCGTGGGCGCGTGATGGAGAGCAATGACTGCTCGGACGGTCGGACGCGGACGCCTGAAATTAATTAGAAACATCTCAAAACCATTACTCTTCCTGCCGCTGTTCACCCTCAGTGACGGATGGATGGACGGACGGACGGACAGACGGACGGTCGTACTCGGACGTCTGAAAATAGAAACATCTCAAAACAATCACCCTTCCCGCCATTGTTCACCCTCATTGGGTTTTTCCTCCAGTGCAGAATTAACTAGCATACTGTTCGGTGTAGTTTAGAGAGTTCGGTGTTTAGAGATTTTTAACCTGTTAAATATCATTCGGCATTTGGATAGTATCTACTGCTATCAGCCACTGCTAGTATTAACTATTATCTTGATTGTTTGCAGATGTTATCACGACTTAAAGATTTACAGAAGTATTTAATTTACATAAATATATCTTAAATGACATTAAAACTCAATATTGCAGTATAAAAATGTTGATAAACCTTTATTATATTCGTAATATTAAATTTATTGAATCCTTTTGTTTTAACCGTGGTTTTGGGTTATCCGTGACTCACCAACCGGTCATTACCCCGGATAATCCGGAGTTGACTGTATCTGGAGTTAGTTTAGCTTCTTGCAGTAGCCTTTCACAACATAAAACTACTTTAATGATTAATATTTGTTATATTTGGAAAATGAATAAATTGAATAAAATTTAACATATGTAGTTTTATCAATATTTGTTATTATAATTCTAAATATTATACAATTTTTTAAATGTACTCCAACAACTATATAAGAAGATAAGTTACCAACAACTTTGTAGTAATCTATATATAAAGCCCAATCATACCAGGAACTTTCAGGGAAAGTCTGACACCCATGAACTTGAACGAAGGGTCTCGGTAAGAAAGTTGTGGGAATAATATTGTTGTTTATACAATCCCTTCTATGATCATAAATTATATAAAAGTGCCAAGTTTGATTACAATTTTAAATATTGGAATTTTATCTGATGTGTAATTTAGTTTGATTAGAAAACTGAGATCGGTTTAACAAGCGAAGATGTTGGGTGAAGCTAGTGTTACTTCTTTTAACAAAAATACCTTAAATTAAATGTAAACAAATTGACTACAATGAAACAATTACCCTGGTAACGATTTCCACATAATTTGTAGAAACCTAGGAAACGATTTTGATGAATTTGTTGCTTAACTTCATTAACACTTTAACCGAAACCCCGGTCTGACAGGCCCATGGGAATTTTCACAAACGCATGTTGGCAACACTGTTTACTTGGGGAAGCTCGTCCCGCCAATACCTTCCCCCCCTTTCATCCCCTACCTGTTGATCTATTGTTTGTTCAGTTTGCGTGGGTGCCGTGACCTTGACAGGTGTTCTGCTCATAACGTGCCGGTCTCAGAAGCCCAGGGTTTCGGTTTGTGTTTTTCTAAGCGGGGTCTCACAGGCCCAGGGTTTCTTTTATTAGTGTATGTGATTTATGAGTTATGATTTATGTCGTTTATTTAATTTAAAGCTTTGAACTCAAGCTCAAGTATTTCCAAGGAAATTGTGCACAGCAAAATGGACAGCCCAAATGAACGTGAAAGACCTCGTCGAACACGTAGAAATTTGGATCCAAAAGACCCAGATTTTAGTGACAACATCCGTGATCTACTTGGTGGTGATTTTTCTGACAGTGATGGCAGTGTCGTTGACGACTCAGACGCTGATCCTGACTTTGTCATAGAACATGAGCAGCCAGAATTGAGCTCTGAAGAAGATGAAGATGGAAATCTACTCAGTATCGAAAAAATAAATGAGCACGTGACAGAAAATATCCCTCAAAGAAACCAAGAACCTATTTACTATGTAGAACGGATGAAAAAGACTGAGAAAAGCTGTCCTAATGCATGGATCAATATTTCCCCACCAACAAACGTGAGAACTCCGGCAAGGAATATAATCCGAACATTACCTGGAATTCAAGGAAGAGCAAGGACGCTGGGGAATTCGCCTACTAAAAGAGAAGTATGGGAGCTACTATTCGATGAGACTATGATAAACACTATAGTTACAAACACAAACAAGAAAATAGAAAACGTAAGATCAGAATTGTCACAGCAAACAAAGAAAAATAACTACCGAAACACAGACAAAGAAGAAATAGATGCTCTTATAGGTTTGTTGATAATTTCCTCTATCCTAAGCTCCAATGATGAGAAGATAAATTCTTTATTCAAGAAAGACTGCTTCAGCCGCCCAGTGTACTTAGCCACAATGTCAGAGAAAAGATTTGAAATTCTTCTTATGTGTCTTAGATTCGATGATGTCGAGACGAGAATTGAAAGACGACAAAGTGATAAGGCAGCTCCCATCTCTGAAATATTTCAGCGTTTTATTTCTAACAGTAAGAGCGTCTATTCAGTTTCAACTGATGTAACCGTCGACGAGATGTTAGTTCCTTTTCGAGGAAGATGTGCATTTCGAGTCTTCATGCCCAATAAGCCAAAGAAGTATGGCATTAAAGTTATGTGTATGTGTGACGCAAAAACTTTGTATCTCTTGAATGCCTACATATACACCGGTAAGGGTAGTGACTCCGTTGGTCTTACAGAAGCAGAGAAGCAACTAAGTATACCAACTCAGGCTGTCATCAAATTAGTCAAGCCTATTATCTCTACCAACAGAAATGTGACGGCTGATAACTGGTTTTCATCAGTTGAAGTTGTTGATGAGCTCCTGCAAAGAAAACTTACGTACGTCGGGACCTTGAAAAAGGACAAAAAGGCTATTCCAGAGGAATTTCTCCAAAGTCCCGACCGACCAGTACATTCCTCCTTGTATGGATTCAGAGACAAGATGACACTTGTTAGTTTTGTTCCGAAGCAAAACAAGGCAGTAGTTCTCATATCATCAATGCACCATACCATCGAATCAAATCCAGAAAAGAAAAAGCCAGAAATAATATGTCATTACAATGTAACTAAATGTGGCGTGGACATAATTGATATGAAATGTGCAGTGTATACATCCAGTCGTCGAACCAGACGTTGGCCTCTTGCACTATTTTATCGGATGCTGAACATCGGTACGGTGAATGCCTTCATTTTGTTCATGGCATTTCGTGGTTCTCCTGTCATGACACGATTTGAATTCATCAAGTCTTTGGCCTATGACCTTATGGTCCCACATCTACAAAAAAGACTTGCAATCGCAAGCCTTCCAACCGAGTTGAGGGACACGATCAAGAAGACGTTGGGTGACAACCTACCAGTGACAGATCCTGTGGAGGAAAACAACGAAGCTGGCCCGAGTGATCGTTTGGAAATACGGAAAACCTGCTCAACCTGCCCATCACATAAGAGAAGAAAGACAGCATACAAGTGTGTTACTTGCAAGAAACCTATCTGCCTCGAGTGCTCCAGGAAAGTGTGTGTAGCCTGCGCCAAAAAAGCGGTAAATAAGTAATATCAAAGAACAGACAGATCTCTCACAGATCTTTATTAGCTTTTAATTGAACTTTTTATTTCATAACAAGAATATTTATTTCGTCTTCTAATGATTATTTCAGTCTTTTTTCCTAATATTTTGACTTTTTAGTAATTTTTGCTCTAGAAACTTTTTATGATCAAGCTATTTATTCTATTTTTTATCCACTAATTTGTATAACTCTTATTGTTTACATTTTTATTCATATTATGATAGACATTTACATGGTTTTTATCCATGTTTATATACCTGATAGCTTAGGTTTCATGACAAAAACAAATTACCTCTGTTCCTACAAGAAAAGCGTTTGAGTTTTGGTTTTTTTCCTATTATTATGTAGTCAAATTTGTAATAAATAAATAAATAAAAGTTTGTAAAACAAGCCTAATTTATTGCTCCTCTGACTCCACTTCTATTTTAGACTCAATATGATGATCGTAAATATACATAATTGCTGTTAAATTCATAATTAGCCACTGGTGGTCTCACAGGCCCAGGGTTTCGGTTGGTGTTATAAAAATAGGGTTTCGGTAAAAGTGTTAAAGTCATACAATTCATTAAGTGATAACAAGTTTTTGTTGGGAGCTGTTATTCTGGGGGGAGCTGGCGTTGTGGGAGCGTGGTGGTGGAGGAGGCGCCCGTTGGGAGGAGAGGCAGTGGAGGAGGTGGAGTCTGTGGGGAGCGGTGAGTCGTGGGTGACAGTGTCAGACAGGTCGGACAACGCGTGTGAGGAGGAGATGGAGGTGGATGCCTTCGATTATTGAAAAGTCGAGAATCTAGAGAAAATATCGAAGTGGAGAGCATTGAAAAATAGAGAATGTGAATGCACAATAGCTGCTGGAAGAGGATGAAATGGATGCGGCAACCCTCTGTCGAAATCCAGCAGCCTATAACATAAAATGTGAGAAACCAGCGGAGAAGAAAAGGTGGCTGTCACCAAACACTAACAAACTACACAAAAAAGAAGGAGAAAAAATAGGGGTGCTGGAAGAGGATGATGAATCAAATCCTATGGCAACCCTCTGCCGAAATCCAGCAGCCTCAACAGAAGAAGGATGCAGAGCACAATTTGCCAATTTGTGGAAACCAGTCAAGCAAAGACGACCAGAAGCGCCCGAATGACCCCTAGCATGGTGGTAAAGTGACTCACACGTGGAAAGTTCAGCCAGAAAATAATCAGCTATAAAGTTTTGTTTTTAATACAATGGTTTGTTTATTGAAGTAAATGTTTAAAAACACTTTTTTGTTATTTTTTTATAAAATTAACTAACAGGGTCCAATGAAAACTATAAAATTCTTGAACAAAATGATTTTGCTATTTATGGGTGAGGTCAATTTATAATTGAAATGAGATGAGTTTATTCAGTCAAAAATAAGTTAACGAAAACTAATGGCTACTCTTACAAATATCGCTGAATTATTTCCCCACATGGGCAAGTGCCTGTGGATCGAGAAGGAGGCGCCAAATAATTAATCAAAATTATTCAACACGCCCACTAAAATTACTGAAGGGACCTTGGTCAATTCTTACACACCACACACCGGGTCTGAACGCTTCTCGACCTTTCACATGGACCCTTGACACTGTGCTTCACGACGGCCTCATCGTGGGAGTTAACACTGGTGATGTTGTTTGGCGAGTATAATTGGCGAGTATAAATATTGGTGTGGTTAAACGATTCTCTGAAGCCACACATACATTAAACACTTCTTCCCTAATTGAACCCATGGTTACGCTGTTACGCCATTGCTCGGACACCCCTTTCGTCTTCTGCACTTCAACTTATTTGTCACTACCTGTAGCCATATTTGACTTCCATTTAATAACTTCAAATATGGTAATGAATTTGAAAAAATAATTAACAAAGAAGAAAATGTTTTGGGAGGAAACCAATAATTTGTGCTACTAGTTCACATTTCATTTCTGAGTGGGGGGGGGGGGGGATATGGTTTTTTTAAGCTATAAAATATCTGGAAATGGTGTAATTTATGACTCTTGCAATGATTCACTTTTTATTTTAAACATTTTCATCACATTTTCATACATTTATAAATAATTAATAATCATATTTTGCATATGTGCCCTGTTCAATAATTCAATATGTTAAGATACCTGTTTGCCCGTATGCGTTACTTTTTCCCAATGTTGTATTAATATAGTTTAATATAATAATTGTGTATTGTTTTAATTTTCCATCCCTCTGAATATTTCAGTTAAGTTATTAACCATTTAATCCCATGAATAATTATTTAATTATAATTCACAATAGCCTACTTAACATTTAATTAATTTAAAGATTCATCCTGTACAATTATCTCAGATCACATTTTATATATAGCCTAATATTTAAAATTCAAAATTGATCTCATTTTATAACCAGAAGTGAACATGTGTTTCCTCCAGAGAAAGTAACTTTGGGCTCAAGATTAGTGTTTTGTGTTTAGTTTTGTGAACCCTATAACAATCAACAGAGAATGCACCTGGTGATGAGGACTCCTGGAGAAGACATGGCCTGTGTTAGATGTTTGGTGGAAACTGTCCCGAATTTCATTTAAATTTCCCATTTAAATAGTATTTAGACACCAACAGTCTAATATGTTTATAGTCACTGGAGCCCAGATCAGTTTACTTCCCTTATTTGGCCACCTCAAGAATAATTAATAATATCTGGGCGAAGAAATATGTTGCTGAATTGGTGAGATTGTTTCATTTAGTAGACCTAACTACAAACTTCAAGACCTCACCAATATAAATTACTTCAAGAATTACTAAAATATTTAGACATAAACTTTGAATCCGAAATAGGCTATTACTTTTACAGCTCATCAAAATTACCATATATAAACTTTGAGGGAATATCAGGACTTTAAATATAGCCTAGAGAACTTTTATTCATTAGCAGCCATTTTGAATTCTATAGCATCTCAAAGACTACACCAACAGTGACTTTCATTAAATTCATTAGAGATCACTAATTAGACCTTTATTAATATTAAATTTGTTTTTCATTGGCTGGTAGATCAATTCTAATTTATTTTATAATATTTATTTACTCAATTATCAAGAGTTTTACGGAATTTTGCCGGCACGATCAACCACACCCTGAGACAGAACCCCTTTATGTTTACCAATTGAGCTAAGCCACCATTATTGTAATTCAATTATTAATTAAAACTTTAGAAAGTCCCTATGACTGTAATATATAATTGTTAGTCCCTTTCACATAATTAATAGCCCAAACATATGTAAATCCCTTTAATAAACAATCTATCTACCCATTGTTAACAACAATTTCCTTTACCTAAGCTAATTAGTTGTATAACAGCGAACAGAATATAAGAGGAAAAAGTATTTGAGTAACACAGTCAGTTGTCTCCCTTTTTATTTATTATTTCACTCTTCAAAAAGTTGTATAAAAATACTTAAGATGGTACCTATCAATATCGCAGTCGCAGTCGCAGCAAACCTGCGTACTTAGCGAATTTCCTTTATATATATATATATATATATATATATATATATATATATATATATATATATATAATATCGCATAAAGCCGGTTACTAAGTTACTTTAATATACATTAATAAGAAATATAAGTAATATATACAAATTTAATTTTTCTTCATAAGAATAATATGAGGGCTGAGTATACACATTTGCTGCAATATCGAACACAAAATATGGGTTTTTATGCAAAATATCAATATAACTCGACTAGGTGAAGACACATACCAAGTTTCATCAATATATGTTCATAAATAAATGACATTAGCCATTTTCATTACTCTCCATAAGAATAACATGAGAGCTAAGTATACAGATTTGCTGCAACAAGGAACACAAAATATTGGTTTTTATGCAAATATCAAAATAACTCAACAAGGTGAAGCCACATACAGTGGAACCTCGATAACTGGAACCTCAATAAGTCAAATTCCTTGAAAACTCAAATTGTTGTCATTCCCCTTGAACTTGCCTACCTAATGCTATGTTATTTTACCTCAATAAGTCGAAGGGTTAGCAGGAAACGCCTCGATAATTCAAATTTTTGTCAGTATTCTTAGCCTGTCGCCGCATCTCTATAAGTCGAAGTTTTAGCTGTAGAACCCCTATAACTCGTATATGTACAATCGCCGTACCTTTATAAGTCGAAGTATTGACTAGAGAACCTCTATAAGTTGAAGTTGTTCATTCACCAAACTTCCAGCGACTTTGCAGCTGGAAATTCCAACCCTCCCTCCCCACTACATCTCTTTCCTGGGTGCTCCTGGTGTTGGTAAAACAACCGAAAAATTTATGTTGATGAGCAACACGCATATCAAACCACTCATCACAGGTTTCACCTATGTGAGGATTTCATTTCATAAATAAGGAACAGTCTCAAATTGTTATGTATTTTTCTTTAATAAAATTGTTTTGATTTTATTAGATTTGTGTCCGGTGACATAAGTTAGTGCGAGTTTAGAGGTTCTGGATGTAGTACGTGAAACGTAGTTTTAAGTAAGTTTTTGCAGTTTAGTAAAATACTACCTATGAGGGAAAGTTGAAGATTATTTGATGCTGTTGACACAAGAAATAAAAAAAGTGACATTGGGAAGCAGTTTTAACACCAGTGAACACTCTGTTGACAATTTTAAAACAAAAATAAGTGTCGTACTTCTTCACCGTAATTCCAACAATGCTGTGCAATTTTAATGGTTATCATGTTTTGTTCCCTTTTAATTTTGCAAATTATGTTAATAGCCTACAGTACATTGATGTTCGGCTAAATTTAAATTGATGCATAGTTAGTCATAACTGACTTCCGTTAAGGGGGAGGGATTTGTTTGTGGCAGGTGATAAAAAGTGAGCAAAAAACTTCTATAGAATAGACAGGAAGTGGTCAGATGGGCAAAACATCACCAAAATATCAAACTGTGAGTCATTATTTGTATACTTTCTTACATTAAAATATTTTCACTGAAGGAAGTATTTCATCCTCTACTACGTTGACCAAAGAAGCTTTACAAAATATATCCGGGCTTATTTTAGACTTTTAAAATTGTTCAATTCCTTTTTCTTAGTAATAATTATTATATGGTATGATTATTTATGATACAAAGCTAGAAATGATGTAAGGATTCTACCCTTCCATGATCCATCTATTATTGCATTATCATGACCCTAAATCAGTTGAAGTCTGCGAAAAATCACCTTGATAAGTCGAACCTCAATATTTCAAAATAGTCGATAACTCAAATTTTCCCCGTTCCCCGTGAGGTTCGAGTTATCGAGGTTCCACTGTATCAAGTTATATTAATTTATGTTCATAAATTAAGGGATACATAATGTTTTACTTATTCTCCATAAGAATAACATGGGGGCCGAATATGCAGGTTTGCTGATATGGGAATCATCAGTGAAAATAGTTTTTTGTGCAAATAACAATATACCGCAATAACATTGGACAATGTGTTTAGCATTTTTAATATCTCTGTAACCAATTGACATGGATCAATGATCAAAACATCAAATTGTTTGGTTTTTTAATCTGAATCCAGTGGTAAAATCTAAACTTTGATTTTGTAAAGGGAAATGTGTACAAAACTCAAAAAACCTATTTTTGGGGTACAAAACCCCCCTAAAATACCCCTTAGGATGGGTCGATCTGTCTGGTTTTTCGAACTTAAAGTCATAAATATTGCTTTACACTTTTGTACCAAATTTCATCAAAATCTAACCATATTTACGAGAGTTACCTCACCCACGGACACATACATATATAGATATACATAGATATATATATTACTTTTATTAACATTGTAAAATGATTAAAACATAGTACCCTTTTTTTAGTTTCATAGTTTATTTTGATGACTATTTTCAACTCAACAATTTTGTATATATATATATACAATATTATGACTTGAGAATGGCCTAAGAGTTGAAAATAGTCGTCAAAATAAACTATGAAACTAAAAAAAGGGTATATATATATATATATATATATATATATATATATATATATACAGTTTTGAACGGACGGTGTGTTTGGCATCTGGGGACCTCAAAATGAAAAGTTATCGTAGTCCCGGGCCTACGTCTTACCACGCCGACTACGGTAATAGTTTCTATCCTATAGGAGAAATTCGCTAAAAACTCTTCCAACTATGTGGTTTTTATGGATTTGTGAAATTGAGTTCTAGCCTTTGAACTGCTTCGGGCGTCGCAGCAGAGCAACTGGAGCGATCAAAACAAAGATGTAGTTCTCATCACGTCGCTCGCTCCATCACATTAGCACACTCCTGCAAGAAATACCCAGTTGGTTATTTTTGCGTCATTTGTGTCGCTCACACAGGTTAGCGCCTGATACACATATAAAAGAAGTTGAAATGGGTGAAGTTTTCTGCAATCGAGTTATTGAGTGTCGAGTTGGTGAGACTACTGTATATTCAAATGTAACATCCAAATTGAAAAACCTGAGAGCACATCATTTTGCTTAAAATTATAAGCTCTAAAAGTATTAGTCAGAGATATCTCTGACCAATAATTTTTAAATGGAATAATGCAAAGAAGCGCACCACCAAGCACAGAATCTGAATAGTTTTTTCATGTATTCCCCAAACAACATATAACAGTCTGGACAATATAAACTGAGGCTGTTCATCGTTGTTTCAACCCTGTTGCTCTCGGTCCAGGTTCAGAGGTCAGGATTGGAGTCGCAGCTGAGGCTGGCCAACTGGCCCTCGGAGGCTGGTGGGGAGGACACCGAGCTGCATCGGCTGCAGAAGGAGCGAAGTGAGCTCAGGATCAAGCTGGAAACTATGCACGACAAGGTGAGGCTAAGTGGACCAACAAACTATATGGTGTTCTAATGAGTTTGTTACAAGTCTTAATAGGCCTCCTGGTTGTACTCTAATTTACAGATCCTGCTACATAATAAAAGCCTTTTCCTACAAACACGCCTAAAGTGCTTCTTTACAATTTAAAAACACATTGTAAAACAGCTGTCTTTTTCGCTTGCTGCGACTTACTTTTCCGCTCTCTGGTAGTAATAAACAGCTGTTTGATTACTGCTTTTGACCAAGCCATCTGACTCGGTGTTTATAACCTCAGTCTCGTAAATTCAATAAGAATGGATGAAAGTGCATTTTTCTATCTTGTATGTTATAAAAATTTCAGTTATAGGAAATATGTTGTATGTGATTCTAGTGTTAAGTGTCTTTCTCGCTTTTGGAACAGAATAAGAATCTTATTTCTCCTTCAAAAAAAACAAGGATGCACATAGAGAATTGTCACAACATATTGCTAATAACTAACTATAAAGTATACATGATTACATGATTAATTGGTCAGTACTCCAGCACAGTACATGTCAAATTGGGTTTTAACATGGAAAAAGCTGTTTTCATAACTAATAGTTGTAACATTCTTAATATTCATATACATACTTTTAATCCTCACGGAACCTGCACCCAGCCTCATATCACAATATTACCTTCCTATCATAGCAAATAAATAACAGGCAGGTGAATCACCAGCCGAAAAATAAAATGTTATTCCAATTTTGGTTTAACATTGTATTTGTTATAAAAGTTTTGGGTGCAGTTCCGTATCTGGGCTACCATACTGTCGAATGAAAATATCAAAGTTTTAACAATCGATATATATATGGAACAATTAAACTGTATTCGATTTGTAATAATCATATGTTTTTAAACATTAGAAATTAAAATTGTTTATTTACATTTTACAATAAAGTAAATCAAAATGGAAGTAGAACATGATTGTGATTTTGTGAATTTTAGATATTTGTTTAAAAATGTGTTCAATTCAATAGAAAAATGTGTTAGTTTTCTTCAAGACAAAGAACTAATTCCTAATAATCGAAATTGTGATGTGTGTGGAGACAAAACAAAAACACTAGTTTGTGGTGAAAATTCGGTCAAATTTTGATGTCAAAAAAGGGCAGTGGCGGACACGATGTAAGAAAGAACGCTTTAGAAAACACTTTTTTTGAAAATGCAAAGTTTGGATCGATTAACATTCTAACTTTAGTTTATTTTTTTTATAAATGTTGTAAATTATGATTTTTTAATAAGAGAAACAAGCAAATCATCTAAAACCAGCAGGAACACTATCGCTGATTGGATGTCTTTTTGTAGAGAGGTCTGCTTTTGCTACATCGACAGCAAATTTGAAGAATAAGAGTAATCAATATATCGATTGTTAAAAACTTCAATATTTCCATTCGACAGTATGGTCGAAAATTCTACTCTCTGGTAACTCAGATACGGAACTGCACCCAATGTTTTAAATATGAAACTTATATCCTCGATGGACAAGGTGCTGCACATAGACTCGTCTAGTTTCAGAAACTTGATATGCAATTCTTTTAAAAGGAACAGTTCTTTAATTGCCATATTTTTAAATATAATGAAAACTAAAGTATTTTATAACACTACAAGTTACCTCACTAATGTATCTTTCTTATTATCAAGGAGTTTCCTTTAATCATACATCTCATCCTGCACTCCCGGATCCGCATAATCCCCACATATAATGTTACATTTGAATCAATGTTTCTCACCCTGTTATCAAGCACATGATCTGTGTCACAACAGGTACGACACTTGGAGAACGAGAAGCGCAGCATGGAGCGTAAGATGCAGTCGCGCAGCAAGAGTTACGAGAGGGCGGACAAGTCCTCGCACGACACTCTGTGCAGCGGGCGCGATACAAACCAGCTCGACCTGGAGAACCGGGAACTAAAGCATAAGGTGGGGAAAACCAGCGGTGTCTTTTTTGCGATGTATACCATTTTTTCAGCCTACATATTTGACAGGCATTCATTGTAAATGTGGATGTGGCAATCTTATATTTTGGACAGCCAAAACATTTTAGCAATTTGATCAGTTACTCAGTAGTACATAGTTTTGCTTCTGCAGTTAATTTGACCTCTTTTTGCAACCCTTAGGACTGATTCGAAAGGATGTAATAATACTACACACCTTTTACTTCCCTGATCTTCATTTGTTATTGTGGTTTGAGCAATCGGTTTGAGGATTTTATAATTTGTATAAAAAAGGCACAAATTAATAGGACTTTCAAATTTACTTTGGAGCTATGTGAGAATGTGGAAGGGGTTGTTAATTTTCCTTGCTTGGAGCGGTTGTCACTCCGGAATGACATTTTGGTAGCCTCAGTGCCCGAGTAAACTCACACCGTCTAATGGACGGTGTGGTCATCTCCTGAAAGTGGACATTAGTATGGAAGACCATCTTTGCAGAAATGGTTCAAACATGCCACCCATCCCGTTATGAGAGGAAATGCTTCCCTCTCAGGAAGAAGGACCCCTGAAGAAGAGAAAGAGGCAAGATGTTGTGGACATTTTGGTGATACGACAATTATTGTGATGGTGATTCCTTGGTTAGTCCTCCACTGGTATAGTATTTTAATAAGATATTGCTTTTATTTTTTCAAAACAAATCTGTTATACCATTCATAAGAAAATAATGGAATAATATTATTAAACATAACAAACGTGTTATTTAATTTACAAATAAACTGAGTTTATGACAAACCCTTAAGAACAAAGCTCTGAAACGGTAAAACCTTAATGAACAACTTTTTATACTAGTATTGGTAGCTGCTATTGCGACCGCAAGAAATAATCTGCTGTTTCAGGAACAAAGCTTGTAGAAATAGAAATCTACAGCTGAATATACTCCCGGCTCTGCTAATATATGCTAAAATGGCCTAAAAACATAAAGCTTTAAGCTACCGTAACTCAAATAAAGTTGCTTTTCAAGAAAAAGCTTCCCCGACCTCGATTACCCCTAAAAACATCTTTTTGTAGCTTGGAAGCCATTACAGCTCGAGAAACAGCCGCGGACTGACAGACGCACAGAACCACAGACAAATGCGAATTATAGTATTGATAAACTATTAAATAGAAGTGATGATTTAAGTAACATTTTCGAGATTCAAGATTAAAGTTGTAGATTCAAACAAGGATATAAACTATTCCAACAAAGCATAACATATTAAAGTTAAGTAATACTTTCGTAATTCAAAAATATACTTTTGGTAATAAACTTTAACAATAAACCGCATAAATAAAACATAATAAGTAGTACAAAACTACTAATATCAGATATTAAATATGATGTTTTTTTATTGACAAATATTCCTAGCATTATGTCATATAGTCAGTTATTATATTTAAAATGTGTGAGTGCCCAAACCAGCTCCCCCAAATGATGCAGAGTAAAACCATGTCATGCCCCCTCCCCCCCTCCCCCTAGGAGAAGAGGGTTTTATAATATGTGTATGGCCCAGTATCAAGAAGGTTAGGATGAACGCAACAAACAAATAATAGTTGTAGTAAAGAAGCCAGTATTAGCTAGTTCAGCACCCTAGTTCCAAGTTTGAATTATGCTTTGATGGAAAGTTATATATACATATTACGTAGTATGCAGGTTAGTATACATACATTCAATTCATAAATTGATGCCGTTCTACAATTGTATGATTTTATATACGTTTGCATGATTGTACAACTTTAATGAATAAAGTGAATTTGAATTGAAATGAACTAAATTGAAAAGTTGGACCAGGGAGTACCCAGATGGATGAGCACAATTAATTTACCTCCTCAGTGAAAGGTGAAATCATGTTTAATTTATTTTCATTCTCAAACTAACATTCTTTATTTGTTTATTGTTTATTTTCCTTATCCATGTGTGTATACAAATCAAAGTTTTGTTTTGTCTATCCTCAGGTGCGGAGACTAGAGGCACTGCTGGAGGAGAAGGAGGCAGAGATGGCTCGGCTGAAGGCCTCCACGGAACATCACTCCTCTAGGTAACACACTTATACTCCTTCAACTCGTAAAGAAGCGTTAGTTATAAACTAGCTAACTAGTTGTTAGCTAGTTAATACATCGTTTGAACAAGGACAGATAGTTTAGTTTATTCAACGCTTTCACTGTAAGTTGATAAATTGATAGGGAATGAGGAAGCAGGGTAAAACTGCTACAACTATTAAACATTGTGAACCAAGGAAGTGATTTATCAGCTGTGATAAAACATTGAAATGAAAAAGAATACAAATTGCTTCATGAGAAATGACCGGTGTGGGGTAATTTCTTCACAATTATCCCGCTCCTTTAGCTTTCCAAAAGTAATCTCTGATGAATAGACCCTTTAAGGTTTAATTATTTCTTGGTAAATAGTACTGTAGTTTTTGGAAATCGATTTGTATTGGCCACGTTTTACCCAATATTAGTCCAAAACTCTATGCTCTGTATAAATTGTAGCTAATCTGTTTTCTGTGACATCACACTCTCTACAGAAAATCTCCCTAAAGTAGTAAATAATTAATTGCGAGACTGCAGTAACGCTACCTAGGCTTCAGTAAACGTTTTCATCTTATTTTGTAGCAATTCTTGAAAAGATACAGTTACGCTAACAGAATAATAGTTCTTTACAACATTTTAAATATATCTACAGCGTTGTCTTCTTTCTTGGGCATGTTGCAGGTCGACGTTGGACCGTAGCGGAGAGATGGAGAAGTACCGGGCCGGGCAACTGCAGGCGGAGAGACTTCTGGAGGCCAGAGAACAGTCTCACAGGCAGCAGGTGCAGCGACTGGAGAGTCAGGTGGGCCACAGCAGTGCAGGCATGTAAACTGTATGGATAGCCTTCAGATCACAACAGATTAGCAGTCATTCGGTTGAATATTGATTATCGTGTTATGAACTATCGATTATCGCAGTACTTGGGACGGTCGTAGTCGACTACAGGAACCACTTAGTCCCCTTCAGTTTTTTATTTGAATTGGGTTCAAATCTTACTTTTGTTATTTATTTTTGTTAAAGGTGTAGAACTTTTTTAAAGTTTACTTAATTTCTGTTAATATAAACCCATTTAATTGTAATATGTTGCACAATGAAGAGCCACCATGCAGCACTCTGCCAAGCTAGGTTAGGTTATTATAATTTTGTCGCGAACTGCAACTAAATCTTTTGTTATTTTTTCCTCCTAAATAAATGCTTTAATATCACAGACAGAGACTTTTATAGATTCGTGTCTCTGCGGTAATATGTTACAAAACAAAGAGCTGCTACGATAATCGATAGTTCATTAATACGATAGTCGATATTTAACCAAATGGCCTGCTAATCTTTTGTGAACTAATGGCAATCAAACTGTACAAGCATTATCATCTGAGAGGCGATAATCAAGTTGTAGTAAGGTGTAGCAGGTGATATGATTGTTGTTATACATTTTATGAGACACAAGTACAGAAATGAAACATGAAAATGAGTGTCCTACATACCTCCATTAGCACTTGTGACACAACTGTTGGGTTCAATTCTAGTAATTTACAACCTTAAATTTGTAATTGACTATATGTGTTAACAAAACATCTTAAACACATTTTATCAATTCACAGTTAAATCAACAACAGTTTCTGTCAACAATGTTGACTGAAGAAACGATAGTAGTTAATAGGCAGTGTCTTATTTGTTCATCACGCTTTCTCTTACAGACCCAGTGGAGCATGTCAGAGTTGGCCTGACTCTAGACATTTCTAGTGACTGCCTTGAGTGTACTTGGGAGACAATGTTCTGAGAGACAAATATTGGAGTTGTCTCACGCTTCATCCTACTTGGCTTTATCTGTAAATTTTGAGATATCATTGTTGTAACTTTAATATGTAATAGAAAATAGAACATACAGTTGAGTGTCAGTCATGCCTTCTGACACTGCTTTCAGATACAATTCAGATAATTTATCTTACAGTTTCTCATCAGTAAAAATAAATACTTTGAGTTGTAAGTTGTAAGTAATGGTAGGTGTATGTGTCTCCCTCTGAACATCAGATTGTGGTTTCAGAGATCATAAATAAAGTTTATAGGTAATTGTTTTAGTTTTTAGATGCGTACAACCTTTTTATGAAAGCAATATTATTTACTGTGAGTTCTGGTGGCTATTCACAATGAATAATATTGCTTTCATAAAAAGGTTGTCCACATCTAAAAACTAAAGAAATACCTGTGAATTTGTATGTGTTATCTCTGAAACCCGATCGGATGATCAGAGAGAGAGAGAGAGAGAGAGAGAGACACCTACACCTACCATCCTACCAATTACTTACAACTTACAACACCAAGTATTTATTTATACTGATAAGAAATTGTGAGATAATTATCTGAGTTAGATATGAATGCAGTGTCAGCAGGCATGTTTGACACCTGATTGCATGTACAATTAGCTGGACCAGGAGAAGCATTGCTAGATGTAAGTGATGCGGATTTGCATGGTGTACTCGCATGGATCGGTAGGTGCCAAAGTTGCAGCCAGTGTTAGGAAATTCTCAGTCATTTGTATCAGTATTAAATTGTGTTTGCTCATGTACAGATCCAGTTGCTGAGGGAGCAGTTGAACCAGGAGGTGAAGCGTCGCCAGATGTACGTATTGCGGAGCTCCCGCATGGGTCGGGAGGCGCAGCAGTTGCGACAGGTACTGGGAGACTCGCTTTCTCGCGTGTCGCAGGATCCCTCCCTGGACGCGGGACTGCTGGAACACGAGGCTCGTAAACTGGACACTACAGTCACGCCTCTCGCTCTTCCCCCACCCCGCCCCCACACTCCTCATACTCCACATTAGACCATCCCTCCCACAAGTCTAGGTATGACCTTTCTCTTTACTGCCTGACGTTTACAGCCCTCAGGCTTTTGAAGGGCTCTAGTAGCTACCACCTCGTGCCACTAGGTGCAAAAGAAAGGCACAAATCATTGGTCTATCCATTGTTTGTTACCAGGAAATGAGGGCGATCTTTGATTGTTAATAAGGATTAGGATCTTTCAGGTAATTATTGAAACTCACTTGTTTCATGAGACACATCGATAATTCTAACTCCATCAAGTGTTCTAGGTTGGACAACAACATGTACACTATCTTGTTTTCATTTTCGATTATAATTTGTTAATTATTTCTTCAGTGTCTCTGTATACTAAACCATATTTCTGAAGTAATGCATGTACTCATTGGAAGTTTAATTGAAATATTTTCCTCAGTACCTAATTAAAATTTTAATTTAATTTTAAAACTAATTTGTACGTTATAAAGTGAATGTATCTGTCATTTTATCCCTTTGACCCTTAATTCACTCAACGTCAAATTCACACTTGAACAAACACTTCATCTTGAATACTTGATAGTGTTAATATTGAGTAAAGAAATCGCTCAGTACTTCTTCAAGGTGTTTTTTCTTACTATGCAAAGAACTCCCGGTGTTTCTTTTAACATAACTTTAGAAGTACTCAGTCTGTTTTAAATTCTTACATAATTTGTTTAACCTAATTAGTTATTTTGAGATACAATTTTGATTACCAGGAAACATTAAATCATTTAGGCCCTATTTTATTTCAGCGTATTCTCTACAAAGTTGATTTTTTGTTTTGTATTTACTTTGTATTGCAATACGAAACACATGGTATTGACAAAAAATAGCACTAATTTAATTATTTACTACGCGTACACAACAGTTTGTTTGTTAATTTAGCTTTACAAATCCCAATATTTTGTTGCTTAGGAAACTATTGTGGACATTTTCCATCACTAATTAGTAAAAACAAAATTGTATTGCTGCCCCCATTTTGTATAATGATAAGAAAATTATTTCTCTGTTATCCTAAATTAAATGAGGTATTAATTTGTCTTTTAAATGACCATTTAAAACTGCCATAGAAATAGAAGTTAGGTTAGTTGAGTTTGTATCAATGAAACTGCCATAGATTTTACAACAAAATAATATTTTGTACTTTTACGAATATTAGATTAAAAATGCAATGTGAATTCATAAGTAAGATCAAAGTAAGTGATATTATTTTATAGTTTTTATTAAATTATTTATGTTTAAAGTTTTGTTATTGTTACTGTAAATATTGTATATAAGAACTCAATTATATTGTTGTGCCAGATGTTAGTATAAGTAAATCACAAAAGTCAGTTTTGTACATATATTGTGATCATGTCTGAAACTTATTTAAATATTTTGTGCTAGGATACTTTACACTACAATAGTTGAAATGTTGAAATGATAAAATGATTTGGACATTGTTGTTTTATATGACTTTTGCTTAATGACCAATCATAATTAAGTAGTTAGCAATTAATTTTGGGATTTTTTATGTTTTGTTTAAGATGTTTTACGATAGATTTTTTTGTGGGTTGCTAAAGTACAGTGTACAAAATATTTATTTGCATTTGAATCTGATCAAGTAATAAGTTCCTGTTTTTAAGTATTTTTGCGACTGCCTATTTTCTATAGTGGTCCAATATATGATTATCAGTATTATTTTGTTTCTTATGTAACAGATCTTATGAGACAGAAAAGCTTATTCCAAACACTAAATATTGTAAATACATGACTTTATTGTAGCTATGTTTGCTCATTTTACAAATCAAGGCACAAATGTAGAAATGTTTATGGAGTATTCAGTGGCATGTGTGTCTATGAAGATGGGATGTTGTCTAATAAAAACCGTGCAAGATGACATAAAATTAGCTAATATGAACAATTTGTTAAAGAACCAAATGCTGGACATTTAACTAATTAAATTATTAAATAGTTTTATCGAGATTTCCTGCAAACATAATTCAATCAACAATAGAAAAGTTTTTGATATTTGTTGGATTATTTATATAACAAATTACTGTTGGTAGTTAACAAATATTTATTTAATACTTTCTCTAACTTAATAGTAATTCTAAAATGTATATAAAAATAAATATTTGATACCTTCGTAATTATTTAAAAAAGTAAATAATACGTTTTCCATAATACAAGTTTAGAAATTTTTTTAGAATTTTTCAAATGATATAAAATAATTCTTTAAGTAGTATTTTAGCACTAAATTACCTAGGAAGTCACATTAGTTAATTAAACAAATTAAGTAAATTAGAGACAAGATGTGTGGTTGGCATTTGGTTAGATATACACTGTTAGGTGTTAGGACTATGTTTTGTTCTTATAAATCTTTCTGATTTTGTGTGAAATATATTTTTTATTCAGAAACATGTGATATTAATAAATAGCTTCAAACAATTCTTTTTCTCCTTCGTGTAGTTTTGACCAAGAAGTATTTTATGTACATGTTACCAACATGAAAGTGCTCACTGATTCATCACTAATTCTTCCACATCCAGAGTAGTACAAAGTTTAAATTTTACATTGCTACTCAGTTTAGAGTAGAAACTTAGGAAAAATAGAAAACAGTAAAGAAATTCTGCCTTTTTCAAACCTCAGATTGCATCCCCACTGCACTGGCCTGCAAAATTCCAATGTTAATCTTATGAAAATGTAGTTTTATTTAGTCATATATAAATATTAAACTTATATTAAAGGAAAACATGATCGCAGGTTGATAAGTAACTGCTGGATTTATATTGACCTGCTTCTACTGTGTTGCAAGAAAGGTGCCGATAATACCTTTACTTTTGGTTATATACCAAAGTAGATTATTTTTTTATCAATTTCATATTTCAAAGCATTTGTTATCCATTTTTATATATTTGTTATTTAGCAGATAGATGTTACATGATACATGTTTATTTACATATTACAGTTTCTCTTACTATTCAAACTTCCGTAGATTTTATCAGAATTAACCTTGGATTGAGGAAGTTTTCTTAGTTTTATCTCCAACAAGATCTTTCAAGAATAGTTATAGCTTGGGGATTCAGTAGGAATTAGAGTAGTATTTGTTTAGAACTTGCAAGAAGTGTAGTGTTTAGATTTGATTTTGTTATAAATAACTACTTCTTTAACGTTTATAGTATAGTGATATGACACTTAAAAAGTAGCATAGTTTGAAGTAGAGTTCAGATCGATAAAAGCAAAACTTAATTTATAGAATTATTTGACATTATTAGTCTAGATTTCCGTCCTAGAAGTTTCATGAATACAATTGCAACAGTAACAAAACTTCTAATAGAAAAGATATTTCCTTAGACAATTAATTATCCACAAATAATAAAACCTAATCCTTTGTTGCAAGACAATCAGAAAACATTACCTGCAATACCTTTAGCTCATTTGAAATACTTTCAATTTATTTGGGTTCTTTAACAACTTCGACTTGTTCATATTTTAAAATTACAGTTTAATAATTAAAATAAGTTCCACCTTGGTTTTTATCACAAAAATCTTAACAAAAAAACCTATATTACATATTTCTAATATGCAAACAAACAAATAATCAGTTGATATTGGGTCAGGTTTCAAAGTATGACTGTATGTCCGTTCACAAGATCTAGATCGATCATCATAACACACATATCACTGGAATGTTTCAAATCTGGTTTGTACAAATAAAAAAAACAAACCTGATGTACAACTGTAGTCAAATGTAGGTTTGAAGTTAATGACTTTGACTCTAGTATTGAGCCAATAAATAGCCTCCTTGATGTGTTCACATAGATATAAATAAAAGTGCAATATAGTGTTTAGCCAGAAAAGACTTTAGGGTTTGTGTTAGGCATGTGATGATCTCAGCGTTTTTAGAGCAATATTATTTTATTCTAATTAATTATAATTAGTTTTTAAGTCAGTATTTTCCAATTCTTATTAATTCTTAAATACAGGCTATACATTTTTAATAAAATCCAGAACCGTTTAGTAAAGTGGCAATGCATTTCTCCCCTTTTTAATGGTTCATATTTGAAGGTTAATTTGTTACAACTGTTAATACTTGAATACTAGTTTTAATGCCCCATACAAATTAATTATACTCCACAAATTATATATTTCTTCAATCAACAACAAGTGTTCTTTCCGAATGTTTTGTCATATGGTTTTTGGAATCCTTTTCCTCCAATATTCATGTTAAAGCTATTGGAGTGATAATTTAGTCTTTGTTTGGTTATGGCAGGTTCCATTCAGTAAGGTTTTATTGTAATTTACTTCATTTAATTTTTACACTTACTTTTGGAAGACATTTTGGCAGATATACCCCTGTCCACAAACTTATTTGTTCATATTAATAAATCATACTTTACGGTTGTTTAAATACAATGAATCTTTGAATCAGTTGAGTGCTGTCGATTTTTTAAAATTGTTTTTAAGAGTTGGAGTTTTAAAATAAGTTATCATAAAATCAGAATTTAGTTTATTTTATTTGGTAGGTACCTTTTATGAATATATGTATTGTAATATTTTGAAATGTTATTGCTTTTGTAACATATTTTGAGTTGTGAATTTTACAGTTTTGACAACGGATTTCTGCTTTGCATCATGTCCAGTGATCCAAAGTCAGATGAATGTGGTATGATCTTTAAAGGTTCTCATGATTATTAGTATTAGTCAAAAGACTTTTTTTAATAGTTTTAATAACATATTTATAAATAACAGGAGACCAACCAAAACAAATAATTACCATTAGTAATTATTTATATTTTAATATTTTATTTAACTATTAAAATATTGAATGACGCACAAAGCTTTTAAAAATGAAATTATAGCTCCTGTGGGGTAATGGTAATAATAGCCTTGTTCATATCATAACAGGTGATCTAAGTATAAAACTGCCTGTAATTTATATTTTTGTCTGTATTTGTAATATGTCGTAGCAATATGTTTCAACCAATTATTGAACAGATTTTGTCTTAAGTTAGCTTACTTAGTTCAGATTTTACTTACTTTATTTGACACCAACTCAAATGATTTCATGAAGTACTTACAAAATGTCTGAATACTTTATTTCTTATTGTGTAATTTAAAATGAATAAACTTTTTTAATTCCAAATTGTTTACAAATTGATTTTATTACAGTTATTAGTTAAAATCGAATGGCATTGTATAAGAATAGTTTACAGCTAATTATGTGACTGCCTTAGGTTTTGGAATTTCCGAAATCCAAAAACCAAAGGAACATGCACCAAATGCACAAATTTCAATAAATGCACAGTGATAAATATAATGTCCATATTTTATAGACTGTTTGCAAATATTTTAGAATAAATATAATTATACAATCTGAATACACCTATAATTTCAAAACCTCTGACAGTAATAAAACTAATTTTGAATACCTTTTATTATCACCTGAAAATAAAAGTTTGCCGATTTATCTATTTTAAAATAGATTGTCGCTGTGAAGTAATTTTATCAATAAACGAATAAACATCAGCTATGTTTCTCGCCAAGACAGCAGTTTTAAGTATTTTCATAGATATGTGACCTGCAGTTGTATCAAATGATCCCTTGTAAATTATTTGGTTTATTTATAATTTTCTTTCGTTTAAGAGTTTTCTAGTTAAAATTTGTTGGAGTCATATAACAAACAACCAACCAACTGACCGATTATGTTGAGGCTTACATAAGCTATATTGAGGTAAAAAAATAACATTACTGATTTAGTGTTTCTACTTGTTTGAGAGGAGAGAATAAATTAGATTAGTTGTCTAATTTAGATCACTATATAGAAAATCCCTCTTAACAGAACTAACCGATATATGTATAAAATATATTAATTTGATAAACCCTGTCTTTAATCTGATTACTTTGATTTGTTCTAGGTAAAAAAAAGAATATGTTTTAGTGAAAATTAAAATAAATATCTGCTACAAAATGTATTTAAATAGTTATATTACTACATTTTCACATCAAGTAAAGTTCTCACTATGTAAGTTATAAAAATATTATTCATTTTTGGAAGTCCCCATGGTTGCAAGATAGCTTTGCAACACTAAACACACAACTCCAATATTACAGTTACAGACAATCATCTTTATTCATCTTTATATTCTTTGAGTCAGTACATAGTGTCAAACAAATTTATATAATACAGTACATAGTTTATAGTTTGTTCGATTAACTAACAAGTTCATCACCAAGTAATTCTTTCAATGTGTAAAATAGTCTGTTTTGCAACCAGGCTGTGAGTGCAGTCTTGAGGCTATTGGCTGGTCTCTACCGAGGTGGTTGAAGCAGAGGGCTCCTTTGTAGGATAGCTCTTTTCATAGAAACTTTGTTGGTGTAGTGGGAAGACATAGCGTGAAGTATTCTGTGTGTTGTGTTGTTGCAGGTCTTTGTGTCTTATTTGCTGGCTGGAGATTGAATGTAGCCCGTGGGTGACGTTACTATATTAGTTGTTGTCTCTTTCAATGAAATATCTTCCGCTTAAATTGAGGAGTAGTTAAGGGACAATTACCTTAAACTAATACTTGGAGTTCTCAGAGCCTAACATACTTTGCATTTTATAGGGATTCCCAATGAATTGGAGGAAATCTCCTGGACTTTTGATAAAAAGCCTATTTCTTTAAGCAATTGATTAATGAGCTGATACAATGTTGGGCCACTGAATAAGTTATCTTCTTTCAGATCATCTGCACGATAAATCTAACAGACTGTTTAAATAAGAGCTTTCCCCTGCAGCTTTAATTGCCTGGAGCAGCAAACTGTGAGTGGTAGTGGGGCTGGTAAATATCTGTCTTAATTTACACCGTTTGTTGCATATATCTTGCATAAGATCTTCAAGAATATTGCTTATTCAACAGCCAAATTGTGGTTATTTAATCAACAAAATATGATTTCAAATGGAAATGCTAAAAAAATCCTTATTTGTTGCAACTCTGAATTTGCTAAGAATTTAATTTTGTGTATTTTATTTTCATCTAAAGTTTCTCGCACATGGCGTTTAGTAGGTTACAAATTAGTTATAAAGGGATGATTTTCACCAAAACCATTATCTTTTAACATTATGAATGCTATGTGCAATGTGTTAATGCAATAAAGATGATTTATTAAAAACATCCCACTGTTGAAACATATTGAAAAATAACATTTAGGCCTATTTCTTTATTTTTTGGACTTATCACACTCATAAATAGTAATGTGTATCAGCTGTAATTCATCGATATTTATGGGCAGTCAAATTAATTGTGACCATATCAAATCAAAAGAAATCAGACGGTATTCTGTTCCCTGCTCAAGTCATAGGGTCACACGTAATTACATTATAATCAGCTTACTGCCTAAATAAAATAACTCCGTAAGATTAACATTATAACTTTGAAAGCTAATATGTGGTGGAGCCCTGAGGTTAATTGTTCTTCAAAGCCATAAAAAGCACATCAAGAGAGTAAGGGCTTTTGATTAATAGCAATATATAAACCAAATAATAATTGAATAGGCTGAAAATTTCCAAACAAAAAGACATTATTTTTATAATATATATTAATAATTATAATAATATAATTCATAGATAAGCAAGCTTTAACATTCAATTTATTTTCCATAAGAGCAACATTGGACTGAGTACGCAGGTTTTCTGTGACTGGGACCACAACCAAATGAAGCTACATAACAAGTTTTATAAGAATCAGAATCCTATCAAGAACGTTGATACAAAAGCAAGTTATAAAATAGTTCTGATTCTCAATAAGAATATCATTAGAAATGAGTATGCAGATTTGCTGCCACAGGTACTAAAAAAATGGTATTTGTATGCAAATATCAATAGACCCCAACCAGAAGAAGTCACATACCTAATTACATAAAAATAGTCATCATCAATAAGTTCATAAATAAGCTAGTTATAAAATTTGAACTATTCTCCTTGACATTAACATTAGATTTAAAATCCTAAATTGTTAGTTTTTAATGCTGAAATTAATGGTACAAACGGATTATCAGACATATATACACTCTCAAAAGATACTATTATTCAGATTTGACCAGACGCTAGACAGTAAATAAACAACTGAAACTGAGAAACATTCGCTCTATTACAAGGAACATTTAATATTTACCATTTGTATTACTTTATTTTCCTTTGCTGAAGAAAAATAATTCAAACATAAGTAAAGACCTAGAACCGTAGTTAATACAAAAATACCCCCATTGCAGCAAACCTGCATACTCAGCGAAATTCCAATGCATATACATATATATATATATATATATATATATATATATATATATACTATATACAGCCACTTACCAAGATTCATAGATAAATATTAAAAAATGAGCCGTATATTAAATTTTAATTTTTCTCTATAAGAATAACATGGGGATTGAGTACTCAGGTTTGCTGCAACAAAGAACAGAAAATATTAAGTTTTAATGCAAATATCAACAGACCACAACCAGGTGAAGCCACATAACCAAGTTTCATCCGTATCCATTTATAAATAAGCAATTTATACAATTTTCATTATTCTCCATAACAATAAAATGGGGGCTGAGTTTACCACTGGCTGAGTTTGACGCAGGTTTACTGCAACAAGGAACACAAATTATGGCTTTTTATAAAAATATCAATGTAACTCAACTAGGTGAAGCTACATACCAAGTTATATTAATTTATGTTCATAATTAAATGAGGCATAACATTTTTCTTATTCTCCATAAAAATAACATGGGCGCTGAGTACGCAGGTTTGCTGCTATGGGAACCATCGGCAACATTTTGTTTTTTGAACAATTATCAATATACCACAAAGAAATGAATCCATATACCAAGTTTCGTCTGGATACGTTTCCAAATAAGCGAGATATACAATTTTTCTTATTGTCCATAAGAATAACATTGGACAATGTACTGTGCTTAGCACTTTCAATATCTCGGTAACCAATTGACGTAGAGAAATGATCAAAACACCAAATTGTTCTTTTTTTAAGCCAAATCCAATGGTGTCAACTAAAATTAGATTTCTTAAAACATTATACGTATAAAACTAAAAAAAACACACTTTTAGGGAACAAAAGCCCCCTAAAATACCCCTTCAGATAAAGCGATCTGTCTGGTTTTCGAACTTAAAGTCATAAATGTTACTTTACACGATTGTACCAAATTTAATCAAAATCGGACCATTTTTACAAAAGTTATTGTGCCTATACGGACACCCATATATATACATTTAAATAAGAGCTTTACCAACTCTAAGTTATAAACCCATTATAATATGTCATCAACACAATAAACCAAGAAGCTACATATATAAAACATTATAACTATTTAGTAAAAGTGTTATTTAGTAAAAGTGTTGCATGTACTGTAGTTGTTCTTATGGTATGGTTTACAAATGTATGTAAATACAGATGTACTGATGGTGTACATCAGTATGTAATTGTACTGTATGTATACAGTATTGAACGAAGGTGTTTTTGGCATCTGGTGACCTTGAAACGAAAAGTTATCATGGTCCCAGGCCTAGGTCTTACCATGCCGACTACAGTAATAGCTTCTTCCCTAAAGGGGAAGTTCGCTAATAAAACAATTTTTAAGAATATGTAAACCCTACGTTAATACCTATGTTAAAAAGTAGTTAAATATTACAGGACAGTAACTACTCCCTCATCAAAACAATAAGAGCAATAATTAAATACCCCCGTCGCAGCAAACCTGCGTACTCAGCGAATTTCCAATGCATTGATATGTTTCTCACTAGTACATAAAGCCACTAACCAAGTTTGACAAAAATCCATTCATAATAAGTGATTTATTACATTTTATTTATTCCCCATAAGAATAACATTAGGACTGAGTGCGCAGGTTTGCTGCAACGAGGAAGATAAGAAATGAGTTTTTATGCAATTATCAATGTAACTGAACCAGGTGAAGCTACTTACCATGTTTTATTAATTTATGTTCATAATTAAGGGAGATATAAAACTTTACTTATTCTCCATAAGAATAACATTAGGGCTGAGTATGCAGGTTAGCTGCTACGGGGACAATCAACAAAACATTTATTTTTTGTGAAATTATCAATATACCAGTACAACATGAAGCCACATACCAAATTTCATCAATATACATTCATAAATAATCAAGATATCAAATTTTATTTATTCTCCATAAGGATAACATTGGACAACGTACTGTGTTTAGCACTTTGAATATCTCTGCAACGGTTTGACGTAGAATCACAATTTAAACACCAAAATGATTGTTTTGTGGAGCTGAAGTGATTGGTAAAAGAAAATGTGAAGTTTAAAGTAAAATTAACTGAGGAAAAGCCAAAAACCTTTTTCCCATAAGATTAACATGGGAGATTTTATGAGCATGTTTTTTGGATTTTTTCCGCAACCACTTAACCTAGGTTAATAATTCAAAATACCATATTATTTGTTTTTTAAGCTCTATAACATGGTCTAAACCTAAATTAAGTGTTTTAAAAATTTTAGGGTAAAAAATGCAAAAAACTGATTTTTGGAAAATTTAAAACCCCCATAAACCCCCCTTCCCATAGTCCGATTTTTCTGGTTTTCGAACTTAAAGTCATAAATGTTAGTTTACACATTTGAGCCAAATTTCATCGAAATCGGACGTTTTTTACTCAAGTTATCGCATTCACGGACACACATATATATATATATATATATATATATATATATACATATATATAAATTTGAACGAATAGTGTTTTGGACATCTGGGGACCTCAAAACAAAAAGTTATCATGGTCTCGGGCTTAAGTCTTACCATGAGACCTACGGTAATAGCTTCTTCCCTATAGGGGAAATTCGCTAATTCCCTATAGGGGAAATTCGCTAAAAAGGGCATATTAAAAATATAAACTGAAAATTTGTTTTGCCCTGGTGCGTTAAACAGACCTCCTATATTTATGTGAGTTAAACAAATGTCAGACCTCTATACATTTGTTTAATCAACTCCAAGAATTCATTGCACATTTGCCAGTGGAAATTCTGGGTCTAATTGTAGCAATGCAAGGCAGCTGCTACAACAATCTGCAGATGTCTCTCCTTCTTGGAAGTTTAGTCAAGTGATAAAATAGAAACACTCAATTCCAACAAGCTACCTCAGAGATAACTTCCATGACAAAGCACACCCTTAGAGAACCTCTGAAAGTTCATAAGCCTGAAGTCAATTCTGACTCAGAACCAATCAATTGTTCAAAACCATACTTAAGTTGTTTTCATATTACAAAGTATGCTTATGAGCTTATTATTGCAAGTATTAAAAGTATTATTATTAGGCTGTTAACTAGTCAAATGAAATAATATTTGTTAAGTTTATTTCTCAAAGTATGTTTGGAAAACTTTCAGCCAACTTTTGTGTTACTGTACTTAATTTAATTTTTTAAATCTATATTTAAAACACTAATTCTGAAATGCATGTAATCAAATGGGAAATCTACCATGCCAAATTTTAAAGTTTTCTTGTAACAACTCCCCATCATAAACATAAAACCCCCGTCGCAGCAAACCTGCATACCCAGCGAATTTCCAATGAATATATAACAGAACACATTAAAACACTTAACAGGATTCATAAGAAATACATTCACAAACAAGCGATATTTAAAATATTAATTATTCTCCATAAGAATAATATTGGAGATGAGTACACAGGTTTGCTGCAACAAGGAACACAAAACAACAGGTTTTTATGCAAATATCAGTATAACTCATCTTAGTAAAGTCACATACGAAGTTTCATCCATATACATTCATAAATAAGCGATCTATAACATTTTAATTATTTTCCATAAGAATAACACGGGGTCCAAGTACCTAGGTTTGCTGCAACGGGAACCATAGGCGACAAATTTTTTTGTACAAATAACAATAAACCACAACCAGATGAAGCCATATATCAAATTTCATCAGTTTATGTTCATAAATAAGCGAGATATACAATTTTTCTTTTTCTCCATAAGAATAACATTAGACAACGCACTTTCAGTATCTCAGTAACCAATTGACGTAGAGAAATGATCAAAATACCAAATTGTTTGTTTTTTTATGCTGAATTCAATGGTAAAATTAAAATTGGATTTAAATAAAAATTACATGTACAAAACCCCCCTTTGGATGGTGCAATTCGTCTGATTTTCGAACTCGTAAAAAAATGGTACTTCACACATTTGTACCAAATTTAATTAAGAGGACCTTTTTTACGAGAGTTATCGTGCTTACGGGCACATATATATAAATTTGAACGAATGGTGTTTTTGGCACCTGGGGACCTCAAAATGAAAAGTTATCATGATCTCGGGCTTAAGTCTTATCATGAGACCTACAGTAATAACTTCTTCCCTATAGGGGAAATTCGCTAAAATGTTCATTTCAGGACTTACATGTGTACCAAATTCATTTAATGCCTGAAATTCCCCCAGGGCTTTGCGTCATTGACCTAGAAAGTTTCCATTCCACTAAAACAAGTTGAAAGTTTTGTTTGGATCTATGGTAGACTGATGTTATCTAGTCAGGTGATTATATAAGCATGTCCATGTTAATTGTAAATATTCTTAAGTTTCTCTGCACAATCTAGCAAAAACAAATGTTTTTCGCTCTCCATGAATGTTTTTCCATTGTAGATGTGATCGTCAGACCTAGTGATGTTAATGTCACTATCAAATGTTTGTATTGTTATTTGTTATCAATTACTACTGCGCTGCTCAGCGTCATCAGTCAGAGTTGGAACTTGAAAGTGACATAGTTTGTGGGTATTGTCTAATCAAGTTTGAAATATTATTCCAGTTTATACAATTATCCTCATGAAGAGTATTTACATCAATGTTTTCCTGTCTACATCTCATCAGTTCAACTATCACATAACTTATAAATTTAAAAAAATCAGTAAATTGTATAAACTTAATAATGTTAACATACAAAATAAAATTATTTTTGTTCTTATACGATACTAGCTGGCCTGACAGATGCTGTCCTGTCCTAATGGCATGTAATTTGTTTTATACCAAATATGCTCGTTCATTTTCAAGATGAGCTTTTTCGCTACGCTCACTCTCCTATTTTTATAGTTTGAGGTGCCATTCAAGTAGATTAAATTTGTTATTTACATAATGATCATATTTGTATGCCTTTTGACTATGTTAGATATAATATAATACAATCCTCATAACAGCTGTTTCTTTAAATTAATTAAATTAATAAAAACACATGTGACAATAATAAACCAAATAAAACATTCATCCATAAGAATAACATGTAAACTGTGAAGGGCCGTAGGGCGCATAACTTAAGGATTTTCAAAACTGAAAGAGGCCTATATGTTAACCAGATATATAAGAAAAATTCCTGTACATTTTCATGCCAATCGGTTCAGTAGTTTTTGAGTTATAAATGGTGTAACTAACATAACTAACCCGACTTTGTTTATGTATTTAGATATACTAGTTGTTCTGTTGCTTGAATCCGAGCAAGTTTGTACCCAACGAAAGTTTACTTCTGTTGTAAACAAACATAATAAAACATCTGATATTAAAACGAATGATAATATCTGAGAATAATGCGGATAACGCACTTTCAACCAACACGTATATAGACTCAATTAGACTTCCCCGCCACTGACTTCCCCCGCCACTGTTCCGAAAATTCAGCCCTTTACTGTATTTAAGTGATGCCCTTTCTTAAAATTATGAGACGTCAATACCAATGTCAATGCAAATCTACGTAAAAATACCTTTAATTTGACCCCTCAAACGTTAAAATCCGTCCAGCCGTTATCGAGTTATGACTGTGGAGAAAAAACCCCTAGCGTATTAATATACTAAGATTTGCAAATTTAAAAATAGCAACTTTTCGTTTAGCGTCAAAAGTTTAATGAAAATTGTGTGAAAATGTTTATAAATTTTGGATCAAAACTCTAAACAGTGGTTATAATTAAATATACTTAAAATAGTTCAATGAAATCTATAGGTTTATAAGACTTTTATTTATTTTCACCTAAAAAAATGTACAAATTTTCCGGAGATAGTTCAGAAACACATTGTGTAGGCTACATAACAGGAAAGGCGATTTTGTACAGCGACTCATTACGATCAGTTAAATTCAGCGATCATGCATGATTTTTTAAAATTTCTATACGTTAGGACAAGTTTTTGAAAGAGCCTAAGTTAATAGGAAAACCCTCAAAATTTAAAGTTTTCTCAATCAAACACACACATAACGCCTTTTCGTTCATGTAGCCTTTTCTCAGTATCTCATTGTGCAATAATAATTGGATTTCATGAATATTCTTAAATTAAATACGAGTTCGCTCGCTGACGTGAGGGAAGTGAATTTCCATATACAAACTTTTAAAACTTAAAATTAGTGTGAAAACATACTTGTATTCCAATTTTTATTGAAATCTGAAAACATTGATTTTTTGGCTGTTCTGATGCTCCTGGTTTCAATTACCTGAAAAGATGGGAATACAATTTTGCGCATTACAATGTTAGGAGAAGGTCCAGTCAGGCTTGAAAGTAGGCGTGAGGTTGCTGGGGATGATAAAAGTACTCTAACGAAGGAGTAGCAGGCTTTTCTAGTGTAAAACCCCCATAAGACAACGTACTGTGTTTAGTCGAAACACATTTTCTTTAATAACTCGGTAACTATTTATGCTAGAATGACGAGAGAGGGCTTAAAACTTTCGTCTCACTAATTCCTATCTTTTTACATGCATTAATTTTACATTTGGGGCTTTTTAAACCCTTTTTGGGCCCAAAAACTCAAAATTTGAAAGATTAATCCCCAAAAAATGGGTTTGGAGTTTTACGATTCTTTTTCCCAACGAACTTGTCCAACTGATTTTAGAACAGAACGTCCCTACCAAATTTTAAGTTAATCGGACAAAAAATGCGACCGCTAGAGTGCAAACACATATATATATATATATATATATATATATATATAAAATTTTGAACGACCCCCCAAAACGTGTTCAGGGGGTCACGTTAGGAACTTCTATGGTGGTCCCGGGCTTAAGTTTCACCGTGCGGGTCATGCTAATAGTTCACTTTCCAAAGGAAATTCACTAATAAACACCCGTAAAGGAAGGAGTTGTGTTTTATGTTGCATTATTCTTTGGCAAACTAAATGAACTCTCAATTAGTGAACGTATGTTTTAAGTAATCATCTGTTGTAGACAAAGTTCCTCCATGAGATTAACATGCCCACTGAAAATATGTTAGTTTGTATGTTTATTAGTTTGCGTGAGTAATATTTAGGCATAATTACCTATCAGTTAAAAAAGAATCATGAGAATCAGTCCGATATAGAACGGCCTGACGCTGAAGGACTGTCCAAAGTTTTCTAAATGATTATACAAATATCATACAGATTGTATATAATATGCTGTAAATAAAAAAAATAAAAAAAAAATAAAACATGATACAAGTTATAACTTCCAACAATGAGTTTCCCCAAGTGATATATTCTTGCTTTGCCGTGGAGCCATGCTCATTTCCCTTTTTATACATCGAGATAACGGTGAATTTCAAGGGCAAATACATGGTTTTTTTTGTTTCTGAGGAATCCATTAGCTATCCTGTGGGTTTTTTGTTATAAAGTGACACACAGGCTATATTTAGCCATCAACTTAGCTGAACCCTTTCAGCTGCTAATCACAATCAAGCAACAACTTTTTTGTTAATTAGAGGGATTCATTAAATTGTAATTCAGAACCTTGTACACTTATCTTCAGACCTGCTGACTTGAATTATATATTACAGAAAACATTAAAATTGTTATTCATGACATTAGAAATAAACACGAGTTTACTTTAATAAGGTTGTATTGTTTAGGCCTACTCTATAATTATAAAATGGTGAGGAAACATGCGCTTTTATGCTAGGAATTGCAAAATTTAGTTTCATTTTAACAGACACTTTTGCTTTTTCTTATATACTTATAATAATTAAGGGAACTGTGCAAGCCAGAAGTAATTTGATTTTTTGAAAGAATGTGAAGTTAACAAAAGTGTTTAATCAACCATAGACCTACAATCTAATTTTATTTTGCTTCCGGATATTTACTGAAATACACAGATACTTCTCTGTGCTGACATGGGAAATCATGCCAGCAAGCTGATTGAAAACTCCCTTTCTGTTCTCATGATTGTATTGTTTACGGTGGTTTATTACATTGGTTCATATTTTGCTATAGTATATTTTAAAACTTTTGTTAGTCCACCGATAGTTAAAAAATACCTATATCGTAATACAATATAACCCTATATTTTAAACATAAGGGAAGCTGAAACGGATTGAAACCTTCAAAAATGAAATATTCAAAATTAACTTTACAGTATAAATGTATTTGATATTACTCACTAATAGTATCATTTTAAATCCTAGGTGTTTGCTGTGACGTTACCTCTCATATCTTTCCCTATCAGAAACCAAGACCATTCAATTCAGAAAATTCCAAGACTCATTTAATCCTGAATTCCAGTATAATCGTCCAGCAGGAAATACCGTCTGCATTGTGGGTGGAATCAGCGCCCACGAAGCGCGAGCCTCACGACTAACATATTACGGTATGATTGCTTCCAACCAGGTTGTTTTGTGTTTATTATATCCAGTTTTGTTGATGACCTTGATGGCTCTGCAGTCTAAGCAGATTTCTCTTTTCTTCAATTCGATGTGAAAAGTTTGTCTCTGAATATAACCGGGCGGCGGCGGCGGGAAGAGTTCAAAGTACACGGCCCGTAGGGGTTTCCCGAAATACGTGCCAGTAGAGCCAAACCAGTTCCGAGCATCAATGAAGCGTGCTTCCTAGGGAGTGACGTAATCAGGAAAGAGAAGCGACATAACCTAACTTTTCTCAGTCGTCCAGTGGCAGACATGTCTCAGTGCCAGTAAGGTGTTGTCAGCTGATATAGTTGTCATGATTGTCACACGATCAGCTGTTTTATTCGTCTTGCTTGTCGTAGGTAAGTTGCCTCCTTACATGCCAATCAGGTTTAGTCCATTGTTATCTGACTCGTACGTTTCTGTTGTTTATAATTTATTTATTGCTCATAGAGATTACGATTGTAAATCCCATGGAAAACAGGATATCAATAATTGGTATCCTGCTATTCATGGATGTTATATATGAACAAGAATAAAGACTGGTAAAAATAGTTGACGTATTTTTAGGAATAAATTACCATTGTTGATATTAATTTTCATTTAGATCAAATAAATCAGAGAACAGACTCGCATACATTCTATATTTTTAAACTCTGCTAATCACTACTGCTACTCATGACACTATATGTTCTGTCCAAGGAGGTTGAATTCGTTTCGAATTCTTCTGTCACGTGTTTTCTTAAAGGATTGAGAGTTGTATTTTAACTGCTCATTATCGTGTTTTATGTGATATAAATTAACCTA
Organism: Allygus modestus; assembly: GCA_963675035.1. Lineage (NCBI taxonomy): Eukaryota > Metazoa > Arthropoda > Insecta > Hemiptera > Cicadellidae > Allygus > Allygus modestus. The sequence continues at coordinate 216,207,817 of OY776112.1, forward strand.
TGAGCTATGAATATAATTTATTCTTCTAAAAGATCGCTCTAGTCTAGTGGTGTTTATGGGGCGCCTACCCCCAGAATTTAGGTGGCAACATTTCTTGAAGTTTCTGAAGTTATATACCGTATTTTAACTTACTTTCCAGTTTATGTTAAATGGAATGTATGATTTTATAGTTTTGATAGCGCATATTATGTAGATAACCACTAAATCAAAATTTCAATTTCCTCACAGAATAATAATTTAAGATTGTGTTATTTTGTTTATTTTACTATTTTAAATTTTTCCAGATTTTTTGGGGACAAAATAAAACAATAATTTAAGCTTTTATAGGCACAATAACTTTTGACCATTAACCTGTTCGTAATCCTTTCGTGGGAAATAATAAGAATTAGTTTTTTTAACTGACTAGTTTAAACCAGTTTTATAAGTTGATTTTCTGATGGTTTATTAGCTGTTTTGGGGAGTTCACCCATCAAGTAAAACAAAATATAAATAATTTACAAATCATAAAAGTTGGATCATTGGTGATGAATTGAGGTCTGTATACTACTTTAATAATATACCAAGAGACAAATAAACGGTATCAGTAAACTGACACAGACTTTCTCCCTTTTATCCCAACTTTAATAAATTAATTAATTACTCACTATAGAATATAAAGTACGGTACAATGGACAGAAAATCTTCTAAAAAACCTTTTTTCAGAAATGTTCACCCAGATCCCATTTTTGGAGTCACTACAAAATCCTTTGCTACACACAGTGGTTTTAAGAGGGGAATCACCCCCTTATCCCCCCCAGGATTAAGGGGATCCATATGTTGAATATCCTCTGTTGTTTTATGCTAACTTGACCTGCATATCAAATTTCAATAAAATTGATCATTAAATAAGAGAGAAATTGTAATTCTTGTATTCTCCATAAGAATAACATTGGACAACGTATTGTGTTTGCCGCTAAATGAAAGTTCCAATTTTCTCCGCAACCAGTAATCGTAGAGTAATAATTCAAAATACTAAATTGTTTAATTTTTTGAGCTATCTATAATGATGATAAGTAAATTTGATTTAGCACTTAAAATGTTTATGAAAAATCCAAAAAACTTAATACCTATTGGAAATTTTAAACGCTGTAATTTTTTTAATCAAATTTTTACAGAAATGCGGGTGGTATCATTTTGTTGGAAACCTAGCCAACCAGTTTTCAAATATTGTTCACATTTCAGACCAGTTTTTAAGAATTGCGGACCGGATTTAAGACATTGTTCATATTGCGGCTCTGCAAAATACTGAAGTTTAATTAAAATCGTTAGAGCCATTTTGAGAAATTTTGATTTTTCATGCTTTTTGGCGGTTTTGGGTATAACCGATTCTGTTTTTTTGGGAAAAAGGAGAATAATTGTGGAGGTCAGATATCCCCTATAGAAATAAACGGTATCAGGAAACTGACACATACTTTCTCCCTTTTTGTGAGACCCCCCTACTGTTTGTTTTTAATTACCCTTAAAAATAAAAAATTGAAAAAAACCGCCTGGAGATATCGTGGATACCTACATACCAAATTTCATCAAAATCGGACCACGGGTGTCGTCTCTAGCTCTGTACACATCTGTACACATCTAGACAGACATCACTCAAAACTCACTTTTTTTAGATTCAGGGAGCACCAAAACGAATATTTCCACTAACAACTCAAATTCGAAAATTTTGATGAAAACAATATTTTCTCCATATACTATGTATAGGGAGGAAAAAGTAAAAACAGACATCTCCTGAAACACGGTTTGGGTTAGTGAGCGTAACAAAACAGCCTACTGTATCTCCACCAATAACATATGTAACTTTGAACATGTTGATAAAGAGAATAAATAGAAACTGTTACTGACCATGTGTACATGGTTAAGACACTGTGTAGTATATTTTGTCTTTTAGGAATATTTTTAAATTACTTATCCATGTATACATGGTTCTATAGCTTAATTTATTTATACACCGTCCAAATATTATGTACAGATAGAGATTGTATTACATATTTTTTAAAGTATAACTTTATTGAATTTCAACTCTTCGTTTATAAATCAAAATAATGTTGATAAATTGATTCTTTTAATTGTATTAAGCATGGTTATTACTAATATAGGGTGTGAAGGTTCTGAAGGAGGTATACACAGCCTATAATACATTCATATCAATTTAAAATATTTTCCAAATAAAAATAAGAAGTTTTAAAAGAACGTAAGAGTGGAGCCTTTTTTACATTATTTATTACATGAGTAATTGGAGATAGATATTAGATAATTTTGACCTTAGGAATAAGGAAGAGAAAGGGTGTTTAGACTGTGATTTTATCTTTGTTTACTAACAGATCTGGAATAGTAAAAGCAGTTGTCAAATTTATCAATCTTGTCACTTTCAAAGGAATAGCATACAAAACAAACTCATTAATAATAAATCAATAATGTAGTAGTATTTACAATACAAAGAGAAAGTATTGTTTTTGTAAACATTTTTCAGTTTGAGTTAGTAATGGAAAGATTTGTGTTGGTGCCTCTTGAACCAAAAACTTGTTTTAGTGGGCTGTATATTTCAGTACTTAAGTTCTCCTTCTTTTAAAAAAATCATAGACCCAAGTATGAAATAAGTTTAAATTTAAGTATTACTTCGGTATATTAGATATGAAATATGCCAAACTCACCAGTTGACATCTTAATGTATAAAAATAAATCCCTATTTCATTTGGTCACGCCATCACTTGAGAATGAGTGCACCAAATTGAATACTGTAATTCTTTTTTTGTTGTGTTCGTTAATGTCAGGACAGAATCTTATAAAAGAGAATTTGTAATCCGACATATGGGCTCTGTCCTACTGGCCTTCAAAGTTCCTACTGATTTGATAAAAGTTCAGTTAGTTACACCAAACAGCTGATAACAAGGATAATATCTAAACACACATGAAAGGCATAAATATATGTTCATTATAGAAATAAAAACTACTTGAATGGCAAACTGAAACTCTTTTTTCGATAGGTGAGTGAGCATAGCGAACGAGCTCATCTTGAAAATGAACGTGTATTTGACATAAAACAAATTCAATGACATTAGGACAGGACACATCTGTCAGGCCAGCTAGTATAAAATAAATATGAATGCAAGTCCCATTCTAAAATGCATAAACAACATCTTTCCATTGTTAAAAATTTAAATTTTGGAGATTCATCATGTAAAAAAAAACATCAAATGTTCAAACATAAATTGAAACAGAGTCTAATATCTTAAGTTACATTTTTATTTTAAGAGAAGGCTCCAATAACTAAAGATTTCATGTTTCTATCTGGCTTCTCTCATAAGACCAAGAACCTCTAAACCCCGCCATTCCTCAAAGGATTATCCAACGTATTTTTTTATTTACGACTTATTAATTTATTTATTAGTTAAAGATGCTTTGCAGGAATAGGTCGACCTAAGGGTGTACCTAACAAGAACAGGGTTTGGATTGTTCCATTTGAAAGCGTTAAAAAATGCCACTGACGTCCCAAAAAACAAACCCAGAGATGTCAGTCGGCAGAATTTTGATATATTATATCATACAAAATCCAAAAACAATGTTTTAGCGAATTTCCCCTATAGGGAAGAAGCTATTACCGTAGGTCTCATGGTAAGATTTAAGCCCGAGACCATGACAAATTTTTTTTTAGGTCCCCAGATGACTAAAACACTATTCTTTCAAATTTATATATATGTATATATATATATATATATATATATATATATATATATATATTTGTGTCCGTGAATGCGATAACTTGAGTAAAAAACGTCCGATTTCAATGGAATTTGGCTCAAATGTGTAAAGTGACATTTATGACTTTAAGTTCGAAAACCAGAAAAATCGGGCCATGGTAAGGGAGGTTTATGGGGATTTTAAATTTTCCAAAAATCGGTTTTTTGCATTTTTTACCCTAAAATTTTTAAAACACTTAATTTTGGTTTAGACCATGTTATAGAGCTTAAAAAAACAAATAATATGGTATTTTGAATTATTAAGCTAGGTTAAGTGGTTGCGGAGAAAATCCAAAAAAACCTGCTCATAAAATCTCCTATGTTAATCTTATGGGAAAAAGGTTTTTGGCTTTTCCTAAGTTAATTTTAATGTAAACTTCACATTTTCTTTTACCAATCAACTCAGCTCAACAAAACAATCATTTTGGTGTTTAAATTGTGATTCGACGTCCAACCGTTGCAGAGATATTCAAAGTGCTAAACACAGTACGTTGTCCAATGTTATCCTTATGGAGAATAAATAAAATTTGATATCTCCATTATTAATGAATGTATATTGATGAAACTTGGCACGTGGGGTCACGTAGAACTGGTATATTGATATTTGCAAAAAAAATTGATTTTTTGTCGATTATCCCCGTAGCAGCGAACCTGCGTACTCAGCCCCCATGTTATTCTTATGGAGAATAAGTAAAATGTAATGACTCCCTTAATTATAAACATAAATTAATAAAACTTGGTATGTGGCTTCACCTTGTTGAGTTATATTGGTATTTGCATAAAACCCCATTTTTTTAGTTCCTTGTTGCAGCAAACCTGCTTACTCATCACCAATGCTATTATTATGGAGAATAATTAAACTTGTATATATCGCTTATATATAAATATATTTTTATAAAACTTGGTATGCGGCTTTATATGGTATTAAGACATATATTATGCATTGGAAATTCGCTGAGTACGCAGGTTTGCTGCGACGGGGGTATTTAAATTGTAATGAAGAATATTATTGAGTAGGGTCAGCATTTACTTTAATATTCTTTAACATTGGTATTATGGAATAACCATGAAACCATTTATTAAGGGGCCCACAAACTTTCAAAACCGTTTTGCTGGTTTTTATTTTCAACTCAATTTGTTATCACCAATTAACATTATTGCAAAAAAAAAACAATTAAAGCCTAACTCTAAGACAATAGTTTGGGTCATGTAACAAATTAAAAACTGAATTTGATAGTTGTCAGAGGAATATTGTCTAATCAATGCAATTGTTATATAATTTGATAAATTATCAGTCCTTATTTCCTCATTTCCTTTTCCTTTTACAAAACGTGGAAAAAGTTAAGCACTGTTGGTAAAATATTAAAATGTTTTTGTTAGGTTCAAAACTCTTCCATGCATAATAGTAGAAGAACCTTAACTGATGAATAATACCCCCGCAGCAAATCTGCGTATTCAGCGAATTTCCAATGCATACATATGTTTCTCACTACCACATAAAGCCACTTACCAAGTTTGATAACAATACATAAATAAATAAGTGAAATAGCCTATAGCATTTGATTTATTCTCTATAAGAATAACATTAGGGCTGAGTATGCAGGTTTGCTGCAACAAGAAAGATAAGAAATGTGTTTTTCAGCAATTATCAATATAACTCAATGAGGTGAAGCTACATATAAAGTTTTAATAATTTATATTCATAGTTAAGGGAGATATAAAACTTTACTTATTCTCCATAAGAATAACATTATGGCTGAGTAATATACCAGTACTAGGTCAAGCCACATACCAAGTTTCATCAATATACATTCATAAATAATCGAGATATAAAATTTGATCTATTCCCCATAAGGATAACATTAGACAACGTACCGTGTTTAGCACTTTGAAACTCTCTGCAACAGCAATGTATACATAACCCTATAAGTATAGGGACACGCTTATGGTAAAACGATTTTCAGTGATAACTCCACCCCCCAAACACAGATAGTCACAATCGCATATTTGACTTTATTCGGACCGGATTGAAGAGTTTACAGATAAAGTTAACTGTTATAATTCTAACAGCTGGCTAAAATATATTTAAAGTTATTAATTTGTTTACAAGCAAACATACTCATTTTGATGTTTTAAAGGTAAACAGTAGCGTGCATGACGGGACCAAGGTGAATTAGCGTTATATTCTCCTCTGAACTTGGGGGGCAAAACTAAAGTAAAATAACATGGGGTGTCCCTACTTGTAGGATTATGTATTCGTTGGCAACGGTTAGACGTAGAATCCTAATTTAAACACCAAAATGATTGTTTTGTAAAGCTCAACTTATTGGTAAAAACAAATGAGAAGTTTTTAGTAAAATGAGCTGAGGAAAAGATAGAAACCTTTTTCCCATAAGGTTAACATGGGAAATATTATGAACACGTTTTTTGGATTTTATCCGCAGCCACTTGACTCAAATTAATGTTTCAAAATACTATATTATTTGTTTTTTAAGCTCTGTAAAATGGTCAAAACAAAAAATGAGGGTTTTAAAAATTGTAGGGTGAAAATTTCAAAAAACTGATTTTTGGGCAATTTTGAAACCCCATAAACCCCCCTTTCCATGGTCCGATTTTTCTGGTTTTTGAACTTTAAGTTATAAATATCACTTTACACATTTGAGCAAAATTTCATCGAAATCGGACTATTTTACTCAAGTTATCGCATCCACGGACATATATATGTACATATATACATTTGAACTAATAGTGTTTCTGGCATCTGGGGACCTCAAAACAAAAAGTTATCATGGTCTCGGGTTGAAGTCGGGTATCATGAGACCTACTGTAATAGCTTCTTCCCTATAGGGGAAATTCGTTAAAAAAGGAGAATAATTGTGGAGGTCAGATATCCCCTATAGAAATAAACGGTATCAGGAAACTGACACATACTTTCTCCCTTTTTGCGCAACTTCAATAAATAAATTACTTTTTATTTACTAAATATAGAATATTGAGTACAGATGAATGTGCAGAAAATTGTCTATAGTAGTTGTTTTCACAGATATCCACCTAAATACCTTTTTGGGAGGTACTACAGAATCCGTTGCTACACACAGTGGTTTTGAGAGGGGAAATGCCCCCTTGTCCCCCCAGGGTTAAGTTGCAACATATTTTGAATATCCTCTGTTGGTCAATGCTAACTAGACCAGTAGAGGCAATATGGGGAGTCTGGGACAGCTGAAAAATAATTGTTTTTTAATCAGAAGTGACGTTTGAGTGACGTGGTGATGACGTATGTGTGACGAGAGGGTGTGATGACGTCACGGCGATGACGTATTGGTGTGACGATACACATACGTCATTGGATGTGAGGTAATGTGAAAGCGGGTGGATTTATATTCGTTAAGAAACTTTTTAAAGTCGAGAGAGGTTTGAAAATGAATTTGGTGGTTGCTGAGTGTCAAACGATTGAACAAACTGGTGGCCTGTAAAAAGGCCGTTTGTTACATGTATTTAAAATCTTTTGGTGTGACGAACGACATACGTTATTGGATGTGGGGTAAAGTGAAAACGGATGGATTAATATTTGTTCCGAAACTGATAGAAGTCGTGGGAGTGATTTGAAAATGAATTTGGCGGTTGCTGAGTGTCAAACGAATGAAACATCTGGTGGCCTTGAAAAAGGCCGTTTGTCACATGTCCTTAAAACTTGTAATTTACACAAATATTGCATAAATCTCAGTTGACAGACCTCTTCTGTTGATCTCAGCCTTCAGCGCAGCGAGATATTCCATCCGCCGAGATATCGCCGGCCACTGCTCTGGAAGCATCGTCGGTTGGGCAATGTATGACATGATCGCCTTTATCTCATTGAAGTGATTTTCTTGTAGTTCGTCCTCAGACATAGTTGAAATTGCTCTCATTCTCTCCCCATGCTCCGCAATCAGGGTGATCTCCACCAACTCTTCGTCGCCGATGTCTTTGGACCACAGAGTAGATGCAGACATGTTGGCGAATCGGTGTCAGACGAGAGGATGGTAGTGAGGATCAGACAGACATGATTTTATTACTTGTTTATGCTTAGTCATCACGAAACCCTGACAAGTAATTGGCTAAAAATTATCCAATTAAATGTAACCATTTTATAGAAAAAAAACCTAGAGTCATTGTTACTCCCAAGTGGGTGGGTGGTTACGGACATGTAGAAACAAGTTCAAGGTCATCGAAAGTGGTTTTTAAAAAAAGATTTGATAATTTATTTGTCAAAAATTACAAAGATTTAATCAAGGTTTACATAACTTATCTTTACAGCAAACTAGGTATATTGTATTAAACATTATTTCCTTCTTTGTACTTTGGAGGTTCTTGTGGTTGGCTTTCTTCTTCGTACTTTGGAGGTTCTTGTGGTTTGGTTTCTTCTGTATTTTCGGATGTGGCATTCGGAGACCATTCAGTGGGTGATTCAGTCGTCTCCGAATCGCAGAGGGTTGTGCTGTCGAATTCAACAGTAATCTTCATTACCATCGGAGGATGTTCCGTCATCAAATGCAGGAATGTTTCGTGAAGTATTCCCAAATCCACTTCGTCTTGCATCACCAGATGAAACTTCATTGTGTTGATGGGTTAAGTTCGTTCTTGACGGTACGAGAGCTGATGGAGAAATGATAGCTGATCACTAGTACGGGTTCTATTTATTCAGAATAAAATGGTGGGGGTAAGTCCGACACTTTCAAAACTATGTCAAGGTCACAGTGATGAGTTTTTTAAAAATATAATTACATAATACCTAAGTAAAAATAATACATAATTAAAAAGGTAAAATAATCAGAGATTACAATGGAATTTTACGCTATGTACAAAACTATTTTACAAAGTATTGTTAACATGGATTGTTATTTCTGTAGAGTTGTTTCCAGAAGGTCCATGGGAAACTAAATACAATACGCCGGGCTTGACAGAATCCAAATCTTCGTTCATAAGAACATTAACAAATCTTTTCGGGAGGTAAACTTGGAATTTAGGTTTATCTTCTTCTTTGTAGGGTGAATCTCCAAGAACAGCTATAACTGCTTCACCAACTGATGTATCCAACTTTTTCATCGAATGCACAGCATAATGTTTTTTCTCTTGAAGTTCGCTACATCTTTTTGTTGCTAGGAGATCGGATTTTGAATGTTGGTTGAATTTTTCTGCAAGAGATTGTAGTGGAGAAGGTGATGCCATTGTGGAGAAGCTGATATGATTCTGTTGCTAGGTGTTGTATTCTGTAAGAGATCTTGTGTCCAACTGATATTACGGAGGTACGTGCATGGGTATATGTGGATTTCCCCCTCCACCGGATATAAATCGGCCTACTCTGTATGCTCGTGACAATGCACAATTTGCAGTTTTATGCTGAGGGCTTTTTACTCCGATGCAAAGACCATTTAATTCCGTTGCAAATTCCTTATTCAACACAATATCCGTCACATTTGAAGTACTGTACATTCTGATCCACTTTGATTTTTCATCCCCAGTAGTGTAGATTTCGTCATACTGTTGACAATAATGGTACATTATGCTATCTAGCTCTTTGTATTGTGTAAATCCTTCGTCCCAGGTGATGTGATGAAGATACTTCATTAACCATTTATTGGTTCTAGAGCTTTTGCTATTTAACTTCTTAAAAGGAAAAGGCGGCTTAAAAAGAAAATAGTTAATGACATTAGTAGATATGTCAAAAAAAGCTAGTTCTTTTATGATATATTTGTCTTGGTTGTTCCTGAAAGCTTGAAATTCTACTACGCACTTTTTGGACATTCTAATATTATAATTAAAACAAATTGGTTTGTCCATTCCGCATCAATGTAATTTTGGTTCTATGAAACATTTCTCACTGCAGCAATATGTATTTATTTTTGCAACTGTTAACTGATGGGAAGCTTGCAATCAACTGCACTCATATAGCCCCAATATTGTCATATATATATATATATATATATATATATATATACGGTGAAAATAAGAATAACATGTGGAAACCTGAATTGTTTCAAGGTCACGTAAATTAGTTTTTAAAAATGTTTAAGTGCTCCCAGCATGAGCACTTTGTTGATGCAATCTACCGTATAAACAGTCAGAGTTTGCTAACATTCATTCGCATTTAGTGTATCTCTCTTCTACACATGTACCGTTACATTTCATACATTGATATTTCAATTGTAGTGTTGACGTGTTGACTTGAAAAGATTCATGTAGAACTTTTTGTTCGTAGTCCGCAAATTCATTTTTGTTATCCTCGTAACACTTTCGACAAATCCTAAGACTATCTTTTTCATAGAAACATATTAAAGCCGTCGCACAATTTTTATAATGTTCATTCATAATTTCTTCAGCTATACTTTTTGGTAGTTGGCTTACAATTTTTTTAAAATCATTCGTATCCTGATATTCTTTGAGTAACGCTTGTTTCCACAGGTTATACTCCTCCATTTTGTGTTGAATCTACGAGAGCGCATGAAGTTGGTTTTCACTGGGCAAGAGCTGGAGTTGTTCTGAGATGGGGTGGGTGGTGTGACAGCTATTTATACTAATGCAAACCTCCATTTCCTAAAAATTAACACTCTATTGCAGTAACCATAGCATTCACATATTCTACATGCTATTCCGTCTTGTTATTACTTTTGACTCTACTTCTATATCCACATCCCAACTCTTCCTGTTTGCACAATATTGTAGTAGACATTCACAAAGACCTTTGCGACATTTGTTACAATATTTTATTATATCGCTATACAGTCCAAATTTCACACACATTTTAGGACAACATGTATAACAGTGTTGGGATTTGTACAATGTGAACGTTTCTCGTGTTGGAGTTGGAAGTTTATATGTTTTACATCGACATTTACAAATACCATAACTTTCACATATTTCACAGGCTAATCCGTCTACCTCTAGTTTCGGTCGCACAAAACACTTGTTTTCACAACAGTATCTTTCCATTTTATGAAGTTTACTTAAGCATGTCATAAACAAGACTGAGTAGGATAGGTACTGTTTGGAAGCTTGGAATCAACTGCACTCACACAGCGTGAGTATTTTCATATGTATATAGTCAGCGAAAAGAAGAATAACATATGCAAACCTGAACTGTTTCAAGGTCACGTAAATCTTTTTTTAAAAAGTTTTAGTGCTCCCAACATGAGCACTTGCTTGACGCAATCATTCAAATAATTTTACACTTTTTGTTTATTTGAAATATTCTCCGGCAATTCCTTTGTTGGAGAAACTTTAATTTGGGTTCCTTCACTTCGAAGTTTATTAAAAAAGAATCCGGTCCTTCTGTAGAACGACACCTCTTGAGGCAATCTGTTGTATATAGAATGATCTATCGGGCCATAGATCAGTGGTAAAACTGGATGTGTGTTCACCGAACTGTTGAGGTAATCAAAAATAAGTGGAGCATATGTGACGAGTTGCTGAATGTATCTGATTATTACTGGTGTTAGATTCGACAGGACTTGAAATTCTTCCAAAGTTAAAAGGATTTTCTTATTGTGTTTAGAAAGATCTCTAAATCTCACAAATTGAGTACCTCGAAGTCTGATGTTGTCGATTTCTAAATCGGATTCGTTAAATCCAATTGCAGTTTTTCGTCCTGTCAAGTTGTTGTATAAGTAGGCTTCAATGATAGATACGTGTTTAGTAAATTTATCCCACATGTCTATCGTAAGCAGCAATGAGGCTTTCCCGCAATGGTTAATTAGCACAGCAGGATTAAAGTTCAAAGATTTGAAAACACCAACAGTAACAGTTTTATCCATGTTTAAATTCAATGGATACATTGCGCGTAAAAATACATCAAATATCACATCCATATTTTGTTCATCATATTCATTTTCACATCTTTTCCTTTTCCTCTGATCATTTCCTTCGAAAGTTAGAAATCCTGAGAGTCCAGCCTTAATCTCCTCAGTAGTTGTTGTGTCCTTTTCTGCGGACTCTTCTACATTTTCAGCTGGTGTTGTATTAGTTTTAACATCATCATTATTATTATTATAAGGTGGAATTGTGTCTTTGACAATTGGAAAAGAAGTGGTTTCCGTTGTTTTTACAGAGTCCTCACTAGGATTACCAGGTGGAATTGTGTCTTTGTCAATTGGAAAAGAAGTAGTTTCCGTTGTTTTTGCAGAGTCCTCACTAGGTTTTGTGTTTTCAGGTAAGTCTTGATTCGACATTTTAGATGCAGCTGTCACCTCTGTTGATGCAGACTCGAGCGTTACATCTTCAAGAAAATTAGATGGCATACTGTCCATTTTAACTATCAATGTTGTCTTGCTGTCTGCAGGTGGTATACTGATGTCCTCTCGCAGAAGAATCTCCCTTTTATAAACTTGTGGCGGGGGTAAATATATGTAGGTGCTGAATGATGTGGTAAAAACATCTATATTATTCTTCTAACCACGCCTGTTAGAGGGGTGTACGTTACGATTGTATCATGTAGTATCAAACAATACGCTGTTGTTTGGTCTGGAATATTCTCTTCCAACTCAAACTCGATGCGAATATCTACTGTTGATGATTTAATTGATTCGTTTTGTTTTGAACAGTCTATGACTGCAATTGGTGCGAGACTCTTGAATGTTTCAGGGTTGAGGAGAGGCGAGTTCGTCCTTCCATAGTATGACGATTGAAACCTAGCATACATATCGTATAAAATACCATATCTGTCCTTAGAAAACATTACATTAAGACTGTCATAGGGAAAGAATTGTGAGTTTAAAAACAACTTAATATTTGAAAGTTTACAATGATCAAAGCTACTGGCATTAGTAGTAATATTAGATCTTTTATTTGTTTGCAGAGCAAAAATAACATATCTAGGCTTTTCTAAATTACTCGAAGTCTTCACAGCCCACGTTTGACGTTGAGTTTTAGGCAAGACAGGCCATTCATGCATTTCCCAGCTTCTAAAAGGAACCACAATATCCCTATCAGAGTCCAGAATCCGTAATAGACTTACTCGTCGTTCATCGGCCAACCGTACATGAGGTACTCTCCAAACTATTTTATCTAACTTCAATTTCCATTCAAGTGTTGTGGGAGTTGTTCCGCTATCAGCTTGTATAATATCCACATCAGAGGATGATCGCAGTAAAACCAATTCTTGTTTGACATTAATTATTATTCTTCTGTAGTCTTCAGCGAATCCTAGTAAGAGCCGCAACGGAACGCAAAAGTCGAAATAACCACTTGAATTAGGTACTATTTTGGTCGTAGTTGGTAATATCCATCCGGCTGTTTTTAAAGCGTTCGTTTCATTAGGTGATAAAGAAACCAACCCTTTAAGCGTACTGCTTATACCGACTTTTTTAGTCGAATCTACTACAATGCCAGATATTTCGTACCGGATTTCTTCAAACAAAAAGGCCATTGGATTATTTATGAATGGTACTTTTGATGTTGTATTTTCATCTTTTTCCAAAACACTTCCTTCAATATAAATATAGCTTTCAGACGGTAAAGTATATGCATCTTGATGTTGTATTGGAATTCGGATCTCATCATTATTTCCTAATTTCGATGAAGCGTAAGGGTTGTGAGTGTGAAGCTCCTTCTCCCACAACGTTTCGTCGAAAACCGGTCCATGTTTTATATCCAGTATGTCCATTATCATTGACTCTGAAACCAAGTCCTTCTAAAAATTTAATGTTCTCTCTAGTTAACCTCTCTACGTTAGGAGATATACTAGAATTGTCTGATGTTTGTTTAGTGTTATATGTAAATTCAAGTCCCATCGTTCTTTTACGGTGCCTGTCTAATGTGTAAACGTACAGTAATAATTTCTCCTCTGAAATCCACGATGTCACCGTCTTGATCTAGTACGTTCAATACGATGTCTGAAATATGAGTGGAGTTTAATGGAAGATATATCAGATTATGAGGTTTTTCAATTATCTTAAATCCAGGTGGAACGGTTGGATAAAACGAATGTAAAATATGTTGGTTCGATCCATCTTTATAAGCCCCTTGAACTATGTTACACGTGATATTTATAGTATTAACTTTAATTATGTTCACAGTTTTTGGACTTGTATGGTAGATATTTGGTTCAAGAACCGACTTGTATAATGGGAAACCAAGTAAAGGACCAATCGATGCTGGTAGAGTGAAATCCATATAAAACTTGCATTTTATTTCACTTCTTAAATTGTTATTATTCGCTTTTAGTTCAATTACATCCTTTCCTAACTTATTTTGAAGTTCTCTGTTTATGTCAGCTATTTCATAAGCACCAGTTTTAATCTCAACAAATTCACGTACATCAGCCAGACCTTCAGTATTTTTCTTTCTCACGTAGTGAAATTTATTATTAACACCTTCTATTATGTTTGGGATTGAGTTGTAAGTAGTAAAATCCAAAAGTGCAATTTCCCACTGTCTATCATCTCTCAGGTGTAATGGTGGAAATAATGTACTTCGTAAAGTTGATGTTGAACCACTAACTGTTACAGTACAAGACGACATCTTACAGTTGACTGACACTTGTGGCTAGAAATTCCAAACATAAATGTCCACATACTGACGTGTCTTCTTTTTGTTTTCTATCATAATTGAAAACTACGTTAGGTACTGCACCGAAATACACTTGTAACTCTTTAGGAGGTGGAAGATTCCCAAAACTGTCGAAATAAAAAACAGAATCAAATATTTTCTTATAACAAACCCAATGTGTCCCAGCACCATTAGCATAATCAAGGTTTACAATTGCGGCTTCATTTTTCCAGATTTTTCTTGGCAATCCGTTTCGCATGAACACCCCTCTGAAAAAAGGGATTTTTAAACATGATGCATACAGTTCAAGTTCCTCGTTGTTCAAAGGTTTATTCGGCAAAATTAATTTATTTTTATTTAATATGCACGGTATGGTCTTAGGTATAATCCTCTTCCGTTTACCTTTTTTTTGAACATTTTGAACACTTTTTTCGCTTACGATTAACTCTCTTATTAGTATTCCTTCTTTTACTAGTGCCCCCACCGGAAATATTTCTTCTGCGACGTGTGTTTGTTTTTCTTCTCCTCGATCCTCCTCCAACTGCTGTTTTGGCTTTCATGGCTGCAGTTACTGCTAATGCAGCTGCTCGTTCACCAACACTTGCGTCACTTGATTTTACTCTCTGCCAAGCTTTTTCAGCAAGAGCTCTATCTGCAATTGATCTTCTTTCCGAATCTGAGTAATTTGAATATGCAATATCGTGTGCTCTGCAAGCTTCGTCCAATTTGTTTATTCCAGGATCTCCTCGTACCAAACGCTTTCGCAATTTCGTACCTGGACCACAATATTGATAACCTCCAGGCAAATGTAGCTCAATTGGAAGTGCGTCAACAGCTGTGTTTATTAATGCACCTGTAGGTAAAGTGGAAAATGCTTTTTTAAAAAGAGACACTGCGCTACTAGTGAGTCCTCGTCCTCTTTTCATGAGTGATAGTTCACTACTGAACGTCTTCCTTCCATGTATGATAATTTATTTTTGTTTTAACACCTTACTTCATTAGATTACTCTAACGTCTGGCAGTGATAATGACTCTTCTGCATCACTGTTTGTATCATATATTGCGTTTACACTGTTTGAAGGTGTTCCCCGACTTTCCTTCTTCGAAGAGGTGAAAAGAATCACCATAGACTGTAATTTGTCGATTGTTTGGTAAATATCTTGTTTTAATTGCTTTATTTCTTCCAAAACAAATCGCCTATTCACAGCATCTGTATCTTTTTCTGCAATTGCCACATGTATAATTCTTTTATATTTAGCATCAAACATGGTGTCATTTGTCTCGCAATTTAATGTAAATGTACGAATTGTTCCAAGGTTTACTGCTTCATCTTTGTTAATAGGATCTGCAATATTGCACAAACGTTTCCTTCTTAGATCATAGTTTCCGTCTCGAGTCAACTGAAAACCTTCTCCAGGTGGACCTCTCAAAACCTCTCGAACCAAAGAGCTCTCATGACGACCGAACTTATCAACACTCATCTTTAGACTGAATACTTAAGCTATGTATCCCCGACCTTTTAACTCTTCCGTTAAAGCAATCATTTCGTTATCCAATCCGTTATGCCCAGCCTGTATAGATTCATATATTAATCGCATTCTGTCAACCAGCTTATTCACATTATTATAGTATATAATATTTGTATCATACACCGATTTCATCGACATTCCTTTACCCTTAGCCTTCGGACGTTTTCCTCTAATACTAGAAAACAGCTTTGAAATAACTTCTCTATACTTCTCCGATCTATTTCTATGAATAGGTGTATTATGTGAATAACCTTTTCTATGGGAGTTGGTTAAAATACATATGTTTTTAAAATCATTCAAATCCTTCTTAGTATATTTTTTTGGAGAGGGTTTAAAGATCAATTCAAACAGTCCAGCGGTACCCTTAAAAGTTTGGTCTTTAACTGTTATATTATCTTTGTCATCTATCTCTAGCATACTATCCCCCATACGAAGACCGTCTTTTTCCAAGCGTGCTCCATACACGTGGTATTTACTCGATTTATGTGCACCATGTAGCATTTTTAGTATATAATTTCGTGAAAGAGGTCCTTTTTTGCCAATTTCTTTACTTAAAATACTAATATTTGTGGGGGATTCTGTTGGTTCTAAAGGATCTGTTTCACCTTAAATGTCGGATTTACTTTCTTCTTCATCTTCTTTATCTTCTTCTTCTTCTTCTTCTTCTTCTCCTGAACGACTCGTTCTGCTAAATGATTCTGACCCAGATTCTGATCCGTATGTTCCTGAAGTTTCATCTTGTTTAACGATCTTTTTATCTCGTTCTTTTACTTCTTGATCTAGTAGAGTCGATTTGGTCATTTTATCATTTATTTTATTCAGGGGTTCGACAATGGGCTTGAAGGTTTCCTCCAAATATTTATTTCTAGCCATCAATCCTTCTTTTAGTAGCAGGTTTTTCTTCCGTATTGAGTCACTTAGGACTTTTATTTCACTAAGCAACTCCTCCTGGTTCGACATTATTAGTTCCGACTGTTCTCAACGCCTTCACCACAAATACTGAATTTGTTATAGGCAGAAGTCAATGTAATAAGACAAATCCATCGAACCCTATTCTGTAACGACCATTTGTCATAGATCTTTCTTTATCTATAACTAAAAACCGATATTTTTCTTTCCAAGCTTTCCCACACACATCTCGAAATTTTTCAAATGACATATCTGCACCAACATGATCGTTGTATATATGTTTGAGATTTTTTTCATCCTGCTTGAAAACAATTAAAAAGTTTACGTTGTCTCTAATTAATTGTTTCGGGATTTTACTATATGTTTGACCTATGTAAATAGAGTCAATATGATTATGTCTACCCATAGAGAAGTATGTTCTTATCCTATCATGATTTTCAGAGGAAACATCGTCAAAAATAAAAACTGAATACGGTTCAGCATTGTTAGGCTCTATAATCTCACTACTTGCGTCAAATTTATGCAATGAAACATCGGGTACATCATGCAAAATCTTTTCCAATAATAAATATTTTGGTTGATTCAGAGATTTTGAAAAAATATAAACATTATTGAAGCTTAAGCCGTTTGGTTTTGTTATTAAATTAAAAAAAAACGTTGGTTTTTCCACAGTTTGAAGGCCCACTAATAATACACCTCATTGTGTTAGGCAATAAACAGCCATGTTTACTTACCTCATTATCAAAAATATCCGGTGTCAAACAATCAATATTGTTAATATCAAGTCTTTCATTCTGGCAGATAATTTCCATAATTTATTTCCTGCATAAACAGTCTTCTCAAATGCTGTCCCGTTACTGATTTTTTATTTCAAAGTAGGTCCTTTTTGTCTATCCAAGTATCTTCGCTCTTGTCAAATCCCAACCATCTCACTAAAAGTTTATTACCTCTTTTTCTTAATATCTTTTCAACCAAATAAACATTGCCAGTCTTGGATTTTAA
The DNA here is from genome assembly GCA_963675035.1 of Allygus modestus. Lineage (NCBI taxonomy): Eukaryota > Metazoa > Arthropoda > Insecta > Hemiptera > Cicadellidae > Allygus > Allygus modestus. The sequence continues at coordinate 216,225,551 of OY776112.1, forward strand.
CAACTCATGTCCGTAAAACCCTCCCTGCAGTATCTCTCCTTTAACATCCTTTAAAATATAAGTTTCAGGAATAGTAGGCTGTACTCGATGCACTGTGAAAACCTCGTTTGTCCAATTCGGAAGGTAACCTTTGGTAAAGATCTGTTTATATTTACATATCCTCACATTGTCTCCTATTGCAAATTTTTTGGGTGGTTTCTTATCTAATATTGGTTTGGTACTTTTCTTTATGCGTTTCAAAACTTTAGATTCATTTGCTTTATTCACCTGATTTGGTTTCATACCTATTGTACGATGTTTTTTATCATTGTAATCTTTTATTAAAGTAGGAAGAATATCATACCATACATAGGTGCCTCTTTCTGAAAATTTCTTGTACATTGAAGTTTTCAAAGTGCGATTGAAACGTTCTACAATAGCGGCTTTCTTTTCACTATAAGTTGAATAATGATTTATTTTATTTTTCCTCATTAGATCAGAAAAATCTTTGTTAAAAAATTCTGTACCATCGTCTGTCTGCAGATTTTTTATACGTTTCCCTATCGCCTGAAGTACTTCTTTCATTGCTTCTGTAATAGACGATCCACTTTTGTTTTTCAGTGGAATTGCACTGGCTACTTTTGTAAAACAATCAATAACCGTTAAAATGTACCTAAAACCTTTATTAATCCTACTGTACGGTTTCATTTCTACAAGGTCCGCTTGATATAGGTCATGAATGCCTTTCACGACCGTTGATCTTCTAGGAAAATTTCTTCGAACTGGTTTGTGAAGTTCTTCAACGATGGATTTTCTCTCGTCCATCGGTTCGCTTTATCCTCCAATCGTTTAGTAACTGAACTATAAAACTGTTTCATTTATTAAAAAAGGCTAAATGTTAAATAAGTAATGTAGTTTTTGCTAATTTAAAAAATTGCTTATTCTGAACACACGAAAACTGGGTCAAGGCCACTGAAGTGGCTTTTTAAAAACTTTATTTAACATATACTTAATTAATTAGCATTTTATAGATCTTCCACCAGTTTAATTCTCAGGATGATGATGCACTTAATCAATTTATGTTAATGAATAATGTCCATAAGGAAGTGTGTGGATGTTGTTTTGAAGGATCACACGTTTGTCGTCTTTGTCTGCCAATGACTTCTTTTTCACAGTTATACTATATAAATTATGATTGAAGCTCCGGATTGTGTTGAAAGATGCACTGTACCCAACTCTTCTGAATAAACAGTTGTAGTAATGTTCAAATTTCATTTTTTTCATTATGTACATCTTTTTTATTCCTTTTGCCTTCTTGATAATCCCTGCTTCATCCTCATCCGCTGCAACTGTTGATGTGACATTCGCTGTTCTATCTGTCATTAATTTTAACGCGTACATCTTCGACATGAGGGCGACAATTTCTTCAAGTGGTACTCCGCAAGTTTCATCCTTGAACTTTCCTAAAACCTTCTTGTTAACAGAGTTGTCGTATGTCGGATGGTTGACTGGGTAGTCGGAGAAGTCAAAATCATTCCTGTGAGGAAACACTCTAAGGTCATCATACATGTCAAGTGTCTTGATCCAATATACGATCCCGTCAGTGTCCATGTAGCTAATTCCAATTCGATCTCGTCCATAAAAGGCAACCATCTTGTTGTAGTGGAAGTCGTACATATGGGTCTTTGAAATATCAAGTATACACATTCCTACATAAAGAGGTCGATCCATGACAACATTTGTTTTGTTCATGCATACAGCTACAAGATTTTCGTTTATTATGATAGATGTTTTGAAGTTAGGCTTTTGAACTAATTTTAACATTTTCTTTTCATCAGAAACAAGTTTCAAATTCATGTGATTCCTTTTGTTTTCAAGACATTTCCCATAGACGGCGTTATTCATCAGTTTGTAAAATTCTTTGTGAAAACTTGATGTGGAAGCTGCTCTTCTTGAAGTATTCGATTCTATATACGGTTTTAGCCAGGTCTTTTGTGTAAATTGAAGCACTCGGTTGATTTTAACAATTTTGATTCCTAGTTCAATTGCTTGCTGTACAATCCAATAATGTGCAATGTAATTAGATTTATTTTCAAGTGTTGTCATCAACTTTGAATATTTGCCTCCTGGAGGAACCTCGGACCTTGGTAATAGAGGAAGGTCATAATGATGGTCGTGAAGGTGCTGAGGATACTCGAAGTCAAAGTCCAATATGTATCCGATATCGCTGAACTTCGGGATGCTCATAATGTCTCCTAAAACATTAGAATCAACCCAGCAAAATCCGCCAAAAGGTAATGGCATTGACATGGCGTATCCATAGAGGTTATTGGCGTCGAAGTAGCCTAGGTAGACTGATTCTTTAGTGGAGTTATAATTTTGAAGATGTTTGTTATTGGCTTTGACATATCGTGTGACCGATTGTGTGAGCCCTCCTCTAACACCAGCTTCAACCATAAGAACCATGTCAATATCAGTTAAAAGTTGGAGTTCGCATTTAGTTTCCTTCATCATAGCTTGCCAAGCCAGCCCCGGAGATGTGAAGTAATAGAAACAATCCAGTCCGTAAGCTAACAAACAGGAATTTCTAAATTCCTCCATTACATCACAAAGGAGAGTTACATCAAGTTTCACATAAAAATCATTATAATCTCCGAGCGTCGACATATTAAGTTCCTTCCATACCTTGACAGCATGCTCATAATCTTCTGGATCTACTGGAGATTCATTGAGTTTACTGTAAAACATTTCTGGTGGAGGTAACGCAGTCTCGTCAAATCGAGCAAGGGAATCTATGTAGTCGTACGGGAACACTCCTTTTCTTAATACGAGCTCCATCTTATCTTCTGGAACCAGCTTCCTCGTTTCAATTAAGTCATCTCTTTCCAGATTCTTAGAGAGTGTCATCAAACTGAATGGCATAAACCTTAAGGAATCTATAAACCTTAATTTTATATTTTTTACTTTCTTTGAAAAACTAATAAATTTTTCTGTCGTTTGAGCCAATACGTCAATTTGTCCTTTGTCTCGTCCAAGTTCTGGAATAATAAAGTGTGCGTCGTATCCACTTAAATTGTGTAATACAACCGGTATAAAGTTAGGTAGCTTAAAGTTGATATTGCAGGCGTTACAAGCTGCTCCTCTATAGGCTCCTGTCAAATGATCATGGTCACGCACTTTGATGTTGTCCTCAGAAAACTCCTGTTTACACAAGTAACAAATGTCCTCCATTTGATGACATAGTTCTTGAAGGTCAGTGAGATTTTCCATAGGAACAATGTAACTGTAGAGGGTAGATACTTTTTCAGCAATATCATATAGATCATCAACAAATCGTGTTGCAGCTTGCTCCCCACGGTAAAGCTTTGGCTCCGTTGGAATATCGTAGTGCCGAAGATGCTCGTATGAAAGTGTTGATTTTACCAAAAGACAATAGCTGTTTGGCTCGTGTTTTTGGTATTTCCTACTGTCTGCTGCGTCAGGATCCACATTTTCCACTGGTATCAATGACGATTCAAAATCTGCGTAAATTACAATTGGGATGCGATACTGGTGATGGATATTTCTAAACTTTAGAATAGAACTATTCAGAGTTGGAAGGATAACTTTTGCTGCTGCATGATCTCCACAAAGTTTAGAGTGTTCCGTCAGCCAACTACGACCTCCTCTATTTATAGAGATATTTTTAAAACAGAAACATCTTTTACACACTGTTATTGGTGACTTTCTTTTGGTGAGCTGATAGTGAATGAGCTTAGTGAAATCTTTTATGTACACATAATGTGAAACAGTTTCATCTTTTAGTAACAGTAAATCAGTATGGTCAGTCAATTCACGTGGTACCACTTTTAACGGGTACACATTGTTTCTTCTGTCCAGTCCAAACACGTTAACAGATACACCTGCATTACGTTTTTCAAAACTTCCTATATCAGACAATGACACTGGGTAGTTTAATCCATTAAATTTATATCTACCATTTAGTTCTTGATATCTTCTATTCGGTCGTTCAGGATGTTGGACACCTTCATGAACAAGAAATTTCGCCAACATGGAATATCTGAAACATTCATTGTCATTGTTTTGAACATTAATACATGATTTATTATCTTTAATCTTTGCTGGCAATGGAATAAAACTGCTGCCACGTTCACCGTATCCACGTTTATGAACTCGTAAATCCAGGTTGTTTACATTGAGCAAGGACCATCCGGATCCACGAGCTTCATGTTCAGTTATTTTAAGCACCAATTCTTGTAAACATTCATCAACTATTTCATCTAAATTTGACGTCTCCATGATAGTTCGGTTTCTAGAAAGAAACCCTCTGTTGGATATTTCTCCTTCTACATTATTAAATGTTGTGTCCAATAGTAATCCAAATTTAATGAAATTCAAACGGTTAAGTTCATAATTTAATTTTGCAATTATAACATCTTTAACGAGGGTCAGAAATATTTGTAGTTCAAGTGTATTGATGTTATTTATTCTGTAATGTCGAACGACAGATCTGTCAAACGCCTCCACTAAAATGTTGACTCCCAACGTTGCATCTTCGTTCGCAGTCCCTCTAGAAGTAGAGGGTGAGGATTCATCTTCAGGATCCACTGAGTTTTGTTTGCTAGGAGGTGCATATGCAATTACGCTTGGTCTGCTCTGCCGTGTAGAGTGTTCAGTGTCAGCAAGGAAGTGTAAGAAATCGGGATGGTCTTCACAATCGGATAATGCATTATTAGTAGCATTATGGTAAATTTCACAGTGATATATATATAAATCCTCATTTATGAAATCTTCATTACAACGTTGACAATAGTACATTGTGATTGAATAAATTTCTCAGTGTGTTATAGACTGCTCCAAAAGTAGTATTGAGAGCCATTTTTCACATGTTCTAGTTTTATAGCAAATGCTGACCTCAGCATTGAATTACTATTGGTTTATATTTTTGCTAACATCATCACTTTCATTGCCATTGGTTCATTCATTTAAAAAGTAAACATAAATGAAATTATAAATTAGTATTGCTATAAGCTTACTAACCACAACATAATTATGGAGCAGCCTATACAGGTCCCAGATATATCCTCCACAACACCACCTTTTCAATTATCATTTACACCCACGGAAAGACAAGAAAGTGATGATCAACCAGTACAGGTTAACGTTGTATCAAGCAGAACAACTATCCAATCCAGAGAAGTAATGGCTGCATTAGAAAGATTAGTAGGGGCAGATTATCTATCAGATGATGACATCATTGTTGAACAATAAACCCTTTATACAGTTGAAAAACACATCCAAACAGCCGTTTTAACGGCTACCATTTTTTCATTCGTTTATTATACTCTGCTTGTGGCTTTTTTAGTTTAAGGAAAAAAAAACATTGCGAATTCGGCTGAGTTTTAAAACGATTGAAACAGTTGGTGGCCTTGAAAAAGGCCGTTTGAAACAGACTTCTCTAATTAGTCGCTCAGGTATGCAACGCCATCATCGTCTTCCTCACCACTGGAACTATCGAATAGTCTCCGCCTTGCATCGGGAACATCACGTAGGACAGGAGTCCTGTTGTCATCCTCATCTTCGGACAGGAGATAAAATTCAATACTGTCGGCGACTGACTCCGGATAATCCTCGTGAAGAACAAATGCTATTGCATCTTCTATGTCAGAGACATCTAGTGATGATGTGTTGTCATCGGAGTTGGTCAGGTCTTCGGAGTCGCTAGTATCTTCAATCTCCTCCACATCTTCCTGTAAGACATTTTCAATTATTTCTCCAATTTGCTTCCAGTGGTGAGGGATGTCTAGTGGTGCCATGATGGTAGATAGGATATGAATGACCGGTGACTACTATTTACCTTTATTTATAGGGGAATTTTGTGATGAGCAAGCAAAAATAAACAACGAATAAGAGCATTAGGTTTTAGTCAGTAAAAAAAGTGCTAAGTTATGGTAGAAAAACCGTAAACATAGGTTTTGATCTCAAAAAATGTATATATATATATATATATATATATATATATATATATATATAGAGAGAGAGAGAGAGAGAGAGAGAGAGAAAGAGATACACTTGTGCATACTTAATATCATAAATTTCAATTGTTAGTTGAGGTAAAATTAAGAAACCACCATGTGTTTTGTACAACTAAAAATTTTAAAAACCATGTGTTGGTAATTATTAATTTCATTATTAGTAGAAACATTAATAATCGAAAAGATAAATAATTGGTATGGTTCAAATAAGACGCTTAGCTTAGTTAAAACGAGTGAAATTCATGGTGGCCTTGAAAAAGGCCGTTTGTAGTTGCCCTCAGAAGGTGGAGTTTGAGATGGCGTTGTGGGTCTGCAGGATACGTCCTCAAGAAACGATGACGGTGAGAGTCACCCTTTGGCCAAGCCGCAGCAAACGCTTCAGGTCTTTGATGACGTTGGTCTTGAAGGGTAAGTCATCTTCCAGAGGAGTAGGCACCATCCAGAACCCTACGTCGGACGTTGTCAATTTAATAGTAGTAGCTCGGCAGTCGGCCCTGATACTGTCTAGAGCCTCAGAAACTGTCCACAATTCGCATTCTTGAGTTATCTCCGTCGTCCAATAAATCGGAACACGGAGGTAGAATGTTTTCAGCCACAGAGGAGAGCGTTTAACCCTTCTCGCTGTTTGGTGGTGAACAATCTCGTAGACCATGTTGTCAGGTAAACGTCGCAGATGGATGTGATCAACTCTACAGAACGCCTCTATTTATAGTAATAACTACTGCATATTCAGCAGTATCTTATCTTAACTGCTGACAATGCTTTTCAGCAGTCTCTTATCTTAACTGCTGACAATGCTTTTCAGCAGTCTCTTATCTTAACTGCTGACAATGCTTTTCAGCAGTCTCTTATCTTAACTGCTGACAATGCTTTTATTATTTTCAAGGTCAACCTAACAAACAAACAAACAAAATCTTGTTTTGAATGCAAAGAATCGATGAAACTAGAGTTGTAAATATTAATTCAGGCTGCAGCTTGTATTATCGGTTCATTTCATCTTATAATATAATTCGTTTGTGAAAGGCAACACAGTTAGCTCAATTTGAGTACTAAAACGAGAGATGTAAATATTAATTCAGTCTGCAGCTTGCATTATCAGTTTATTTCATCTCATAATATACTTTGTTTGTGAAAAACAACAGAGTTAGCACACTGTGAGTACTATAACGAGTGAATCAATTGCTGGCCTTTAACAAGGCCGTATTTGAATTCTCCGCCAAGGTTTACGACTGGTCTCGACCGTCGTTGACTGTAAGAAAAGCTACGCAATGTAGGTTAATTATGCTGTAGGATTGTGCATAATATACTTTGTTTGTGAAATACAACAGAGTTAGCACACTGTGAGTACTATAACGAGTTAATCATTTGCTGGCCTTTAAAAAGGCCGTTTTTGAATTCTCCACCAAGGTTTACGACTGGTCTCGACCGTTGTTGACTGTAAGGAAAGCTACGCAATGTAGGTTAATTATGTTGTAGGATTGTGCATAATATACTATGTTTGTGAAATACAACAGAGTTAGCACACTGTGAGTACTATAACGAGTTAATCAATTTTTGGCCTTTAAAAAGGCCGTTTTGAATTCTCCACCAAGGTTTACGACTGGTCTCGACCATTGTTGACTGGAAGGAAAGCTACGCAATGTAGGTTAATTATGTTGTAGGATTTTACATAATATACTTTGTTTGTGAAAGACAACAGAGTTAGCACACTGTGAGTACTATAACGAGTGAAACAATTGGTGGCCTTGAAAAAGGCCGTTTCTGAGCTGCTGATCCAATCTAGACGCACTCCCACATCGCCTTTGCCAGTTCGCCTTTGCCCGCCCTTTGAAATACTAAGTATGACCCAGTCTTGGGTATTGGTTGCAAATATCCAGGCAGTCTTACCTTTAGGATTCTTCCGCTGTTTTCCAAAATTACTTTGCGCTCTTTAATTTGTAGGAGTTTATATTTTTTGGAAACTTTCAATCTTCGGAATTTTCCCTCCTGAGCTATAGTTTCAAAGTCAAAACTAGATGCTGGCGGCTTTTTCTCTGCAGGTTTGTGTTTAGCGCAGAACTTTTCTCCTATTTTGCAGAAGACTGCACACACTTCACCCTTCTTCGGCCCTCTCTTAAATTGGTGGGTACACTTGGGCGCATTTCTTACCCGTGGTGTCTTCTTCAATGATATTCTTGGTGTGCTGGAGGATGAAGTTGCCTTCGGTACGAAGGGGTCATGTTTTAAAATGAATTTCCTATTATCTTCATCCGATGACTCTGCTGTCGGTGCTCCAAAGTGCAGGGGACTTGGCGGCGAAACCACGCTTGTGGATGTAGAAGGTGCGTCCGGCGGATCGAAGATAGACTTCACCTTGTTCTCAGCCAGGATGGATTCTACAGCTGCAGAAGTCTCAGAAGAGTCCATGACTTGGAGATCAGATCAGCAATCAGCTCAGTGGAGGAATGAGGAAACATCGCACTACTCTCTCATTATATAGGCGTTGCTGACACAGCACTCTTCTCCTATTGGTCAGTTGAATTTAAGTACTAAAAATGGTGGCCTTGATAAAGGCCGTTTTTATGTTCCAATCTTGGACCGACTGTGCCTCTACGTTAGAAACTTGCAAATGTTTGTGTTTGAAAGCAATTTTATGTTTTACTCAAAGCTATGACTCTTAAGCACCATAACATTTGTTTTTAGGTACATTAAACAAACTGTGTTGACTGAATAACGAACAAAATTCTCGGTCAAAATATATTATTTAGAGTCGGCAACTACGTATCTCCAATCTTAGCCCGACTGTAACTCTATGTTAGAAACGTGGAATTGTTTGTGTTTGCAAACACAACTCATTTTATTCTTTACTCCAAGCTATGGCTGTTAAGCCCCATAACATTTATTTTAAGCGCACTAAATAAACTGTGTTGACCGAATAATGAACAAAGTTCTCGGTCAAAATATATTATTTAGAGTCGGCAACTACGTACCGTACAGATTACCAACACCCAGTATGTCATGGGACTTATAATATAACTTTGCAAATGCATGAGTTCAAAAACGATTGAAAAATCTGGTGGCCTTTAAAAAGGCCGTTTTTTGAGATGATCTAGCGACGGACCCATTCGGCCTTCCCTCTGGGATACGAAGGGTCCTCCCCCGGCCCGTGAATCTTCAGATGCGTCGACTTCCACGGCCACTCCATTCTCCTTGGCAGGCGAACTCTCGTCAGCTCCAAGGAACCAACCTCCCGCAGAGTAGCCTCACCATCCTGGCGTACGAAAAATAGCAATTCGTACAGGCCGGGTTTCATCCGCCACAACCGTCGATTCTGTTCGCCATGGCGTAGTTGCCCAAGTGGAGTGTAGAAGCGCCGCTCCAGCCTCTGAAGCTTTCGCCGTGGAGTAGCCGCAACACAATCCATTACAGTGACAGGATTGCTCCTTGCCACTGGTCTCGGAGCTGGACAGTCCAAAGCGAAGTGAACACGCCTCTGCGAGGCTCCTGGACGTTGACGAGGCGGCCGGAGTGAGGATATCGGTGCTAGTGGAGCCCGTCGCTCAATCATCTCAGCGAAGATTTCTTCCACCGTAGTTTCCATCTTCTCTCCTCAGCGCAAGCAGGATGTCCTGAGCCCCACTAATCATTGGTCTCTAAGGTGCGACGCTACGTACCGTATAGGATACGCTGCAGGTCTCCTGTTGGTGCGCACTAATAACACTGACTCAGCGTTTTATTTAGTGGCCTTGAGAAAGGCCATTTTAATTATTTAATGTCCCAGTCCAAGCGCTTACCCATTTGAACAAACTATGTTGACAGAGGAACGATTAAAATTCTCGGTCAAACCATATTTGTTGAAGTCGGTAACTAAGTACCGTACCGTACAAAATACCAACAAACTTTATTGAAACCTCATGGGACTTATAATAAAACTTCATTACAGCAGGAGTAAGACTGGGGGTAAAACAAAATATATGTTTTACGCTACTGAGTGTCAAACGATTGAAATTTTTGGTGGCCTTTAAAAAGGCCGTTTTTATCAGTGTCATTGTTTACAGTGACACCCATTGGACGGTGACACGCCGACGTCGTTGCCCATCTTCCGGCTTCCCGACCTCCAAGTAGGTCTTTAATGTCTCGTACGGTGGCTCAATCACTCCATTCGGCAGGTAACTTCTAAAGACAAAGTTGCGGTGGCGCAACAAAAGCTCCCGCGAAGGCTTGTCCCATCCGAGCAGACAATAAAGTCCCGGCTGCAGTTTCCACAGGCGGTGGAGCTTGAACCCAGGGAATGCCGGTTCGAAGCTCGGCCGACGAATCTCCCTCGGCTCATCGATAACAGGGATCTGGGCCGTATAGTTCTTCTCAGGTTCCAGATCCCTCGTCTTGTCCGAGAGAATTTCTCTAAGTAAAGAGAACGGTTCCCGGGCACAAGTCGATATGTTTACCCGTCGAGGCATTACATCGACGGGTCTACTCTTTGACGCTGGTGTTGGAGCCGGGCGTTGACGAGGCTGCCCTGTCACGGACTCGCTCTTTGGGGCTGGGATTGGAGCTGGACGTTGACGAGGCTGCCGGAGTGATGACCGAGGTGTGACACTGTGGGGCCTGGAGCTGGAAAGCTGGAACGATGGTTCCCGACGAGGCATGTCAAACATCTTAGGCCGGGTCTGCTTCCTGAACATGATGCGTCCGTAACGAAAGGGTGAGCAAAAGTGAGTCGCTTAAGAACAGCGGTATACTCACTAGCACAAGCCGGCTTCTCATTGGTCAAACAGTTCAACCAATGAGGTGAGGTTATTTTCTGCTGACTCAGCGGAAAAGTTCATAAAACCGGGACGCTCGTTCCACTCGAATCATTCGGCATGCAGACACGGGACCAGTCCAGAGCAGCTCCAGAGAAGCGGGGCACAGCGGAGATCATCGGAGAGAAGCTGAACATCCACGGAGGTCTCCTAGTACCGCAATCCCTGCAGTGGTACCCCGGGCTTGGAACTTCTGTGATATAGCGAGCACCACATATGTAGGTCTCACTTGCTATCGGCCGGCATCTCTACGCTGATCTCCGCCGGGTCCCGAGGCGGAGTCAACACCTTCTGCGTCACACAAGGCCTGAGACAAGTCCCCCTGTGTGGTCAGCACTGCTCCGGGCGTTGGGTGAACAGTGCGGTGGGCAATGGATCTGGATTTCGTTAAGCTCAGCGCCGATCTCTTATTCTTCTCTGTACAATCCTTTTCTGTCTTGCATGGCTTCGCTGGTTTCCCACTAACACTAACACAATTTGTTGATTTGTACAAGTTAAACTCTGTCCCTTACCCTATTCCCATCACAACCCCAAAAACAAACCCGGGTGGTTCGCGCAGTGTGGAGTTCTGCGGTCCACCCATACCCTAAGCAGTTCAATCGGTCGGCATGGGCAAACCGCCACGAATGAACTGACCCTTCTTGACTGGTCGGCAGGGCAATCCGCCACAGTCAAGATCCTTTTTTTTAAAGTATTAAAATGACCTTGAACACGTTTGAACATGTTTGGAGAATATAAATTATAATTATTTAAAGTCCCCCTAAAACATTCATAGCGACAACTGAATAACTATTCTTTGTTACCGCGAAAGTTGTAAAATTGAGACTTATTAAAACGGCCTTTATAAAGGCCACCAAACTGAAGTTGGATAAATGACAAAGTCCATAAAATGTTGAATGCTCCTCCTGTAAAAGAAGTAACAAGATGTGAGGCTGATACTTGTAAAGGAATCGTCTAAGACTGTGAAAGTAAAAATAATTGAGACTTGTAAAAATGGCCTTTGTAAAGGCCACCAAAATGATTGATGTTAAATGACTAAGTCCTGAGAATCTGGATTGAAATGTACTTAATGTAGGTTTAGTATGATGTATGGTTGCTAGGCTGATTGACAACGAATGATATAAGTGGTGGCCTTGATAAAGGCCGTTTGTAGAAGGAGTGGAGTCCTGGATTTAGTGTGGGGGGATGGAAGCGACGACCCGAATAATTTGTCGTAGTTGTAGTTGTCGGCGTAGGCTAGCGTCGACTGTGTCCAAGTGTTGATGTTGGAGGATGAGGTGGAAGTGATCTCCGCTACTAACTTCGATAATCATCTGATCGGCGAGGTGTCGGTAGCGGTCCAAGATGTCCATGAGTTGGTTGATCTGTCGGTAAGTGAAGATGTCTCGCTTTATTAGAATCGTCGCTCTCCCCACAGGAGTAGTTGCAGCCGTCGGTCTAGTTTGGCAGAACTTGAACTGTTTCCTGCGACGTCTGTGACCCTCTTCGTCCGAATAGTCGTCGTCAGAAGAGTCAGCAGGGCGTTTGATCGGTTGTAAGTTGCGAGCCATGGTTGCGTTGCGGCTAAGATCAGGAGTGTGAATGGATCGTAACGCTTGATTCTGTGCTAAGCTGTAAATGTGGCGGGGGTTAATAGTGGAGGGGGACTCTATGGCGTGGGATTGGGAGCGTAGCAAGCCCGGGGATCTTGGGGCGCAGCCCCCAGAAAAAATCTTTATCTTATCTAAGATCTAGATCTAAGATAAGATAAGATAAGATAAGATAAGATAAGATAAGATAACACAAACTGACGTAAATGGATGGTTGGCCATTTCAAGTCGCAAACCGACTTAAATGGACGGTTGGCCATTTCAAGTCGCAAACCGACGTAACTAAACCGTTTCTTAATATAAATCCACCCGCTTTCACATTACCTCACATCCAATGACGTATGTGTATCGTCACACCAATACGTCATCGCCGTGACGTCATCACACCCTCTCGTCACACATACGTCATCACCACGTCACTCAAACGTCACTTCTGATTAAAAAACAATTATTTTTCAGCTGTCCCAGACTCCCCATATTGCCTCTACTTAGACCTGCATATCAAGTTTAAACGAAATTGATCAGTAAATAAGAGAGAAATGATAAGTTTTGTATTCCCCATAAGAATAACATTAGATAATGTGCTGCGTTTACCGCAAAACAGGGCCATATTTAGAATCGTTGTGGCCCCCGGTGGCTCACTCCAGTGAGACCCCTCTATTATTTGTTCAAAGATTAATTTGTTACAATTACAGTTTGATTACAGTTGATTTTAGACTGTTTTCATGGAGTTTCATAAAATACTTAGCTCCTCTCATTTCTTCCGCAGCTTTCATAAATATGTCAAAACTATATATTTTTCTCAACGTAGCTTACAAGAGAATCCATGTAACGGACACTAAAAGTGCTACGGAGAGCTTTTGCAAAACTCTGTTGATTTTCAGTACTGTCACGTCGTCTGATCGGCGATTAGACCTAGCGACTAGCTAATTTTTTGGATTGATTCGAGTAGTGCCAATTATTCTTGAGTTTAGAGTATTTTCGAGCGAGTATTTGCCATCAGAAATATATTGTTGTTGGTTGGTAGTTTCAAATGGTAGTGTAATGGGATTTGGATAACACATTCAAGATTTGATAGTCTAAATAACATGGTTTGTAACTAATATATAGCAATACACACGTTTGGCCAGTACAATCAGTCTAGAATATGTATTGACAAATAAAACATGGTTTTACCATTGTTTTAGGCCGATAATACACAGTCCGGTTGCTATTTTCCCAACATCGCTTGGTCTGGACTTCGCTTATAACCACTTTTTGACCGACATTGTATTTTCCGCCGTAATTTACGGCAGATATTACGCGATCCAGACGCTATCTCTGGCCGACATGTGTCGCGAAGTCAATTTCGGCCGGCTTTAAGTGGTCCGGACGCCGTTTTTGGCCGATATTAACTTTAACGTTGTCATTATCGGCCGTTATTACGTGGTCCAGTCTTCATTTTGGTCAACATTAAGTTTTACGTAGTAGGTTATAGCCGATATTACGCGGTCCGGTTGTCATTTTCACACGTTCGGTTTTTTACTTTCTCCCCCTTATACATAGTATATGGAGAAAGTATTTTTTTCGTCAAAATCTTTGAATTTGAGTTGTAAGTGGAAATATTCGTTTTGCTGCTCCCTGAACCCAAAAAAGTGATTTTAACGTGATGTCTGTGTGTGTGTCCGTCGTTCTGTCTGTCTGTCTGCATGGATGTGTACACAGAGCTACAGCCCTAACCAATGGTCCGATTTTTATGAAATTTGATATGCACGATATTTGATTTTATCCACGATATCTCCAGGTGTTTTTCCATTTTTTGAATTTTTGATTTTTAAGGGTAATTATCCCCCAAAAACCGCCAAAAAACATGAAAAATCAAGATTTCCCAAAAACAGCTCTAACGATTTTGATTAAACTTTAGTTGTTTGTAGAACTTTAGTTTTCCAACAAAATGACACCACCCGCATTTCTTTAAAAATTCAAGTTCAGAAAATACAAAACTTAATATTAAAAATTCAGTTTTTTTGATTTTTCATAAAAAAACATAAATATAAAAAATGGTACTATTCACCATTAAAAGGATCTAAAAAAACTAAATGATTTAGTATTTTGAATTACTATTCTACGATTACTGGTTGCGAAGAAAATTTAAATTTAAATTTTGCGGTAAACACAGTACGTTGTCCAATGTTATTCTTTTGGGGAATACAACAATTACTATTTCTCTCTTATTTATTGATCAATTTCGTTAAAACTTGATATGCTTGTCAAGTTAGCATTGACCAACAGAGGAAATTCAAAATTTGTTGCCCCTTAATAACCCTGAGGGGGGGGAATAGGGGGCATTTCCCCTCTTAAAACCACGTGTATAGCGATGGATTCTGTAGTGCCTCCTAAACAGGGATTTGGGAGAATATCTTTTAAAAGAACTTGTTTACCAGATTTTCTATACATTCGACCGTGCTTTGAATTCTATATTTTGTAAATTCTGTATTTTCTAAAAAGTAATTTATTCACTAAAGTTATGCTAAAAGGGAGTCTGTTTCCTGATCCCGTGTATTTTATGAACGATTCATGTTTCTCTGTCGTCTATTGCGGCCGTTACTGCACGATTTGGGGGTCGAGATCATTGGGAAACCCTCGCTTGAACTTTTCGAGTATTTTTCAAAACGTTTAGAGTTTTTCAAACAAATTTTCGAGTACACACCACTACTAGTTAATAAATAATTCCATCTCAGTCATAATTTAAAAATTAATTTATGAGGTAAAAATCGGGAAGCAGAAGTTACGTATAAATAACAATTTTTCCATAACAACATTTTTTTCTAAGTGAAAGTGTTTTTTTTTCAAATGAAAAAGACACTAAGGGAGGCCCCAAGTGAGGCTCCCTCCCAGGCCCGAGGCCCCCGGCAGCCGCCGAGTCCACCGGTAGGGAAATACGGCATACGGTCCTGCCGCAAAATGAAAATTTAAATTTTCTCCGCAACCAGCAATCGTAGAATAATAATTCAAAATACTAAATTATTTCGTTTTTGAGCTCTTTGTAATGGTGATAAGTAATCTTTTTTAAAATTTTTGTTTTTTATGAAAAATAAAAAATCTGAACTTTGGATGTTTTAAGTCTTGTGATTTCTGAACTTGAATTTTTCCAGGAATGCCGGTGGTGCCATTTTGTTGGAAACGTAAAGTTCTACAAACCTCTAAAGTTTAATCAAAATCGTTAGAGCCGATTTTGAGAAATTTGGATTTTTATGTTTTTGACGGTTTTTGAGGGATAATTACCCTTAAAAATCAAAAATTACAAAAAAAGAAAAAATGCCTGAAGATATTGTGGCTTAGTACCTACATACCAAATTTAATCACAATCGGCCAATTTGTGTGGGCTCTGGCTCTGTACACATCTAGACAGACAGACATCACGTAAAAATCACTTTTTTGGGTGTAGGGAGCACCAAAACGAATATTTACACTAACAACTCAAATTTGAAAATGTTGACGTATACATACGTCAACTCCATACTTTCTCCAAATAGGCCTACTATGTATAGGGGGAGAAAGTAAAAGGAGTGAAATAGGAGGAATGACAGCTGTTAATGAAAAAAGCCATTTTAAATGTAGAAATATAGAAAAGCCCCTCTCCACTTCACTGATTTTACTTTCTTCTTTTATTTCTTCTTTAAAATTTAAATTTTATCTCATGATACTAAAAAAATTAATTTACACCAAGCTAACTTGTACTCAGTTCACCAACAAGCAAGACAATCTATCCAGTCTATCCCAAACCTTGTGTCGTTCATTGCATGTGTTGCAGTTTGCGGCAGCGTTGGTCTGTACGTGTCTAACCTGACACCCATCTGTCTGCGGTGTCTGTGTCACGCAGCCAGCAGCTGCAACCTTACCATCGGATGCATTGATGGATTCTGCGGCCCCTTCCAGATCAATCGTCTCTACTGGCGCGACGCTGGCCACTACGTCCCTCCCGAGGATGACCCTTCTCGAGAAGGAGGTAAGTGATTGGGGACGGGTTGATAGGGAGAGTCAACAAACTTATCAAAAAGTGCAGAACTTGATGTGGACACATGGAAGTCGCAATACAGCAAAAAGCTTAATATTTCTATGTTTTGTCTTGATCACGTATAGAGAGAAAATAAATATGTGAATGTTCACTGTAGCTTGTGGAGAAACATTGCAGTTTGAAAATGGAGGATAAGACTGAGGTGAATAAGACATAATGTTTGTAAATTTTGTTCACTGATTTTTTTATAGGAGATGGTTAGGAGAAGAGATACCACAGTCAGTATTAAAATAACACACCTCTTGCATTTCATGAACTGAAGTAATGCATTTTGCATTGAGACCCATGTAAAACCAATGGGGGCTCTTGGTTATACTTGTAAATAAAATACTTGTAAGGTAGCCTAGTTGTAATATTGTTTTAACTATATTGATAAAAATACTATAATGAGGATTTAATTATCACATTGGGGATTGGCGGAGATCAAATCTGTTGCAGACCTCATGCTCTACCCGCGTACTATACACCATGCTGTTTAACTTCTTCGGTATTGTTTTCATGGTGGTGCAGGAAGTTTAAATGTATCAGTTAGGAAATTATAATCCAATTAAAATGTTGTTTCAGATGAAGGTAAGTAAATGATCCAATATCAACGTAATTAATATACTTGACTAAAACTCCCTTGGGGTGTGTAAAATTTGTGAAGGAAGATGATTTTCGTAACTGGCAATGCTCCAGATCTCAAAGAAAATCATTATTGAATTGTTTCAGGAAACAAGCAAGAAATAACATTCGGTACAGTAAGCAAAGCACTGGATATAGAAAAATGTATACTTCAAATTAGATATCCCCTAACAAAACATAACAGTGTATAAAATATCTCATTGAATGCACGTCCATTCCAGCATTCCTGGATTGTGCCATGGACTACACGTGTGCCCAGCATATCGTAGAAGAGTACTTCATCAGATATGGAACTGTAAGTACTGCGTAGATAAGGTTATTCTCGATTTACTAAAACAGGTATACCTATCAGAACAATTTACAGGGTCTGATACAAACAGAGGAACATGTAAAACATAAATCATACGAACATATAAAAGTTGTTCCTTGGGTCAAGACAAAAATATTTTATAATACAAATGTTTGTCTCTCATGCCTATAATCATCTGTGTGTATTTTTTACAAAATCCTTCACATATCCAAAATGCTTTTAGATAGAAAACTTTGAATTAAGTGTGAAAATATAAAACTACTGTATAAACTTTTGTACAAAGTTTCAAGTTAAAAACAGAACCAGTCTAAAATGGAGTTTAAAAGTTTAAATTTAAATTTCTCAACAATGTAAATTAAAACATAAATATGAAGAGTTATAAAACATGTAGATTTTCAAGCCAAATCCAACAACATCTGAATAAGAAGGTACAATGAGAAAAATCACAGTATGCCAATTTGTACAAATAAATTTAATTTTATCGTGCTTTATACAATTTATTAACCGTGATTAATATTACATTTATTATATTTAGACTAGTTTGGACATTCTATATATTTCAGATTATGCCTATTGTTTCTTTTACTGAACAATTTATTTATTGTTCTTTTTATTGAGGGTAATAGTTGTTTAATCAGTTGCAATAACAGTTAGTGCATAATCGGGAATAACAGTTAGCACACAATGGGGAGGCATACCAAAGCCCATCAGCTGGCTGGTAACTATTCTAAGAACTGTAAATGTAGGTCAAACTCTGACAATTGGTAAATTCTCCATTCCTTCGTGATAGATTAATTACTCCTATTAACTCATTGCAATAATGAAGGGAAATTTGTAGTGTACTTTCCTGTTATATAAATAAAATAGATTTGACTTGCCTGTAGCTTGCTTAAAACTCATAGAAGTAATATTTTTCACGTTATTTTTAATCAATCTTTTTTATGTAAAATTACTACCATTCTGGCCGGACACAGCTATCATGGGTTAGTGCAGGCCTACACAAAATGTGGGATCTGTTAATGTTCACTTGCTTAACATGGTCGCAAATCTTGCTGGCACAAATTTGTTTTAAAAATAAATTCTAATGTGTTTCGTGGCAACAGATGTTGCCACAATGATAAACGAAGAATAGTTATATTCTTCGTTTCAAGTATTAAATGAATACAAATGGAATCCAAGTAAAACTAAACTATTCACAACTATCTCTGAAAGTTCCTAAAATGTTTCCGTGTTGTATTAGGCATGTTTATTGTATATGTTAATTCAAGTCCCATAGGATTTTAAAATTAATTTCAATATGCCTGTGTATTAATTGTAAACTGTTATGAGTACTTACACACAACAAATGTAATTCTTTAGAAGTTGATGCATAGTTGTGCAATTTCTGACTACTTGGTAAGAACATCAGTGAGCGAATAACAGACTGTACATGTACAAACTCGTGTACAGATAAGTTTGCAGAGTTCGTAGAATAAATTATCACTTTTGAACAAAATAATTTGCCGCTGCCATTACAAACACAATTTATAAGTGAACTATTAAAAGTTTTACGTTTACTTCAGTGATATAACAGTTTTCACATTAGGAAATGACAAACTACAGGCCATCATGACATCTGTACTTTTTTGATTCAAGGTATGAAAACATGGTGTAAATTATTCTTTGCATGGTGTCCTATATACACTCTGTAGAAATGGCGAAGCTGTTTGAAAAATGTCTTGGGGTGAATCCATCCTAATAATAGTCATTATACCATTAATGAATTTAGTATAAATATACTCCCTTTATGTTTCCTTTGCATAGTTAAACCACACCTGTTATTTGTATAGGTAGAAAACAATATTACATAAAAAAATTGATATCTCATCATGTGAATAGAATTCTGTTCTAAAACTGTGAATTTAAATTTGTATTTGTTTTATACTTGTAGTTAAACGTACATTTACAACTCACAATGAGAACATAATAATCGGTGAAATCTAATAATTATTGCTAATACGAGAGACAACGTACAAGAGCGACGTCTTTGTATACCTTGATCTAAGCTCGTATTGATGATCTTGGCCTTCATGTCCTGGTGAGGTTTATCTTCCAACTTCTGCTGCATAACTCCAAAGTCCACCAGGTCGACTTGATCTTAATAAAAAACTGTCTAATCCTGTCTTTGAATAATTACTTCTTTTCCTATATTTAGGCTTCTTATATTTACAACAATATTTATCATATAAAAATCATAACTCATTTAAAAATATTGTTTTTTTCTTCTTTTGATGAGAAAATAAAGTTAAGTTCAGTATGACAACACTCAAGAACCAAATTACATTAATTTTTAGTTAATTTTAATTTCGTAAAGCAACGGTTGTCTAGCCCTCAAACTGTTATGCCGCAGGACTGCAACAGGGACGGTGTCACTGACTGCGATGACTACGCCATGCTCCACTTCAACTTGAAGGACGACTGCAGGAGTTCGCTGGACGGCACAAACTTCGGCCGCCGCTACTCCACTTGCCGACCCACCTCCGAGCCCCCAGGTTCGACACACACATTACAATTATACTCTCAAAAGTTCTAATCTTGAAAAACGTAGTAGTTGTGCATGTCGATTCCATTCATTACTTTAGTCTACCTGATCCTTATGTTGGCTTTTAAAAGCAAATTTTGTGTTAAAAAACCTTTTTAGCGAATTTCCCCTATAGGGAAGAAACTATTACCGTAGGTCTCATGGTAAGACTTAAGTCCGAGACCATGATAATTTTTTGTTTTGAGGTCCCCAGATGACAAAAACACTATTCGTTCAAATTTATATATATATGTATATATATATATGTGTGTCTGTGAATGCGATAACTTGAGTAAAAAACGTCCGATTTCAGTGAAATTTGGCTCAAATGTGTAAAATGACATTCATGACTTTAAGTTCGAAAACCAGAAAAATCGGACCATGGGAAGGAGGGTTTATGGGGGTTTTAAATTTTCCAAAAATCAGTTTTTTGCATTTTTCACCCTACAATTGTTTAAAAACTTAATTTTGGTTTTGACTATGTTATAGAGCTTAAAAAAACAAATAATATAGTATTTTGAATTATTAACCTAGGTTAAGTGGTTGCGGAGAAAATCCAAAAAAACCTACTCAAAAAATCTCCCATGTTAATGTTATGGGAAAAAGGTTTTTGGCATTTCCTCAGTTTATTTTAATTTAAACTTCATTTTTGCTTTTAGATGTCGGTTCAGATCCACAAAACAATCAATTTGGTGTTTAAATTGTGATTCTACGCCCAACTGTTGCTGAGATATTCAAAGTGCTAAACACAGTACGTTGTCCAATGTTATCCTTATGGAGAACAAATAAAATTTGATATCTCGATTATTTATGAATGTATGTTGATGAAACTTTGTATGTGGCTTCACATAGTACTGGTATATTGATATTTGCACAACAAATATATTGATTTTTTGTTGGTTATTCCCGTAGCAGCATACCTGTGTACTCAGCCTCCATATATTGGGGGTCATTAAGTAAAATGTAATGACCCCCTTAATTTTGAACATAAATTAATAAAACTTGGTATGTAGCTTCACTTGGTTGAGTTATATTCATAATTGCATAAAAACCCATTTTTTTGTTCCTTGTTGCAGCAAACCTGCTTACTCAGCCCCCATGTTATTCTTATAGAGAATAACTAAAATGTTATACAGCGCTTATTTATGATTGAATATTGATGAAACTTGGTATGTGGCTTCGCCTAGTTAAATTATATTTATATTAGCATAAAAATCAATTGTTTGTGTTCCTTGTTTCAGCAAACCTACGTACTCATTACCAATGTTATTCTTATATGTGAATATATTTTTATGAAACTTGGTACGCGGCTTTATGTGGAATCCAGACAAATATTATGCATTGGAAATTCGCTGAGTACGCAGGTTTGCTGCAACGGGGGTATTTTAGTTTCCAACTAACATTTAATTGCAATTCATGAGTAATTTAAATTAAATAAGGAAGAACTGTAGATACATAACCATCAGTTATACAGTTTACAGATTCTGTGTTCTTGGATTGGGGGTCAACAAGGCGCCATTGTAAGTGGAATTCTCAAATGTTCCTCAAACCTCCGTCTTCTGATACCTCCCTAAAACCGTTCTTAATCTGAAATAAGAATTCAGTTTATAAACATTCCTCAACGTTTGATTTATTACTGTGTGTGTTGGTATCTTAACAGAGCAAAATCAGTTCATCACCGTCCTCAGTACCCCATCAACACATATCGTTGGGCCAACGTTCGGCCATCATCGGCATTGAAGGATATGGTAGGGAAATGGTCGGTTGGTGTTAACGCGTTTGGGGCAACGAACCAATTGTTGGCTAGCCCACGTCAGATTTGCCAGTGTGGGCTAGCCAACAATTGGTTTGTTGGCCCAACCGCGTTTGGCAAATCCAACCATAGCCGACGTTGATATAGCGTATCATAGCGTTTGATGGCCCAACGTCGGCTATGATATATATATATATATATATATATATATATATATATGAATATATAATTAATAATAATATAATGGTAGGATTTGCCAACTATAGCGTTTGATGGCCCAACGTCGGCCCTTACGGCAACTATTACGCGGTTCGTTAATTTATTACGTTGATAGTGCATGGACTGATTGTCTTTTACAGCCGATATTACATGGTGCGATCATCAATTATGGTCGATGTTATACAGTGCGATCGCCATTTACGGCTGTTGTTAAGTGATCCAGCCGTCATTTACGATGGAACTAAAACCGAGAAATAAATTTAGGATGCTTTAGATCAGACAATATGCTTTAAGAGGATACCAGCGGTGTCTCTGAGTTAAGGTAATCACTCATTGGTTGGAAAGAGATGGAGCTCTACGTTGAAAAGAGACAAAGATACCTGACGCTACGTCGTTGAAAATGAAGCTACGTCGGGGTGTGTTCAGGATTTGTCCATCAAGTATTTTTCGACACACATCCCCATTAATAGTTCTGGGGGGGGCGCCAAATTCAACTCAAGCCTATAGGCGCTACACCTCTTAATCGAGCCCTGTGCTGCGATGTGTACCTGCATCGATTGGCAAACCTGGGACGCAACTACAGCAAAAATCTACCGTATTTTCATTTTTTTGTGAGCATTTAAAATGGCGCCGACGATTGAGGTCCTCACAGACTGTGAAGTCGCGCTGTGATTTATGTGTTAACGTTGTGAAAGCGGCTAAAATTCATCAGTAGATTAGCAAAGTTTATAGCAAAGTGTTGGATACCTCTAGCGTCAAGAAATGATTCGAAACCTATGACAAATTGACTTAAAAATCATCACCTTCCTCCTCGTACCACTCAAAAGAAGTCAACGCACTTCCCAAATGCTTGGTTTTGTGCACCTTAGTCTATGTTTTTGAAGCGTGATCACAACCTTGAATAATTTGTTCGTTTGGTAACAATTACATAAAAACACTAAAATAAACTCAAAAGATAACGACGAAATCGTAAACGTCTTCTCTTTCACGTATTGATCATCTTTATGCTCCAAACCTCAGGGCCATACTCAGGGAGGCGCAGGGGGGGACAACTGCCCTGGGGCCGGTGTCTAATTTACAACACTGTTGCCTAAAAAAATGTCACCAACTTGGACGGCAACAAGGGCCCACACCACCAGGCCTGCCTAGGAGCCCATGAAAGCTGAGTACGGCCCTGCCAAACTTTCAGTAACGGCAGAGGGTCGCCCACTTCATTTTTCGTCATGAACATTCATGTGGCCAACTTGAAATGTTCTAACCCATTTGAATGCCATTCTATTGCTTAATTTGTTTTTGCTTAATTTGTTTTTTCTATACAATTCACTAATCTGGCAATGAATTATAGCCGCTTTCACCGTTAACACTTAAAAGTTGAATCACAGTGCGACTTCACAGTCGGCGGGGACCTCAATCGTCGGTGCCATTTTAAATGCTCACAAATATATGAAAATCCGATCAATTGCGTCCCAGGCTTGCCAATAGATGCAGGTACACAGGGCAGCATGTAGGAATGCCAACTGCAGCACTACAACGGCGATATTCAAAAATGGTACTTACTTTAAAAACACACCTCGTACTTTCCAAATCATAAAACATAAAACTCTATAGAGTATAGAGCATAAACAAATTTACTGTCAATACCACAACCATATTACTTTATCCTGACTTAAATTATCGACTGTAAAATTGTTTTCTGAAGTCACCCTTAAACCTTCCTCAAACCTCCCTTACTTGCTCTTGCTCCTTAACAAAGCTGCTTGAGGGAGGTTTGAGGAATATTTAAGAGAACTCTGCCTTGTTTTTAAAAGTGATAAAACAAGTTTTCATAATCATAAATTTTAAAAGGATGCCTACAGTATTTTGATTTAACACTGAGGATACTGATGAAACTATGAGGTGTTTAGTCATGATCAACAGCCTCAAGCTTGTACAAAGTCATATAGTCAACTAGTAAACCCTGAAGGTGAACAAATGCCCCACTGAACTGTGGCAGCATGCAGTTGAGGCACTCTTAAGCCATTTCATATAGCTACTGAGCTAATAAACATATAGCCATGGTAAGATAACAGCAGGTTTTTATATAACACTGATTATATAAATTCACAACAATTCAGATGTACTTAGCATTTACAGCAATTATGGTAACTCGCAGACCCGGCTTGTCTAGGGATTTTTATGCACACTCATCTTTTCCTGAAGCACATACCGTAATCTTAATCTTTTAACCATTCAAACCAGTAAGTTAACCATGCATGCTACATTTATGTTTCTCTCATCTTAATGTGTATATGTACCTAAATTAATTTTGCATGTACGTATTATTGGGCCTTTTGGCACCAACTCCAAGCCAAACCGCACACTGAAAGTATATTTGAACTTTTCATGATATCTGAATTAACATTCTTGTAATTTTTAAGGTGTCTAAGCTTGAACTATCCTGTCCTATCTTCATGGAAACTCTTCTAACTTATTTATTAATCGTGAGTATAGACAATGAATTATTCTTTAAATTTGCTCATTTATATCAGTCAGGGAGAAATATATTTATCACATTCAAAGATATGTTAAATACATGTTGTCTCACAGTTTTATTTTAGAGTTCATAAAACATTAATATTATTTTGTTAGTTGTGTATGAGTGAATGATTTTTTATAGTTTTAGTTTATTTGATACAGTGTATAGTGTTTTCTTTTTATATTCAAGGGTCATCCTGGAAGTAAAGAATGTTTGCATACTGCGATGAGCACAGCTCCCCCACCACCGCAACTGCATGTGTGGCAGTACACTCACCTCCTCGCTAAAGTGTGAACTGAGTCTCGTTTATAGGCGATCACAGGTCTTGTTTCTACAGTGGTTCAAAGTGGGGACGTCAGTAAAATAGCCCTCCAAATGTCCAACATGTTATATGGTTTTTGAATACAACAAATGTTAATACCATTGAAATTTTAAGACAAACATCAAAGAAAGTTTCTGGTGAAAGTGCATACTAATGAGTCTTCAGGGAGAAACTGGTGCATCAAGTTTAACAAAGAACGATCTCATGTTCACGACAAAGATCGAGTTGCAAGTCAATACAGATGATTTGAAAAAACAAACTGAGGGAAAATGGAGAAAAACATTCTTGTAATGTTAGCACATTAAATGAATCCATTCCAGAAATTTAAAGATCCGAGTTCATTGGAATTGGCCATAAACTTTCTTTGGTATTTGTCTGCAAATTTGAATGGTTCAAAAATTATTTTTACTCAGAAACTGAGTAACACTGCGGATCTCACATTTGGCGGGATTTTTGACTGATGCCGCCTTTTTAATCGCTGTAGAAACTTGATGCCTAACAACAAGACTCGGCTCACACTTTGGTGGGGAGGTTAGTGGATTGCCACACACATAGTTGTGATGGTAGGGGAGCTCGGCTTGGCGTAATAAGCAAATGTTCTTTAATTTCTAGACGACTTTCATATTAAAATACTTTAATTGTTTTGCCTTTTACAAAAGTATATATTAGGAAGAGTGTGGACAAGTATTTTATATTCACTATCCAGAGTTAATACTTGCTTAATAATACATATTTTTATTTGTTGTTTGATTATATGCACCTTTTGGAAGTGTATTTCCACAATTCAGATTAATATGTTTCTGCATGCTTTAATTGTTAAGCTTCTTGGAAATAACCCCTGAAGTTTCTTAATGCCCAGTTACATTTGTTTTTACTCAAAATGTATAAAGGTCACGCGCACAAACTTTATACTTGAAAGAGTAAAACTTCATAACCACCCTGAAGTCCATAGGCATTTTTCTGTTTGTCTTGACCTTCCACTGTATGTAACATTCCTGGCACTGGTATATTTAAAGAGATATGCAGTTATTAATTTCACAATTTTTGGCACTTTTTAATAATTATTGGAGTAATTTCTATTTTTAAAGAGTTTATACTTCACTGTTGCAGTTACAAAAAAATTACAATTTAACACATAAATGAAATATTTTAAGTCTCAAAATTGTGTTTCTAGATACGGTGAAGAAGCATCACGGACGCGGGCACGGACACGGATGATTATGTTCCCACTGAAGATTTTTAGTTATCAAATTTTATTTATTGTTGATTTATTTACAAAGTAAAATATTAGCTTGTTATCAATTGTACTCTTCATATATTTATGCATGGGAAGTCCTCATTTGTCTATATGCAGGACTTAGGTATTTTAAGGAGACGTAAGATGTACTTCAGTGATTATTAAACAAGAATTTGACTTATTTTGATTGTGATTGCGACCATATGTAAGTTGTTGTATAACTCTTACTAGGATAAACGTATTAAAGTCCAATATAGAATAATAGTTTCTTTTGGATTTTTATCCTATATCCAAGCTAAAATCTAAAACTATTTCAGCTGACATATAAAACTACTTTTAATCTAATAGAGTATAAGATTTTCTTTATACTCTGTTTTTGTTTTATGGTATCAACCCATTCCGGGTTTCTCATTTTGTGTACACTCCAAATAGTTGATCTTTTCTTAGTTATATAGTTAATAGTTGATCTGCAGTGAGTAATCAGACAGATTTCAAACTTTTGGTGAGTGTGAATAATAAAGTAATATAAATTAGGTAGGACTAAAGATGTTTGTGTAAAATCATGATGACATATTTTTTCAACATTTTTATTTCATAATATATTTAATACAACCCTATACTACAAAGTTATACAATAAATACAGTATTTAGTATCTCATTTATTGGTAGCATTATTGTGACATTGACACTGGTGGTAGATATGTTAATTTTAGTTTTAGATATTTCATATTTTTTTAAAATTAAAACGAGTTTGCACACAGCACGCTGACGTGAGGGAAGTGAATTTCCACATAAACACCTTTTAAAAATCAAAATCAGTGTTAAAACATGCATTTATTCCAATTTTTATCGAAAATTGAAAACATTTATTTTTTGGCTGTTCTCCATTTTACCTACATAAAATGAACTCTACCTTTAGTTTTATCACTGTCCTAAAAACTTCATAAAATGTCATCATTTAAAATAGTTAAAATGTGAAATAAGGCGTCTACCACCGATATCAAAGCTCTACTTAACAAAGTTCTAAAGTTTGGCACATGCAGGGGACTATCCTTAAACTGTGATTCCCCACAATTATCTTCCTCCACTGTTAGGAACAATAGCATACAAATAATTAATTAATAGTAAAACAATAATTAACCTAATAATATGCTTCGGGTCTTAAAGTATCAAAACTTAACATTGGAAAACATTCTTTGGAGTAAAAAAGTATTCATTACTTACAAATATTATTTGTGTGTTAAGTATCGAGTTAAAGATATCTAAAAAAACTATAAATATATCACAGAGAAACAAAATTATACCTAAAAGTTGTTCTAGTAAGAAAACTAAAAAAGAAGATTGCATCGTTTTCTTTTTACATTGTTTCTTCTTACATACACACCTAGTTTCACATGTTCTAATCTTATATACTTTTACATTTTGCTCTCCTAAGTTGCTAGAGTATATCATCTGCCATATAAAAAACGTATTAAATTCTATAACACCGAGACTAGAGTACAAATGTTAGGATTAGTGTAAGGAAGATCTCCTCTTATTGCTTGGTTCCACCAGTTTCCTTTATCGTTTAAAATAGTTAAAGTAAAAGTTGTCAAAATATAAAAGTCTCCAGGAATAACTGGTTTTATATTTATATTAAATGTAGTAGTGTTTTTATTATATTACTCTTGTCAGTTTTCCTTGGTATCATATTTTATTGAACTATTATTTCTCGAAATCCAAGAGTTTTTCATTAGGATAAAGTTTATTTCTAGCAGAACTATAAAGTTCATTTAAGTTTTGACATCAAAAGAGAATGGCCAGTATAAAATTATTAAATAAATCAAAGTGTAATACACAAACACTAACACTTTAAAAAGGTACATCTTGGAAGTATTCTCCAAGATACTCTTGGTAGTAATAAATTTACAGTGACCTCACTTACTATTACATATAATACAGGCAACTATACCACTCAAGTATCAGTTAAAAACTTGTTTTAACTTGATGTGAAAGTTCTGATCTTTAGAGATTGGAGACTGTAGATATCTAACGAAAACATTATTGTACTCTGGAAAAACCAGCATTAGTGTAGTATAAAATATGTCTCCTGAAAAATAATTTTTTTTATATAAGTAAAGCAAAGATAAGAACAACAGCTTAAAAAGAGCCCAAAGTATATAGAGAAGAGAAAGTAGTTATGCGGATTGCTTTAACAGCTCATCTTTGACATCCCTTTCATTTCAAAAACTAACCTAAAATAACAAAACTGATTGCATCTTATAAAAGAGGAAACAAACAGACATATTCACAACTAGTGTTCTTCTACACAGCGATCTACAAAAGATTACAAAATATGTCGGAGTTGCCTATACTAGCGACTAGTCTAGAATGTACAATACATGTAACTGACTAAGGCCTCATCGACTTCCACATAGAAGTCTGCTAAACTTTCCAGAATGTTTCTCAAATATCAGTAATTTTTTCCAAATTTTTGAATAGCAGAAGAAAACAATATTGTTAAAATTTTAAGTTTTGTATCAATTGTTTCATGATTTTACTAAGTGTTATTTCTTCCTCACATAACTTAGCATTTGAATATGAATTTATATAATGAACAATTGGCATTATATTAGAGGTAATAACAAATATTATATTTTATAAAATTAACCTCTGTCCTTGTTAAACTTATAATTGCAGGAAATGCTTAGCTTTCAAAGAGCATGGATGAGCAATTAAATTTGTTGGTACATTTTAATACACCCAAAATGTAATTATTAATTTGATTGCACTCATCCTTCTCTGAAAATATTGCATCACGTTTTTGGTACTCATTATACAAATTATATGAAAACTTTATTTTCATTATAGTATCTACTTATGGCAGTTTCCGAACCAAAATTTTAAGGGATTAATTGCAATACACAGGTCATTATCTACAAGGTGCCCCAAAACTCTGAGAAAACAATCATTAAAAATTGAACCTTAGGAAGAGACAACAATATTTTAAAATGTAAACATACCGTCACGATGCTCAGTTTCTTATTAGTCTGTCTGTGTATTTTTTACAAAATGCTTCATATAGATCAATGTAGTAGAAACTTAAAATTTAGCATGAATTTATAAAAATTATTCAAGAAACCTTGACTCAAAATTTCAAATTTCTACCTCAAAGCATTCTTAACTTTGAAGAACTTGGTAAAAATACATACAGACAGATGGGCAAACAATAAAATAGGCACAGAATAACTATACCAGTAATTATATTGTATAACATTTTTGCCTCTACCCAAGAAATAGTTACTGATTAGTTTAGGAGTTTTGAGGCTCCCAGTGCATTTTAACAAAGCAAAATATGTTATTTAAATTTCAGAATCTCTGGTAAAAATAATATGGTATTTAAGAGTTAATTGAAACTAAGAATTATATTTTCATTTGTCATCTTCTTAAAGTAGAAATGTACACTTTTGGGTGGATTACAATAAAAACAAAATAACAAATTTTACTTTTAGTTGCATATTAAGTCGCCTCAGTGATGAATTAAGAATCAGGCAGATAGATCAAGTAAAAGTCCACAGTTTAGGTAACATAATTATTTCTATAGCAAGTTATAATGAAATTCTGCCTATCAGAAAGTGTTTGACATTTTTATTTTGTTTGGTTGTGATTGCGCTTCGTAATTTTGTTGTAGTTTGCCCTTCCTAAGCCCTTTAACCTTCTTCAACCCTTATACTTGGCATTCTAATATCTATTTTAAAATGCAATACTGTAGTTAAGTTAACTTCTTATGAAAATGTGAAAAGATAAAAAGTTAATTGACTATTAATTATTACTTTAAAATTGATTGCACGGTATTAATATGGTTATAATTATGTATATATCCGATATTTCTGCTTCCACCGTTGAATCATGTTCTTTACCAGTGTAAGATATGTCAGCCACACTTTGCTACAGAACTACAAAAAATAGACTTTGTCATGAGTTTATAACAGATGGTAAGGAACGTTGTAAACCGTGAGAAACAGGTAAAAGGATACAGACTTAAAAATCACAAAGTACTATGTACTTTTAAGTTGTTTGTGTTACAATACTAAAAGATAAAATACAAAAAGTATTCTCTACATTATGAGATAAGTACCTAACACATTTTATTATTTTTTGAACTAAGAGATGAAAGTACATTTTGAAAACTGTATTTATGATTAATTTACTAAAACAAAACTCCCTATTATCTTGCTGTCTAGTCTTCTTTGATGTGTGATTTTCTTGATTTTAAATCAAATATATGTAAGAAACTGTGTTTTTGTACATTTGGTTGAATGGACTTCTTTTGACCTTCTTTTTGCTGGTTTCTTTAGTAAATTTGGTAGTCGAGAAAGTTGTAAAAATCATCATTTATGTATTGTATATTTTACATATCTTAGTTGTAAATTCTACAGAATAAAACAAGTAATGGTTATTGTTGTTGCATGAAAATGTTTCAACCAAAGTAGAAGAAATATAAAATACTTTATTTTTATAAGTGGGATTGTGTAATTACCAACACATTTTTAAAGTATGTTATTTCTTTTGAAAAACAAAATTTACTTAACAATATTCGTCTGCATCTTTGTAACTGCTTATCACTTTGTACCTTAAAACAAATTATTATAAATTATTTCTTAACAGGTTCTTCTTTCTTTTCCTTTTTATCTGCCTTTTCTTTCTTCTCGTTCTTCTCTTTCTTAGCTTCAAGCTTAGCTTCCTTTTTTGCATTCTTCTTTTCTGCTTTTGCTTCCTTCTTAATTTCCTTTTTCTCTGCCTTAGTCAATTCTTTCTTCTCTTCCTTTGGCTTTTCTTGCTTTACTTCTTTTTTATTTTCTTTTTTATCCTCTTTCTTTTCCTTTTTGTCACTCTTTTTACTCTTCTCTTCTCTCGTTGAAGGGGTAGGGTCTCGCTCTATGTTTTCTTCATTACTTTTCTTATTGTCAATGTGTTTCTCCTCCTTATGCCTCTCCTCCTTCATCTTTGGTTTCTGACTAACAACTGGGGTCTTTTTCCTTTCGGGTTCTTTGTTTGTCGGCTTAAGGGGAGAGC
The DNA here is from genome assembly GCA_963675035.1 of Allygus modestus. Classification (NCBI taxonomy): domain Eukaryota; kingdom Metazoa; phylum Arthropoda; class Insecta; order Hemiptera; family Cicadellidae; genus Allygus; species Allygus modestus. Next base: position 216,256,590 of record OY776112.1, read on the forward strand.
GGAAGTACGTTTTATTTTTATTGTTATTGCTGACAAGTGGTGTTGTCTCCAACTGGGTCACTATTTTTTGTGCGCATCTGAAAAAGGTACAAGAATGTATATAACATGGCAAAAATTGTAAATAAATACTATAATAATTAAAGTCTCTGAAGGAGTAGTTTGGAACAGAACTTTTCGAAGTAATGCCCTTATGTATAGTTCAGTTAGAAAATGCAGGGCAATGGATGAGGTCTCGTGTAAGGGACTTAAGGCACTTTATAAATATATTGATGTTTCTAAAATTTGCATGCAAATAGTTGCTTCCATATGGAAAAACGTGAGATTTGGCTATTCTTGTGTGGAGGTTCTGTATTGTTTGCATTATAATATTGCATTGTATTATTTGTATTGTAATATTACAAATTACATTCCTCCTACTATGTAAAGTCAAATTTTACTCCTTGTAATGAAAGAGTAAAGTGCTACTTTCTCTCCATAGGGAGACGAAGAAACCCATAAGAATAATATTGACAATCTGGCACCACAGTGTAGTGGAAAACTGGCAACGCTGTAGCTATAACATGCGGAACAGAATCAGCTGATATTTCGCTGCAATAATTAACGTTCGGAGTTACGAGGTTAGTTATTACGCATTACACGACCAAAATGGACAGTGATTTTGAATGTGAATACTTATCAATACTTGTGGATTTTGGGGTGTGGGAAAAATGTTGTGTGTATTACGAGAGTAAAGTACATTGTGGAGACAAAGTTGCACTTTACTCTCCTAATTCACAAATAACTATTATTTTTACTGCATGTTTAAAGTTTGTGTTTTTACATAGATGAATAGAACTATGGCTCCTCTTGTGAAGCATGTATGTATGATAACGTGTTTTCATGTAGGGATATGGTCTAGATAATCTTATATGTTAATTCGCTAAGAAATTTTGTTTTCAGCCTACTACATCGATATTTATCAACCAATTAAAAAAAATCATCCAATTTGAACAATGAGTCATTTTAAAGTTTTTACACAGCAGATTTACAAAAAAAAAAGTAAAACTCAAAAACACTGCTTTAGTTTTTAAAATATTGCCATTTAAATAATTTATCCATGTTATTTAAATGGGAAAATATGCTTTAAGGAACTCGGCCTTAGTTTGAGAAAACCAGGTAATATGTGGTAATGGAATTTGTACCAAATCGAAGCTTAACCATTCCGATACTCCCCAAAAGTGTCAGGTTTATCACTTTCTTCCTTTAAAGTTATTAAATGGTAAAGTGTAAAGTCCTCAAATTTTCCCATGTTAATCATACCGGAGAGTATTATACTAAGAACTCGGCCTTAGCTATATTTAATTATCAGCAACACATGATAATGATGTTTTTTACATCAGTCTAGGCCCTAGAATGAGAAAATAACACCTCCAACTGTCTAACAGCCTCTAACTGGTTGGATTAAATTAGCTTCCAGAGTTTCCAAACTTCAAGTCGTGCAACCATGAGGACAGTGCCGCCTGTATTCTGGTGGTGAGACTAACCGTATTCTGGTCGAGGTGGAGCGCTCCTTCCCCGCCCGGAACTCTCGCTGGAACTCCTGGATGGGCGGCAGCCGTGGCTTCTCCTGAGGCTCTCCCCGCGGCACCTCCTTGTACTCTTGCAGGCGGTACTACAACAAGTGGTGGCGAGGTTTAAACATTTGTCAAGCTAAGGTTATTACCGTTCTGTAATTACTTTGAAATAAGTTTAGATTTGTTTCTTCAAAGGAGAAATAAAAGGTAGATTGTTTCTGATTTCAATTTTTTAATGTGAGGTAGACTGTGGATAAATAAAAAAGAAACACCTGTATAAAAAAATGCAATGTAAGTAGAAGAAGGAAAGGTCACATGCCATGGTCTAGTGCAATATGATAGGAGTGATTGTGAACGTCTCACTAGCCCAACAGTTAGCATCTTGGACTTCAGTGTAAGAGGTGACGGGTTCGATCCCTGGGGCACCCACATGCCTTTGAGAGGTTTGGACCAATGTCCTCTAGCAATGTTGTACAAAATACCACTGGTGTAGAAAAGCAAAAAAAAATAAATAAAAAATAAAAACCGAAACTATTTCATACATCGCCTTTGTTTTTTCATACATTAATAATTAGGTATAAATACAAACAAAATGAACAAAACGTTTATTCCAACATAGGTACAGCTTTTACAACTTCACTTATTTAATACAGTTATTACTCAAATCCATACTAATGTGGACAAATTAAATAGAAAATTTTAATAAGCTGTCGTGATAAAATTTGTTAAAAATATGGTCATGGGAATCAGCAGACATAGGCATCATCGGCCTGTGCGTCTGTTGTGTTGCTGTGAAATAATAAATTGACCTTCTTATTTTTAAAAGTAATAAATTTATTGAATTTGGAATAATTTAATTTTATCTTGTAATAAATTAACAGGAGAAAAAAGAGAGATAGAAATGGTTTTAAAATAAATTTGGAGTAATTAGATTATTTTTACTGAGCTTTTGATTTAACGGTGACAGTGTGCGATTTCAGAAAATATCATATTAGCTGGATGAGCTCGGTAGCGCAAAGGCTGGAGAGAGTAATCAGTGGTCAGGTCAAGGGTCGGGTCTGGAGCGCCGGTAACCTACCGTGATGGTAAGGTTGTCCACATTCAGTTTGAGTAACGTGTTAATGACACAGTTAAATATACTTAAGTAAATAATAATCACTATCTCCAGTGAAAAAAGAAAGAGAGAACAGTGATAAGGAAAGATTTCCTCAATTTCGTTTTCGCTTATGTAATGTCATCTCCAAATAGTAATGCTGTAATACGAATCGTCACCTTCATTACTACTATCATTGTCTCTATTCCACTAAAAAGTCACAGTCAAACAAATTTTATTATAACAATCACTTTCTTCAAAGGTAGGGTGCAATTAATTCATTGAGGCTATGGCATCACTTAGTGAATTTGGTCCTTTTAGTTGTAACAAGAAGCCAAAGACCACAAAGGTCAGCCAGCAAATGCCGATGTCTATGCTAATATATTATGACGATAAAAATTTTTCATAATAATTAATTGAATGAATGGTTATTTAAATCCTCCAAAAAGGTATAATAAAAGAGGGGTGGAATCCTCTCAGTAAGGGGATCCTCAACATAAACCCTTAATATAAGGGACTTAAGATGTATTATCCTTCAAAGGCTATAGAACACCCAAAGTAAGCACATCTAAAGGCGGGTAACATCAGCTGTAGTGTTCACTGTTTAGCAGTTTGTGTTGATGTCTCAGTTGTAAGCTACCTTCATGGATTGTGTCTGGGACTTGCGCAGGGAGCCGGAGACAGGCTGGCGAGGGTAGCGATACTTGTCGTACTTGTCTCCGTGGCCCGAACTGCCGCTACTGGAGTTGGTGGCGGAACTTACGGAAGACACTCCTGCAACCACCACACCCAGTAGAATACACAAGCACAAAATATAATGGACAAGTCAATATTAACAAATGTAAAATAGCAACGTTTAAAATAGTTCTGCAGCCATCGCAGGAATAGTAAACCAATACAGTCCTTTCTTTATTTTCACAATCAATAAATCTCTAGTTTATCTATATAAAAAAATCAATAAATAAAGTAGTTTAGATACCACAGCGAGAAAGACTCCAAAGTCGTCCACAATAAGTACCGGCACCATTGAATATACAGTTAGTGTCTACTCAATGCCAGTAACTAACTCAGCATCCTGTATGCAACGGACTAATGGACTATCATTATAGTCTCAATAGTGGGTAATTGTAAACTATATGGTATATAGCTAAAACAACACTTCTTTATGTGTAAAGTATATATTATCATGAATATGTCACTTAATTCAAAATGTTAAATATATTTTGTTATAAGATACAATTACAAATTTTAACACTACCCCTTAAGCATTTCCGATGATTAATCTTGAAGGTAACTTTTGTAAATCTTTACCATTCTTGAAATTTTAGTATTTGCTGTTAAATATTTTAATTAAAATCTAATTTTTGGAAAATCAAAACCTCTGATTTAAATACTTTCGTTTGAGCAATACATTTTATCAGTATTATATAAATCAAACTAAACATTAGGTAGTAATTTCATACTGGAAAAACATAACATCATTACTTCTTTCATGGCACAAAGAACTATAAATATAAACACCCCGTCACAGCAAACCTGCGTAATCAGCGAATTTCCAATGCATATGGTATGTCTTAATACCACATTGAGCCGAATACCAAGTTTCATAAAAATAAATTCACAAAAAAGCGATATATATCATTTTAATTATTCTCTATAAGAATAACATTGGGAAAGAGTACGTAGGTTTGCTGAAACAAGGAGGACAACAAATTGGTTTTTATGCAAATATAAATATAATTCAACAAGATCAAGCCACATTCCAAGTTTCATCAATATATTTCATAAATAAGCAACATATACCCTTTTGATTATTCTCTATAAAAATAACATGGGGGATGAGTATGCAGGTTTGCTGCAATAAGGAACAGAAAAAATGAGGTTTTATGCAAATATCAATATAACTCAACAAGGTGGAACCACATACCAAATTTTATTAATTTATGTTCATAATTAAGGGAGACATTACGTACTTATTCTTCATAAGAATAAACATGGGGCTGAGTATGCAGGTTTGCTGCTACAGGAATTATCAGTAAAAATTGCTTTTTTTGTGCAAATAACAATAGACCACAACCAGATGAAGCCGTATACCAAGCTCGTTAGGTTACGTTTATAAATAAGCGAGATATAATTTTTTCTTATTCTCCAGAAGAATAGCATTGGACAACGTACTGTGTTTAGTACTTTCAATATCTTTGTAACCAACTGAAGTAGAGAACAGATCACAACACCAAATTGTGTGTTTTTGAAAGCTGAATCCAATGGTGAGAACTAAAATTTGACTTTTTAAAATATTACACGTAAAAACTTCAAAAAACCCATTTTTGGGATACAAAACTGTCTGGATCTGTGTGGTTTTTGACTTTAAGTCATAAATGTTGCTTTACATGTTTGTACCAAATTTCATCAAAATCAGAATTTTTTACAAGAGTTATCGTGCTCATGGACACACATATAATATACCTCCGTCGCAGCAAACCTGTATACTCAGCGAATTTCCAAGGAATATATAAAATAAACCCCCCAAAAACCTCCCTTCGGATGGTGCGATTCGTCTGGTTTTCGAACTTGTTCAAATAAATGGTGCTTTACACATTTGTACCAAATTTTATTAAGATAAGACCTTTTTTACGAGAGTTATCGTGCTTACGGACACACACATATATATATATATATATATATATATATATATACATATATAAAAATTTGAACGAATGGTGTTTTTGGCATCTGGGGACCTCAAAATGAAAAGTTATCATGGTCTCGGGCTTAAGTCTTACCATGAGACCTACGGTAATAGCTTCTTCCCTATAGGGGAAATTCGCTATATATATAAAATAAACAACTTTTTTACTAGCAAAAAAAATATAAAATGAACTGTATGTATATATACATATATATATATATATATATACAGCTTATATATATACTATAGATATATATACAGTATATATATATATATACACAGTTTCGAACGAATGATGTTTTTGGGGTCTTGGAACCTCAAAACGAAAAGTTATCTACGGTAATAGCTTCTTCCCTATAGGGGAAATTTGCTAATAAAGCTACTTCCAAGAGTGAAAGACAAAACCCCCTCTCTAAATCAAGAAGGAGTGTTCCAAGTACCATACAGCTATAACAAAATGTATATCGGAGGGCCAGGAAGATCAATAGAAACAAGATTAAAGGAACATATTGCCGATGACAAACACAGCAGGACAAGAACACCTGCCGTCGCTGAACATAGCACAGAACTAGGTATTAAATTTGACCAAACAAAACTGATATGCAGAGAACCTATCTTCAAAAAAATTAAAATAAAAGAAACTTTGCAAATAATGAGAACCCATAAATTTAAACAGAGAGGAATATATAACATTAGCATATATAACAGAATAGTTTGTCCTGTTAAAAGAAAACAAAACTAGTTGGTTATTAGCTGAGCTGTATAATAAACCAAATAATTTTCATTTGAAGTCTCCAAAAACATCACCAAGATTTTACTTATTTATTCTCAAATTATGTATTTCAATTTTATACTTGTTTTAGCGAATTTCCCCTTTAGGGAAGAAGCTATTACCGTAGTCGGCATGGTAAGACCTAGACCCGGGACCATGATAACTTTTTGTTTTGAAGTCCCCAGACCTCAAAAACACCATTCGTTCGAAAATGTATATATATGTGTCCGTGGGTGCGATAACTCTCGTAAAAAGGTCCGATTTTGATGAAATTTTGTATAAACGTGTAAAGGAATATTTAGTTCTTTATTTAGAATAAGTTCGAAAACCAGCCATATCGCTCTATCTAAAAAGGTATTTTGGGGGGGTTTTGTACCCCAAAAATAGGTTTTTTGAACTTTTTACACATAATTTTTGAAATAGTCAAATTTTAGTTTTTACCATTGGATTCAGCTTAAAAAAAAACACAATTTTGTATTTTGAACATTCCTCTACGCCAATCGGTTACCGAGATACTGAAAGTGCTAAACACAGTACGTTGTCTAATGCTATTCTTATGGAGAATAAGAAAACAATTATATCTCGCTTCTTTATGAACGTATGCTGACGGAACTTGGTATACGGCTTTATCTGGCTGTGGTCTATTGATATTTGCTCAAAAAACAATTTTTTGCTAAAGGTTCCCGTAGCAGCAAACCTGCGTACTCAGCCCCCTAGTTATTCTTATGGAGAAATATTAAAATGCTATGTCTCCCTTAATTATGAACATAAATTAATAAAACCTTATATATGATTTCACCTAGTTGAGTTATATTGATATCTGACTAAACACCCATATAAGTCAAATCCTTATATGGGATTCGTTCCTTGTTGCAGCAAACCTGCGTACTCATCCCCCATGTTATTCTTACAGAGATTACTCAAAATGGGATATATCGCTTATTTATGAATGTATATTGATGAAAATAGGTATGTGGCTTCATCTAGTTGAGTTATATTGATATTTGTATAGAAACCAATTTGTTATGTTCCTTGTTTCAGCAAACCTATGTACTTATCCCCAATGTTTTTCTTATGGAGAATAATTAAAATTGTATATATCGCTTATTTGTAAATATATTTTTATGAAACTTGACATGCGGCTTTATGTGGTATTAAGACATGTATTATGCATTGGAAATTCGCTGAGTACGCAGGTTTGCTGCGACGGGGTATTTGTTATTTATACAGATTTAAACTATGTGTGTGTGTGTGTGTGTGTGTGTGTGTGTGTGTGTGTGTGTGTGTGTGTGTGTGTGTGTGTGTGTGTGTGTGTGTGTGTGTGTGTGTGTGTGTGTGTTTTGTGTTTGAACACTTCCACCACATGGGTATGTTCCTCACAGTGGGAAGAAAACGTTTTAAATTAAAAACAAAATATGGTGTGACCAAAAACCTAAAAGTTAGTTTGTATAGTCACTACTATAGTTTTATATTATATAATACTGAGAATTATGTCTTGCAAAAATGTAAGAAGTAAAATCATTCAATTCTACTAAAAAATTACTTATCTTCAAAACCAATAATCATTAAATTCTATGTAGTTCACTCAGTATACACCACCCATAAAAGATACTAATACAGTATAAACTTATATATACTATATACAATATAACTCATATACTCTTTCAGTATAAATGATTACGAATAGTACAAATTATGAAATAGTACCTGGTGGCCGAGCTTTGCTCAGGGGAAGGTCACTCAGTTTGTTTAGATGACTTGGAGTAAATATTTCACCACTTCTCCCTACTGATAATCAGATTTTTATAACTCATTTGCCTCGTTTCTACATTTTTAAGGTCAATCCAGTTGCTATTTATAGCTCAATGCCCCTTTGATTTATTATACTACTCTATATAAGTAATCGTCACTCAAATCTTTTAATCTCTACTCTCAGTAAACCTATGTTAATAATCATAAACAACATGAGTATTACTTTGACAGTTCCCTGATTGATTATGAACAGCTTACAGTTCTTTTGTTTTGATTTAAAACTCCATAAGCCCAATTTTAATTTTTTTAACTTTTCATTTTAGTTATTTACATTACTTGATTTTTCATGGGGATGAGGCCTGTCTAAAACTTATTTTTATCCCAGAAATTAGTTATTTTGAAGATTTGAAGGAAATCGTTGGAGCCGTTTTTGAGATCAGTGTCGTAAGCAAGCAAGCAAACCTTACTCATATTAGAGTATAGGATAGGATAGGATTATTTATGTATCGTGGAAAGGAAATACTTTAAAAGAGTTCTTTATAAGCAGTCATTTTGGTGATTTATTCCACCTATCATTGACTAAAATATGTATAGCTAAAATTAAAATATTGAAAATAAATAGAGATATCCCCTTGAAATCTCTACCAATATATAAAGACTTAATTTGACAATCAGAAATTTGTTTATGACTTCTATTACTGTCCCTCCCCTATACAGAGGTTCCTTTATGTCTTGCGCTCATGAACTTGCCCAGCTTGTGCTGTGTATCGATGCACTTCAGAGTGTTGTACATCACGTCTGAACTCTAACCTTTCAACTTTGCCAGCGAAATATTGATTATATAGTAATCCTCTCAGAGCAACAAATAAAGCTTTCATGTACTTGAAACTTTGGAAGTTATATTTAAGTCCTTTGATAAAACTGGTTCAATTTTCAAAATTAATAAAAATCTGGAACTTAAAAATACCTTTCTGTAATGGTTTTTAATTAGTACACCATATCTTAGAACCACTTAAGGTGCTGGCTCGAAACTTGGCTCGTGCATTATGCTAATTAGAATTGATTTTGTTGTTTGTAGCTTTAACCGTTTCAAAATGGTGGTCATTTCAATTATTTAAAGCTTAGGATCTTGAAAACAAATTATTGAGTAACTGATCTACATATTAACAAAGTGTAAAATATAACCAAAAAGAGTTGTATAACGATTGTTAAGATTACTGTAGCATTAATTGTTATGAAACAATGTTTAAAAATTTAATTGTTATGAAACTTGGTAATTGGCTTGAAGTAGTAATGGGGTACATTTTGGAAATCCACTGAATACACAGGTTTGCAGTGACAGGAGTTTCAGAATTAACAGTTCATTTACTGAGTGATTCAGACAGATTTTTCATTGTAATGTAAGTATAACAAGGGTTTCAATTTTACATTTGTGTCATTTATAATTGAAGATAATTGGCACAATAGTCCACGTATAGTTTATATGTCAGACAATATATAATTATTGTTTATTAAATAAAGAGTACTGATTGATTAAGTCAGACTGAGTATTCAGACACCCTGTGCATTAAATGTTGCATTTAGCCGGTTGTGCATTTAAAAAAAATGTGTCATCAATTCATCCAAAGTATCAAGAACTTATTGTAACACATTACGTGAAATTTGTCCAGTTAATGACATGCCTTAATCTATTAAACTACAATGGTAAAATTTGTAGCAACCTTCGACAATATTGCAAGGTTTATAGCTAGATAGTCAGCTACGGAACTGTTTAGCAAGTGAAATCCAGGCTAATCAGGCAGACTGGCCGTAATTACTTGTGTAATAGGCTAATTCTGTATACATAGCCTTGGGCAGAATATTAGTTACACCTTACAGTCATTATACATGCATGACCGAGACATATTTGCAATATGAACAGGCAGGTTCTTAAAATGATAGTTGAGAAAATTGCTTGCATAGCATATCAGCAGTTTGCAGTGGGAAAATCGTTATACAGCTTTTAATAGATTTTTGAAATTTTTCTTCCTAAACCTCAAATCTTTTCAAATTTAACTTTTTTCAGTAATCATGTTTTTAGTTCAGGCTTAATACTTGTCTAGAGAGACTGGAAGGTTAATCTAAATAGAAATTTTGATTTTTGCACCGATTTTTGCACTAGTAATATCTGTATAACAATTTAATATTTTAATAAATGATGTATTTATTTGTAAATAAATAGTTTGAAAAAATATGAAATTGGAACTAATTAAAAACATTATGAATATGTTCAATATTACAATAAAGTTATAAGAAACAAAATTATAGATGTTGTTACTCATCCCCAATTCTGCAAAATAACATAGATCTATCATAATTATATGATTGAACGGCCACATACCTATTAAAATATTTTAATATTGATATTTATTATTTATTGCTGTATTAGTGTAACTTTTGCACTGATTTTAATTACATTTATATACAGTATAAATCAATGACCAAAGAATAACATAGACTGGCAATCCCTATCCACTACACATTACTGTAGTTGAAGCTGGCCCACACCACTCAGAGGCTTAAACGTCTCAGCCAATGGCCGCTACTGGCACAAATTTTAATTCGCCACGATTATTAACAACCGTCTAAACATACAGTTACAATTAAGATAAAATCTTAGTTTTTTGTGAAATTGAATAAAACAGTATGATAATGGCAATGGGTCAAATTGGAATGAAAAATAAAATATTTGAACAATTTAAACGAAGGAAAATGTTACTCATAATGTCAATAAAAATAGTCTAATTGTTATGAATAATACAACTATGTATATATTTGTTTAAAGAGGTAGCATGGCAGCCTCTTCTTGCCTTACCTTGCCTGGCCACGTAGGCTATAGATCTGTGCGAGGAATGTATCCAGCAAAGCAAGGGGAGAGCCGTTACAGTACGAGCCCCCCTCCATTACAGCAGGAGTTGTTTGTAATATTTTTAAATAAAAAATAATTTAAGTTATTTAACAAAAATAACATTGTTACTTTATGTTTTGAAATCTTTTAATTTAATTTAATTAATAGTAGCGCAGAGGAATCTTAATTATTCATCAACCAATCAATTTAAATTTGTATTTTATACCTTTTTTCATTATATATTAGATATGAAATTATCTTGGTGACTAAAATGTATTGTTCATCATTATAATATTTTATTTTTGTTTGAAGACAGTTTGAATACAACACAAATTTGGATGATTCATGTTTGTTTTTAACAATTGGTTATTCAACTGCAATTGTTGTTTTCAAGAAATTTTCAAAATTTTCCAAAGTAAGATTTTTTTATTAGATCATTCAACATTTTACTAAGTAGGTGTAAACAAAACCATTTATTAGACTTTATCACTTTTGTGAATGTTAATTTAGTAATTCCAAGGCCAAAGACCAAATATGTGTGAAGGTCAAAGATCGATTTGGTTTCCACATAAAGTGGATCTCTTAGACTTCCTGACCTAATAACACTTTCCTGATTTAGATCAATATAATTTATAAAGTGTCTGGCTCAATGCTGCCTGCAAAAGGATGGAAGGACTGCCTGTACCTGACAAGGAGGAAGAGCCTGAGGCCATGGAGTACAGAGACTCGGAGTTGGGCACGACCATGCTGTACTGGCTGGCCGACGGGACGACCCACGTCTTGCCTCCGACACTGCGAACAGTAGACGCTAGTTAGTAACGGCACTGGTTGAAACTTGCTTTACTGATTTACTCAAAACAACCAAATTACTCAGCTGCTATCCCCTTCAATACTGTCTGTCACACTTACCGTGATACACAGGTACTTCACTGTCGGTAGGGAATGTGTTAACCCCTTCAATACCGGCTGTCACACTCACCATGATACACAGATGTCTCAGGGTTGGTATGGAATGTGTCAGGGTTAAAAGTTAAAAGCTATAAATGGATGTCCTTACGAAAACTGCAAAAGCTAATGGGATCTTTATTTGTTACCCAAGAACCTAGAATGAGTTAATATATGTCATAGTTCATAAAAGAGCGGAGTCCTAAGAGAAGAATAAGATTGGTTAATAAAATACATGTAGATACACATTAGATGGAGGTAGACTAGTTAAATATTTTGTTCTACAAAGAGAGTACAAAAAATACCCTTCATGAATAAAAAATATGGTTGAAACCATTTGGTTAGCTAAAAAATTAAACTATTTTTGGAGCCTAATTTGATAATGTAAAATCATATACAAATGATGATGTTTCTTGTCCTATTTATTGGTCTAAAAGAGTCAGTCGACTCAATTTTTTGATTAGGCTTCACACACAAAATCAGATGAAGCAATTGTAAAAAACTGTTGATTGCACTAGCATGGTTTTTACATTATTAATGTTGCCGGTTATAAATTAGCTGCTATTAAACAAATTAAAATTCAAAATTCATTGATAAATTACTTTTTCGAGAAGAGAAGTGAATTTGGAATTGCTCTAATGCAGAAAGATGGAAAAGGTCACAATATCTTTCACAACTGGAGTCATCTCAACCGACGTTTCCAACGCCCACCTGTATCCGGACGCAGACGACGGCAGAACCCACGACTGGCTGGAGGACTGCTTCAGGCGCAGGATCTTGGCGCGGCAGATGACACAGCGAAGCGGCAGCAGGCGCTGGGACACTGCCATCTGTATCGTCTTGACGAAGCACTTGCGGCAGACGACGCGGTGGCCACAAGGCGAGGTCTGCATGGTGGCCTTGGCGTTGACACAGATGACACACTGCAACAGAGTGCACAACTCGTATTGTACTAATCAGTAAAGCTCGGAACTAATCGTATTGCACTAATGTGGCGTAATATTGATCCGGATATCGAAAAAAATAATCCGGTAGTCTGCGCCTGCAATCTTGATGCTGAAAATTGTGTGGAAAGTTTGTAAAACACAATACACATGAGAATTTCGTAGGCGTTTAACACGTACAGTAATGTATAGCGGTTGCGTCTGAGACTTAGAAGGCGCTAGCGCGGGAGAAAATCTCATTTTGACTGTAATGTACAGTTTCTTTTTATTTCAGACAACCTCGTCCGGATAATCCAGGATCCGGATGTTTCGGGTCCGGATAATCCGAGGTATACTGTAATCCACTTCTCTGTCCTATGAGGTAGAGGCCTGAAGGTGGATTTTTTCAAAACTTCAAAAGGCCCAGGCCAGAGCTTTTGGTTGATGCAATACTAAAGATGTATTACAAATAGTGGTTTTAGAGGGTAAAATTGCTGAGCAAAAAATTAAGAAATAATTTGAGTAATATAATAATAATAATAAGATCTATATTCAAACCCACGATAAAACTACTGAAACGTATCTGTACAATTTATAATAACTGATTTCAATGATAACAGAGATAAGATAACCTAGATTAGACAACGAATTAAATTATATTCAAGAAAGCAAAATCAATATTTATGAGAACACAGTCCTATACTATAAAAAAACATACAATAAAATAATTTGAAGAGTTTAGAATATGGTCGGAGCAAAAGGGACTGACTATACACAGAGGGTTTGGACGGTATTCGTCCAGGAATTTTGAAAAAATATGAAACATGATGGTAAAATGTTAACTATTATTGCATTGGCAGCTTTAAAATGTCTAGTACTGAAAAGCCACTAAGTTAAGTAAATTCATAATTAGTATTCCTGAATTTACAAGTTAATTTTATAATAAAATGTTGTCTTACAAATTTACTTTATTTATACTATAATATTAATTTATACTGCATTATAATTCTCCCGAGGACTTTTATTTCAAATAAATTTATCGAAACTAAACGAATTTATTAAAAAACTAAATCCTCCAAGATTTCATCATTTAGAATCTTCTTTGAAAGTTTGAGGTATATCTGCGAACGCGTTAACGAGTTACAATTAACGATTAACGGTTGCACATTCACAAAAACCACTTTCTCACCGCTCGCCAGCGCCAGTGCAATTGACTTTGTCGCATACACGTTTATTTCGTCGATTCAAATAAATATAAATATTCATTGCCACACAATACTATTAACATTAGTTTCTGTGCAGTTCTGGTTGACTCTATGTGATTACATAGTTTAATTACTTTTAATCATTAGTTTATCAAGCCGAGGCAGTGTCTAGGGAAAGGCAACTGCGTTCGACTTTTAATATACAGTTAAATTGACACTGTTGCTTTTATTTGCAGTTGTAAAGAATAAGAATTCAGTATTGAAAGGGTCATTATGTTATCAACACGTGACGCCTGCGAGAGCCTACTTACATCCAAAAATAAATAAAATGAATGCCTAAATATATAACAATCGTATTACTTTAGTTTACTTGCTGCAATTATTGTTAGTTGTATATTAGTTTATGACGACTAAATTCCAGAGTTATATTGTTTCTGCCTTTTATCAAAATAATTACAAATATATGTCTGCGACCCTAGCTCAGTGTTACGGGAACAATTGGAACTATTTGTGTCTGTACTGCATTATCGACTGTCACTTTTAAGGGAATACGAGTGAGTAGTACAGGGTGTTTATAAAAAAACTTTACAACTTCAAACAAACATAAAACCTTAATTTTTTCACGTAAAGTTATAAAATTACAACCAAAATATAAGAAATTTTCTCAAGTTTTGTGACATATTAAGTAGTTTACCTAAATTCAATATGTTTCCCATTATTTGCACGCAAAATAATCAAATCTACATTTCAGTTCGGCCCAATCACAACGGTAACTATGATCATCGATTTCAGCAAACGCTCCCCTGATTCGTTCTCTCAGTTCTTCTTTGACGTTTACCTTATTGGCATACACATTTTTGCAATTATTCTAACTGGGGTTCCCAAAAAAAATTATTTCTTGATCGAAGTCTCCATTGAACTTCAGAATTTCTTTCAATGTGCTTTAACACACTGTTCTTTAGCATGAGCGTCCATTGCGATTTTAATGAGACTTTTCAATTATTTGTTTTTGTTTACCAGGCAACAATATAAACGAATCAGCTGATTAAACTGCCTGCTGATTAAAACTTTTTGAGCCACTCTTTCATGTGGTGGCATTAGGAAACTTGTATGTCCCATGGAACATGAATGGGAGAACATTAAAGTTGTAAAGTTTTTTTATAAACGCCCTGTATAGTACCAATAATACCGTACATGATGAGGTTAGACCACAGAGATGTAAATATGTATGACCTAAAGTAGGCCTAATTTTGTTTTCCCTCGATCAAATAATGTGTTAAGACCTTAGATTAAAAAAGAAAAGAAAAGAAATCAATCGTTCGAATTTGAAAATTATCCATAACTACGTGGAATTTAAGGATGAAACGTCCGATAAATTACAGATTAAATTAAAGGACCGTATTACCATTAACTATTAACTGACTATAGAGATTGAAGTATCTATAGTCAATGGTATTACCCTTTATAACTTTTAAAATCTGAAGGATCCATATAATAGGAGGGCTTTTAACACTAAACTTTCTTTTACACAACAAATGCTCTCAAAAATTATTTTTAAGACCGGTTTTGGCGAATTTCTTCCATAGGGAAGAAGATTTTCTTATCCCTATATACGACACCATGAGACATAGTCCGGGACCATGATAGATTTTCGTATT
Source organism: Allygus modestus (assembly GCA_963675035.1). Lineage (NCBI taxonomy): Eukaryota > Metazoa > Arthropoda > Insecta > Hemiptera > Cicadellidae > Allygus > Allygus modestus. Next base: position 216,272,067 of record OY776112.1, read on the forward strand.
TAGGTCCCAGATGCTAAAAATACCATTTGTTTACAATTGATATTTATATGTGACCGTGGGCGTGATAACTTTCGTATAAAAGGCTCGATCTTGATGACATTTTGTACAAACATGTAAAGACATTTTTATGACTTTAGTTCAAAATCCAGACTAATCACCAGGTGTTTTTATTATTGTGTATAGGAATCAATGCATTTTTATTGCGATAAGCTTAAAAAAGTGTTTTGAATTATTGCTCTACGTCTAGATTTTCAAAGTACTATACACAGTACGTTGCCCATTACTATTGATTGTGTATTTATTTATGGAGGATAAGTAGCATTTTATATCTCGCTTACTCATAAAAATGCATATAGATAAAGATCTATTAAAGGTATAAGATCTATTATAGGTGGTCCACAGAAATGGCCTATTAACTTTTTTAAAACATAATGAAACAATTATTGATAACACTACAACTTTCTTTTAAACGAGCAAAAGTAATATAATAATTTAAATTACATCACATTATATTTTGTCATCTTCCATAAAACAGTGTAACTTCCAGCGCTACAGTTTAGTACAAATATAGTGTTTCTCTGTTAGAAGGCACTTATAAGCCGTGGCAGAAAATGTACCACGACACCCTGTACTTATACAAAACCTTATAGGGACCACGGATCGTAAAAAAATCATTTTTTAGCGAATTTCCCCTATAGGGAAGAAGCTATTACCGTAGGTCTCATGGTAAGACTTAAGCCCGAGACCATGATAACTTTTCATTTTGAGGTCCCCAGATGCCAAAAACACCATTCGTTCAAATTTTTATATATGTATATATATATATATATATATATATATATATATATATATATATATATATTTATATATATATATGTGTCCGTAAGCACGATAACTCTCGTAAAAAAGGTCCGATCTTAATGAAATTTGGTACAAATGTGTAAAGTACCATTTATTTGAACGAGTTCGAAAACCAGATGAATCGCACCACCCGAAGGGGGGTTTTTGGGGGGTTTTGTACCCCAAAAATGTGTTTTTGGGGTTTTAACATGTAATTTTAATTTAAATCAAGTTTTAATTTATACCATTGGATTCAGCTTAAAAAAACAAACAATTTGGTATTTTCATCATTGCTCTACGTCAATTGGTTACCGAGATATTGAAAGTGCTAAACACAGTACGTTGTCTAATGTTATTCTTATGGAGAAAATGAAAAATTGTATATCTCGCTTATTTATGAACATAAACTGGCGAAATTTGGTATATGGCTTGATCTGGTTGTGGTTTATTGTTGTTTGCACAAAAAAACAATTTTTCGCCTATGGTTCCTGTAGCAGCAAACCTAGGTACTTGGTCCCCATGTTATTCTTATGGAAAATACTTAAAATGTTATATATCGCTTATTTATGAATGTATATGGATGAAACTTAGTATGTGACTTCACTAAGATGAGTTCTATTGATATTTGCATAAAAACCCATTATTTTGTGTGCCTTGTTGCAGCAAACCTGCATACTCATCTCCAATGTTATTCTTATGGAGAATAATTAATATTTTTAATATTGCTTGTTTGTGAATACATTTCTTATGAATCCTGTTAAGTGTTTTAATGTGTTATGTTATCTTATGTGTTATTCATTGGAAATTCGCTGAGTATGCAGGTTTGCTGCTACGGGGGTCTACTGTATATCCCAAGTAGTGAGGAAATGTCTGTTCAAGAACCAAAATTCATGAAAAACACTGTCTGTTCTGGACATTACCCATTACCCATTACCCTACTGAATTCATTTACAATTAAAATTCCCAGTTCGGACTTTTAATTTGTTTATAAAAATATCGGTTTTTAAAACTATTTTTAAACTTTTCTTTCCTAGCGGGTTTAACACACAGCTGAACAAAGCGATGTTTAATTTAAACTCGACCATTCAGCTTTTCATTTTTCAAAACACAAACATCGGTGGAGGTATTTTGTTATATTATTTTGCGCAAATTTCCCTTGCACACAACAGTCAACTCTGAACTACATCTTTTTTAAATATACTACAATTTTAATATATAGTACAAATAAATTTAACACATTAACACTTTAGTTAATAATTTATTAAATAAAAAGCTTTATAAAATACCACGTTTTTAAAATGGACCAAAAAATATAAAATAATCCATCCTATCCCTATACAGACTGTCTTTAAATCTGTGATTGTGAATAGTCTATTTCGTAGCTATACAAATACGTATAAGATTTAAAACGAAAAACGTGGGGAGCAAGCAATAGATAATTTACGATTATCTTCAACTATTGAATTATGAGCTATTTTTTATCTCAATTAGGAATTGTAGATATAAATTAAACGAACTGATGTACTGTTGTGAACCTGTTGCCTTCCTACCGACACGACAGCATGCGCCCCAAGGGCCCCGAACTGATGTACTGTTGTGAACCTGTTGTATACCTACCGACACGACAGCATGCGCCCCACGGGACCCAAACTGATGTACTGTTGTGAACCTGTTGCCTTCCTACCGACACGACAACATGCGCCCCACGGGCTCCGAACTGATGTACTGTTGTGAACCTGTTGTTTACCTACCAACACGACAGCATGCGCCCCACGGGCCCTAACTGATGTACTGTTGTGAACCTGTTGCCTTCCTACCGACACGACAACATGCGCCCCACGGGCCCCGAACTGATGTACTGTTGTGAACCTGTTGCCTTCCTACCGACACGACAACATGCGCCCCACGGGCTCCGAACTGATATACTGTTGTGAACCTGTTGTTTACCTACCGACGCGACAGCATGCGCCCCACGGGCCCCGAACTGATGTACTGTTGTGAACCTGTTGCCTTCCTACCGACACGACAACATGCGCCCCACGGGCTCCGAACTGATGTACTGTTGTGAACCTGTAGATTTCCAACCGACGCGACAGAATGCACCCCACGGCCCCGAACTGATGTACTGTTGTGAACCTGTTGCCTTCCTACCGAAACGACAGCATGCGCCCCACGGGCTCCGAACTGATGTACTGTTGTGAACCTGTAGATTTCCTACCGACGCGACAGCATGCGCCCCAAGGCCCCGAACTGATGTACTGTTGTGAACCTGTTGCCTTCCTACCGACACGACAACATGCGCCCCACGGGCTCCGAACTGATGTACTGTTGTGAACCTGTTGTTTACCTACCGACACGAGAGCATGCGCCCCACGGGCCCCGAACTGATGTACTGTTGTGAACCTGTTGCCTTCCTACCGACACGACAACATGCGCCCCACGGGCCCCGAACTGATGTACTGTTGTGAACCTGTTGCCTTCCTACCGACACGACAGCATGCGCCCCACGGGCCCCGAACTGATGTACTGTTGTGAACCTGTTGCCTTCCTACCGACACGACAGCATGCGCCCCACGGGCTCCGAACTGATGTACTGTTGTGAACCTGTTGTTTACCTACCGACGCGACAGCATGCGCCCCACGGGCCCCGAACTGATGTACTGTTGTGAACCTGTTGCCTTCCTACCGACACGACAACATGCGCCCCACGGGCTCCGAACTGATGTACTGTTGTGAACCTGTTGTTTACCTACCGACGCGACAGCATGCGCCCCACGGGCCCCGAACTGATGTACTGTTGTGAACCTGTTGCCTTCCTACCGACACGACAACATGCGCCCCACGGGCTCCGAACTGATGTACTGTTGTGAACCTGTTGTTTACCTACCAACGCGACAGCATGCGCCCCACGGGCCCCGAACTGATGTACTGTAGTGAACCTGTTGCCTTCCTACCGACACGACAACATGCGCCCCACGGGCTCCGAACTGATGTACTGTTGTGAACCTGTAGATTTCCTACCGACGCGACAGAATGCACCCCACGGCCCCGAACTGATGTACTGTTGTGAACCTGTTGCCTTCCTACCGACGCGACAGCATGCGCCCCACGGGCCCCGAACTGATGTACTGTTTTGAACCTGTTGCCTTCCTACCGACACGACAACATGCGCCCCAGGGCTCCGAACTGATGTACTGTTGTGAACCTGTAGATTTCCTACCGACGCGACAGAATGCACCCCACGGCCCCGAACTGATGTACTGTTGTGAACCTGTTGCCTTCCTACCGACACGACAGCATGCGCCCCACGGGCTCCGAACTGATGTACTGTTGTGAACCTGTAGATTTCCTACCGACGCGACAGCATGCGCCCCAAGGCCCCGAACTGATGTACTGTTGTGAACCTGTTGCCTTCCTACCGACGCGACAGCATGCGCCCCACGGCCCCGAACTGATGTACTGTCTTGAACCTGTTGTTTTCCTACCGACGCGACAGCATGCGCCCCACGGGCCCCGAACTGATTTACTGTTGAGAACCTGTTGTTTACCTACCGACGCGACAGCATGCGCCCCACGGGCCCCGAACTGATTTACTGTTGTGAACCTGTTGCTTTCCTACCGATGCGACAGCATGCGCCCCACGGTCCTGAACTGATTTACTGTTGAGAACCTGTTGTTTACTTACCGATGCGACAGCATGCGCCCCACGGGCACCGAACTGATGTACTGTTGTGAACGTGTTGTTTACCTACCGACGCGACAGCATGCGCCCCACGGGCCCCGAACTGATTTACTGTTGAGAACCTGTTGTTTACCTACCGATTCGACATCATGCGCCCCAAGGGCCCCGAACTGATTTACTGTTGAGAACCTGTTGTTTACCTACCGATGCGACAGCATACGCCCACCGGCCCCGAACTGATGTACTGTTGTGAACCTGTTGTTTACCTACCGACGCGACAGCATGCGCCCCACGGGCCCCGAACTGATTTACTGTTGTGAAGCTGTTGTTTACCTACCGACGCGACAGCATGCGCCCCACGGGCCCCGAACTGATTTACTGTTGTGAACCTGTTGCTTTCCTACCGATGCGACAGCATGCGCCCCACGGTCCTGAACTGATTTACTGTTGAGAACCTGTTGTTTACCTACCGATGCGACAGCATGCGCCCCACGGGCACCGAACTGATGTACTGTTGTGAACGTGTTGTTTACCTACCGACGCGACAGCATGCGCCCCACGGGCCCCGAACTGATTTACTGTTGAGAACCTGTTGTTTACCTACCGATGCGACATCATGCGCCCCAAGGGCCCCGAACTGATTTACTGTTGAGAACGTGTTGTTTACCTACCGATGCGACAGCATACGCCCACCGGCCCCGAACTGATGTACTGTTGTGAACCTGTTGTTTACCTACCGACGCGACAGCATGCGCCCCACGGGCCCCGAACTGATTTACTGTTGTGAAGCTGTTGTTTTCCTACCGATGCGACAACATGCGCCCCACGGGCACCGAACTGATTTACTGTTGAGAACCTGTTGTTTTCCTACGCACGCGACAGCATGCGCCCTACGGGCCCCGAACTGATGTACTGTTGAGAACCTGTTGTTTTCCTACCGATGCGACAGCATGCGCCCCACGGGCACCGAACTGATGTACTGTTGTGAACCTGTTGTTTACCTACCAACGCGACAGCATGCGCCCCAGGGCCCCGAACTGATGTACTGTTGTGAACCTGTTGTTTTCATACCGATGCGACAACATGCGCACCACGGGAACGAAATGATTTACTGTTGAGGACCTGTTGTTTACCTACCGATGCGACAGCATGCGCCCCACGGGCACCGAACTGATGTACTGTTGTGAACCTGTTGTTTACCTACCGACAGGACAGCATGCGCCCCACGGGCCCCGAACTGATGTACTGTTGTGAACCTGTTGTTTACCTACCAACACGACAGCATGCGCCCCACGGGCCCCGAACTGATGTACTGTTGTGAACCTGTTGTTTACCTACCTACACGACAGCATGCGCCCCACGGGCCTCGAACTGATGTACTATTGAGAACCTGTTGTTTACCTACCGACACGACAGCATGCGCCCCACGGGCCCCGAACTGATGTACTGTTGTGAACCTGTTGTTTACCTACCGACACGAGAGCATGCGCCCCACGGGCCCCGAACTGATGTACTGTTGTGAACCTGTTGCCTTCCTACCGACACGACAACATGCGCCCCACGGGCCCCGAACTGATGTACTGTTGTGAACCTGTCCTTCCTACCGACACGAACACATGCGCCCCACGGGCTCCGAACTATGTACTGTTGTGAACCTGTAGATTTCCTACCGACGCGACAGAATGCACCCCACGGCCCCGAACTGATGTACTGGTGTGAACCTGTTGCCTTCCTACCGACACGACAGCATGCGCCCCACGGGCTCCGAACTGATGTACTGTTGTGAACCTGTAGATTTCCTACCGACGCGACAGCATGCGCCCCAAGGCCCCGAACTGATGTACTGTTGTGAACCTGTTGCGACAGCATGCGCCCAACGGGCTCCGAACTGATGTACTTTTGTGAACCTGTAGATTTCCTACCGAAGCGAAAGCATGCACCCCACGGGCCCCATTCTGATGTACTGTTGTGAACCTGTAGATTTCCTACCGACGCGACAGCATGCGCCCCACGAGCCCCGAACTAATGTACTGTTGTGAACCTGTAGATTTCCAACCCACGTGACAGTATGCGCCCAACGAGCCCCGAACTGATGTACTGTTGTGAACCTGTAGATTTCCTACCGACGCGACAGCATGCGCCCCACGGGCTCCGAACTAATTTACTGTTGTGAACCTGTTGCCTTCCTACCGACGCGACAGCATGCGCCCCACGGGCCCCGAACTGATGTACTGTTGTGAACCTGTTGCCTTCCTACCGACGCGACAGCATGCGCCCCACGGGCCCCGAACTGATGTACTGTTGTGAATCTGTTGCCTTCCTACCGACACGACAACATGCGCCCCACGGGCTCCGAACTGATGTACTGTTGTGAACCTGTAGATTTCCTACCGACGCGACAGAATGCACCCCACGGCCCCGAACTGATGTACTGTTGTGAACCTGTTGCCTTCCTACCGACACGACAACATGCGCCCCACGGGCTCCGAACTGATGTACTGTTGTGAACCTGTTGCCTTCCTACCGACACGACAGCATGCGCCCCACGGGCTCCGAACTAATGTACTGTTGTGAACCTGTAGATTTCCTACCGACTCGACAGCATGCGCCCCAAGGCCCCGAACTGATGTACTGTTGTGAACCTGTTGCCTTCCTACCGACACGACAACATGCGCCCCACGGGCTCCGAACTGATGTACTGTTGTGAACCTAATGTTTACCTACCGACACGAGAGCATGCGCCCCACGGGCCCCGAACTGATGTACTGTTGTGAACCTGTTGCCTTCCTACCGACACGACAGCATGCGCCACACGGGCCCCGAACTGATGTACTGTTGTGAACCTGTTGCCTTCCTACCGACACGACAGCATGCGCCCCACGGGCTCCGAACTGATGTACTGTTGTGAACCTGTTGTTTACCTACCGACGCGACAGCATGCGCCCCACGGGCCCCGAACTGATGTACTGTTGTGACCCTGTTGCCTTCCTACCGACACGACAACATGCGCCCCACGGGCTCCGAACTGATGTACTGTTGTGAACCTGTTGTTTACCTACCGACGCGACAGCATGCGCCCCACGGGCCCCGAACTGATGTACTGTTGTGAACCTGTTGCCTTCCTACCGACACGACAACATGCGCCCCACGGCCTCCGAACTGATGTACTGTTGTGAACCTGTTGTTTACCTAACAACGCGACAGCATGCGCCCCACGGGCCCCGAACTGATGTACTGTTGTGAACCTGTTGCCTTCCTACCGACACGACAACATGCGCCCCACGGGCTCCGAACTGATGTACTGTTGTGAACCTGTAGATTTCCTACCGACGCGACAGAATGCACCCCACGGCCCCGAACTGATGTACTGTTGTGAACCTGTTGCCTTCCTACCGACGCGACAGCATGCGCCCCACGGGCCCCGAACTGATGTACTGTTGTGAACCTGTTGCCTTCCTACCGACGCGACAGCATGCGCCCCACGGGCCCCGAACTGATGTACTGTTGTGAACCTGTTGCCTTCCTACCGACACGACAACATGCGCCCCACGGGCTCCGAACTGATGTACTGTTGTGAACCTGTAGATTTCCTACCGACGCGACAGAATGCACCCCACGGCCCCGAACTGATGTACTGTTGTGAACCTGTTGCCTTCCTACCGACACGACAGCATGCGCCCCACGGGCTCCGAACTGATGTACTGTTGTGAACCTGTAGATTTCCTACCGACGCGACAGCATGCGCCCCAAGGCCCCGAACTGATGTACTGTTGTGAACCTGTTGCCTTCCTACCGACACGACAGCATGCGCCCAACGGGCTCCGAACTGATGTACTGTTGTGAACCTGTAGATTTCCTACCGACGCGAAAGCATGCACCCCACGGGCCCCATTCTGATTTACTGTTGTGAACCTGTAGATTTCCTACCGACGCGACAGAATGCGCCCCACGGGCTCCGAACTGATTTACTGTTGTGAACCTGTTGTTTTCCTACCAATGCGACAGCATGCACCCCACGGGCTCCGAACTGATTTACTGTTGAGAACTTGTTGTTTACCTACCGACGCGACAGCATGCGCCCCACGGCCCCGAACTGATGTACTGTTGTGAACCTGTTGTTTTCCTACCGATGCGACAGCATGCGCCCCACGGGCCCCGAACTGATTTACTGTTGAGAACCTGTTGTTTACCGACCGACGCGACAGCATGCGCCCCACGGGCCCCGAACTGATTTACAGTTGTGAACCTGTTGCTTTCCTACCGATGCGACAGCATGTGCCCCACGGTCCTGAACTGATTAACTGTTGAGAACCTGTTGTTTACCTACCGATGCGACAGCATGCGCCCCACGGGCACCGAACTGATGTAATGTTGTGAACGTGTTGTTTACCTACCGACGCGACAGCATGCGCCCCACGGGCTCCGAACTGATTTACTGTTGAGAACCTGTTGTTTACCTACCGACGCGACAGCATGCGCCCCACGGTCCCGAACTGATGTACTGTTGTGAACCTGCTGTTTTCCTACCGATGCGACATCATGCGCCCGACGGGCCCCGAACTGATGTAATGTTGTGAACGTGTTGTTTACCTACCGACGCGACAGCATGCGCCCCACGGTCCCGAACTGATGTACTGTTGTTAACCTGCTGTTTTCCTACCGATGCGACATCATGCGCCCCAAGGGCCCCGAACTAATTTACTGTTGAGAACCTGTTGTTTACCTACCGATGCGACAGCATACGCCCACCGGCCCCGAACTGATGTACTGTTGTGAACCTGTTGTTTACCTACCGACGCGACAGCATGCGCCCCACGGGCCCCGAACTGATTTACTGTTGTGAAGCTGTTGTTTTCCTACCGTTGCGACAACATGCGCCCCACGGGCACCGAACTGATTTACTGTTGAGAACCTGTTGTTTTCCTACGCACGCGACAGCATGCGCCCCACGGGCCCCGAACTGATGTACTGTTGAGAACCTGTTGTTTTCCTACCGATGCGACAGCATGCGCCCCACGGGCACCGAACTGATGTACTGTTGTGAACCTGTTGTTTACCTACCGACGCGACAGCATGCGCCCCAGGGCCCCGAACTGATGTACTGTTGTGAACCTGTTGTTTTCATACCGATGCGACAACATGCGCACCACGGGCACCGAACTGATTTACTGTTGAGAACCTGTAGTTTACCTACCGATGCGACAGCATGCGCCCCAAAGGCACCGAACTGATGTACTGTTGTGAACCTGTCGTTTACCTACCGACACGATAGAATGCGCCCCACGGGCCCCGAACTGATGTACTGTTGTGAACCGGTTGTTTACCTACCAAAACGACAGCATGCGCCCCACGGGCCCCGAACTGATGTACTGTTGTGAACCTGTTGTTTACCTACCTACACGACAGCATGCGCCCCACGGGCCTCGAACTGATGTACTATTGAGAACCTGTTGTTTACCTACCGACACGACAGCATGCGCCCCACGGGCCCCGAACTGATGTACTGTTGTGAACCTGTTGTTTACCTACCGACACGAGAGCATGCGCCCCACGGGCCCCGAACTGATGTACTGTTGTGAACCTGTTGCCTTCCTACCGACACGACAACATGCGCCCCACGGGCCCCGAACTGATGTACTGTTGTGAACCTGTCCTTCCTACCGACACGACAACATGCGCCCCACGGGCTCCGAACTGATGTACTGTTGTGAACCTGTAGATTTACTACCGACGCGACAGAATGCACCCCACGGCCCCGAACTGATGTACTGTCGTGAACCTGTTGCCTTCCTATCGACACGACAGCATGCGCCCAACGGGCTCCGAACTGATGTACTTTTGTGAACCTGTAGATTTCCTACCGACGCGAAAGAATGCACCCCACGGGCCCCATTCTGATGTACTGTTGTGAACCTGTAGATTTCCTACCGACGCGACAGCATGCGCTCCACGGGCCCCGAACTGATGTACTGTTGTGAACCTGTAGATTTCCAACCCACGTGACAGTATGCGCCCAACGAGCCCCGAACTGATGTACTGTTGTGAACCTGTAGATTTCCTACCGACGCGACAGCATGCGCCCCACGGGCTCCGAACTGATTTACTGTTGTGAACCTGTTGTTTTCCTACCGATGCGACAGCATGCGCCCCACGGGCCCCGAACTGATTTACTGTTGAGAACCTGTTGTTTACCTACCGACGCGACAGCATGCGCCCCACGGCCCCGAACTGATGTACTGTTGTGAACCTGTTGTTTTCCTACCGATGCGACAGCATGCGCCCCACGGGCCCCGAACCTATTTACTGTTGAGAACCTGTTGTTTACCTACCGACGCGACAGCATGCGCCCCACGGGCCCCGAACTTATTTACTGTTGTGAACCTGTTGCTTTCCTACCGATGCGACAGCATGCGCCCCACGGTCCTGAACTGATTTACTGTTGAGAACCTGTTGTTTACCTACCGATGCGACAGCATGCGCCCCACGGGCACCGAACTGATGTACTGTTGTGAACGTGTTGTTTACCTACCGACGCGACAGCATGCGCCCCACGGGCCCCGAACTGATTTACTGTTGAGAACCTGTTGTTTACCTACCGACGCGACAGCATGCGCCCCACGGTCCCGAACTGATGTACTGTTGTGAACCTGCTGTTTTCCTACCGATGCGACATCATGCGCCCGACGGGCCCCGAACTGATGTACTGTTGTGAACGTGTTGTTTACCTACCGACGCGACAGCATGCGCCCCACGGTCCCGAACTGATGTACTGTTGTTAACCTGCTGTTTTCCTACCGATGCGACATCATGCGCCCCAAGGGCCCCGAACTGATTTACTGTTGAGAACCTGTTGTTTACCTACCGATGCGACAGCATACGCCCCACGGCCCCGAACTGATGTACTGTTGTGAACCTGTTGTTTACCTACCGACGCGACAGCATGCGCCCCACGGGCCCCAAACTGATTTACTGTTGTGAAGCTGTTGTTTTCCTACCGATGCGACAACATGCGCCCCACGGGCCCCGAACTGATGTACTGTTGTGAACCTGTTGCCTTCCTACCGACGCGACAGCATGCGCCCCACGGGCCCCGAACTGATGTACTGTTGTGAACCTGTTGCCTTCCTACCGACACGACAACATGCGCCCCACGGGCTCCGAACTTATGTACTGTTGTGAACCTGTAGATTTCCTACCGACGCGACAGAATGCACCCCACGGCCCCGAACTGATGTACTGTTGTGAACCTGTTGCCTTCCTACCGACACGACAGCATGCGCCCCACGGGCTCCGAACTGATGTACTGTTGTGAACCTGTAGATTTCCTACCGACGCGACAGCATGCGCCCCAAGGCCCCGAACTGATGTACTGTTGTGAACCTGTTGCCTTCCTACCGACACGACAGCATGCGCCCAACGGGCTCCGAACTGATGTACTGTTGTGAACCTGTAGATTTCCTACCGACGCGAAAGCATGCACCCCACGGGCCCCATTCTGATGTACTGTTGTGAACCTGTAGATTTCCTACCGACGCGACAGCATGCGCCCCACGGGACCCGAACTGATGTACTGTTGTGAACCTGTAGATTTCCAACCCACGTGACAGCATGCGCCCAACGAGCCCCATTCTGATTTACTGTTGTGAACCTGTAGATTTCCTACCGACGCGACAGAATGCGCCCCACGGGCTCCGAACTGATTTACTGTTGTGAACCTGTTGTTTTCCTACCAATGCGACAGCATGCACCCCACGGGCTCCGAACTGATTTACTGTTGAGAACTTGTTGTTTACCTACCGACGCGACAGCATGCGCCCCACGGCCCCGAACTGATGTACTGTTGTGAACCTGTTGTTTTCCTACCGATGCGACAGCATGCGCCCCACGGGCCCCGAACTGATTTACTGTTGAGAACCTGTTGTTTACCGACCGACGCGACAGCATGCGCCCCACGGGCCCCGAACTGATTTACAGTTGTGAACCTGTTGCTTTCCTACCGATGCGACAGCATGTGCCCCACGGTCCTGAACTGATTAACTGTTGAGAACCTGTTGTTTACCTACCGATGCGACAGCATGCGCCCCACGGGCACCGAACTGATGTAATGTTGTGAACGTGTTGTTTACCTACCGACGCGACAGCATGCGCCCCACGGGCTCCGAACTGATTTACTGTTGAGAACCTGTTGTTTACCTACCGACGCGACAGCATGCGCCCCACGGTCCCGAACTGATGTACTGTTGTGAACCTGCTGTTTTCCTACCGATGCGACATCATGCGCCCGACGGGCCCCGAACTGATGTAATGTTGTGAACGTGTTGTTTACCTACCGACGCGACAGCATGCGCCCCACGGTCCCGAACTGATGTACTGTTGTTAACCTGCTGTTTTCCTACCGATGCGACATCATGCGCCCCAAGGGCCCCGAACTAATTTACTGTTGAGAACCTGTTGTTTACCTACCGATGCGACAGCATACGCCCACCGGCCCCGAACTGATGTACTGTTGTGAACCTGTTGTTTACCTACCGACGCGACAGCATGCGCCCCACGGGCCCCGAACTGATTTACTGTTGTGAAGCTGTTGTTTTCCTACCGTTGCGACAACATGCGCCCCACGGGCACCGAACTGATTTACTGTTGAGAACCTGTTGTTTTCCTACGCACGCGACAGCATGCGCCCCACGGGCCCCGAACTGATGTACTGTTGAGAACCTGTTGTTTTCCTACCGATGCGACAGCATGCGCCCCACGGGCACCGAACTGATGTACTGTTGTGAACCTGTTGTTTACCTACCGACGCGACAGCATGCGCCCCAGGGCCCCGAACTGATGTACTGTTGTGAACCTGTTGTTTTCATACCGATGCGACAACATGCGCACCACGGGCACCGAACTGATTTACTGTTGAGAACCTGTAGTTTACCTACCGATGCGACAGCATGCGCCCCAAAGGCACCGAACTGATGTACTGTTGTGAACCTGTCGTTTACCTACCGACACGATAGAATGCGCCCCACGGGCCCCGAACTGATGTACTGTTGTGAACCGGTTGTTTACCTACCAAAACGACAGCATGCGCCCCACGGGCCCCGAACTGATGTACTGTTGTGAACCTGTTGTTTACCTACCTACACGACAGCATGCGCCCCACGGGCCTCGAACTGATGTACTATTGAGAACCTGTTGTTTACCTACCGACACGACAGCATGCGCCCCACGGGCCCCGAACTGATGTACTGTTGTGAACCTGTTGTTTACCTACCGACACGAGAGCATGCGCCCCACGGGCCCCGAACTGATGTACTGTTGTGAACCTGTTGCCTTCCTACCGACACGACAACATGCGCCCCACGGGCCCCGAACTGATGTACTGTTGTGAACCTGTCCTTCCTACCGACACGACAACATGCGCCCCACGGGCTCCGAACTGATGTACTGTTGTGAACCTGTAGATTTACTACCGACGCGACAGAATGCACCCCACGGCCCCGAACTGATGTACTGTCGTGAACCTGTTGCCTTCCTATCGACACGACAGCATGCGCCCAACGGGCTCCGAACTGATGTACTTTTGTGAACCTGTAGATTTCCTACCGACGCGAAAGAATGCACCCCACGGGCCCCATTCTGATGTACTGTTGTGAACCTGTAGATTTCCTACCGACGCGACAGCATGCGCTCCACGGGCCCCGAACTGATGTACTGTTGTGAACCTGTAGATTTCCAACCCACGTGACAGTATGCGCCCAACGAGCCCCGAACTGATGTACTGTTGTGAACCTGTAGATTTCCTACCGACGCGACAGCATGCGCCCCACGGGCTCCGAACTGATTTACTGTTGTGAACCTGTTGTTTTCCTACCGATGCGACAGCATGCGCCCCACGGGCCCCGAACTGATTTACTGTTGAGAACCTGTTGTTTACCTACCGACGCGACAGCATGCGCCCCACGGCCCCGAACTGATGTACTGTTGTGAACCTGTTGTTTTCCTACCGATGCGACAGCATGCGCCCCACGGGCCCCGAACCTATTTACTGTTGAGAACCTGTTGTTTACCTACCGACGCGACAGCATGCGCCCCACGGGCCCCGAACTTATTTACTGTTGTGAACCTGTTGCTTTCCTACCGATGCGACAGCATGCGCCCCACGGTCCTGAACTGATTTACTGTTGAGAACCTGTTGTTTACCTACCGATGCGACAGCATGCGCCCCACGGGCACCGAACTGATGTACTGTTGTGAACGTGTTGTTTACCTACCGACGCGACAGCATGCGCCCCACGGGCCCCGAACTGATTTACTGTTGAGAACCTGTTGTTTACCTACCGACGCGACAGCATGCGCCCCACGGTCCCGAACTGATGTACTGTTGTGAACCTGCTGTTTTCCTACCGATGCGACATCATGCGCCCGACGGGCCCCGAACTGATGTACTGTTGTGAACGTGTTGTTTACCTACCGACGCGACAGCATGCGCCCCACGGTCCCGAACTGATGTACTGTTGTTAACCTGCTGTTTTCCTACCGATGCGACATCATGCGCCCCAAGGGCCCCGAACTGATTTACTGTTGAGAACCTGTTGTTTACCTACCGATGCGACAGCATACGCCCCACGGCCCCGAACTGATGTACTGTTGTGAACCTGTTGTTTACCTACCGACGCGACAGCATGCGCCCCACGGGCCCCAAACTGATTTACTGTTGTGAAGCTGTTGTTTTCCTACCGATGCGACAACATGCGCCCCACGGGCCCCGAACTGATGTACTGTTGTGAACCTGTTGCCTTCCTACCGACGCGACAGCATGCGCCCCACGGGCCCCGAACTGATGTACTGTTGTGAACCTGTTGCCTTCCTACCGACACGACAACATGCGCCCCACGGGCTCCGAACTTATGTACTGTTGTGAACCTGTAGATTTCCTACCGACGCGACAGAATGCACCCCACGGCCCCGAACTGATGTACTGTTGTGAACCTGTTGCCTTCCTACCGACACGACAGCATGCGCCCCACGGGCTCCGAACTGATGTACTGTTGTGAACCTGTAGATTTCCTACCGACGCGACAGCATGCGCCCCAAGGCCCCGAACTGATGTACTGTTGTGAACCTGTTGCCTTCCTACCGACACGACAGCATGCGCCCAACGGGCTCCGAACTGATGTACTGTTGTGAACCTGTAGATTTCCTACCGACGCGAAAGCATGCACCCCACGGGCCCCATTCTGATGTACTGTTGTGAACCTGTAGATTTCCTACCGACGCGACAGCATGCGCCCCACGGGACCCGAACTGATGTACTGTTGTGAACCTGTAGATTTCCAACCCACGTGACAGCATGCGCCCAACGAGCCCCGAACTTATGTACTGTTGTGAACCTGTAGATTTCCTACCGACGCGACAGAATGCGCCCCACGGGCTCCGAACTGATTTACTGTTGTGAACCTGTTGTTTTCCTACCAATGCGACAGCATGCACCCCACGGGCTCCGAACTGATTTACTGTTGAGAACTTGTTGTTTACCTACCGACGCGACAGCATGCGCCCCACGGCCCCGAACTGATGTACTGTTGTGAACCTGTTGTTTTCCTACCGATGCGACAGCATGCGCCCCACGGGCCCCGAACTGATTTACTGTTGAGAACCTGTTGTTTACCGACCGACGCGACAGCATGCGCCCCACGGGCCCCGAACTGATTTACTGTTGTGAACCTGTTGCTTTCCTACCGATGCGACAGCATGTGCCCCACGGTCCTGAACTGATTAACTGTTGAGAACCTGTTGTTTACCTACCGATGCGACAGCATGCGCCCCACGGGCACCGAACTGATGTAATGTTGTGAACGTGTTGTTTACCTACCGACGCGACAGCATGCGCCCCACGGGCTCCGAACTGATTTACTGTTGAGAACCTGTTGTTTACCTACCGACGCGACAGCATGCGCCCCACGGTCCCGAACTGATGTACTGTTGTGAACCTGCTGTTTTCCTACCGATGCGACATCATGCGCCCGACGGGCCCCGAACTGATGTAATGTCGTGAACGTGTTGTTTACCTACCGACGCGACAACATGCGCCCCACGGTCCCGAACTGATGTACTGTTGTTAACCTGCTGTTTTCCTACCGATGCGACATCATGCGCCCCAAGGGCCCCGAACTAATTTACTGTTGAGAACCTGTTGTTTACCTACCGATGCGACAGCATACGCCCACCGGCCCCGAACTGATGTACTGTTGTGAACCTGTTGTTTACCTACCGACGCGACAGCATGCGCCCCACGGGCCCCGAACTGATTTACTGTTGTGAAGCTGTTGTTTTCCTACCGTTGCGACAACATGCGCCCCACGGGCACCGAACTGATTTACTGTTGAGAACCTGTTGTTTTCCTACGCACGCGACAGCATGCGCCCCACGGGCCCCGAACTGATGTACTGTTGAGAACCTGTTGTTTTCCTACCGATGCGACAGCATGCGCCCCACGGGCACCGAACTGATGTACTGTTGTGAACCTGTTGTTTACCTACCGACGCGACAGCATGCGCCCCAGGGCCCCGAACTGATGTACTGTTGTGAACCTGTTGTTTTCATACCGATGCGACAACATGCGCACCACGGGCACCGAACTGATTTACTGTTGAGAACCTGTAGTTTACCTACCGATGCGACAGCATGCGCCCCAAAGGCACCGAACTGATGTACTGTTGTGAACCTGTCGTTTACCTACCGACACGATAGAATGCGCCCCACGGGCCCCAAACTGATGTACTGTTGTGAACCTGTTGTTTACCTACCTACACGACAGCATGCGCCCCACGGGCCTCGAACTGATGTACTATTGAGAACCTGTTGTTTACCTACCGACACGACAGCATGCGCCCCACGGGCCCCGAACCGATGTACTGTTGTGAACCTGTTGTTTACCTACCGACACGAGAGCATGCGCCCCACGGGCCCCGAACTGATGTACTGTTGTGAACCTGTTGCCTTCCTACCGACACGACAACATGCGCCCCACGGGCCCCGAACTGATGTACTGTTGTGAACCTGTCCTTCCTACCGACACGACAACATGCGCCCCACGGGCTCCGAACTGATGTACTGTTGTGAACCTGTAGATTTCCTACCGACGCGACAGAATGCACCCCACGGCCCCGAACTGATGTACTGTCGTGAACCTGTTGCCTTCCTATCGACACGACAGCATGCGCCCAACGGGCTCCGAACTGATGTACTTTTGTGAACCTGTAGATTTCCTACCGACTAGATAGAATGCACCCCACGGGCCCCATTCTGATGTACTGTTGTGAACCTGTAGATTTCCTACCGACGCGACAGCATGCGCCCCACGGGCCCCGAACTGATGTACTGTTGTGAACCTGTAGATTTCCAACCCACGTGACAGTATGCGCCCAACGAGCCCCGAACTGATGTACTGTTGTGAACCTGTAGATTTCCTACCGACGCGACAGCATGCGCCCCACGGGCTCCGAACTGATTTACTGTTGTGAACCTGTTGTTTTCCTACCGATGCGACAGCATGCGCCCCACGGGCCCCGAACTGATTTACTGTTGAGAACCTGTTGTTTACCTACCGACGCGACAGCATGCGCCCCACGGCCCCGAACTGATGTACTGTTGTGAACCTGTTGTTTTCCTACCGATGCGACAGCATGCGCCCCACGGGCCCCGAACCTATTTACTGTTGAGAACCTGTTGTTTACCTACCGACGCGACAGCATGCGCCCCACGGGCCCCGAACTTATTTACTGTTGTGAACCTGTTGCTTTCCTACCGATGCGACAGCATGCGCCCCACGGTCCTGAACTGATTTACTGTTGAGAACCTGTTGTTTACCTACCGATGCGACAGCATGCGCCCCACGGGCACCGAACTGATGTACTGTTGTGAACGTGTTGTTTACCTACCGACGCGACAGCATGCGCCCCACGGGCCCCGAACTGATTTACTGTTGAGAACCTGTTGTTTACCTACCGACGCGACAGCATGCGCCCCACGGTCCCGAACTGATGTACTGTTGTGAACCTGCTGTTTTCCTACCGATGCGACATCATGCGCCCGACGGGCCCCGAACTGATGTACTGTTGTGAACGTGTTGTTTACCTACCGACGCGACAGCATGCGCCCCACGGTCCCGAACTGATGTACTGTTGTTAACCTGCTGTTTTCCTACCGATGCGACATCATGCGCCCCAAGGGCCCCGAACTGATTTACTGTTGAGAACCTGTTGTTTACCTACCGATGCGACAGCATACGCCACACGGCCCCGAACTGATGTACTGTTGTGAACCTGTTGTTTACCTACCGACGCGACAGCATGCGCCCCACGGGCCCCAAACTGATTTACTGTTGTGAAGCTGTTGTTTTCCTACCGATGCGACAACATGCGCCCCACGGGCACCGAACTGATTTACTGTTGAGAACCTGTTGTTTTCCTACGCACGCGACAGCATGCGCCCCACGGGCCCCGAACTGATGTACTGTTGAGAACCTGTTGTTTTCCTACCGATGCGACAGCATGCGCCCCACGGGCACCGAACTGATGTACTGTTGTGAACCTGTTGTTTACCTACCGAGGCGACAGCATGCGCCCCAGGGCCCCGAACTGATGTACTGTTGTGAACCTGTTGTTTTCATACCGATGCGACAACATGCGCACCACGGGCACCGAACTGATTTACTGTTGAGAACCTGTTGTTTACCTACCGATGCGACAGCATGCGCCCCACGGGCACCGAACTGATGTACTGTTGTGAACCTGTTGTTTACCTACCGACACGACAGCATGCGCCCCACGGGCCCCGATCTGATGTACTGTTGTGAACCTGTTGTTTACCTACCAACACGACAGCATGCGCCCCACGGGCCCCGAACTGATGTACTGTTGTGAACCTGTTGTTTACCTACCTACACGACAGCATGCGCCCCACGGGCCCCGAACTGATGTACTGTTGAGAACCTGTTGTTTACCTACCAACACGACAGCATGCGCCCCACGGGCCCCGAACTGATGTACTGTTGTGAACCTGTTGTTTACCTACCGACGCGACAGCATGCGCCCCACTGCCCCGAACTGATGTACTGTTGAGAACCTGTTGTTTACCTACCGACACGACAGCATGCGCCCAGCGGGCCCCGAACTGATGTACTGTTGAGAACCTGTTGTTTACCTACCGACGCGACAGCATGCGCCCCACGGCCCCAAACTGATGTACTGTTGAGAACCTGTTGTTTACCTACCGACACGACAGCATGCGCCCCACGGCCCCGAACTGATGTACTGTTGAGAACTTGTTGTTTACCTACCGACGCGATAGCATTCGCCCCGCGGCCCCGAACTGATGTACTGTTGAGAACCTGTTGTTTACCTACCGATGCGACAGCATGCGCCCCACGGGAACCGAACTGATGTACTGTTGTGAACCTGTTGTTTACCTACCGACACGACAGCATGCGCCCCACGGGCCCCGAACTGATGTACTGTTGTGAACCTGTTGTTTACCTACCAACACGACAGCATGCGCCCCACGGGCCCCGAACTGATGTACTGTTGTGAACCTGTTGTTTAACAACCGACACGACAGAATGCGCCCCACGGGCCTCGAACTGATGTACTGTTGAGAACCTGTTGTTTACCTACCGATGCGACAGCATGCGCCCCACGGGAACCGAACTGATGTACTGTTGTGAACCTGTTGTTAACCTACCGACACGACAGCATGCGCCCCACGGGCCCCGAACTGATGTACTGTTGTGAACCTGTTGTTTACCTACCAACACGACAGCATGCGCCCCACGGGCCCCGAACTGATGTACTGTTGTGAACCTGTTGTTTAACAACCGACACGACAGAATGCGCCCCACGGGCCTCGAACTGATGTACTGTTGAGAACCTGTTGTTTACCTACCGATACGACAGCATGCGCCCCACGGGCCCCGAACTGATGTACTGTTGTGAACCTGTTGTTTACCTACCGACGCGACAGCATGCGCCCCACGGCCCCGAACTGATGTACTGTTGAGAACCTTTTGTTTACCTACCGACACGACAGCATGCGCCCCACGGGCCCCGAACTGATGTACTGTTGTGAACCTGTTGTTTACCTACCGACGCGACAGCATGCGCCCCACGGCCCCGAACTGATGTACTGTTGAGAACCTGTTGTTTACCTACCGATGCGACAGCAAGCGCCCCACGGCCCCGAACTGATGTACTGTTGAGAACCTGTTGTTTACCTACAAATGCGACAGCAAGCGCCCCACGGGCACCGAACTGATTTACTGTTGAGAACCTGTTGTTTACCTACCGATGCGACAGCAAGCGCCCCACGGGCACCGAACTGATGTACTGTTGTGAACCTGTTGTTTACCTACCGACGCGACAGCATGCGCCCCACGGCCCCGAACTGATGTACTGTTGAGAACCTGTTGTTTACCTACCGACACGACAGCATGCGCCCCACGGGCCCTGAACTGATGTACTGTTGTGAACCTGTTGTTTACCTACCGACGCGACAGCATGCGCCCCACGGCCGCGAACTGATGGACTGTTGTGAACCTGTTGTTTACCTACCGACACGACAGCATAAGCCCTTTGGGCGCCGAACTGATGTACTGTTGAGAACCTGTTGTTTACTTACCGACACTACAGCATGCGCCCCACGGGCCCCGAACTGATGTACTGTTGTGAACCTGTTGTTTACCTACCGACACCATTCAGCTTTTCATTTTTCAAAACACAAACATCGGTGGAGGTATTTTGTTATATTATTTTGCGCAAATTTCCCTTGCACACAACAGTCAACTCTGAACTACATCTTTTTTAAATATACTACAATTTTAATATATAGTACAAATAAATTTAACACATTAACACTTTAGTTAATAATTTATTAAATAAAAAGCTTTATAAAATACCACATTTTTAAAATGGACCAAAAAATATAAAATAATCCATCCTATCCCTATACAGACTGTCTTTAAATCTGTGATTGTGAATAGTCTATTTCGTAGCTATACAAATACGTATAAGATTTAAAACGAAAAACGTGGGGAGCAAGCAATAGATAATTTACGATTATCTTCAACTATTGAATTATGAGCTATTTTTTATCTCAATTAGGAATTGTAGATATAAATTAAACGAACTGATGTACTGTTGTGAACCTGTTGCCTTCCTACCGACACGACAGCATGCGCCCCAAGGGCCCCGAACTGATGTACTGTTGTGAACCTGTTGTATACCTACCGACACGACAGCATGCGCCCCACGGGCCCCGAACTGATGTACTGTTGTGAACCTGTTGCCTTCCTACCGACACGACAACATGCGCCCCACGGGCTCCGAACTGATGTACTGTTGTGAACCTGTTGTTTACCTACCAACACGACAGCATGCGCCCCACGGGCCCTAACTGATGTACTGTTGTGAACCTGTTGCCTTCCTACCGACACGACAACATGCGCCCCACGGGCCCCGAACTGATGTACTGTTGTGAACCTGTTGCCTTCCTACCGACACGACAACATGCGCCCCACGGGCTCCGAACTGATGTACTGTTGTGAACCTGTTGTTTACCTACCGACGCGACAGCATGCGCCCCACGGGCCCCGAACTGATGTACTGTTGTGAACCTGTTGCCTTCCTACCGACACGACAACATGCGCCCCACGGGCTCCGAACTGATGTACTGTTGTGAACCTGTAGATTTCCTACCGACGCGACAGAATGCACCCCACGGCCCCGAACTGATGTACTGTTGTGAACCTGTTGCCTTCCTACCGACGCGACAGCATGCGCCCCACGGGCCCCGAACTGATGTACTGTTGTGAACCTGTTGCCTTCCAACCGACGCGACAGCATGCGCCCCACGGGCCCCGAACTGATGTACTGTTGTGAACCTGTTGCCTTCCTACCGACACGACAACATGCGCCCCACGGGCTCCGAACTGATGTACTGTTGTGAACCTGTAGATTTCCTACCGACGCGACAGAATGCACCCCACGGCCCCGAACTGATGTACTGTTGTGAACCTGTTGCCTTCCTACCGACACGACAGCATGCGCCCCACGGGCTCCGAACTGATGTACTGTTGTGAACCTGTAGATTTCCTACCGCCGCGACAGCATGCGCCCCAAGGCCCCGAGCTGATGTACTGTTGTGAACCTGTTGCCTTCCTACCGACACGACAACATGCGCCCCACGGGCTCCGAACTGATGTACTGTTGTGAACCTGTTGTTTACCTACCGACACGAGAGCATGCGCCCCACGGGCCCCGAACTGATGTACTGTTGTGAACCTGTTGCCTTCCTACCGACACTACAACATGCGCCCCACGGGCTCCGAACTGATGTACTGTTGTGAACCTGTTGCCTTCCTACCGACACGACAGCATGCGCCCCACGGGCCCCGAACTGATGTACTGTTGTGAACCTGTTGCCTTCCTACCGACACGACAGCATGCGCCCCACGGGCTCCGAACTAATGTACTGTTGTGAACCTGTTGTTTACCTACCGACGCGACAGCATGCGCCCCACGGGCCCCGAACTGATGTACTGTTGTGAACCTGTTGCCTTCCTACCGACACGACAACATGCGCCCCACGGGCTCCGAACTGATGTACTGTTGTGAACCTGTTGTTTACCTACCGACGCGACAGCATGCGCCCCACGGGCCCCGAACTGATGTACTGTTGTGAACCTGTTGCCTTCCTACCGACGCGACAGCATGCGCCCCACGGCCCCGAACTGATGTACTGTTGTGAACCTGTTGCCTTCCTACCGACACGACAACATGCGCCCCACGGGCTCCGAACTGATGTACTGTTGTGAACCTGTAGATTTCCTACCGACGCGACAGCATGCGCCCCAAGGCCCCGAACTGATGTACTGTTGTGAACCTGTTGCCTTCCTACCGACACGACAGCATGCGCCCAACGGGCTCCGAACTGATGTACTGTTGTGAACATGTAGATTTCCTACCGACGCGAAAGCATGCACCCCACGGGCCCCATTCTGATGTACTGTTGTGAACCTGTAGATTTCCTACCGACGCGACAGCATGCGCCCCACGGGCCCCGAACTGATGTACTGTTGTGAACCTGTAGATTTCCAACCCACGTGACAGTATGCGCCCAACGAGCCCCGAACTTATGTACTGTTGTGAACCTGTAGATTTCCTACCGACGCGACAGCATGCGCCCCACGGGCTCCAAACTGATTTACTGTTGTGAACCTGTTGTTTTCCTACCGATGCGACAGCATGCGCCCCACGGGCCCCGAACTGATTTACTGTTAAGAACCTGTTGTTTACCTACCGACGCGACAGCATGCGCCCCACGGCCCCGAACTGATGTACTGTTGTGAACCTGTTGTTTTCCTACCGATGCGACAGCATGCGCCCCACGGGCCCCGAACTGATTTACTGTTGAGAACCTGTTGTTTACCTACCGACGCGACAGCATGCGCCCCACGGGCCCCGAACTGATTTACTGTTGTGAATCTGTTGCTTTCCTACGGATGCGACAGCATGCGCCCCACGGTCCTGAACTGATTTACTGTTGAGAACCTGTTGTTTACCTACCGATGCGACAGCATGCGCCCCACGGGCACCGAACTGATGTACTGTTGTGAACGTGTTGTTTACCTACCGACGCGACAGCATGCGCCCCACGGGCCCCGAACTGATTTACTGTTGAGAACCTGTTGTTTACCTACCGATGCGACATCATGCGCCCCAAGGGCCCCGAACTGATTTACTGTTGAGAACCTGTTGTTTACCTACCGATGCGACAGCATACGCCCACCGGCCCCGAACTGATGTACTGTTGTGAACCTGTTGTTTACCTACCGACACGACAGCATGCGCCCCACGGGCCCCGAACTGATTTACTGTTGTGAAGCTGTTGTTTTCCTACCGATGCGACAACATGCGCCCCACGGGCACCGAACTGATTTACTGTTGAGAACCTGTTGTTTTCCTACGCACGCGACAGCATGCGCCCCACGGGCCCCGAACTGATGTACTGTTGTGAACCTGTTGTATACCTACCGACACGACAGCATGCGCCCCACGGGCCCCGAACTGATGTACTGTTGTGAACCTGTTGCCTTCCTACCGACACGACAACATGCGCCCCACGGGCTCCAAACTGATGTACTGTTGTGAACCTGTTGTTTACCTACCGACACGACAGCATGCGCCCCACGGGCCCTAACTGATGTACTGTTGTGAACCTGTTGCCTTCCTACCGACACGACAACATGCGCCCCACGGGCCCCGAACTGATGTACTGTTGTGAACCTGTTTCCTTCCTACCGACACGACAACATGCGCCCCACGGGCTCCGAACTGATGTACTGTTGTGAACCTGTTGTTTACCTACCAACACGACAGCATGCGCCCCACGGGCCCCGAACTGATGTACTGTTGTGAACCTGTTGTTTACCTACCTACACGACAGCATGCGCCCCACGGGCCTCGAACTGATGTACTATTGAGAACCTGTTGTTTACCTACCGACACGAGAGCATGCGCCCCACGGGCCCCGAACTGATGTACTATTGTGAACCTGTAGCCTTCCTACCGACACGACAACATGCGCCCCACGGGCCCCGAACTGATGTACTGTTGTGAACCTGTCCTTCCTACCGACACGAACACATGCGCCCCACGGGCTCCGAACTGATGTACTGTTGTGAACCTGTAGATTTCCTACCGACGCGACAGAATGCAGCCCACGGCCCCGAACTGATGTACTGTTGTGAACCTGTTGCCTTCCTACCGACACGACAGCATGCGCCCCACGGGCTCCGAACTGATGTACTGTTGTGAACCTGTAGATTTCCTACCGACGCGACAGCATGCGCCCCAAGGCCCAGAACTGATGTACTGTTGTGAACCTGTTGCCTTCCTACCGACACGACAGCATGCGCCCAACGGGTTTCGAACTGATGTACTTTTGTGAACCTGTAGATTTCCTACCGAAGCGAAAGCATGCACCCCACGGGCCCCATTCTGATGTACTGTTGTGAACCTGTAGATTTCCTACCGACGCGACAGCATGCGCCCCACGAGCCCCGAACTGATGTACTGTTGTGAACCTGTAGATTTCCAACCCACGTGACAGTATGCGCCCAACGAGCCCCGAACTGATGTACTGTTGTGAACCTGTTGCCTTCCTACCGACACGACAACATGCGCCCCACGGGCTCCGAACTGATGTACTGTTGTGAACCTGTTGTTTACCTAACAACGCGACAGCATGCGCCCCACGGGCCCCGAACTGATGTACTGTTGTGAACCTGTTGCCTTCCTACCGACACGACAACATGCGCCCCACGGGTTCCGAACTGATGTACTGTTGTGAACCTGTAGATTTCCTACCGACGCGACAGAATGCACCCCACGGCCCCGAACTGATTTACTGTTGTGAACCTGTTGCTTTCCTACCGATGCGACAGCATGTGCCCCACGGTCCTGAACTGATTAACTGTTGAGAACCTGTTGTTTACCTACCGATGCGACAGCATGCGCCCCACGGGCACCGAACTGATGTAATGTTGTGAACGTGTTGTTTACCTACCGACGCGACAGCATGCGCCCCACGGGCTCCGAACTGATTTACTGTTGAGAACCTGTTGTTTACCTACCGACGCGACAGCATGCGCCCCACGGTCCCGAACTGATGTACTGTTGTGAACCTGCTGTTTTCCTACCGATGCGACATCATGCGCCCGACGGGCCCCGAACTGATGTACTGTTGTGAACGTGTTGTTTACCTACCGACGCGACAGCATGCGCCCCACGGTCCCGAACTGATGTACTGTTGTTAACCTGCTGTTTTCCTACCGATGCGACATCATGCGCCCCAAGGGCCCCGAACTGATTTACTGTTGAGAACCTGTTGTTTACCTACCGATGCGACAGCATACGCCCACCGGCCCCGAACTGATGTACTGTTGTGAACCTGTTGTTTACCTACCGACGCGACAGCATGCGCCCCAACGGCCCCGAACTGATTTACTGTTGTGAAGCTGTTGTTTTCCTACCGTTGCGACAACATGCGCCCCACGGGCACCGAACTGATTTACTGTTGAGAACCTGTTGTTTTCCTACCGATGCGACAGCATGCGCCCCACGGGCACCGAACTGATGTACTGTTGTGAACCTGTTGTTTACCTACCGACGCGACAGCATGCGCCCCAGGGCCCCGAACTGATGTACTGTTGTGAACCTGTTGTTTTCATACCGATGCGACAACATGCGCACCACGGGCACCGAACTGATTTACTGTTGAGAACCTGTTGTTTACCTACCGA
Source organism: Allygus modestus (assembly GCA_963675035.1). Classification (NCBI taxonomy): domain Eukaryota; kingdom Metazoa; phylum Arthropoda; class Insecta; order Hemiptera; family Cicadellidae; genus Allygus; species Allygus modestus. Next base: position 216,298,940 of record OY776112.1, read on the forward strand.
TGCGACAGCATGCGCCCCAAAGGCACCGAACTGATGTACTGTTGTGAACCTGTCGTTTACCTACCGACACGACAGAATGCGCCCCACGGGCCCCGAACTGATGTACTGTTGTGAACCTGTTGTTTACCTACCAAAACGACAGCATGCGCCCCACGGGCCCCGAACTGATGTACTGTTGTGAACCTGTTGTTTACCTACCTACACGACAGCATGCGCCCCACGGGCCTCGAACTGATGTACTATTGAGAACCTGTTGTTTACCTACCGACACGACAGCATGCGCCCCACGGGCCCCGAACTGATGTACTGTTGTGAACCTGTTGTTTACCTACCGACACGAGAGCATGCGCCCCACGGGCCCCGAACTGATGTACTGTTGTGAACCTGTTGCCTTCCTACCGACACGACAACATGCGCCCCACGGGCCCCGAACTGATGTACTGTTGTGAACCTGTCCTTCCTACCGACACGACAATATGCGCCCCACGGGCTCCGAACTGATGTACTGTTGTGAACCTGTAGATTTCCTACCGACGCGACAGAATGCACCCCACGGCCCCGAACTGATGTACTGTTGTGAACCTGTTGCCTTCCTACCGACACGACAGCATGCGCCCCACGGGCTCCGAACTGATGTACTGTTGTGAACCTGTAGATTTCCTACCGACGCGACAGCATGCGCCCCAAGGCCCCGAACTGATGTACTGTTGTGAACCTGTTGCCTTCCTATCGACACGACAGCATGCGCCCAACGGGCTCCGAACTGATGTACTTTTGTGAACCTGTAGATTTCCTACCGACGCGAAAGAATGCACCCCACGGGCCCCATTCTGATGTACTGTTGTGAACCTGTAGATTTCCTACCGACGCGACAGCATGCGCCCCACGGGCCCCGAACTGATGTACTGTTGTGAACCTGTAGATTTCCAACCCACGTGACAGTATGCGCCCAACGAGCCCCGAACTGATGTACTGTTGTGAACCTGTAGATTTCCTACCGACGCGACAGCATGCGCCCCACGGGCTCCGAACTGATTTACTGTTGTGAACCTGTTGTTTTCCTACCGATGCGACAGCATGCGCCCCACGGGCCCCGAACTGATTTACTGTTGAGAACCTGTTGTATACCTACCGATGCGACAGCATGCGCCCCACGGCCCCGAACTGATGTACTGTTGTGAACCTGTTGTTTTCCTACCGATGCGACAGCATGCGCCCCACGGGCCCCGAACTGATTTACTGTTGAGAACCTGTTGTTTACCTACCGACGCGACAGCATGCGCCCCACGGGCCCCGAACTTATTTACTGTTGTGAACCTGTTGCTTTCCTACCGATGCGACAGCATGCGCCCCACGGTCCTGAACTGATTTACTGTTGAGAACCTGTTGTTTACCTACCGATGCGACAGCATGCGCCCCACGGGCACCGAACTGATGTACTGTTGTGAACGTGTTGTTTACCTACCGACGCGACAGCATGCGCCCCACGGGCCCCGAACTGATTTACTGTTGAGAACCTGTTGTTTACCTACCGACGCGACAGCATGCGCCCCACGGTCCCGAACTGATGTACTGTTGTGAACCTGCTGTTTTCCTACCGATGCGACATCATGCGCCCGACGGGCCCCGAACTGATGTACTGTTGTGAACGTGTTGTTTACCTACCGATGCGACAGCATGCGCCCCACGGTCCCGAACTGATGTACTGTTGTTAACCTGCTGTTTTCCTACCGATGCGACATCATGCGCCCCAAGGGCCCCGAACTGATTTACTGTTGAGAACCTGTTGTTTACCTACCGATGCGACAGCATACGCCCCACGGCCCCGAAATGATGTACTGTTGTGAACCTGTTGTTTACCTACCGACGCGACAGCATGCGCCCCACGGGCCCCAAACTGATTTACTGTTGTGAAGCTGTTGTTTTCCTACCGATGCGACAACATGCGCCCCACGGGCACCGAACTGATTTACTGTTGAGAACCTGTTGTTTTCCTACGCAAGCGACAGCATGCGCCCCACGGGCCCCGAACTGATGTACTGTTGAGAACCTGTTGTTTTCCTACCGATGCGACAGCATGCGCCCCACGGGCACCGAACTGATGTACTGTTGTGAACCTGTTGTTTACCTACCGAGGCGACAGCATGCGCCCCAGGGCCCCGAACTGATGTACTGTTGTGAACCTGTTGTTTTCATACCGATGCGACAACATGCGCACCACGGGCACCGAGCTGATTTACTGTTGAGAACCTGTTGTTTACCTACCGATGCGACAGCATGCGCCCCACGGGCACCGAACTGATGTACTGTTGTGAACCTGTTGTTTACCTACCGACACGACAGCATGCGCCCCACGGGCCCCGAACTGATGTACTGTTGTGAACCTGTTGTTTACCTACCGATGCGACATCATGCGCCCCAAGGGCCCCGAACTGATTTACTGTTGAGAACCTGTTGTTTACCTACCGATGCGACAGCATACGCCCACCGGCCCCGAACTGATGTACTGTTGTGAACCTGTTGTTTACCTACCGACGCGACAGCATGCGCCCCACGGGCCCCGAACTGATTTACTGTTGTGAAGCTGTTGTTTTCCTACCGATGCGACAACATGCGCCCCACGGGCACCGAACTGATTTACTGTTGAGAACCTGTTGTTTTCCTACGCACGCGACAGCATGCGCCCCACGGGCCCCGAACTGATGTACTGTTGTGAACCTGTTGTATACCTACCGACACGACAGCATGCGCCCCACGGGCCCCGAACTGATGTACTGTTGTGAACCTGTTGCCTTCCTACCGACACGACAACATGCGCCCCACGGGCTCCGAACTGATGTACTGTTGTGAACCTGTTGTTTACCTACCGACACGACAGCATGCGCCCCACGGGCCCTAACTGATGTACTGTTGTGAACCTGTTGCCTTCCTACCGACACGACAACATGCGCCCCACGGGCCCCGAACTGATGTACTGTTGTGAACCTGTTGCCTTCCTACCGACACGACAACATGCGCCCCACGGGCTCCGAACTGATGTACTGTTGTGAACCTGTTGTTTACCTACCAACACGACAGCATGCGCCCCACGGGCCCCGAACTGATGTACTGTTGTGAACCTGTTGTTTACCTACCTACACGACAGCATGCGCCCCACGGGCCCGAACTGATGTACTATTGAGAACCTGTTGTTTACCTACCGACACGACAGCATGCGCCCCACGGGCCCCGAACTGATGTACTGTTGTGAACCTGTTGTTTACCTACCGACACGAGAGCATGCGCCCCACGGGCCCCGAACTGATGTACTGTTGTGAACCTGTAGCCTTCCTACCGACACGACAACATGCGCCCCACGGGCCCCGAACTGATGTACTGTTGTGAACCTGTCCTTCCTACCGACACGAACACATGCGCCCCACGGGCTCCGAACTGATGTACTGTTGTGAACCTGTAGATTTCCTACCGACGCGACAGAATGCACCCCACGGCCCCGAACTGATGTACTGTTGTGAACCTGTTGCCTTCCTACCGACACGACAGCATGCGCCCCACGGGCTCCGAACTGATGTACTGTTGTGAACCTGTAGATTTCCTACCGACGCGACAGCATGCGCCCCAAGGCCCCGAACTGATGTACTGTTGTGAACCTGTTGCCTTCCTACCGACACGACAGCATGCGCCCAACGGGTTTCGAACTGATGTACTTTTGAGAACCTGTAGATTTCCTACCGAAGCGAAAGCATGCACCCCACGGGCCCCATTCTGATGTACTGTTGTGAACCTGTAGATTTCCTACCGACGCGACAGCATGCGCCCCACGAGCCCCGAACTGATGTACAGTTGTGAACCTGTAGATTTCCAACCCACGTGACAGTATGCGCCCAACGAGCCCCGAACTGATGTACTGTTGTGAACCTGTTGCCTTCCTACCTACACGACAACATGCGCCCCACGGGCTCCGAACTGATGTACTGTTGTGAACCTGTTGTTTACCTAACAACGCGACAGCATGCGCCCCACGGGCCCCGAACTGATGTACTGTTGTGAACCTGTTGCCTTCCTACCGACACGACAACATGCGCCCCACGGGTTCCGAACTGATGTACTGTTGTGAACCTGAAGATTTCCTACCGACGCGACAGAATGCACCCCACGGCCCCGAACTGATTTACTGTTGTGAACCTGTTGCTTTCCTACCGATGCGACAGCATGTGCCCCACGGTCCTGAACTGATTAACTGTTGAGAACCTGTTGTTTACCTACCGATGCGACAGCATGCGCCCCACGGGCACCGAACTGATGTAATGTTGTGAACGTGTTGTTTACCTACCGACGCGACAGCATGCGCCCCACGGGCTCCGAACTGATTTACTGTTGAGAACCTGTTGTTTACCTACCGACGCGACAGCATGCGCCCCACGGTCCCGAACTGATGTACTGTTGTGAACCTGCTGTTTTCCTACCGATGCGACATCATGCGCCCGACGGGCCCCGAACTGATGTACTGTTGTGAACGTGTTGTTTACCTACCGACGCGACAGCATGCGCCCCACGGTCCCGAACTGATGTACTGTTGTTAACCTGCTGTTTTCCTACCGATGCGACATCATGCGCCCCAAGGGCCCCGAACTGATTTACTGTTGAGAACCTGTTGTTTACCTACCGATGCGACAGCATACGCCCACCGGCCCCGAACTGATGTACTGTTGTGAACCTGTTGTTTACCTACCGACGCGACAGCATGCGCCCCAACGGCCCCGAACTGATTTACTGTTGTGAAGCTGTTGTTTTCCTACCGTTGCGACAACATGCGCCCCACGGGCACCGAACTGATTTACTGTTGAGAACCTGTTGTTTTCCTACGCACGCGACAGCATGCGCCCCACGGGCCCCGAACTGATGTACTGTTGAGAACCTGTTGTTTTCCTACCGATGCGACAGCATGCGCCCCACGGGCACTGAACTGATGTACTGTTGTGAACCTGTTGTTTACCTACCGACGCGACAGCATGCGCCCCAGGGCCCCGAACTGATGTACTGTTGTGAACCTGTTGTTTTCATACCGATGCGACAACATGCGCACCACGGGCACCGAACTGATTTACTGTTGAGAACCTGTTGTTTACCTACCGATGCGACAGCATGCGCCCCAAAGGCACCGAACTGATGTACTGTTGTGAACCTGTCGTTTACCTACCGACACGACAGAATGCGCCCCACGGGCCCCGAACTGATGTACTGTTGTGAACCTGTTGTTTACCTACCAAAACGACAGCATGCGCCCCACGGGCCCCGAACTGATGTACTGTTGTGAACCTGTTGTTTACCTACCTACACGACAGCATGCGCCCCACGGGCCTCGAACTGATGTACTATTGAGAACCTGTTGTTTACCTACCGACACGACAGCATGCGCCCCACGGGCCCCGAACTGATGTACTGTTGTGAACCTGTTGTTTACCTACCGACACGAGAGCATGCGCCCCACGGGCCCCGAACTGATGTACTGTTGTGAACCTGTTGCCTTCCTACCGACACGACAACATGCGCCCCACGGGCCCCGAACTGATGTACTGTTGTGAACCTGTCCTTCCTACCGACACGACAACATGCGCCCCACGGGCTCCGAACTGATGTACTGTTGTGAACCTGTAGATTTCCTACCGACGCGACAGAATGCACCCCACGGCCCCGAACTGATGTACTGTTGTGAACCTGTTGCCTTCCTACCGACACGACAGCATGCGCCCCACGGGCTCCGAACTGATGTACTGTTGTGAACCTGTAGATTTCCTACCGACGCGACAGCATGCGCCCCAAGGCCCCGAACTGATGTACTGTTGTGAACCTGTTGCCTTCCTATCGACACGACAGCATGCGCCCAACGGGCTCCGAACTGATGTACTTTTGTGAACCTGTAGATTTCCTACCGACGCGAAAGAATGCACCCCACGGGCCCCATTCTGATGTACTGTTGTGAACCTGTAGATTTCCTACCGACACGACAACATGCGCCCCACGGGCCCCGAACTGATGTACTGTTGTGAACCTGTCCTTCCTACCGACACGAACACATGCGCCCCACGGGCTCCGAACTGATGTACTGTTGTGAACCTGTAGATTTCCTACCGACGCGACAGAATGCACCCCACGGCCCCGAACTGATGTACTGTTGTGAACCTGTTGCCTTCCTACCGACACGACAGCATGCGCCCCACGGGCTCCGAACTGATGTACTGTTGTGAACCTGTAGATTTCCTACCGACGCGACAGCATGCGCCCCAAGGCCCCGAACTGATGTACTGTTGTGAACCTGTTGCCTTCCTACCGACACGACAGCATGCGCCCAACGGGTTTCGAACTGATGTACTTTTGAGAACCTGTAGATTTCCTACCGAAGCGAAAGCATGCACCCCACGGGCCCCATTCTGATGTACTGTTGTGAACCTGTAGATTTCCTACCGACGCGACAGCATGCGCCCCACGAGCCCCGAACTGATGTACTGTTGTGAACCTGTAGATTTCCAACCCACGTGACAGTATGCGCCCAACGAGCCCCGAACTGATGTACTGTTGTGAACCTGTTGCCTTCCTACCTACACGACAACATGCGCCCCACGGGCTCCGAACTGATGTACTGTTGTGAACCTGTTGTTTACCTAACAACGCGACAGCATGCGCCCCACGGGCCCCGAACTGATGTACTGTTGTGAACCTGTTGCCTTCCTACCGACACGACAACATGCGCCCCACGGGTTCCGAACTGATGTACTGTTGTGAACCTGTAGATTTCCTACCGACGCGACAGAATGCACCCCACGGCCCCGAACTGATTTACTGTTGTGAACCTGTTGCTTTCCTACCGATGCGACAGCATGTGCCCCACGGTCCTGAACTGATTAACTGTTGAGAACCTGTTGTTTACCTACCGATGCGACAGCATGCGCCCCACGGGCACCGAACTGATGTAATGTTGTGAACGTGTTGTTTACCTACCGACGCGACAGCATGCGCCCCACGGGCTCCGAACTGATTTACTGTTGAGAACCTGTTGTTTACCTACCGACGCGACAGCATGCGCCCCACGGTCCCGAACTGATGTACTGTTGTGAACCTGCTGTTTTCCTACCGATGCGACATCATGCGCCCGACGGGCCCCGAACTGATGTACTGTTGTGAATGTGTTGTTTACCTACCGACGCGACAGCATGCGCCCCACGGTCCCGAACTGATGTACTGTTGTTAACCTGCTGTTTTCCTACCGATGCGACATCATGCGCCCCAAGGGCCCCGAACTGATTTACTGTTGAGAACCTGTTGTTTACCTACCGATGCGACAGCATACGCCCACCGGCCCCGAACTGATGTACTGTTGTGAACCTGTTGTTTACCTACCGACGCGACAGCATGCGCCCCAACGGCCCCGAACTGATTTACTGTTGTGAAGCTGTTGTTTTCCTACCGTTGCGACAACATGCGCCCCACGGGCACCGAACTGATTTACTGTTGAGAACCTGTTGTTTTCCTACGCACGCGACAGCATGCGCCCCACGGGCCCCGAACTGATGTACTGTTGAGAACCTGTTGTTTTCCTACCGATGCGACAGCATGCGCCCCACGGGCACTGAACTGATGTACTGTTGTGAACCTGTTGTTTACCTACCGACGCGACAGCATGCGCCCCAGGGCCCCGAACTGATGTACTGTTGTGAACCTGTTGTTTTCATACCGATGCGACAACATGCGCACCACGGGCACCGAACTGATTTACTGTTGAGAACCTGTTGTTTACCTACCGATGCGACAGCATGCGCCCCAAAGGCACCGAACTGATGTACTGTTGTGAACCTGTCGTTTACCTACCGACACGACAGAATGCGCCCCACGGGCCCCGAACTGATGTACTGTTGTGAACCTGTTGTTTACCTACCAAAACGACAGCATGCGCCCCACGGGCCCCGAACTGATGTACTGTTGTGAACCTGTTGTTTACCTACCTACACGACAGCATGCGCCCCACGGGCCTCGAACTGATGTACTATTGAGAACCTGTTGTTTACCTACCGACACGACAGCATGCGCCCCACGGGCCCCGAACTGATGTACTGTTGTGAACCTGTTGTTTACCTACCGACACGAGAGCATGCGCCCCACGGGCCCCGAACTGATGTACTGTTGTGAACCTGTTGCCTTCCTACCGACACGACAACATGCGCCCCACGGGCCCCGAACTGATGTACTGTTGTGAACCTGTCCTTCCTACCGACACGACAACATGCGCCCCACGGGCTCCGAACTGATGTACTGTTGTGAACCTGTAGATTTCCTACCGACGCGACAGAATGCACCCCACGGCCCCGAACTGATGTACTGTTGTGAACCTGTTGCCTTCCTACCGACACGACAGCATGCGCCCCACGGGCTCCGAACTGATGTACTGTTGTGAACCTGTAGATTTCCTACCGACGCGACAGCATGCGCCCCAAGGCCCCGAACTGATGTACTGTTGTGAACCTGTTGCCTTCCTATCGACACGACAGCATGCGCCCAACGGGCTCCGAACTGATGTACTTTTGTGAACCTGTAGATTTCCTACCGACGCGAAAGAATGCACCCCACGGGCCCCATTCTGATGTACTGTTGTGAACCTGTAGATTTCCTACCGACGCGACAGCATGCGCCCCACGGGCCCCGAACTGATGTACTGTTGTGAACCTGTAGATTTCCAACCCACGTGACAGTATGCGCCCAACGAGCCCCGAACTGATGTACTGTTGTGAACCTGTAGATTTCCTACCGACGCGACAGCATGCGCCCCACGGGCTCCGAACTGATTTACTGTTGTGAACCTGTTGTTTTCCTACCGATGCGACAGCATGCGCCCCACGGGCCCCGAACTGATTTACTGTTGAGAACCTGTTGTTTACCTACCGACGCGACAGCATGCGCCCCACGGCCCCGAACTGATGTACTGTTGTGAACCTGTTGTTTTCCTACCGATGCGACAGCATGCGCCCCACGGGCCCCGAACTGATTTACTGTTGAGAACCTGTTGTTTACCTACCGACGCGACAGCATGCGCCCCACGGGCCCCGAACTTATTTACTGTTGTGAACCTGTTGCTTTCCTACCGATGCGACAGCATGCGCCCCACGGTCCTGAACTGATTTACTGTTGAGAACCTGTTGTTTACCTACCGATGCGACAGCATGCGCCCCACGGGCACCGAACTGATGTACTGTTGTGAACGTGTTGTTTACCTACCGACGCGACAGCATGCGCCCCACGGGCCCCGAACTGATTTACTGTTGAGAACCTGTTGTTTACCTACCGACGCGACAGCATGCGCCCCACGGTCCCGAACTGATGTACTGTTGTGAACCTGCTGTTTTCCTACCGATGCGACATCATGCGCCCGACGGGCCCCGAACTGATGTACTGTTGTGAACGTGTTCTTTACCTACCGATGCGACAGCATGCGCCCCACGGTCCCGAACTGATGTACTGTTGTTAACCTGCTGTTTTCCTACCGATGCGACATCATGCGCCCCAAGGGCCCCGAACTGATTTACTGTTGAGAACCTGTTGTTTACCTACCGATGCGACAGCATACGCCCCACGGCCCCGAACTGATGTACTGTTGTGAACCTGTTGTTTACCTACCGACGCGACAGCATGCGCCCCACGGGCCCCAAACTGATTTACTGTTGTGAAGCTGTTGTTTTCCTACCGATGCGACAACATGCGCCCCACGGGCACCGAACTGATTTACTGTTGAGAACCTGTTGTTTTCCTACGCACGCAACAGCATGCGCCCCACGGGCCCCGAACTGATGTACTGTTGAGAACCTGTTGTTTTCCTACCGATGCGACAGCATGCGCCCCACGGGCACCGAACTGATGTACTGTTGTGAACCTGTTGTTTACCTACCGAGGCGACAGCATGCGCCCCAGGGCCCCGAACTGATGTACTGTTGTGAACCTGTTGTTTTCATACCGATGCGACAACATGCGCACCACGGGCACCGAGCTGATTTACTGTTGAGAACCTGTTGTTTACCTACCGATGCGACAGCATGCGCCCCACGGGCACCGAACTGATGTACTGTTGTGAACCTGTTGTTTACCTACCGACACGACAGCATGCGCCCCACGGGCCCCGAACTGATGTACTGTTGTGAACCTGTTGTTTACCTACCAACATGACAGCATGCGCCCCACGGGCCCCGAACTGATGTACTGTTGAGAACCTGTTGTTTACCTACCAACACGACAGCATGCGCCCCACGGGCCCCGAACTGATGTACTGTTGTGAACCTGTTGTTTACCTACCGACGCGACAGCATGCGCCCCACTGCCCCGAACTGATGTACTGTTGAGAACCTGTTGTTTACCTACCGAAACGACAGCATGCGCCCAGCGGGCCCCGAACTGATGTACTGTTGAGAACCTGTTGTTTACCTACCGACGCGACAGCATGCGCCCCACGGCCCCGAACTGATGTACTGTTGAGAACCTGTTGTTTACCTACCGACACGACAGCATGCGCCCCACGGCCCCGAACTGATGTACTGTTGAGAACTTGTTGTTTACCTACCGACGCGATAGCATTCGCCCCACGGCCCCGAACTGATGTACTGTTGAGAACCTATTGTTTACCTACCGATGCGACAGCATGCGCCCCACGGGAACCGAACTGATGTACTGTTGTGAACCTGTTGTTTACCTACCGACACGACAGCATGCGCCCCACGGGCCCCGAACTGATGTACTGTTGTGAACCTGTTGTTTACCTACCAACACGACAGCATGCGCCCCACGGGCCCCGAACTGATGTACTGTTGTGAACCTGTTGTTTAACAACCGACACGACAGAATGCGCCCCACGGGCCTCGAACTGATGTACTGTTGAGAACCTGTTGTTTACCTACCGATACGACAGCATGCGCCCCACGGGCCCCGAACTGATGTACTGTTGTGAACCTGTTGTTTACCTACCGACGCGACAGCATGCGCCCCACGGCCCCGAACTGATGTACTGTTGAGAACCTTTTGTTTACCTACCGACACGACAGCATGCGCCCCACGGGCCCCGAACTGATGTACTGTTGTGAACCTGTTGTTTACCTACCGACGCGACAGCATGCGCCCCACGGCCCCGAACTGATTTACTGTTGAGAACCTGTTGTTTACCTACCGATGCGACAGCAAGCGCCCCACGGCCCCGAACTGATGTACTGTTGAGAACCTGTTGTTTACCTACAAATGCGACAGCAAGCGCCCCACGGGCACCGAACTGATTTACTGTTGAGAACCTGTTGTTTACCTACCGATGCGACAGCAAGCGCCCCACGGGCACCGAACTGATGTACTGTTGTGAACCTGTTGTTTACCTACCGACGCGACAGCATGCGCCCCACGGCCCCGAACTGATGTACTGTTGAGAACCTGTTGTTTACCTACCGACACGACAGCATGCGCCCCACGGGCCCTGAACTGATGTACTGTTGTGAACCTGTTGTTTACCTACCGACGCGACAGCATGCGCCCCACGGCCGCGAACTGATGGACTGTTGTGAACCTGTTGTTTACCTACCGACACGACAGCATGCGCCCTTTGGGCGCCGAACTGATGTACTGTTGAGAACCTGTTGTTTACTTACCGACACTACAGCATGCGCCCCACGGGCCCCGAACTGATGTACTGTTGTGAACCTGTTGTTTACCTACCGACGCGACAGCATGCGCCCCACGGCCCCGAACTGATGTACTGTTGTGAACCTGTTGTTTTCCTACCGACACGACAGCATGCGCCCCACGGGCACCGAACTGATATACTGTTGTGAACCTGTTGTTTACCTACCGACGCGACATCATGCGCGCCACGGACCCGAACTGATGTACAGTTGTGAACCTGTTGTTTTCATACCGATGAGACAGCATGCGCCCCACGGGCACCGAACTGATGTACTGTTGTGAACCTGTTGTTTTCATACCGATGCGACAACATGCGCCCCACTGGCACCGAACTGATGTACTGTTGTGAACCTGTTGTTTACCTACCTACACGACAGCATGCGCCCCACGGGCCCCGAACTGATGTACTGTTGAGAACCTGTTGTTTACCTACCGATGCGACAGCATGCGCCCCACGGGCACCGAACTGATGTACTGTTGTGAACCTGTTGTTTACCTACCGACACGACAGCATGCGCCCCACGGGCCCCGAACTGATGTACTGTTGTGAACCTGTTGTTTACCTACCAACACGACAGCATGCGCCCGACGGGCCCCTAACTGATGTACTGTTGTGAACCTGTTGTTTACCTACCGACACGACAGAATGCGCCCCACGGGCCCCGAACTGATGTACTGTTGAGAACCTGTTGTTTACCTACCGATACGACAGCATGCGCCCCACGGGCCCCGAACTGATGTACTGTTGTGAACCTGTTGTTTACCTACCGACGCGACAGCATGCGCCCCACGGCCCCGAACTGATGTACTGTTGAGAACCTGTTGTTTACCTACCGACACGACAGCATGCGCCTCACGGGCCCCGAACTGATGTACTGTTGTGAACCTGTTGTTTACCTACCGACGCGACAGCATGCGCCCCACGGCCCCGAACTGATGTACTGTTGAGAACCTGTTGTTTACCTACCGATGCAACAGCAAGCGCCCCACGGGCACCGAACTGATGTACTGTTGTGAACCAGTTTTTTACCTACCGACGCGACAGCATGCGCCCCACGGCCCCGAACTGATGTACTGTTGAGAACCTGTTGTTTACCTACAAATGCGACAGCAAGCACCCCACGGGCACCGAACTGATTTACTGTTGAGAACCTGTTGTTTACCTACCGATGCGACAGCAAGCGCCCCACGGGCACCGAACTGATGTACTGTTGTGAACCTGTTGTTTACCTACTGACGCGACAGCATGCGCCCCACGGCCCCGAACTGATGTACTGTTGAGAACCTGTTGTTTACCTACCGACGCGACAGCATGCGCCCCACGGCCCCGAACTGATGTACTGTTGAGAACCTGTTGTTTACTTACCGACACGACAGCATGCGCCCCACGGGCCCTGAACTGATGTACTGTTGTGAACCTGTTGTTTACCTACCGACGCGACAGCATGCGCCCCACGGCCCCGAACTGATGTACTGTTGTGAACCTGTTGTTTACCTACCGACACGACAGCATGCGCCCCATGGGCGCCGAACTGATGTACTGTTGAGAACCTGTTGTTTACCTACCGACACGACAGCATGCGCCCCACGGGCCCCGAACTGATGTACTGTTGTGAACCTGTTGTTTACCTACCGACGCGACAGCATGCGCCCCACGGCCCCGAACTGATGTACTGTTGTGAACCTGTTGTTTTCCTACCGACACGACAGCATGCGCCCCACGGGCACCGAACTGATGTACGGTTGTGAACCTGTTGTTTACCTACCGACGCGACAGCATGCGCCCCACGGCCCCGAACTGATGTACTGTTGTGAACCTGTTGTTTTCATACCGATGCGACATAATGTGCCCCATGGGCACCGAACTGATGTACTGTTGTGAACCTGTTGTTTACCTACCGACGCGACAGCATGCGCCCCATGGCCCCGAACCGATGAACTGTTGTGAACCTGTTGTTTTCCTACCGACACGACAGCATGCGCCCCACGGGCACCGAACTGATGTACTGTTGTGAACCTGTTGTTTACCTACCGACGCGACAGCATGCGCCCCATGGCCCCGAACTGATGTACTGTTGTGAACCTGTTGTTTTCATACCGATGCGACAACATGCGCCCCACTGGCACCGAACTGATGTACTGTTGTGAACCTGTTGTTTACCTACCGATGCGACAGCATGCGCCCCACGGGCACCGAACTGATGTACTGTTCTGAACCTGTTGTTTACCTACCGACGCGACAGCATGCGCCCCACGGGCACCGAACTGATTTACTGTTGAGAACCTGTTGTTTACCTACCGACACGACAGCATGCGCCCCACGGGCACCGAACTGATGTACTGTTGTGAACCTGTTGTTTACCTACCGACGCGACAGCATGCGCCCCACGGCCCCGAACTGATGTACTGTTGTGAACCTGTTGTTTACCTACCGACACGACATCATGCGCCCCACGGCCCCGAACTGATGTACTGTTGTGAACCTGTTGTTTACCTACCGATGCGACATCATGCGCCCCACGGGCCCCGAACGGATTTACTGTTGAGAACCGGTTGTTTACCTACCGACACGACAGCATGCGCTCCACGGGCTCCGAACTGATGTACTGTTGTGAACCTGTTGTTTACCTAACAACGCGACAGCATGCGCCCCACGGGTTCCGAACTGATGTACTGTTGTGAACCTGTAGATTTCCTACCGACGTGACAGAATGCACCCCACGGCCCCGAACTGATTTACTGTTGTGAACCTGTTGCTTTCCTACCGATGCGACAGCATGTGCCCCACGGTCCTGAACTGATTAACTGTTGAGAACCTGTTGTTTACCTACCGATGCGACAGCATGCGCCCCACGGGCACCGAACTGATGTAATGTTGTGAACGTGTTGTTTACCTACCGACGCGACAGCATGCGCCCCACGGGCTCCGAACTGATTTACTGTTGAGAACCTGTTGTTTACCTACCGACGCGACAGCATGCGCCCCACGGTCCCGAACTGATGTACTGTTGTGAACCTGCTGTTTTCCTACCGATGCGACATCATGCGCCCGACGGGCCCCGAACTGATGTACTGTTGTGAACGTGTTGTTTACCTACCGACGCGACAGCATGCGCCCCACGGTCCCGAACTGATGTACTGTTGTTAACCTGCTGTTTTCCTACCGATGCGACATCATGCGCCCCAAGGGCCCCGAACTGATTTACTGTTGAGAACCTGTTGTTTACCTACCGATGCGACAGCATACGCCCACCGGCCCCGAACTGATGTACTGTTGTGAACCTGTTGTTTACCTACCGACGCGACAGCATGCGCCCCAACGGCCCCGAACTGATTTACTGTTGTGAAGCTGTTGTTTTCCTACCGTTGCGACAACATGCGCCCCACGGGCACCGAACTGATTTACTGTTGAGAACCTGTTGTTTTCCTACGCACGCGACAGCATGCGCCCCACGGGCCCCGAACTGATGTACTGTTGAGAACCTGTTGTTTTCCTACCGATGCGACAGCATGCGCCCCACGGGCACCGAACTGATGTACTGTTGTGAACCTGTTGTTTACCTACCGACGCGACAGCATGCGCCCCAGGGCCCCGAACTGATGTACTGTTGTGAACCTGTTGTTTTCATACCGATGCGACAACATGCGCACCACGGGCACCGAACTGATTTACTGTTGAGAACCTGTTGTTTACCTACCGATGCGACAGCATGCGCCCCAAAGGCACCGAACTGATGTACTGTTGTGAACCTGTCGTTTACCTACCGACACGACAGAATGCGCCCCACGGGCCCCGAACTGATGTACTGTTGTGAACCTGTTGTTTACCTACCAAAACGACAGCATGCGCCCCACGGGCCCCGAACTGATGTACTGTTGTGAACCTGTTGTTTACCTACCTACACGACAGCATGCGCCCCACGGGCCTCGAACTGATGTACTATTGAGAACCTGTTGTTTACCTACCGACACGACAGCATGCGCCCCACGGGCCCCGAACTGATGTACTGTTGTGAACCTGTTGTTTACCTACCGACACGAGAGCATGCGCCCCACGGGCCCCGAACTGATGTACTGTTGTGAACCTGTTGCCTTCCTACCGACACGACAACATGCGCCCCACGGGCCCCGAACTGATGTACTGTTGTGAACCTGTCCTTCCTACCGACACGACAACATGCGCCCCACGGGCTCCGAACTGATGTACTGTTGTGAACCTGTAGATTTCCTACCGACGCGACAGAATGCACCCCACGGCCCCGAACTGATGTACTGTTGTGAACCTGTTGCCTTCCTACCGACACGACAGCATGCGCCCCACGGGCTCCGAACTGATGTACTGTTGTGAACCTGTAGATTTCCTACCGACGCGACAGCATGCGCCCCAAGGTCCCGAACTGATGTACTGTTGTGAACCTGTTGCCTTCCTATCGACACGACAGCATGCGCCCAACGGGCTCCGAACTGATGTACTTTTGTGAACCTGTAGATTTCCTACCGACGCGAAAGAATGCACCCCACGGGCCCCATTCTGATGTACTGTTGTGAACCTGTAGATTTCCTACCGACGCGACAGCATGCGCCCCACGGGCCCCGAACTGATGTACTGTTGTGAACCTGTAGATTTCCAACCCACGTGACAGTATGCGCCCAACGAGCCCCGAACTGATGTACTGTTGTGAACCTGTAGATTTCCTACCGACGCGACAGCATGCGCCCCACGGGCTGCGAACTGATTTACTGTTGTGAACCTGTTGTTTTCCTACCGATGCGACAGCATGCGCCCCACGGGCCCCGAACTGATTTACTGTTGAGAACCTGTTGTTTACCTACCGACGCGACAGCATGCGCCCCACGGCCCCGAACTGATGTACTGTTGTGAACCTGTTGTTTTCCTACAGATGCGACAGCATGCGCCCCACGGGCCCCGAACTGATTTACTGTTGAGAACCTGTTGTTTACCTACCGACGCGACAGCATGCGCCCCACGGGCCCCGAACTTATTTACTGTTGTGAACCTGTTGCTTTCCTACCGATGCGACAGCATGCGCCCCACGGTCCTGAACTGATTTACTGTTGAGAACCTGTTGTTTACCTACCGATGCGACAGCATGCGCCCCACGGGCACCGAACTGATGTACTGTTGTGAACGTGTTGTTTACCTACCGACGCGACAGCATGCGCCCCACGGGCCCCGAACTGATTCACTGTTGAGAACCTGTTGTTTACCTACCGACGCGACAGCATGCGCCCCACGGTCCCGAACTGATGTACTGTTGTGAACCTGCTGTTTTCCTACCGATGCGACATCATGCGCCCGACGGGCCCCGAACTGATGTACTGTTGTGAACGTGTTGTTTACCTACCGATGCGACAGCATGCGCCCCACGGTCCCGAACTGATGTACTGTTGTTAACCTGCTGTTTTCCTACCGATGCGACATCATGAGCCCCAAGGGCCCCGAACTGATTTACTGTTGAGAACCTGTTGTTTACCTACCGATGCGACAGCATACGCCCCACGGCCCCGAACTGATGTACTGTTGTGAACCTGTTGTTTACCTACCGACGCGACAGCATGCGCCCCACGGGCCCCAAACTGATTTACTGTTGTGAAGCTGTTGTTTTCCTACCGATGCGACAACATGCGCCCCACGGGCACCGAACTGATTTACTGTTGAGAACCTGTTGTTTTCCTACGCACGCGACAGCATGCGCCCCACGGGCCCCGAACTGATGTACTGTTGAGAACCTGTTGTTTTCCTACCGATGCGACAGCATGCGCCCCACGGGCACCGAACTGATGTACTGTTGTGAACCTGTTGTTTACCTACCGAGGCGACAGCATGCGCCCCAGGGCCCCGAACTGATGTACTGTTGTGAACCTGTTGTTTTCATACCGATGCGACAACATGCGCACCACGGGCACCGAGCTGATTTACTGTTGAGAACCTGTTGTTTACCTACCGATGCGACAGCATGCGCCCCACGGGCACCGAACTGATGTACTGTTGTGAACCTGTTGTTTACCTACCGACACGACAGCATGCGCCCCACGGGCCCCGAACTGATGTACTGTTGTGAACCTGTTGTTTACCTACCAACATGACAGCATGCGCCCCACGGGCCCCGAACTGATGTACTGTTGAGAACCTGTTGTTTACCTACCAACACGACAGCATGCGCCCCACGGGCCCCGAACTGATGTACTGTTGTGAACCTGTTGTTTACCTACCGACGCGACAGCATGCGCCCCACTGCCCCGAACTGATGTACTGTTGAGAACCTGTTGTTTACCTACCGAAACGACAGCATGCGCCCAGCGGGCCCCGAACTGATGTACTGTTGAGAACCTGTTGTTTACCTACCGACGCGACAGCATGCGCCCCACGGCCCCGAACTGATGTACTGTTGAGAACCTGTAGTTTACCTACCGACACGACAGCATGCGCCCCACGGCCCCGAACTGATGTACTGTTGAGAACTTGTTGTTTACCTACCGACGCGATAGCATTCGCCCCACGGCCCCGAACTGATGTACTGTTGAGAACCTATTGTTTACCTACCGATGCGACAGCATGCGCCCCACGGGAACCGAACTGATGTACTGTTGTGAACCTGTTGTTTACCTACCGACACGACAGCATGCGCCCCACGGGCCCCGAACTGATGTACTGTTGTGAACCTGTTGTTTACCTACCAACACGACAGCATGCGCCCCACGGGCCCCGAACTGATGTACTGTTGTGAACCTGTTGTTTAACAACCGACACGACAGAATGCGCCCCACGGGCCTCGAACTGATGTACTGTTGAGAACCTGTTGTTTACCTACCGATACGACAGCATGCGCCCCACGGGCCCCGAACTGATGTACTGTTGTGAACCTGTTGTTTACCTACCGACGCGACAGCATGCGCCCCACGGCCCCGAACTGATGTACTGTTGAGAACCTTTTGTTTACCTACCGACACGACAGCATGCGCCCCACGGGCCCCGAACTGATGTACTGTTGTGAACCTGTTGTTTACCTACCGACGCGACAGCATGCGCCCCATGGCCCCGAACTGATGTACTGTTGAGAACCTGTTGTTTACCTACCGATGCGACAGCAAGCGCCCCACGGCCCCGAACTGATGTACTGTTGAGAACCTGTTGTTTACCTACAAATGCGACAGCAAGCGCCCCACGGGCACCGAACTGATTTACTGTTGAGAACCTGTTGTTTACCTACCGATGCGACAGCAAGCGCCCCACGGGCACCGAACTGATGTACTGTTGAGAACCTGTTGTTTACCTACAAATGCGACAGCAAGCGCCCCACGGGCACCGAACTGATTTACTGTTGAGAACCTGTTGTTTACCTACCGACACGACAGCATGCGCCCCACGGGCCCTGAACTGATGTACTGTTGTGAACCTGTTGTTTACCTACCGACGCGACAGCATGCGCCCCACGGCCGCGAACTGATGGACTGTTGTGAACCTGTTGTTTACCTACCGACACGACAGCATGCGCCCTTTGGGCGCCGAACTGATGTACTGTTGAGAACCTGTTGTTTACTTACCGACACTACAGCATGCGCCCCACGGGCCCCGAACTGATGTACTGTTGTGAACCTGTTGTTTACCTACCGACGCGACAGCATGCGCCCCACGGCCCCGAACTGATGTACTGTTGTGAACCTGTTGCTTTCCTACCGACACGACAGCATGCGCCCCACGGGCACCGAACTGATATACTGTTGTGAACCTGTTGTTTACCTACCGACGCGACATCATGCGCGCCACGGACCCGAACTGATGTACAGTTGTGAACCTGTTGTTTTCATACCGATGTGACAGCATGCGCCCCACGGGCACCGAACTGATGTACTGTTGTGAACCTGTTGTTTTCATACCGATGCGACAACATGCGCCCCACTGGCACCGAACTGATGTACTGTTGTGAACCTGTTGTTTACCTACCTACACGACAGCATGCGCCCCACGGGCCCCGAACTGATGTACTGTTGAGAACCTGTTGTTTACCTACCGATGCGACAGCATGCGCCCCACGGGCACCGAACTGATGTACTGTTGTGAACCTGTTGTTTACCTACCGACACGACAGCATGCGCCCCACGGGCCCCGAACTGATGTACTGTTGTGAACCTGTTGTTTACCTACCAACACGACAGCATGCGCCCGACGGGCCCCTAACTGATGTACTGTTGTGAACCTGTTGTTTACCTACCGACACGACAGAATGCGCCCCACGGGCCCCGAACTGATGTACTGTTGAGAACCTGTTGTTTACCTACCGATACGACAGCATGCGCCCCACGGGCCCCGAACTGATGTACTGTTGTGAACCTGTTGTTTACCTACCGACGCGACAGCATGCGCCCCACGGCCCCGAACTGATGTACTGTTGAGAACCTGTTGTTTACCTACCGACACGACAGCATGCGCCTCACGGGCACCGAACTGATGTACTGTTGTGAACCTGTTGTTTACCTACCGACGCGACAGCATGCGCCCCACGGCCCCGAACTGATGTACTGTTGAGAACCTGTTGTTTACCTACCGATGCAACAGCAAGCGCCCCACGGGCACCGAACTGATGTACTGTTGTGAACCAGTTTTTTACCTACCGACGCGACAGCATGCGCCCCACGGCCCCGAACTGATGTACTGTTGAGAACCTGTTGTTTACCTACAAATGCGACAGCAAGCACCCCACGGGCACCGAACTGATTTACTGTTGAGAACCTGTTGTTTACCTACCGATGCAACAGCAAGCGCCCCACGGGCACCGAACTGATGTACTGTTGTGAACCTGTTGTTTACCTACTGACGCGACAGCATGCGCCCCACGGCCCCGAACTGATGTACTGTTGAGAACCTGTTGTTTACCTACCGACGCGACAGCATGCGCCCCACGGCCCCGAACTGATGTACTGTTGAGAACCTGTTGTTTACTTACCGACACGACAGCATGCGCCCCACGGGCCCTGAACTGATGTACTGTTGTGAACCTGTTGTTTACCTACCGACGCGACAGCATGCGCCCCACGGCCCCGAACTGATGTACTGTTGTGAACCTGTTGTTTACCTACCGACACGACAGCATGCGCCCCATGGGCGCCGAACTGATGTACTGTTGAGAACCTGTTGTTTACCTACCGACACGACAGCATGCGCCCCACGGGCCCCGAACTGATGTACTGTTGTGAACCTGTTGTTTACCTCCCGACGCGACAGCATGCGCCCCACGGCCCCGAACTGATGTACTGTTGTGAACCTGTTGTTTTCCTACCGACACGACAGCATGCGCCCCACGGGCACCGAACTGATGTACGGTTGTGAACCTGTTGTTTACCTACCGACGCGACAGCATGCGCCCCACGGCCCCGAACTGATGTACTGTTGTGAACCTGTTGTTTTCATACCGATGCGACATCATGTGCCCCATGGGCACCGAACTGATGTACTGTTGTGAACCTGTTGTTTACCTACCGACGCGACAGCATGCGCCCCATGGCCCCGAACCGATGTACTGTTGTGAACCTGTTGTTTTCCTACCGACACGACAGCATGCGCCCCACGGGCACCGAACTGATGTACTGTTGTGAACCTGTTGTTTACCTACCGACGCGACAGCATGCGCCCCATGGCCCCGAACTGATGTACTGTTGTGAACCTGTTGTTTTCATACCGATGCGACAACATGCGCCCCACTGGCACCGAACTGATGTACTGTTGTGAACCTGTTGTTTACCTACCGATGCGACAGCATGCGCCCCACGGGCACCGAACTGATGTACTGTTCTGAACCTGTTGTTTACCTACCGACGCGACAGCATGCGCCCCACGGGCACCGAACTGATTTACTGTTGAGAACCTGTTGTTTACCTACCGACACGACAGCATGCGCCCCACGGGCATCGAACTGATGTACTGTTGTGAACCTGTTGTTTACCTACCGATGCGACATCATGCGCCCCACGGGCCCCGAACTGATTTACTGTTGAGAATCTGTTGTTTACTTACCGACACGACAGCATGCGCCCCACGTGCACCGAACTGATGTACTGTTGTGAACCTGTTGTTTACCTACCGGCGCGACAGCATGCGCCCCACGGCCCCGAACTGATGTACTGTTGTGAACCTGTTGTTTACCTACCGACACGACATCATGCGCCCCACGGCCCCGAACTGATGTACTGTTGTGAACCTGTTGTTTACCTACCGATGCGACATCATGCGCCCCACGGGCCCCGAACGGATTTACTGTTGAGAACCGGTTGTTTACCTACCGACACGACAGCATGCGCTCCACGGGCTTCGAACTGATGTACTGTTGTGAACCTGTTGTTTACCTACCGACGCGTTAGCATGCGCCCCACGGCCCCGAACTGATGTACTGTTGTGAACCTGTTGTTTTCATACCGATGCGACATTATGCGCCCCACGGGCACCGAACTGATTTACTGTTGAGAACCTGTTGTTTACCTACCGACGCGACAGCATGCGCCCCACGCCCACGTTTTCCGTTTTAAATCTTACAACTATTTTCATAGCTACTAAATATTTACACCACAAATTTTCAAGACATAATATATGGGGATAGGATAAATTATTTTATACTTATTAGTCCATTTTAAAAACGTGGTATTTTTAAAAACTTGTTTATTTAGTAAATTATTTTATACTTTTTAGTTTTTAATGTGTTGAAATATATATCAGATTATGACAGAGACATGTAGGAAATAAGCGGTTTATTGGAGTTTATTTGCATATGTCTTGATTTATTTACTGTTTACTTGATGGGAGAATAAATCAAAATTAATGTATTACGTACATAACCAAAGTAAATAATATTTTCATCTGTAATCAGATGTTCTATGTTTACATTGAGATGTTTGTTTATGTTTACATTTAGGTCAATGTCAGTTAAAACTTAAATCAAATATTTAAAACAATTTTTATCACAAGAAAATTACGTAATATTGCATTGTCATCCAATCCTGAGCCATGTTTCAAGTTTTAATCTCATCGGGAAGTTAGTTTAAAATCGATTGCAAAATGTGTAACGAACAGACAAGAAAGCCAGTTAATGAAAACAGGAATATATTTAAAAAAAGAAATTTATTTTTTAGATTACAGTTTGTTTTCTATTAATGACTGTTATTTACGTAAATGAGTATTCACATTGAGATAGTTTACTTGTACACGTTTTTAAATAACTAATAACAGTTTAAAAAATATCTTTAAATTACTTTTAAGAGTTTTGGTTTAATTTGTATCTAACCACCTGAACGCCTGTGTTACTAATTAACAACATAATTTAGACCTGCTTTTGGTAATAAGGAAATAAAAATTACTAAATTCGAAATAACGATTAAAACTTAATTTCTGCCTTGAGCTTGAGTGTAAAGCGTTCAAATGATGCAGTGTGCCTGTGTGACATGGGGTGAGTTGTTTACCCTAATATATGTAAATAACGGAGTAGGTCGGGGTCAAGGTGAGATAAACCACTCAGTCACGTCAGCTAGAAATGAACTGACTTTAGGTGAACTAGTTCATTATGGGAACTGTTCTGAGTAAATTAACATGTTTGTGAAACGTTCAAATTGAAGGAGGCGATCAGGGTGCTTTCGCTCCCACAAAGATTCTAATAAAGCGCAAAGAGGGCTTACTACGTAACACAAATTGTCAAAAAATTGACCAACACTTTTCTATCGGAATTTGTATGTAACTTATCTAAGTTGCAACATTTTTGGTCCTGTGGAAAAAATTACGTTCATTCCCATCAGAAGCTACTTTGGGTTCGTCTCCCCAAACTTTCGTCTTCATTGGGTCATGAACTTGTAAAGTTAAATTAAATCGCAAAAGATAAGGATCATGTTTCTAATTGTAGGGTATGTAAAACGTGTTTTCCTGTAAACAATCAGTTAGTTTTAAACAAAATTATTCTAAGCAAACAGCATGAAGAGAGATTCCCGGTGGTTGATAAAACCTAATTAACACAGTGAACGTGTACAGAAAGGATGTACCAAAAAACGAATCCAATAAAAAGTGTAACCTCCAATTTTCTCACCGAGACTTTTCATTCAAGTACAATTTCATAAAAGTAAAGTAGGGCAGAGCCCTAAGGGATTTTTAAAATTGTATTGTTATTTTACATCTGATGCAGCGTTAAGGGGAACCACCATGCAAAATTTAATCTTCATAGACATGTAGTATTTTAGATAAAGTGATGACTGTCAGTGGGTGACAAATATAAATTTAGATCCACTATGTATACTTATGCAATTTATTATCAATCTTCAGGCAACGTTTTAAATAAGAACTACAACAACTGTTAATGGAATAAATATTCTTAAGTCATAATCTGGTTCAGTATAAAATAAATGCTTTGTCCATAAGAATAACATAGAATATTTAAAACTCCTTGAGGCGGAGTTTTAAGAAGATTTAGAAAAATCAAATTAGCCTAAAACCTTCTTACGCACGTATCGAACATAGGAAAAATGTCATCGAAATCAGCGCACCCATTTCCCTGTGAAAAACGAACAAAACACAATTAAAACCGCACGAAAGCACGTTTTGTAGTGGCCGTTATTCATTTTACAAAATACATATGCCAGTTTAAAGTAACCTAAAGCCTTCTCACGCATATGTAGAACAAGGAAATTAAGTTTCATCAGTCAGTGCACCCGCTTTCCCGTGAAAGCGATGAAAAACACGTCCTTGAGCGTTACCGACAGACAGAAATTTTGTTTTGGCTTTCCTAGGGTGTAAAACGTGAAAATATGCAAACATTTCATAATTCCTAGCAAAGTACAGACAAAACTCTAATTTTATTTGTATGTATTGGCTTTATCATTGCGTCTTCAGTGACCCATCCACTAAACATAGGTACACAGTTTTGTTAAATTGGTATACTATTTTGAGTTAGTTGTCAACTTGTCCCTTTTAATTTAATTTTTTTAACTAACAGTTTTGTTAGTTTTAAATTCAGAAAGCTAGTACAACGCAAGTCTAGTAACACATACAACGCTAACTCGCTGCAACCGACGCGTTAGCATCATTCTAAATGTTGCATGTTTATGGACGTCACCTGACAGCAGATTTCATGAGTGTAAAGAGCCTTCGTAATTTTTTATATGATCTTCCTCGTCACTAATATTCTAAAGCTTCTCTTTTTAAATTGTTGTTTCATTAAAAGTAAAACTCACTGCAAAGTCGTATGCTATTTCATGGTGTCAAAATTCAGAAAAAAGTCCCCTTTACCATAACTTTTGTATCAAGAAATAAAATCACATGCCTCTGTTGAGGTTAAAGTGTACTTAATGCTTTTAAATTGGCTAACAATTTTACTTATTACTTATTTTTTATATTTTTTAATATCTGACTAGAATCCCCTATTAATAGTATATATCGAAATATATTTGAAATTGACTTCTTAGCAGTTTAAGTTTAATATTAGCTGTGACAGACAAGTATGATTGTTCTTGGAGGCACCACCAGAGATACCCACGTTACTGTCACTGTCACCGAGACTTCTACAACAGTAACAAAGCAAAACTACCAGTAGTATATATACAGTAGATAACACGCCATTCCTTGTTTAAAGTTCGCTGATGACCATTCACTAAGTATCACAAGTTCCATTACATAAGTTACTGTCAACTGGGTACAATTCAGTTACTCAAGTTACACATCAGTTACATTAAGATCGATATTAGATATTCGATTCGTGTACCATAACTCAAAGTTAATTTGTCAAGGGTTCGCTTTGAATGGAACTGTCACTACAAGACCTATTTAAAGGCTTTTTGAGTATGTCTGTTAATGCCAAAAAACATTATGGCACGCTATTGGATTTTAGTGCGTACAACTTACAGTCCTAAGCGTTCAACATAATTTTCTTTGCCCTTTGAAAGTTACACGCTTGCGTTGAAGTTATAGACAATCCCAGGTTTGATAGTTGTTTTATCTCTATAAATATTCGGGAACTGAGAATCTTTTGTTGTCTAAAGCGTATTGATCAACTCATTGGGGAGACCTGATCACGATGTATTGATCAACTCATTGGGGAGACCTGATTACGATGTATTGAAGAGCGTAAAAGAGTTAAAAGTGTTCTTGAACATACGTAAGAGTTGTACAGCATTTAACCTTTGACTGTGGTTATGGGTTCCTAATCTATAAATAATTAAACCTAGTTCAGGGTGAGGGGAAGCGTTCGTTGTGAGTAGGAGGGGGGTCAGTATAATAAAAACGCGGCAGCCAAACACCAGGGCTAGACACCACTCTCCTACCAACAACTTACAGCCAATGAATGTCACCCTCTCTACGAACACCAACACCAGCATGAAAGACTCCGGTCAAGAACGAGTTTTCCCCGAACCACCGAGCCACCTCCAATAGCACCTGAAAAGCCAAGACTTCACCTTTGGATTCAGAAGACACCACGACCCCCGTGGAACTGAGAGAGGAGATACCCGCGGGCGACCACCTCCACTACCCTACATGGAAGTCGTTAATTCGGCTAAGAAGCGGAGTTTTGAGGTGCGAAACAAACCTCTTCAAGAGCAGCTATTATGAGGAAAATGCAAATTGCACGTGTGGAGTGCCTCAAGACCATGATCACCTGCTGGAGTGACCAAACATGGCAACCACGTGCTCCAAGCCAGACATTGGAGAAGCGAATAACGAAGTCATAATACTGGAAGTCATACTTCTTAAATTTAAGAAAATTGAAAAAGAAGAACTTCTTTCAAAGGGTTTATACAAAATTGAGGTTTTTCGCAACTTCAAATTAATCTTAATTGGTTTATAAATATGTAATTTTAATATTTACGTAAAATTACCAAAAAAACATTCATGACAACTGGGTTGTTATGCAAATAAACAAATATACACAATAGACTGGTGTTTCCGGATACAGAAAGCAAGTAAGTAATACATACTGTTCCTTATTCTTCCTTCCCCTATACCCGCACAAGATAGCAGACCGCTGTCTCTAGTGTAACAGGTGACAAGATCGGTGTTGTCGCATTTCTATGCCGTAATTGACATGGAGAGTGGTTTAGGGGATTGTGGATGAATGAAGCGCACAAGCATTGTCTTTATCTCAAGAAATTTAAGTGATAAGAATAAGTCATGCCAAATTACTTAGAAAATAATTTAAATTCGAGGGTTTTCTTCTAGTTGGACGTTCATAGAGTTTGTTAAAATGTTGTTTTGCAAAATATTGCAAACTGTTCTTATAATTATCTTTGCATTTTTACCTTAAACTATGTAAAACAAAGAAAAGCTAAAAATTAACTAACAATAATAAATAACTAACAATAAAGCTAATAACTAACAATATGGTAATTTTTCAATACATATTTTAGAACGTACTTTTATCATTGGTATGACTAACGCATATCTTCTTTTACAAAAACCAAAATCATCCCCTGGCCTAATGCTGCTAACGGGCTAAGTTAGTTAGCCCGTTGTTATTTTTTGATTAAATATTTATGTAAAAAACTTTAATAAATTGTTGAACTTTAATGGACTGAATATTCAGTAGAATTTGAAGGCTTTCGAA
Organism: Allygus modestus; assembly: GCA_963675035.1. Taxonomy (NCBI): domain Eukaryota; kingdom Metazoa; phylum Arthropoda; class Insecta; order Hemiptera; family Cicadellidae; genus Allygus; species Allygus modestus. The sequence continues at coordinate 216,326,227 of OY776112.1, forward strand.
AACTTGTTACGTAAAACAATTTGAAATATTGATAAACAACTTAAATAAGATTAACTTTAAGTTTTTCTTAATGGTGGTGTGAAATCTTCCGTAAGTTATAATGTAATGAAACTGGGTTTGTAAAATTCCATTTTTTATCTGGTACTTATTTTCTTTTTAATACAAAAAATAATAGCAATAATAATACATCCGGTAAAGTAGTGATAAACAATGGAACGTAGCGCATTGAAGTTCAAACTCGGTCGTTCACAATCGAGAGTGAACAAAAGAATGAATCTTAGTCGGTCTCCTATTGACTTCGCATTGTAAGGTTGTTGGCTAGGGTGTTGGGGGATGGTGGGGGAGGGTGGGTAGGACAGGGAGGGAGCGAGGGGGTACTAGCAGTAATTGGTCAACAATCAAACAGCTGTTTCCATTGTTGGACTTCAGCCACCCTATAGACACGCACATCGCATTAAACCCGATCGCCTTTTGATTCCAAACATTTTGCTTTTGTTGGGTTGATAAAAGGGCAGAGGATGTTATTTCCTATCGTTATTAATTATTCTGAACTCATAGAATTATCTCTAATAAACTTAATTAAATTGATAAGCTTTAGTTATTTAATTTAAGAGAATCAAAATATGTTTATCTGTTTACTTGTTAGAATGATTTAAAACATAGGAAATAATAATCGATATTCCATCTATAACAAAATTCTGAAACACAATTGAAAGAGCTGGATTAATCCTAACCACAGTATCCATTATTTTTGGTAAGTTATTATTAATTATAAAACAACATATTTATCTTTATTACGCTCCAGTCTCCTCAGGCTAATGAGTAGTGTAGGCTAATGACATTGTTGCACAGTGTGCAACCTGCTATCACACCAAGATACAAACAGTTCTGAGGAGTCAGTTTTCTACACACAACTCAAAATAGTTTGATACAGCTTGATTCTAAAATTTAAAAACTTCAGCAAATAAAACTATGCTAAAATCACTAAACTTAAAAGGGGAAAATAATTATAGAGGACTCAGTTTTGTGTGAGTATTACAAAATATTTATATCAATATGAAAGGCTAGACGAAAATAGCAAAAATGTAACAGATCAATTTATTACCTTTCATGTTAACTAAAAGACAGATTGTAAAAAAAACAAATTCGTCCAAAACACAAGGTTGTTAATTCTAATTTCGCTCAAGGCAGTAAGGGACCTCGTATTTATTAACATCTCTTACCTAAGGCGTCGATAATTAATTCGACCATGCAAGAGGTGCCGACACAAATCTGTGGTTCCGGTAAAGAAAAAACAGCTGTCGGTCCGAACCGGAGTTCTTCCGGTGCGGCTCTCGGTTCCGGTCGGCGTCTCGCTCCAGCTGATGCTGATCATCAGTTTACGGACAACATTAGACCAATTTGTGCCCATTGGGCGTTGGAACCACTGGACCGGGGTATTGCCCTAATACAACAACGTGCTGTCTGTAACAACTACGGCGGTTATTATATTCCTGCAAGCGATTGATGCTTTCAAGAGAGAGAAACCGACAGACGCCGACATACGCTTCATAAATCCGGCTATAACTCAATAGACGTCCGCTTGGGATAACCTTGTTTTTTCTTTTAACGTCTTTCTCAATTACAGTAAGTCACTTTTGTTCTTAGACTTTTTAGGGAAAAGAAGCGTTTTTCCCGAAAATGTTTGATTATTGACTGTTTGGCCAAGTTGTATAAATAAAAATACACTCGCTTATTGCTCTTAGACTTTTTACGAAAAAGAGGGTTTTTTCCTGAAATCTTATTATTACTTTTTTGGTTAATTTTGTATATAAAATATACACTCGCTAAACGATTTACATATTTATTGTATGAAAGTGAAGTTTGATAAGTTTTTGTATATAGTTTTTTTAAGATAAATATAAAATTAAATCTTTAAAATGTAATGTTATGGATTGATAACTGATTGTAATATCATTAAGTGTACGGTAACCCGAGTCTCTTGCGGTTGCACAAGTAACACTACTTTGGGACATACTGGACTGGATTGTACTAAAAGGCAGTCGTTTATCGGGAACGTTCAGCCCGGTGTTCATGTGCAATGTTCGCTCAGTGCTGGTTATTAAAATATGCAAATGAACGGGGGGCCAGGTCGCAGCGACTTAATGTAGCGGCGAAACTTCACTGAACACAACGTTTTGTGCCTAAACCGCCTCACAACCTGAGTTCTCTTTGCATACAATCCATGAAAAAATACATTTCATATTTTTGTTAGCACAAATTTACATGCCTTACATTTTTCTTTATTTGTCCTAATCTATTTATAATACCATTACTTCTGGCGACTGTACTGTACTTCACAGCTGATATTTCATATAAAGTCTACCCGCCATTATCATTTGATAAACCGGAATTTGGTAGGAGATAAAACCTAGAGTACAATTCTCCTAGCGTCTCATAACGCATTCGTCAACCAAGTAGACATATAGCCAAAAACCAATAAACCTCGCTTTAATATATAGATTCCACCAGATTACTCTGAAACCAATGAAATTATACTGTCCCAAAAATGTCAATCAAACAATACGATATAGTAGTAGTGACTAGTAGTTTAACGGACGATGTTTATCAGAGGTTACATGTATACAGAAGTTTGACGTTTTAAACAAAATTGTAATCTGTTTTGGAGTTCAGCTTGTATGATACATCCAGACAATGTATTGGATAACTTGGCTCCACTCTTGAGACAGTAAATGCTCAAACGTCCCAGTTATATGTTATCGAAGTCGCTATAATTGGCCCTTGCCCCTTCAAGTCACGTACTGGAGACTTCGACTATCTTTTGATACATTGAATGATTATCAACGATTTTTTTCTTAGGTTTGAAGTCAAGGTTTATTGTTACCCCATCAAAATCAAACATTTATTTTCTCTGTAAATTAAACAGGTGTTTAGTAATTTTTGCTGTTGAAAAGAAAAATTTGTCTACATTTCTGCACATTTCTTGTTTGATTGGCGTCATTTTATCGCCAACATAACAATCCATTAGGCTCATTTAATTATTTTAGATTTGTGGTCTCTTCCTTACTTTCATGAATTTAGTTTCAATTAAGGTTAGATTTTTTATATATTAAATCAAAACTACGACTTCCTAAAAATGGTTAACACAGGTAATACATGAAAATTATTTGTAAACTCAGTCAGTCAGACCAGTCTACAGTATTTTGAAGTAGTTAGGTTAGGACGTTTGTACGAGGTTGGAATACGAGAAAGCAATCTCAAACGTTAATACTTTTCTAAGATGTAGTAAAAACCTTAATTACCTTCTAAATAATATTGAAATTGTCTCTCGCAAATTAAGGGTATGTAAAACACCAGTCGCGGAGTCCGGAGATGAAATGAATCACACTGCAGTGATATTCCGGGGTGAGGGCGAGGCCTCAAAGGGTCCACGGTGCGAGTAGCCACAATTTCCTCCGCCCGGCGCTGCTAATGACAGTCTGGGGTCGTCTTTGAAAGGAGAAACTCCTCCCCCTTCCCACGCCATCCCCATACAGCCGAGCATAAACGGTCTCTTCAGCTCACCCTTTATCAGTTTTAGCGAAGTGTTGCTTAGTTGTCTTTCGTGTGTTTGGTTTGTCTACAAGTTGGCGATTTTAGACCAGAGTGGGAAATAAGATTAATAAACAAATTTAACGTATGTCATCTTTTGTCTTAATGATACGTGTTTCCGTGATACCCAGAGTCTACGACAGGATATTCTTACAGACAGTTGTATGTTAATACAAATCCAACTAAAATTATTCAACCGTAGAAAACTATAAATATCTATATGAAGAAAATACTCAAACAATTACAATCATCAGAAAAAATTAATATGTGATACACTTTTTCAGTTTATATAACGCGTGCGACCATCAATAAATATTTAAGCGTATCATAAGACCCAGTTTGGATACTTATATATAATTAACAATTCATTGCTTTATAAAAACAGTGTTCTCCAAACCTGTAATACTTTTCCATCCCATTCCATATTCCATACCGACAGTTTTGTACAAAGTTTATTTTCTCCAGGTCGTTAGGACTATTAAGTTTCTCTGTTATTTTTAATTAAATACTGATCTGTCAATCATAGAAGGTCTTTGAGAACATTATGTACAACATGTAGTTAAGCCTTGAAGTCACTTGTCTACCGCTTGTAGTGGAGTCATCCGTCTTCTCTGATGCCTTCTAAGATCTCATCTGACTGATGCGCCAGATAATATGGGCATCCTGAACCAAGAACACATGGGTACAACACAAGGGGGAAAAGTAGGTTTGCAGTGGCCCATAACCTCAAAATCTTTGAACAACAACCTAAATATGTAGGGAAAAAATCCTGCAAAAGCTACCCCCTGAAATAAAAAGCATAAAGAATCTCAACAAATTCAAATCAAAATTAGAGGAGTATTTGCTTGGCAGAGCTCTGTATAAGGTAGAGGATATTTTATTTTGGATTAGAAAGAAATAGACCAAAGGTCTCTATGCAGCAGCATTTTTCACTGCATAGTGGGCCTACATCACGCATCCCATGCTCACATCGAGTCAACGGAAAGAGGAGCAGCACGTAAGCACGTATGCTGCTGCTGGAACGACGACGCTCAATCTGCGAGTCTCAGGAGCAGCACGTAAGCACGTATGCTGCTGCTGGAACGACGACGCTCAATCTGCGAGTCTCCGGTTGGGTTCACGGTTCACTTATCAGTTACTGTAGTTACTGATTTCATACACGAATTTTAGAATAACGCTGTAACTTTTATAAACATAAGCTAAATACCACTCGAAGCATCCGGGCTGTAGTGGTGCGGACGATGCATCACAGATCCTAAACCTTGCAAACTTCGGGTGTAGGAAGTAGACGGTCTATATAATAATGATTGTTAGTAAAAAAATTAATAATTAAATTTGTTATTTTTTAATTAGTTTATCCCATTAACTATGCTATTTCCAGATAACATTTGATACCTTAATATTATACATACGAATCATTTTGTTCATGCAGTAGTAAAACAAACTATTATTGTGCTGTCATTTTTTTCAAGTGAAATAACAATTGTTACAAAAAAATTATAGGCCTACATATAAATAAATAAACAAAGAAAGAAAACATAAAAGTAAATACTCATATAATTCATAGTCAGATTAACAAATCTGCGCAAACTGTTTTGATTTGGATTCATTATTGGAGTATGAAGAGAAGGAGTATGAAGTAAGGCGTGATAAATAAAAGAGTGAAAAAGTATAGAATAAAAGGATAAGTTAATAAAAGACGGCAAGTTAAATAACAAGAGAGCAAAAACAAGTTAAAAGAACAAGATATAAGAGGTTTGAAAATTATTATGAGTCAAAATGTATTATGTATAGGGAAGGGCAAAATTAAAAGAAAGCTTTTGGAAGAAGAAAAAATAATTGATTTGTTTAGTATTTATTAAAAACAAAAAAACTATAAAATAACAAGAATACTTCAAACAACAAAAAAACTATGACGCACCCGTCCCAGTGATGAGTCAAGATTCGCAAGTTCTTCGCTGACCTGAAGATGACAGTTTACTGTCGAAATGCGTCCGGTAGTCGTTTATCGTACTACGAGGATCACGAGGCAGACTACAGGTATTTTTAACCTTTTATTATATACAAGAATACTGTATAAACAATGTAATGTAAAGTGCAGTGTACAAATTTAAAAAAATAAAAAACTTAGTGAGGTAGCAATTATTGCAGGGGAAGATATAGGGGGACAATAGGTGTCAGGCCTAACTTACCTGGTTTTAAGATTTCCCAAAAAGTATATATTTTGGTTGTATACAAAGTATATATTTTTCTTATATACATTGTAAATCATTGTCAAGGAATAAATTATAATATTGAAAGAGATAACCCCTACCTCATCCTCCTGCGACGTGGCCAGCTCGGGTTCATTTTCTTCCAACTTCGTCAACAGTTTGTCCTGCAACAGGTGATTAAACATTTTATTGCAACTGTTATTTTGACAAGAAAACAGTGATTAAGTTGTAGTAATCCCATAGAATAATTCTGTGGGAGAAAATTGGAGAAATCTAATAACTGATAAAGCTTGAGCATGCAAGCTTCTATACATTGAACCTTTATGGCAGGTTTGTATTGAGTTATTACAAATTTAAGTTGTCTAATTACACAAATTGTCTAAGTTTTTATTCTATTAAAACACTTTGTTTTCTATTTACGATTTAATTTCCAGTAGGGAATAATTTATACATTTTATCAATTTGTAATTGTATTGTGTGCTTTTGCACTAGTAAAGTTGTTTTAATATATGCTATGGGTCGTTTTAATTTATGTGAAAATCCACTCTTCAGTAAGCATTTGAGTCAGTGTTATCTCAAACTATCTCCTGTAAAAGCTCTTATACGCATTATATATCAAAACTGATAAAAAGACCGAGGTGATAAAGATAATATAGTATGTTGGAGAATATTTTGTACTGATCAGCTTTTCTTCCAGTCAAGAATTGCAAAACGTTGTGTCTTGAGTTGTTCATGTTAAAGTCTCTACAAGATTTATCAGGTGAAGAAAATATGGTACTTTGGTATTATACTTTGGATGCCACCCTTATACAGCGCGCTGCGGCAGTTATGTTAGGATGGGTTATCATAAAAATGATTGTAGGACTTTCTTTGTTTCATTACAAATCGAATGATACCTGATGAGTCATACTTCCGGCCGCCAAACCCCCTCCAAATAGGCCAAGGTCAGGTCGTTGACCGGAGCGCGCGCATCATCTGTCACCGCCTGTATCTGTATCTGTCATGAGTGATTTATTGCCGTGCACTACGTTACATTTGTTTTCATAATGAGTGACGTTCTTTTGGTGTGGGATTTACCTCGAAATGAAGAGGAAACCGTACGTATTTTTATGATAACCCATTCTAACTTAACTGCCGCAGCGCGCTGTATATTTTGCGGAGTACATGTGGCGATCGGGTCTGGCTGCTAGCGGCGGCGACGCATTCAACAAGATCCTAGCGGACATCGCTGCCTTTTGGGAGGCACAACACAAAGACCGCTCATCAGAATGATGTACAATTTTTACAGTAAGTCAATAAAAGTACGTTTTTTTCGAATTATGTAGTTATCCTTTGTATCCGGTAAAAATTAACCTCCAAAAATAGTGGCATCCGTATAATACCAAAGTACCGAAAATATTCATCGGAAAATATGTTGACTATTGAGTACAGATTTAGATTTTCTGAACAATAATAAATAATTATGATTGGCTATTTGCAAATCAGTTGTTATTTGTTCATCACATTTTTAAACGCACTGTATTTTCAACGCAATCAACTAAAAAATGAAAAATAGTTGATTTGTTTGCATTGAATATGTTTAACGTTATAGTCACAATATTGTATACATTGAATAATACAACTGTACACTTGTACTAGTAAATACAACTGTACAAGACGAAATAGCTACAAACAATTGACGCTAATAAAACTAGGAGGACAATAGTTGAAAAACAACAGTGAAAAGTTGTGATTCTGGAGAGCGTCCAATTCAAGTATCGGATGTTTAGTTCAGGCGCTGCTGGTGTATCCGCTTCAGTGTTGCCGAGTGTGGGTCATCAGCAGAACAAGAATCAGCACATTCCGACCACTTAAATATAGCAATTATGTTATACAGCTGTGGAATCATGGAAAAGCTGAGTTCAAAGTGCAATTAGCGAGTAATAAAAATAAAAGTCTATACAAAAAATCAAATTATAAATTATAAGTAGGTATTTTTGGTTCGGATTTGGCACTGTAGATTCCTCAATTGCCGTGTATTAATTATACTAGCTATTAATGATAGCTAAAGCCATAATCGGACTTAGAAAAAGTGACAAGGCTACACTATTAGGCGAAAATGCAATTTATAACCATGCATTATTATTATATGTATAAAAACTTATTTGTTTATGTACTTAAATTTAAATTAATGGGATTCTTATTACCAATATCAAGAAACATGTTTGAATATAATTAATCGTGGTAAACGTCACCAATAAATTTAAGCTATTAACTGTAATTTTACTGTAGATGTAACTGAATATTTAAAGAAATTAATTTAAAGAATGTTATATGAAAATGTAATATCATATAACAATGAACTGTCAAATTGAATTCCCACGAATTATGTCTTGCAATAAATACGCGTTTTCCTTAAAATAGGTACGATGGTACGCACAAATGTATGTTCAAATTATTGTTTGGTTTTTTTAAGTAAACCTTTAAGAAAACAAATGTTTTATTATATTATTTTTAAATACTTGCGAATGAGTTACAGGATTAATTTAGTACCAATAGTTATACCAAAGATCCCAAGTTTCGAAGATGTTATAATTTTTTGTAATCGATAAATTCATAAGTAAGCATTACATATAAATTAGCTTTGCTTACATCTTGGAGTTCCTAAACTCTTTAAATGGCTGATAATACATATTGAGTCACCACTCGGCAATAAGTGGCAATAGAAAATCGGTATCAGCGGTTCCAAGGTCGCACTTTTAGGTCAACTATAACGCCACTGATTTGACTATGGGTGGGATAATTCTCCGCAGCGAAGGTTAACCGCTCACCGACCAACGTCCAACAATGACCGGCGTTACACATTCCTGAGGGGCAAAAATATAGCGATATCGGCCAAGCGACTCGCGTCGCGGTGCTGTCGTGTTGTGGGCAAAAGCCCCCCTCCACCCCCGACCCATCTGACGACAACTTGCACAACTTCTTGATTAATTCTTTCTCTTCAACCGGGAAAATTGATTTTTGTAGCCCCAGCGTACTGCCCACCGTCCTGGAAGCTTTTAGACGATTGGCTTACAGAATGGACTACGGTTTAAAGAATTGGGTTTCGCCTTTTGCTTTAATGTGGACACACATTTGGCTGTGGGTTTTGCACACTTAAAAACTCTATTAATTTTAATCAACTGTTAGAATGTCAAAGTATTTTTATAGTTAGACTTGAATTAACGCATATTAAAAACTATCTTGTATCAAAAACGAAAAAATTCTGTTTTAGCATTTATGTATTTCTTAAAAAAGGAGTAGTTTACATTTTACTTGATGTAGGTATTTGTTTCAGAAATAAAATGGTTTTGATTTGATTTGATTTTATGTGGACATTATATTTGCTTCTTAGGTATTGGGTCGATTGTAAGGGTCGTTGGTTAAGACGTATAAAAAACAAATAAGAACCATGATTTTAAAACAGAATTTATAAAAGTAGTTTTTTTAACATTTCATAACTGGTAAAATTTTTATTTCATATACCTGCAATTTAATATATCTTACATCAATATAATCTTACATCAATACTAGTGGCTTGAAGGGGCCATAGCCCCTATCCTTGCTCTAATACTCTGCTTCGTCTGATTTGTTAAATCTGAGGAAAATATAAATATAGGAACACATGTCAGTTCGTAAACAAAGTAGACACATAATCACACATTTTAATGTTAACAAAGCAGACGTTTTAAAATTCCCATGCTTTTCTTATGAGGGATGTTTTACGTTATTTCTCGTTTGCTGGAAACGTTTTTGGAAATAATGCTATTTTTCCCGAATCCTTGGGATCAAGACCTTTAATTTAAGCCATCTCTCATCATCCTGCGATTTGACAAACTCCCACAATTTTTACTTAAAGATTTCGCTCACAGAATAAAGAAAGAAGATTTCGTTATAAAATATGCTTACCTGTTATGCTAATATGTTATAAATAACAACAGGTTTTCAGACTAAAGAAAGTTTTGAAGTAGATTTTTTATTCTTATTAACATTGAAAAACTTTCATAATACTTTTTATCAGATGCTGTAATAGCTGAAACCACTGTATTTTTCAAACTTATTCCGCTTATTTTTTTAAAGTTTATTCTGAATAGTTTATTTTATCGTAACTGACAAACAAATACAAACTAATAGCATTATATGAGAAACGATCGCTTAGCGCCAAGACTGACGAACAGTGGGCCACTCGACATATGGCTCTATTAGTAACTCGTTCCGAAGAAATTGCTCTCATACAGTTGGTACACTTTAAAATGTATTTTGCAGTTGGTTGCTCCACAAGTTGTTGCTAAAATTATTTGGTTATTAGTTATTTAAAGCTTTAAAGCTATATAAGCGTTAATTAATTTAATTAATTATAAATATGTATAATTTGGAAAACCATTACAAACTATAAATCGTCGTTTTACTTCTTGTTATGGAATCCTACACACCCCTGGACTCCGCATATCATCCCATAGTTTGCATCCCTTGACGCAAACAAATGCTGGACAATATGGGTCAGGTGCAAAAAACAACTGTGGGACTGATGCGCCTCACATGGAGTATTGCGCTGTAAGAACACAAAAGTTTCCGAATCATACGACATAGCATGCCATAAAACTGTTAATACAAATTTCTTTCTTTTATTTTTTTAATAATTTCCAAGTCCTATACTTGTTCTCTCGAGAAATCAATATAAATTTTTCTTTGACAACAACAATACAATACTTTGAAGTCAGGAAACCAACATGTCGAAGAAACGAAGAATAAGCACACATGAACTCTCCTTTTTAAGGGGATCACTAGTATTCATCTAAGAGGTGGGTAGATTGTAGACATGTTTCCAAGCGTAAGTGGACTTGCTTTTATGGCCATTATACTTTTAATTTCTTAGCAAATACATTCATAGTAGTACACTATTTGTGTGGTATGATAGGGTACCACAAAGTTTTAAAACGAAAACTCATAAAACATGAAGACCCGCTACCCCGCTACCCGCTACCTAAGAGGTCCATACAACCACACTCTTTCCTTTTTAAGACGTAACAACATTATTACGTGTTATCAATTCCTCATTTCGCAGAATGCATGTCTTATTTTGACTGGATAGTTTGACCTACTTTGCTGGCTTGTGCTGAAGAACACTTGTAAATAAAGGCACTATTTATTTATTTTTGCCTTAAAATACTCCCTAGCTACGTCGGCGTCTTACGCAGAGATTCGGTGACACTTACAATTCAATTGTAGTTGAATGTCTGTAATTTGTACCCGCGCAATAGCCGACTGCAACCTAATCTAGCAGACCTGCAACCTTAGTAGCTGGTGTGAGGCTCAAGGTAGACGAACACTGTAGACCAGAGACTCCTCCGATAGGCTACCCTGAGTCTTCCCCAACTCCCTTCGCCCGCGGGCCTCTGGACCGTGTCGCCCGTCCCCGTCCCCGACCTCGCCACCACAGTACCTACTGGAGCTGACAGTTGCACAACCGCGACCGCCTCCACCGCCGCCACACCATGGGCCAGACCCGTGGACACCCGCGTCACCGCTGTCACGACCAAGTGCTACCAGACTCCTGCCGCCCTCTCCTACATGTTTATGACACTTCTCCTCTGCCATACTATCAACATTTACTCTGGTGAGCCTCATTTATACATTTATAATAGAATTAGAGTTAAAATGTTATATATTATTTTACTAGAAACTACAATTGATTTGTTTAAAATGCTATTAAACATCTTTCTTATTGAAAGAATATCAGAGGTTTGTAGTATTTCTTCGATGAACAATGGAAATCACTATAGAACATCTTCTAAAAATAAATAATTCAAAATATTTGCAATACAACGTTAAAAGTTAATTATTCGCAATATCCAGTTATAACCTAGAATCTCCAAAGGCAACAACATTAGAGTCATATTAGTAATAATAACAAAACATTTTGATAATACAGGGCGTACTAAGATTAATAGTATTTTGAACACTCAGATAATATATGCTATATATTATATGTTTAATGCATAATATTTCTCAAATTTGTGAGTTTAGGGACATTTTATACAGGAAAAATGTTTCGCCAAAACAGACTGAATACGTGAGACGTAATTGACATGGCATGCAGTTGGATGTTGAAGTCATATTTATCATCAATAAAAGTAACAACTTATGGAATTTCACTTATGAAAGGGTCAACTTACTGTCTGTGCTACAAGGTAAAGTTTAAATTACCCTTCGATAAGGAAAGGTAGTCTAAAGGTTGTCCAAGCCAATACCTCCAAATCACCTCCAAATCATAAATCATAAGTCGCCTCCAAATTATAAATATAATGGTTCTTAATATATGTTATTACATATTTTTGTACAATTATAAGCACCATTGTCCATTTTTAAAGATGAATAGGTAAATTATTAAAGATTATCTTCTTAATATATAAAAGCGAAGGTTAAATTTGGCACACTGATTATTTTGATATAAAGTAAAAAAAGCCAAGGGTTTTGATACAGATTTTTCCGTCTTCGTGTATTTGTTATGGTCTATACTAAGACAAACATTTTAAATGTTAATTGCTCTAGTTAAAAACTTGTAATAGATATTGGCTTAGTCAGATTAATTTGAGATGAGTAGCATACGTTATAGCAAACATTTTTATATAAATATTGTATTTATAATCTGTTCAAGACATCGTGAATAATAAGCAAATGGGATAAAATTACTTAGCATGAGTTAGCTACACACCACTGAGCGCACTAACATAAAAAAAAACAGTAACTGTGAACATAACTTTTACTGGAAACAATTACTGACATGTAGAACATTTTGTCTTTGTAGTCTAAGTGTAGATTCATTGTTGTATAAAAGGTGTAAACTGCAAGATAGTTTGGATGATTTTCCAGATTCACTTGATATTTTGCCCTGAATTTGGTAATTTCTTCTTTGACAAATGGAGCTTTTGTGTTGCGATGGAGAACTCGGTATGTTGGTGCTTGTAAAATCCTTCTCACCATTTTCGATTGGTACCACTGAATAATATCGATATTAATATCTAGTATAGATGAGTTTGCATCGTTCAAATATGGCAACAATTAGCTAAAACTATATTAATATCATACATAAGAGAAAGTTCATCTCAGAATATTACCATCAACATATCATTTACGTTTGACCTCAACTTACCATTTTATACCCGAGTTGGTTTAACCTGACAATGAACTTTTCTGGTTAAAGTCTAAGTGATAATCTGGTCAAAGACATGTTCACCATAAGATTAACGAGGGAACTATGGAGGCCAATTGGGCAGAGCACTAAGAAAATAATTAATGCCTGCGAATCAAGGCATAAATAGTTATGATACAAAATGCAAATTAGTTCAAATAGGTGGGATAGAACGGCCTAACGGTATTCATCTTTTAATAAGATATGGTGACTTTTCTGCAAATGATAATGGCAAAACTAACTTTGAATTGAAAATCATACGATATTAAATCAAAAAGAAAACCATTTTGCAAACATATAACAACTAAAAATAAAACTTCCTACTGAACAATATTATTTTCTACTCTAAATTGTCTTTATAAAATTATCCGTTGAATTGTTCTCTCAGAATCTAGACATAAAAAATAACTTTTAATATTTAATTCATCCGATTATACATGAATTGAATATAATATTATTTTAAAAATGTATTAAAAATCGGATTTCTGTATTTTATAGTTGGGTTTGTTATAATTATGCGGAAATTTATTATTACTACAAAAAGCTATTCTCCATTAACTTATCTTCCTATGTAAAGTAGTCCCTATTAATGAAGTAGTAGTTCGCGAGTTTGCAGAAGATTTCGAAAACTACTCCCGGTCCATATCTCGTTGTAGGGACCAACAAATAGCACACAACCTCAAGGCTTCGCCTGGCTCTCAAAGTTGCAAAGTAACTTAAAAATAACTATTTTGCTGGCTAGAGTATTAACAAACTTGATCAGAGTATGGTTGCAGTTAGGCCTGTTGTAAGTGTTACCGTTTAAAACACATAATTGATAATAATAAAATTGATAAGATTTTGTCTTGTTGTCAACATATTTATAACATATTGTTTTAAGATATTGATACAATAACATGGGGTTTTTTAATTATAAAATAATTTTTCAATCAGTTTTTATATTTCCGCGCCGCAGTCTCTGCACAAAATACACAATTCTCCTCCTTCCATTCATGACTTGACTAACTGCTATCAAACACGCGGTATTCTTGTCGCAGTCATTCAAATGGATTTGTAACTAAATCCTAATATTTGTATAGTTTTTATATATAGTTTAAACTAAATTATACTAGATTTAAATTAGTATGTGTATAAAACGGCAAATTTTGTAAAAAACTACATCCCTGACATTATAACTCTTTATATTTTTATTTATTAAGAATTGGATAGAGCACATGTAACACACAATTATGTATTAATACGTAAAGTACTTTTAGGAGGAATTTTGTCAGACGTTTTTCACGGGGATTTATTAAAGCGCGGGAATACGTGCACGTTTTCTTACGGATCAAGAATAGGGATTTCGTATCGCATTTACAATAATTATAAGGATTTTAAGTAACTTGCCAATCTATTTATAATATTATCAATAACAAGACGGTTTTGTCTACTGCGTTTGCAAAATTAAAACAACTCAGAAAAAATTAAATACACGATTTAAATCCACGTCACATTAGATATCAACTTGCCGCTTGGTATCTAGATGTCCCGTGAACTTCTAGTTAGTAAAGTTTTCTCCGAAGTTGATCGCCTTGCCTCTTCAACCGTTGTCTCTGAGCCTTTACTCCATTAAATATTGTTTTTGTGTAAAAATACAAGATTTAAGTTTTTGTTATATCGTTATAATAGGGAACAATCTAAACTCTGGTCTTGTTGGTAGTTAATATGTGAATTAATTCACATATATCGCAGTTGTTTCTCGTTTTCTTTCACAGCGACATATAAATTTACAAATTAAATTCTAATGAGAGAAAATATTTTAAATTTCGAAATACGGTCTTATTACAAGAAATGTTCATTTACAACCAAATCCGAGGTTACGGGCAGAGATGGGATAAGAAGAAAATTGGCAGGAGGTTGCGGCAGGAAGCACAGGCTATTGACAATGGAAAGTGGTGACGTTGACAAACAGCTGTACAATTGACCGCTGTCTTTCCAAACAGCTGATTCAGAAAAACATCTGGCAAACATCAGCTGACTTAACCAGAAAATCCCCAGAGCTGACTTTATACACTTCCTATTCATTGTATTTTTATTCGATATTGGTAAAGCATGTGTTCAATGAAAGGGTTTCATTGTAATTGACTTCGCTCCTGAAGCATTTTATAACTTTCGTCTTTCGTTATCCCTCAGTGCGAAGGAGATGACGAAAATAGCCTTAAAAGTAGTATTATTATTTTTAAAGTAAATAATTCGTTGTGATGCTCTAAAGACCAAAAAAGTGGATTCCGTAGATATAGCTATCCATCTGCCTGCCCGCCTGAACTAAAATAACGAAGAAATTTTGATAAGGACATTCCAAAAGAAAAATACCCCCGTCGCAGCAAACCTGCATACTCAGCGAATTTCCAATGGAGATATAAATGTCTTAATACTACATAAAGCCACTTACCAAGTTTCAGAACAATATATTCACAAATAAGCGATATATACAATTTTAATTATTCTCCATAAGAATAACATTGGGGGCTGAGTACGCAGGTTTGCTGCAACAAGGAACACAAAAAATTATTTTTATGCTAATATCAATATAACTCAACTAGGTGAAGTCGTATACCAGTTTTTATCAATTTATGGTCATAATTAAGGGAGACAGAGCATTTAATTATTATCCATAAGAATAACATGGGGCCTGAGTACGCAGGTTTGCTGCTACGGGAGAATTATGCAAAAACAATTTTTTGGAGCAAATATCAATAGACCTCAACGAGATGAAGCTGTATACCAAGTTTCGTCAGTATACGTTCATAAATAAGCGAGATAAAAAAATTTCTTTTCCTCCATAAGAATAACATTAGACAACGTACTGTGTTAAGCACTTTCAATATCTCGGTAACCAATTGATGTAGAGGAATGATCGAAATACCAAATTATGTGTTTTTTTAAGATGAATCGAATGGTGAAAACTAAAATTTGACTTTTCAAAAATTATGTGTAAAAAATTCAAAAAACCCATTTTTGGGGTACAAAACCCCCCCAAAATACCCCTTCGGATAGGTCGATCTGTCTGGTTTTTGAACTTAAAATCATAAATGCTGCTTTACATGTTTATACAAAATTTCGTCAAAATCGGATAATTTTTACGAGAGTTATCGTGCTCACGGACACACACACACACACACACACACACACACACACACACACACACACACACACACACACACACACACACACATATATATATATATATACAGTATCGAACGAATGGTGTTTTTGGGGTCTGGGGACCTCAAAACGAAAAGTTATCATGGTCCCGGGCCTAGGTCTTACCATGCTGACTACGGTAATAGCTTCTTCCCTATAGGGGAAATTCGCTAAAAGTAGTATGACAATTACATATCACATTTAGACAGCTATACTCTAGCTTTAACCTTGTTTTTACCCTGTGAACCCAGGAGTTGTATCGGTTTTGTAACTTTGATGCCTTTCAGAGCTTGACAGTTCCCCTATGTTCGGTTGTTGCAGCCTCGGGTCCTCTGGCGCTGTCCGTGGTGCCGCGGGGCTCCTGTCCCCTCTGCTGCGCCGCCGACCTCCGGAGAGACGTGTCCTTCCTTCTCTACACCAGGTGATAAGGATACTACAGGAATACATAAGTTATTTATCGCTGGTTTTTATTAAACTTGTTATAGTTCGGAACGATCGGAATACTGCTTCAGGTCAAAATCTAGTTTATGACAATCAAATTTAATAAAAACAGACATTAGTTTAATTCGAGTTACTATTTTAAAACATGTTAGATGCAATATTTATAGTTCTGTCACATACGATCGAGTCCTGTGGACTGTGGGTGTGTGTAGCGGTTTGGTTAGAAACGAGAATAAGTAATAAAATATCACGTTGTTTTGGTGCGTTCTTCTTCAACGACGCGACGGAATACCCGGGCGGAATTTACCAAACTGGCCCACAAATAATCGATAATTGTTACGAAGTTAGTGTATATGTTTGTAAATTAATAAATATTCTAACGGTGTATACAGTGTATTTATTATAGTAATGGTGTTACGCTTTATTGTGTTTTAAATCAAACGTAAATTAGGTAAATGAGAATTGTTGTAATCTTGTCGTTATGTATTTGAAACAAAATACAATTTAGTAAAATAATTTTCAACGGGGTTTTTATTGAATTGACTATTTAGGTTTGTACTTATTTATTATGGAAATCCGTTATTTACTGTGATCTGGCCTTTAAAGCTAAATGACATTGAATCAATTCCAGTATGTACATGTATTATTTACATGGCATCATGTGACATAATTCACAAGTCTGAGATACAATCTTTAGTATTCATGCTAATTAAGGTAGTATACTTCATTCCGTTTGGATGTATCAAGCGACGACCAAATTATTAGAGCCTACTAATAAATAATTATTCAGATCAGTATTATAGGAACTAATAAAGTTAACCAAACAATTTATTCGCAGCTTTAGCGGTCGAATGCGAATCAAGGGAAGTAATTAACAAACAAACTACCTCATATTGGTCGAATCTGGACGAACAAAGGCGAACTTGATATTGTGGATGGCTCGTTTTTTGAAGCTTGAGATATTCCAGCAACTATTTACATTGTGAGGTCGCCTCCAGACTTTGACCGAATATAAATGAGCGCGAAAATTATATCTGCATCTAAATAGAAATCGCGGATGGGTCACTGTCGCTCGTGTTATCTCGCCTAGTTATCTACAATGACTCGCTACGTAGCACGCACAAGTCATTCTCTAGATCAGGCCAAGGTATGGAGGCGGATTTGGAATGAGTAAATAACTGGAGACATTCAAAAACGTGGTGACGACTGTAAATAGTAGATCAAAGAAAACATAAAAGAACATCCTCGGTTTTCTCTTTAAATAAATCGACCATTTGGTACTTTTATAAGGTTATGAATGTGGTTTACATGTTTTATGGTTATGATTGTTCCAGGTCCAACCCTAGCCACGGCCAGCGCCTGTTCGTGGATGGCCACGCGGAGTTGGCTCGGTCTTTCCTTAGGCGCAACTCCTCCACGGTCTTCTACATCCACGGGTTCACGGAGACCGCCCGCAGCCACAGCTCGCAGACCATCAAGTCCGGTCAGGGAGTCGCTTCTTTTATGATTAAAACTTGATCAATTGCAACTCTGCACGTTCTCAATGAGACAACGTCATTATAGTCAAAGGGATTTTTGCAAAAGAGATCCGCAACCTCCAAAACAACATTAGAGTTTGGTTTGAGAGTTTCGGGTTAGCGGTTTGATGAGGATGTGGTAACAAGGACTTACAAAAATATCCCCGTCACAGCAAACCTGTGTACTCAGCAAATTTACAGTGAATATATATGAAAGTGTGTGTGTGTGTCTTAATAACACATTAAACCACTAACCAGGATTCAAAAGAAATATGTTCACAAATAAGCGATATTTAAAATATGAATTATTCTCCATAAGAATAAAATTGGGGATGAGTACACAAGTTTGCTGCCATAAGGAACAAAAAATAATGTGTTTTTATGAAAATATCAATAGAACTCATCAAAATGAAGTCACATACCAAATTTCATCCATATAAATTCATAAATAAGGGATATATAAAATTTTAATTACTCCATAAGAATAACATGGGGACCGAGTACATAGGTTCGCTGCTACGGGAACCATAGGAGAACAAATGGTTTTTTGTGCAAACAACAATAAAATACAACCAGATGAAGCCATATACCAACTTTCGTCAGTTTATGTTTATAAATAAGAGAGATTTTTTCTCTTTTTCTCCATAAGAATAACATTAGACAAGGGGAGCTCTTTCAATATCTCAGTAACCAATCGACGTAGAGTAATGGTAAATATACCTGAATTCGATGGTGAAAACTAAAATTTGATTTAAATAAAAATTACATGTGGAAACCCCATTTTTGGGGTACAAAACCCCCTGAAAACCCCCCTTCGGATTGTGTGATACGTCTGGTTTTCGATCTCGTTCAAATAAATGGTACTTTACACATTTGCGCCAAATTTAATTAAGATGGGCACTTTTTTACGAGAGTTATCGTGCTTACGGACACATATATAGATATATAACAATTTGAACGAATGGTGTTTTTGGCATCTGGGGACCTCAAAATGAAAAGTTATGATGGTCTTGGGCTTAATTCTTCCCTTGCTACCTACAGTAAAAGCTTCTTCCCTATAGGGAAAATTCGCTGATACAAAAACAACACCCTAAACCAATTTCTTCCGCTGCAATTTAGTTCAGGCTATGTAATGCATTTTAGAACAGCTTGTTATTTTTAACCTACCCTTCGTATCAACAACAGTTTAAGGATGTAAACAACTTTAAATGTAAAAGAAAAAAACAGAAATTGAACTGTTTAACTAAACAGCCATACAATTTATAAACAATGCAAATACTATTCAAAATAAGAAACAAAACTATATTCGCAGCAAATGCCAGCAGACTCTTGAATACAATAAATGGTAATTGTAATGAGAGAAAAACAGTATCAAGGTACTGTCTGCAGTAATCCTACCCCTCTGTCTCTGCAGTAGTCCTACCCCTCTGCCTCTGCAGTAATCCCCCTCTGCCTCTGCTTGAAAGACTCCCGCTAAAAAGTAGCGTATGAACATCACAGTGACACAGTGAGACGTTTCAAAGTATACATAAACAGACATAGTAGCGTAGTCATCTTATAATATGTTGTTCAACAGTCCGGAGCAAAAACTAAAGTTTTTTCAGGGTTTAAAACTGGATCCAGCTGTCATTAATTATTCGCGGGATTTCGATAGCAACAATTCCTGCCTAGGATTTAACCATATCTCATAAATACCCCCGTCACAGCAAACCTGCGTACTCAGCGAATTTCCTATGAATGAATATATTTCTTACTACCACATAAAGCCACTTACCAAGTTTCATAAAAATACTTAAATAAATAAGTGATATATAGCATTTTATTTATTCTCTATAAGAATAACATTAGGGATGAGAACGCAGGTTTGCTGCAACGAGGAAGATAAAAATGCGGGTTTTTTGCAATTATCAATATAACTCAACTAGGTGAAGCTATATACCAAGTTTTATAATTAAGGGAGATATAAAGCTTTCCGTATTCTCCATAAGAATAACATTAGGGATGAGAATGCAGGTTTGCTGCTAAGAGGATAATCAACAAAAAATCAGTTTTTTGTGGAAATATCAATATACTAGTACTAGGTAAAGCCACCTACCAAGTTTCATCAATATACGTTCATAAATAATCGAGATATCAAATTTTAAATATTCTCCATAAGGATAACATTGGACAACACACTGTGTTTAGCACTTTGAATATCACGGCAACGGTTGGACGTAGAATCACAATATAAACACCAAAATGATTGTTTTGTAGAGCTAAACTGATTGGTAAATGCAAATGTGAAGTTTACATAGAAATTAACTGAGCAAAAGCCAAAAACCTTTTTCCCATAAGATTAACATGGGAGATTTTATGAGCAGGTTTTTTTGGATTTTCTCCGCAACCACTTAACCTAGGATAATAATTCAAAACACTATATTATTTGTTTTTTAAGCTCTATAACATGGTCAAAACAAAAATTAAGTTTTAAAAAAAATTTAGGGTGAAAAATGCAAAAAACTGATTTTTGGAAAATTTAAAACCCCCATAAACCCCCCTTCCCGTGGTCCGATATTTCTGGTTTTCGAACTTAAAGTCATGAATGTCACTTTACACATTTGAGCCAAATTTCATCGAAATCGGACGTTTTTTACTCAAGTTATCGCGGTAACGGACACACACACACACACACACACACACACACACACACACACACACACATATATATGTATATATATATAATATATAATATATATATATATATAAATTTATATATATAAGCACCTCATGGCCTTAATCTTCGTTGATCATTCCTGCACCACATCATTTTCATATATGATATTCAATGAAAGCACAGATTTCTACAAGCATTTATCCAACATCTGTTCATCGAAAATCATGAAAGCTTTTTGCGAAAAATGTCAAGAATCATGTGTTATTTTTAAATTTTTAGGTTACAGTATTATTATTTGTTTTTGTAATGTAGTTTCGTCTGAAGATGGCATAAGCCGAAATATTACGAATTTATAAGTAAGTTGGTCTTTTTATTTTAATATATATAAATATATATATATAAATTTGAACAAATAGTGTTTTTGGCATCTGGGGACCTCAAAACAAAAAGTTATCATGGTCTCGGTCTTAAGTCTTACCATGAGACCTACGGTAATAGCTTCTTCCCTATAGGGGAAATTCGCTAAAAGGTAAACAAATGTCCCTAGCGTTTAGAAACACTAAGACAAAAACACACTAGGGCATACGTGAGAAATTCAAGCAAGTGTGTTGTGGGTGTTGCATGGTACGATCAAACACAAACGACTAGTTGACCCACTAATAGGGTTTCTTGGTGCTGATAGACGGTGTCACTGTCGCGTATGTGCATTCTTTCTTTCTTTCTGCATTATTCTGTAACTTTAAACTCGCCTGGCAGAAGACGCCTTTGGTCCTTTAGCTAATGTAATTATTTTACATGTTTGATGAAAGAAAGAGCTTAGTGATTATATGTCAGAACTCACTTATTACGTAAATAAAAGATTCGACCGACAACTTCGCCAATTTGTAAAAATAACAGAATTTTAAATGGATGATAGGCAATTGATTTTATGATATTATTTTTAAATATTTTATGTAACTGTTGAATTATTGACAAATAACTGATAACTGATTCCTAGTATTGTGTAGTATGATATGACATCGTAGCACTGTGAAATATCACGCGATCGTAAAACACCAATGGTCTGACCGTAATGGTCAGAGGGGGAAGTAAAAGCAACATCATTGAACAAATTGCAAAAAAGAACCTGTCTCGAATACTTACACACTACATATTATTGTTTTTATATAGATCATGTTTGGATATTGCGCTCAAACATTCTCCGTCTTAATGCGTTTATATACGATTCCAAAAACATCCAGGGATAAAGAAGAACGTAATATATTTGATCTGAAAAGGAAGTGTTGAGTATTATTTTTATAAATTGGTCCCATTTAAAGTTATCGGTCGATAGAACAGACAGCGTAGGAAAGGCCGAAGTGTAGGCAGTAGTTGTCCAGTCAAAATGTAGTTATTTCAGTATTCCGACAACAGTAGAGTTATTGAGTTATTCATACTACGTGCCTCGCTGCATCCTATTACCTGGCGCGACAGCCACAAAATAATCAAAATTCTACTATAAAGTAGGCCTATCGCTCGAATAGGAAAGAGGTATACAAGTTTTTCTTTCCCTAAAACGGTCATTTGAATTTATTTCTCCTTAAAAAGTTACAGAGTAGAGCGAATCAGCTTATCAAAAAGCATTTCACATAAGGTAGATGTGCCGTTAGCTGACAGTGTTCCCCTAGCTGACAGTCTTCATTTTCTAGCTTATAATTATTTTTTCTTGGAATTAAAATACATAATTATGTTGTTGAAAGGAACTGTGATTATTCTTTTCTTATTTTCAATAATATCAGTAGTATTTGTCAATTTTTTAAGGAATGGCAGCTCTTAACAATACCAACAGTGTTAACAGTGAAATCCCTATTATTCCTGGCTTGTTAGCAAATTCATTAAGAAGGCGAATTAATTTGTTAAGCATTTTGTATAGATAATTAATTTAATAAACGTCTAAATGTTGCCATACCATTTATGAATAATTTCGTACCATCATTTTCATGTTTACCAAATCAATTTAAAGATATGATGGTGTCAGGCACAGGAACACGAAATTCGAATGTGCTCCATGTGCTGACAGGGGATTTAATTATCAGTTTTATTTTATTTTAAAGACACAAGGTTTATTTCTACACACTGTGGAGATCACCTTTTATAATGGTGAATATTGAATGTGTGTGACTCAATAATAATGTAAACAAATGTTTATCTAAGAATGTGTGCCTAATCTATATCAGTGTACAATTAATTTAACCAAGAGTTTGTAATGTTTGAATGCATATGTTTGATTGCCTGCTTGCTAAATCATCTCCTTCAAGTAGCCCTAATCACTTATTTTAGCGAATTTACCCTACAGGGAAGAAGCTATTACCGTAGCTTCCCAGATGCCAAAAATACTATTCGTTCAAATTTATATATATATATATATATATATATTGTACATATTATTGTACATAGTATTGTAAATACTGTATAAATATTGTAAATATTTGTATATACTATATATATAGTAATATATAAAGTAATATGTGTGTGTGTGTGTGTGTGTGTGTGTGTGTGTGTCCGTTACCGCGATAACTTTTGAAATAAGCGCCCGATTTTGATGAAATTTGGCACAAATGTGGAGAGTAACATTTATGACTTTAAGTTCGAAAACCAGATCGATCGGTCAATGGGAAGGGGGTTTATGGGGGTTTAAAACCTTCCAAAAATCAGTTTTTTGAACATTTTACCCTCAAATTTTAAAAACACTAGATTTTGGTTATAGCCACTTTATAGAGCTTAAAAAACAAACAATTTAGTATTTTTAATCATTAAGCTAGGTTTAGTAGTTGTGGAGTAAAGTGAAAAAATGTCTCCATAAAATTTCCCATGTTAATCTTATGGGAATACGGTTTTTAGATTTTCCTCAGATAATTTAACTAAAAAATCCACATTTATTTCTAACAATCAGTTTAGCTCTACAAAACAATCATTTTGGCGTTTTAATTGTTGTTTTACGTCCAACCGTTGCAGTGATATTCAAAGTGCTAAACACAGTACGTTGTCCAATGTTATCCTTATGGAGAATAAATAAAATGTTATATTTCGATTATTTATGTATGTATATTGATGAAACTTGGTATGTGGCTTCAACTAGTTGTGGTAAAAAGTTTTTTGTTGATGTAGCAGCAAACCTGCATACTCGCGCCCCATGTTATTCATATGGAGAATAAGTAAAGTTTTATATATCCCTTAGTTATGAACCCAAATTAATAAAACTTGGTATGTAGCTTCACCTCGTTGAGTTATATTGATAATTGCAAAAAAACACATTTCTTATCTTCTTTGTTGCAGCAAACCTGCGTACTCAATTATAATGTTATTCTTATGTAGGATAAATAAAATGCTATATTTCACCTATTAATGAATGTATTTTTGAGAAACTTGGTAAGTGGCTCTGGGTAGTAGTGATACCCATATAAATATGCATTGGAAATTCGATGAGTACGCAGGTTTGCTGAGACGGGGGTATTTTAGTCATAGTGCGATTCGAACAATAAATTCCTTGGTAAAAAGGCTAGTGTTCATTAACTCGAAAATTGTCGCATTTGAAGCATTTTATAAACATCTTTTTAGAATGTTAAAAATACATTATATTTTTGTTAATTTCAACGTGTTTTAGTAAAAGAAAGAATTTAAATTACATTTTTAGTCAGCAGCCATTACAGTTACAATTGGTATCAGGTCATGGAACAAACCCTGTCAGGTAGAGGCACAAGCCCATTTTACCTTGTCAGCTAGAGGCACTGTACATGACTTCATGTTATAGGGTATATTAAAGTAATTTTATATCATAGAACATTCTTTTTATAAATTTGCCATCAACAAATAAATTGGGTTTGAAGTTTTCAAAATTAACGTCTCAAATTTTGAAGTTATGAAAATATAGACAAGTTAGTACACTTAATTTCTAATACTGTCAGTTACCGGTACATCTACCTTACTGACTGGGTAGCATAGTGGTTAGTGCGCTTGCTTCATAATCTGAAGTTCGCCAGATCGATCCTGATCCTGAGCAAAATCTTGAGAAAATTGTATGAAGGTTCGACACTGGATCCAACGAGTTGGGCTATTCATTAATGATCCTAGCTATGCTATAAGTATCAACCAGTCTTACTCAGTAACAAGGCTACACAAAGACATCTCTCCCAATCTACACATCATTCATTCATATTCGCTTAAAATACTCCTAGTTGCGTTGGCGTCTTATACAGTGATAAAAGTGATTCCTTTGATATCGTGTTTGTAATTAATTAATTTATCTCATCTTTAAGTTGAAATAACTGGACATAATCTTGTGAATTTCCTGCGCTGAAGGTGTGGATTTCCATTACTCCTCCTATAGTTATACTCCCCATCTCCCCCGCAGCGTTCCTACAGAGAGGCGACCACAACGTGATCGTGGTGGACTGGTCTCCCCTGTCGGCCGCCCCCTGGTACCGCCCAGCCGCCCAGAACGCCCACCAGGTGGGGCTGATGCTGGCCAGGTTCGTGCAGTTCCTCCATCGCAGTGCTGTCCCCGTGCGCCATATGCACGTCGTGGGGTTCAGCCTGGGAGCGGAGGTGGCAGGGTTTGCCGGAAAGGCGCTGCGGGACCTTCGTCTGCCTAGGATCACTGGTGAGCGGTTTGGCTTTGGAGCAAGTAGAAGGTGGATATAACTTGCGATTTAACTTGTTTTATTGGTTTATCCTACCTTTTTCAGGAAAAAACTTAATGTTTTAAAGAAAATAAAAATATTTTTATTTTTTGTACAAAAACAATTATGTACATGTAGATTACATACATGTAGTTCGGGTAGCTAAAATAAGATAATGTTAATGAACCTAAGGTTTCTAGTTTAAACAATGATTTTTATTTGTTTCTCGATTTCCTATAAATCTGACACTGTTTAAGGAATCGTTATTCACGCCAGACGATCTTTGTTGGAGGGTCAATTAATTAAATATATTTTAATAAAACGTTCTGAACCGATCTCGTATTAGGATATCATTCCTCTTCCTAGATTTTGTTTAGGAGTTAATCCGTCTCTGTAAGTTATTTTCTTATTGTCCTTAGGAATATTCAATAATCAACCCTAGAATAATTTTCATATTATTAATCAAATAATAGTTCACATAATACACTGTGACAATAAAAACTCCAATAATTAGGGAAATTCACTTAAAAGCACGAGATTTCATATGAAGATTGCCCAGTATAGGATTATGTTACTTACTCTATTGGAGTCCTCCGTGCAATTAAGACATTTCTGACCGAAAAAGTAAGGATTTTTCCAATCCACCCTTACTCTATGTTTAGTTCCTCTATTAAATTGTCCAAATTATAACAATCTGGTAAATTTCCCTCCATCACTCCAGGTCTGGACCCGGCCTACCCTCTTTACCGCATGGCAGGGTGGAGGGGTCACCTGACAGCCACGGACGCCCAGTTCGTGGACGTTATCCACACCGACGGCGGTGTCTTTGGGTTCCGGAGGCCCCTCGGACACGTCGACTTCTACCCTAACGGCGGAATCCCTTTCCAGCCGGGGTGCACCTTCGTGGAGCATCTTAGAAAGCGGACCCTCCGTGGCTATGGTGAGACCTGTAGTTTGGGTAGCTACAGGAAACAATAATTACAAAATATAATATTTAAAGTTCTACAATTGATTATTCTTGTTAGTGAATTTCCTATGGAAAGTGAACTATTAAAATGACCCGCACGGTGAAACATAAGCCCGGGACCGCCATAGAAGTTCCTAACGTTTTGAGGGGTCGTTGAAAATTATATATATATATATATATATATATGTATATATATATATATATAGACATATATATATATATATATATATGTGTGTTTGCACTCTAGCGGTCCCATTTTTTGTCCGATTTACTTAAAATTTGGTAAGGACGTTCCCTTTCTATAATCAGTTGGACAACCTCGTTGGGCAAAACAATCGGAAAACTCTAAACCCCTTTTTTGGGGATTAGTCTTTCAAATTTTTAGTTTTTGGTCCAAAAAAGGGTCATAAAAGTCTCGGGTGTTTAATTAATTGCACGTAAAAAGATGGGAATTGGTGAGGCGAAACTGTTAAGCCCTCTCTCGTCATTCTAGCAAAATTATTTACTGAGTTATTAAAGAAAATGTGAATCGACCAAACATAGTACGTTGTCTTATCGGGATTTTACGTTAGAAAAGCCTGTTATTCATATTTTGGTGTACTTGTATCATCCCCAGCAACCTCACGCCTACTTTTAAGCCTGACTGGACCTTCTATTAACCTTATAATGCGCAAAATGGTATTCCCAGCATTGCAGGTAAATGAAACCAGAAGCATCAGAACAGTCAAAAAATAAATGTTTTCAATTTAAATAAAAATGTGTATAAATGTATGTTTTTAACTGATTTTGAGTTTTAAAAGTTTATTATGTGGAAATTCACTTCCCTCACGTCAGCGTGCTGCGTGCGAACTCGTTTTTTATAAGA
The DNA here is from genome assembly GCA_963675035.1 of Allygus modestus. Classification (NCBI taxonomy): domain Eukaryota; kingdom Metazoa; phylum Arthropoda; class Insecta; order Hemiptera; family Cicadellidae; genus Allygus; species Allygus modestus. The sequence continues at coordinate 216,353,528 of OY776112.1, forward strand.
GCCCTTCTTTCCCCCTTTTGTTACCCTCTCATTTCCGCCCTTCTTCTCACTTTTCATTGTAGTCCTTCTTCAACTCATACTTTTCCAACATGTTACTCGTATGTTACAGTCGCCTGCAGTCACAACAGAGCCTGGGCCTACTTCGCGGAGTCCATCATGGCCCCGACGTCCTTCCCTGCGGTTCGCTGCCACTCGTTCGGGGCCTACAAACTCGGTATGTGCCAGCGTGGGTCTCCCCTCCAGTACATGGGACTAGCTGCCGATCCTAGGTATGTTTTGTCAAGTCGCAGTGAGCGTAGTTAGAATACGAACTACTATAAATCCGCTTGGACTGAATGTTTGCCAGACTCACTAATTTCAGTCGCATCATTCTTCTACCTCTAAATAGCTCGACATCATCATTTTTGAATATCAATAGTTTGAATGAAGTAGACATTAAGAAAAACCAACTGTACACACAAACTATGATAAAACAACACATTTCGTGAATTTATGTGTCATATATCTTGAAGGTTACGAGTTTAAACATATTTTTGAAAAACTACAGCCAAAAAGGAGATTTAAAAAAATCTTAAAAGTTAAATGTCAAAAGTCATTTCAACAAAATAATGAAAAATTGCTCACGTTTCAATAAATGTGAACTTTTTCAAGATGCGGGCTGTGCTAACACTTTTTTATTTACATAAAGGAGGTCCTTAAGCTTAAATTCATCCACCAATATAACTGGAAGTATTTGAACATCAGATATAATACAAACGACCAGAAGTGGTCTGAAGGTGTAATTAAATTACAGTGCTTGGTAGGCATATTTTACATTTCATAACACGCTGAAGTGTTATGAAATGCGGAGTGTTTTTGGTATTTGTGTGTTACTATAGCGTATTAAATAAGTAAATTAGTACTTAGAAATTATTTGTACTATGAAATTTAGTAAATTAACCAGTGAAAAACAAAATATTGACTTTGGAGTTAAATAACTCTCACGTTCCCTTTGCGATTCTTTATTAAGGATTTTTTAAGGTTTGTGTAAAATGGCTATTGCATAAGAAACTAACACAGTGTTAGCATTACACATCTTATTAAACGGTACTCCAACATTATAACTGCACACGACTCATGCTCGACATTGTTCGCCCGATTTCCCGCCCCCGAGATAATTTCGGTGATTGATGACCTGCCGTAATCACCCCACTAGAGTTTGATTGATTGTGACTCATTCCTTGCCGCAATTAATTAACTATAGATTTTATATGTAGAGTTATCGTTAAAAGTTTTTGACAAATGAGCACGTTTTTGACAGGTCGGAAAATGTACCACTCCGTTAAAATGTATTATGTGGTATCGAGAGAACTTATGCAATAAACATTTGATATTTAATGTTTAATTTAAACATTTGTTACAATTCATATATTAATAAAGTAGGTATACATACTCGGAAAATTATTAAATGAAAAATTACAGATAAATGAATAGTTTTATTGGTTTACAAACAACATTGATTGAGAAATTATCTTGTATTAGTTTAGTTCATTGAACTGAATCATTTGATATTCAAACAAGTTGTTAAATAATCGATTTCGGCAAAGCGAAAAAATCAAATAAAATTTATAAATTTGAAAGACATAATATATAATGACATAATAAATACATAATAAATAAGACATAATAAATACACAATGCCGCATTTTAATAAATTCACACAGCATTTTATTGGAGAAATCATGTTATGAGATTATTTAACTGGCATAACATTGCTATTTCAGTTTTAAAAACAATGGTGTGTAAAAATTAATTTGCATGTTTCAGAGTTCTGGGGAAGTTTTACCTAAGTACCAGAGACCAGGCACCATATAGTTTTAGATCTACCACCGAACGTTTTAGGGGTTGACTTCGCTGACATCTCCTTAATCCGACTGCCTTTCACATGTATTTTTATTATAAATATGTTTAAAGCTCTATTTATAAACCTCATCCTTTCTTTTGTTTATAGGTATGCCTTTGTTCTCAAGAGAAAACAATTTAGGGATTTTGTTCGTTTTTATCTGTCCAATATACAACAAATACCACCGAACGGAAAATAAGCAAGTGCCTTGTGATCATTTAATAGTGTCCGTAATGTATATTGGCCAAACCTGTCTTACCTGTTGATATGTGTGCTGTTCAAAACAAAACCTTAGATACTGAAGTCTTTGAAAAAAATAATCTCAAAACTGAAGTGGTTTTCTTATTCTGGACTGTTATTAAAGTCATTAAACTCATTTGATTTTTACAGCTGAATTAATCCTCGTAAATATTGTACCAATATTTATACTATGTATGAACATTAAATATACCCTTCGTCACGTAAACCGTTTGTTCTGTCAGAATAAATGTTAAATACGACTATTATAATTTTTGTTGGGACTTTTTGTTTGACTTGCTGATCCAGAGTAATTGCTGAGTCCTAAGGAGTTAGCTCTAAAGTAAGGCTGCAATTGAAAGGGTTGCTCCATAGCAAGTTGCAGAATACTGTAAAGACTTGCCATCGATTACAACTATACGGGTGAGTTAATAATCTAGGTACATATTCATTAATAACGTATCACAGACACACTACGCTTTTTATAACAATCCAGTTAATTATTTCCTCTCATTCAACCACTTTGTGTGAAAATCCCTCCACCTGCATTCGACATTTTATAAACCATTTCACCGCGTGAATGCACATAAAGAGTGGTGATATCCATTTGATGGTGTGAAGCGGAAGGTGCAGGAAAGGGGTAGTAAGAGGTGGGGGTGGAAAGGGTCGAATGACGTCACAGAAGTAGGGGAAGTGACAGTGCGAAGGGAGGGGTGGGGGACATCTCCGCATCATTGGTGCAGCCTCTCCTCTACTGGACGCGTGCCATAACATTACCATAGGACACCACAACCTTCCATAAGCGCATATTGATTGGACCAATAAAATGTAAATATACAAAATGATATAATTGGTCAGCGTATAGTATATTATCCGATGACATTAAATAGGTATAGTAGAATAACTTTGTAACTTGTGTGCCAGTTATATTATACAGAAAGTTCGCGCTAAGTTCAAGTTAAGAACATTGATTTAGTTTGTGTCAGATGTTAAAATGAAGAAATTTCTTAGGTAAAATTCATGAATTTTGGTTTTAGCCTCTACATTTGTAAAAGTGGTGATAGTTTTTACTTTCTCCCCCTATACATTAATGGAGAAAGTATAGTTTTCATCAAGATGTTTTAATTTGAATTATCGGTAAAAAATAGTCGTTCTGGTGCTCTCTGAACCCCAAAAAAGTGTTTTTTTGAGTGATGTCCGTCTATATTCAGTTTTTAGAACATTTTATAAAACCATCAACTTTAAGTAACATTTACTTAACATCAATAAAATAAAATTAAAATAACATAAATGATCAGTTTAAACTATTATCTATGACAAATAGTTGCAGGAAAATTTGTAATTTTCTTTTAGCGGTAAACACAATAAATTGTACAATGTTATTCTTATCTGGAATAAACATATTACCATTCTCCCTTATTTTATGTTCAATTCCATTAAAATTTGGTATGTAGGACAAGTTAGCATTGATCAACAGAGAATATTCCAATTATGATACCACTTAAGCCTGTGGGGGGAGGGGGCATTTTCCATCCTAAAACCACCGAGTGTGGCAAATGATTCTGTAGCGCCTTCTAAAATGGATTTGGGAGGCCATTTCTGAAAAAAGACCGTTAGAAGATTTTATATACAAGATTCTATATTTAGTAAGCAATAATAAATTTAGTTAGTAATAATTCTATATTTAGTAAGTACTATATGTTACCCGAACGCTTCGCTCCGCGAATGATTTAAAAAATACCCCTGTCGCAGAAAACCTGCGTACTCAGCGAATTTCCAATGCATAATATATGTCTTAATACCACAGAAAGCCACATACCAAGTTTCATACAAATAGGCCTCTATTCAAATATAAACGATTTTTAATTATTCTCTATAAGAATAACACTGGTAATGAGTACATAGGTTTGCTGAAACAAGGAACACAAACGATTGGTTATTATGCAAATAAAAATAGAATTTAACTAGGCGAAATCACATACCAAGTTTGATCAATATTCAATCATGAATAAACGCTATATAACATATTAGGTATTCTCCATAAGAATATCATGGGGGCTGAGTAAGCAGGTTTGCTGCAACAAGGAACCAAAAAAATGGGTTTTTATGCAATTATCAATATAACTTAACCAAGTGAAGCTACATACCAAGTTTTATTAATTTATGTTCATAATTAAAGGGAGTCATTACATTTTACTTATTCTCCATAAGAATAACATGGGGGCTGAGTACGCAGGTTTGCTGCTACGGGAATAACCAACAAAAAATAAATTTTGTGTACAATTATCAATATACCAGAACTACGTGAAGCCACATACCAAGTTTCATCAACATACATTCATAAATAATCGAGATATAAAATTTTATTTATTCTCCATAAGGATAACATTGGACAACGTACTGTATTTAGCACTTTAAATATCTCCGCAACGGTTGGGCGTAGAATCACAATTTAAACACCAAAATGATTGTTTTGTTGAACTGAACAGATTGGTAAAAGCAAATATGAAGTTTACATTAAAATAAACTGAGGAAAAGCAAAAAACCTTTTTCCCATAAGATTAACATGGGAGATTTTATGAGTAGGTTTTTTGGATTTTTTCCGCAACCACTTAACCTAGGTTAATAATTAAAAATACCATATTATTTGTTTTTTTAAGCTCTATAACATGATCAAAACCAAAATTAAGTTTTTAAAAATTTTTAGGTTGAAAAATGAAAAAAAAAACTGATTTTTGGAAAATTTAAAACCCCATAAACCCCCCTTCCCATTGTCCGATTTTTCTGGTTTTCGAACTTAAAGTCATGAATGTCATTTTACACATTTGAGCCAAATTTAATCGAAATCGGACTTTTTTTACTCACGTTATCGCATTCACGGACACACACACACACACACACACACACACACACACACACACACACACACACACACACACACACACACACACACACACACACACACATACACACACACACACACACACACATATATATATATATAGACTCGCTTCGCTCGCTGGGGGCTCCGCCCCCAGACCCCTGTGAGGGGCTTCGCCCCCTGGTCGCGGTTTGGCCTCATTTTGAAGTGGTGTCAAATCAAGTGGCCCAGAACCCCCATAAGACTACTACTCATACTAAGAAAACAGACCAATCTTCAGAAATTTAAATATGAGAGCATCTATATGGCCGTTGGAACTGTTTAAACAACACTAGATTTTGATTGTTTCTATCCGCCATTATTAAGTTATTGAGGTAGTAAAACTGGAAAAAGTAAGGCTTAGGAATTTAGAAAGTGCAAAGCACATGCATGACAAATCTGGAGTTCCTAACTTTAGGAGATGTAACCGAAATACTACTACTATTAATATAATACTTCGTGGAAATAAAACTGAAACCAGGTAAATAATTATATTAGTGGTATAATCAGACTCCGGGTATAATTTAACTTATTCAAATAATTGAATAACTTTTAAATATTTTTTAGCATGACCTGTAAATAATGATATTTAAATGTTGTGGATGAATACACCGTCATAACATACCATAATAACAATACATGTGGTGTCTATAGGACATGTCCAACTAATCAAAACAAATTTGTGCTGGTTTTTACCCACTATGTACGTCTAACATGCCCAAATATCAATGAAAACACCGGAAAATCTAAAAAACTAGAGGATTTTCAAAATTGTTAAGGGTTCAAACAATTCAAAATGGTCATGAAACTTCTGCCACATACTTCCTGTAATGTAGAGATATTCCGTGCCAAATATTAAGACTCTAAGTACTATTTTAGAGTGTCAAATAAATAAACGCCACTAGGTTTTGGTGGAAAATTGTTAAAGATTTAAGAAATCTAGCGCTACCTAAGGGTGAAGGGGGTGAGATACGGCAAAATGTCATATGAATAAATTTGTAGTTCGTCTAAAATCCGTGGCACATGGTAGTCTTCGTTTTTCGACAGGACAACCCGTTCTGTCGCTAGAGCTTAAATAAAAAAAAATACTACATTTTGATTTTTTGATTTCCAATTATTTATTTTTTTGATTTAGTTCAAACTAAAAATAGTAGGATTTGGGAAAAAAAGTGCAACGCACACGCATGCCATATCTAACGATCCTAGTTAAAGTATTAATGGTGATACGTGCATTCTATTTAATAACAATTGTTCCAGAACCGCTATTTCCTTACTACTTATATTAGAAAGGTAAAATCTATCGATTTTAAGAGTTTTTGATTTTCCGACAGGTTTAAGTAGTAAAAATGGTTATATTTCTCCTGATATTTACTAAGTGTGATGTAGACATACTGCGTGCCCAATATTAGGCCTCCACCAAGTATATTAACGTGATAGGAAATAAAAAAGGCCACAAAATATAGATAATATGCCGAAATTTGAGAAATCTAGCGCTATCTAAGGGTGAAGGAGACGAGATACGACAAAAAGTCATAGGGCCAAAGTTATAGATCGTCTAAATCCCGTGTGTCGTGGTGGTCTCCGTTTCTCAATAGGACCAACCGTTCGGCCGCTACAGCCCAAAAAATGCACTATTTTGGAGATTTTCAAAATTTCCTCCATTTTGAATTTTTTTGATGAGGTTAAAATAAAAAATTATACCTTTTTGCAATTTTTCCTGGGGGTTTCAATGGACAAGCTATATGTAGGCCTAATTCCATGTTTCTAGATTATCTATAATTACCTGAGTAAGTCGATAATGCAGTTTGTCATTTATAGAATAATTAGGGTTTTTAATTTTTTTTGGATGTTTAATTATTAAAACATGTTAGTTTATCGAGTGTTTCGTGAAGGGTAATGTGTCAACATATTGAGTGACAAATACATACTTTACATACTAAATTAAAGTGATAGGAAATTAAAAACCACGAAAATAACCGTCGAAATTGCCTGAAATTTGAAAAATCTAGTGCTACCTAAGGGTGAAGGGAGCAAGATACGACAAAAAGTCATAGGAACAAATTTGTAGATCTTGCAAAATCCGTGGCACGTGGTGGTGTCCGTTTTTCGATAGAACAATCCGTTTGGCCGCTAGAGCTCAAAAACTGTAATTTTAAAATAAGCCTTTTTTGGGGGGTTTTAAATATTTTTTTAGGGGGGTTAAAATAACAAATTTTCAGTTTTGGCAATTTTTCTGGTGGTTACAAGCTATAAGCTACCTGCATGCAAAATTTCAGGTTTCTAGCTAGTCTAGAAGTGGTCTAGAATTCGTATACCTCAGTGAGTGAGTGAGTGAGTGAGTGAGTGAGTGAGTTACACATGCGGCTGTATATATTTTATTTTATATTATATTCGAAATATTTTATATATATTATTTTATATTCGAAATACACGAATAAATCTACAAAAGCTCAAAGACTTTGATTTTTTTTTGTGTATAAGATATTTAATATGGGCGTGTGAGTGTTGCTTGGTACTAATTGTAATGTAGGAATACTGTGTGATAAATATTAGGCCTCTAAGTTCTATATTAGAGCGAAAAACCATTAAAAACCATAAAAAATCTTAGAAAAAAGCTTAAATTTAAAAAATCTAGCGCTAACTAAGGGTGAAGGGGGTGAGATACGGTAAAATGTCACAGAACTAAAGTTGTAGTTCGTCTAAAATCCGTGGCACACAGTGGTCTTCGTTTTTCGATAGGACAACCCGTTTGGCCGCTAGAGCTCAAATAAAAAATACTACATTTTGATTTTGTATTCCCAAATTTTCTTTTTGAGATAGGCCAAACAAAAAAATAGTAGGATTTGGGAAGAAAATGAGCAACGCACACGCAAGCCATATATCACGATCCTAGTTAAAGTATAAATGGTGATAAGTGCATTCTAATTAATAACAATTGTTCCGGAACCGGCATTTCCTTACTACTTATACTTAGAAAACGGTCAAATCTATAAAATGTAAGAGTTTTTTTATTTTCCGACAGGTTTAAGTAATAAAAACTGGTCATATTTCTGCTGTTATTTACTAAGTGTGATGTAGACATACTGCGTGCCCAATATTAGGCCTTCATCAAGTATATTAACGTGATATAAAATAAAAAACCACCACAAAATCTCAAAATTTGAAAAAATCTAGAGCTATCTAAGGGTGAAGGAGACGAGATACGACAAAAAATCATAGGACCAAAGTTGTAGATCTTGCAAAATCCGTAGCACGTGGTGGTGTCCGTTTTTTGATAGGACCATCCGTTCGTGCGCTAGAGCTCAAAAACTAGAATTTTAAAATAAGCCTTTTTTGGGGGTTTTAAATATTTTTTTTAGGGGGGTTAAAATAAAATATTGTTGGTTTTGGCGATTTTCCTGGGGGTTACAAGCTATAAGCTACCTGCATGCAAAATTTCAGGTTTCTAGCTCACCTAGAAGTGGTCTAGAATTCGTATACCTCAGTCAGTCAGTCAGTCAGTCTTTCAGTGAGTTACACACGCGGCTGTATATATGTTAGATATACATATATATATATATATATATAGATATACATATATATATATATAGATATACATATATATAAATTTTGAACGAATAGTGTTTTTGGCATCTGGGGACCTCAAAAGAAAAAGTTATCATGGTCTCGGGCTTAAGTCTTACCATGAGACCTACGGTAATAGCTTCTTCCCTATAGGGGAAATTCACTAATACTAAGACAGTTGTGTGTGCTGCATTCTGTGGTTAACCCGTGGAACTACTACGAATCAAGATCAGCTGTTTTTATTTTAAAACTATCATCTCAAGCAAAAATGAACGTCCATAAGGAATACATGGGATCTTTGGACCCCCGTGGGGTAAAACCCTATAAGATTTCCACAACTTTAATATGCTTAATGTTACTCAGGACTTTCAAGTACCTCTCTACCAAATTTAAGCTCAATCAGTTCAGTAGCTCAAAATATCCAAACAAACTTACAAACTTAGAAACTTTCACAATTATAATATTAGTAGGATAAAGTAATTTATTCGTTAAAAATTGGATAAAAGAGAGAAAGTATGTGTTAATTTACTGATACCGTACATTTTTATCTTCCTTATTCGAAATTATTTTTCCTGTAAGCCATAACTTTTTAATTCTGTAAAAAGTCTTTGATCAATTCCGCTAAAACATCTCAAATGAGTGGGTGGTTCAGTGTAAGTCCGCCTTAATACAGGCGATAAACAAATTCTGACCTAATTTTTTAAGTCACGCACATACTATGTTGTTAAATTACTGACGTGGTCCTCTTATGTAAGATTATACGAGTAATCTTCTTCTGTTATTCTAATGTCATTGATGAAAGTAAAGGATGGGTTTTACTGTATCAAAAAACATTCGAGTGGAGTTATTGTCGAGTCATTGATGAAATGAAAAATGAAATAATGATTTATTCCACCCAAACTTACAACACTCAAACACATTAATTTTCTTGGAATTACGTTGTCACATCAACCAGTTATTGTGACAACGTTGAAAAAAAACAAACAAAATAAACTTTACATTAACAACTGAGTCCAGTCCTTCTATGCACAAACACATCTTGCCGCTCTCCGTGGCGTCTGACATGACATCAACTTAATATTTATCTCTCCAAATAATAGTAAACTTTAACACACTTAGTATATAAATGACATCAAAAAATAGTTTCAATATAAGTTTTAAGTAGTGCAATAAGCAAATATAGGTTAAATTAATACAGTATTCATGAAATCAACATTCGAAATTTTGAAAAGCCATTTTTTTAATTGCACAGAAAAAGATTTAAGACTTAAGCAGTTTTTAACTTCTTGTGGGAGCTGGTTGAAGTATTTAGGTCCGTTGTACTGATAAGAGTGTCTAAATAATGTTTTGTTTACTTTGGGTAATCTAAATACGGCTTGATTACTACTTCTTGTATTGTATAAAAGATTTTGTGTACCGGTATTTCCACTTCTAAAATAAAAAAGTCTGAGCACTTTATACGCATACAAATGTTGGACAGGAAGTATTTTAAATTCAACAAATAAAGGAAAAGAACTATCTGTCTTACGACTGTTAGTAATTAACCTTAAAAAATGATTTTGTGTGATTCTTACTTTTTCAGTGTAGCATTTATATGTTCCTCCCCAACAACTGATAGCATATTCCAATCTTGAATTAATCAAAGCGAAATAAAGTATTCTTAATAAAAAGGCGTTACAGATATTTTTTAAAAAGTAAAATATTCTTATAGAAGATCGAATTTTAGAATGCAAAGCAAAAACATGTTTACTCCAATTTAGATTTTCGTCTAATACTACCCCAAGATATCGAAAACTGCTGACCTTTTCTATAGTTTCACAATTACACATATTTAAATTACAGTTTGAGCTATGGTAGGCCACATTAAACTGAAAATTGAAACTATTTGCTAAACCAAAATTAATGTACTTCGTCTTATCTACATTCACTTGCATTTTATTAGCTACACACCAGGAATTTAGTAAACTCAAATCATCTTTAATTTGCTCATACAACACATGATTGGTTGATATTAGTTTGTTTAGATGTATCGGTAGGTAAAATTAACTTCAGTGTAGTCAATTTATGATAATATTATTATATGAAAGCAATTATCGATTGAAATAGTAAGGAACCAACATTTACTGAAATAACGCTTTCAACTGCAGCTTGCTAAGATTTGCACTTGAACCTGAGGCTTGGAATTGATAGTTTAAAGATTATTATTGTTCTAATCGATATTTAATTTATTGCGTTTGGACTTTGATCTAAATCTGATATATCATCTAAAATGAAATAAAAACGAGTTCGCACGCAGCACGCTGACGTGAGGGAAGTGAATTTCCATATAACAACTTTTAAAACTTAAAATTTGTGTAAAAACATACTTGTATTCCAATTTTTATTGAAATCTTAAAACATTGATTTTTTGGCTGTTCTGATGCTCCTGGTTTAATTTACCTGCAAAGCTGGGAATACAATTTTGCGCATTACAATGTTAGGAAAAGGTCCAGTCAGGCTTGAAAGTAGGCGTGAGGTTGCTGGGGATGATAAAAGTACTCTAACAAAGGAGTAGCAGGCTTTTCTAGTGTAAAACCCCCATAAGACAACTTACTGTGTTTAGTCGAAACACATTTTCTTTAATAACTCGGTAAATATTTATGCTAGAATGACGAGAGAGGGCTTAAAACTTTTGTCTCACTAGTTCCCATCTTTTTACATGCATTAATTTTACATTTGGGGCTTTTTAGACCCTTTTTGGGCCCAAAAACTCGAAATTTTAAAGAATAATCCCCAAAAAAGGGGCTTGGAGTTTTACGATTGTTTTGCCCAACGAACTTGTCCAACTGATTTCTGAAAGGAACATCCCTACCAAATTTGAAGTTAATCGGACAAAAAATGCGACCCCTAGAGTGCAAACACACACATATATATATATATAAAATTTTGAACGACCCCCCAAAACGTGTTCAGGGGGTCACGTTAGGAACTTCTATGGTGGTCCCGGACTTAAGTTTCACCGTGCGGGTCATGCTAATAGTTCACTTTCCAAAGGAAATTCACTAACAACACAAATATCACTTTGATTATATCATTGTCTATTAATAGGAAACAAACTAAGAAAGGCATTTTGCAATTTACCCATTTAGTTATGGATTTATCGAAAACTAATATTTATATATATATCGCACCAAGATCTTGCGATTCTATAAAAGGTTTCTGGTACGAATTAGCTTTATACGAAGAGAAAATATTTCAGTTTATAATCATGAATATTCTATTCAGAGTGAAGACCAGTTTTATATCAAACCTACGTTGTTAAAAGTACACGAGTCTAAAATTCAATAGTTTTATTAATGTTGTTGGTTGGTAAATATATTTATTTAAGCCCAAAACAAGCCTTAACAAAAGTTATAGATGTGTTGGCTAGCAAGTTTGTGCGGTTGCGTAACAAATGAGCCACTTTGAGATGTTCCACCAAAGTCTCCCCCCCTTGCGTCTTCTCGGTGCACGGTGAATGTTCTGTGCTTACTTTCTTCATTTCCTTGATGACCGTTCCTTAAGTCTGTGAGTTTGCCTGATTTCTTATATTTAAATCTGTGGTACGGACGCTCTCTCTGTTAGAGTTTAATTGATTATATTTATGAAAAGGACTTATTTTTTGTTTAGCAAAAGTATAGAATTTAATTATTTTTGGAAGATATGAGAAAGTTTCAAAATAATAACGTACTTATGGTTTGGTTGAATGTGACTAACTGCTTTAATCTAGTATCACAAGAAATATTATATTTTGTATGGTTACGTTCTTGGATGATTTAAGATGTTTATTTATATGTTTGATTGCCTTAATACCAAAGAGCCGCTTAGTGAAAATCGTCCTTTCTCAAGTCATGTTGAGGAGCGGTTTCAGGCTTAAAAGCAGACCCTACAATCAACAACGGTCAATAAGTTACGGATATAAGTTAGGTCAATATTTGTAACTTATATCCAGCCGCTGGATTTACGTTTACCCAAATCAGTTTATATTTATCCAGTTTTTACATCAATAAATTATTGTAATCTATTGAAAATGTGCACAATATTTCCCAAACAGTGCATTAATACTTAGTTTTAATTATTCCCTAGTCATCTAGTTAGAAAAATATTCATCTGGTCATACCTTCCCCATCCATGCACATTCCTTTCTTTCGGTGTCTGTACAATTTATCAAAGGATATATGCCTATATGGCTAATGATGGGGCAAATTACAATGCTATTTGTTATATATCTCGTCTGTAAATCCTAAAAGAACGAGTCTCAGTATAAAGTTAATTGAATAATCGCTTCAAAAAATCGTTAAGATTTGGATTTTAAAAACAACAACAAATTATTGATAAATACATTATTTAAGTTCAGAACGAAGCATATAATTCTATCGATCTCGGAATTCTTGAATAATCGACATGGGAGCTTTCAGAGTGGGGAAGGAGATGAGAGGGCGTTGGTTGGAGGGGGAGGCGGTTGTAAATTCGACACCGAGGTGCCCTGGTTTTATTAAGCCCCTCAATAACGGAACATACAAATCACCAGAACGGCCTCTCCTAACACTCTACCTTTTAGAGTCTACTTTTCATAGATTAAATTGGTCATACTATTCTGTTTTTAAATTGGTATACAAATATAAGGTTGTTTTGTTCTAATTGCTTAACCAATCATGCGATTAAGGTTAAAATTTGCATGAACGTTTTTGAGATCACTGGCGAGGAAGTAAAAAAGCACATTTGAAGTATCCCAAAAGGCAAAATGGGGTAGACGCAAAATACATTGATGCACTCACACCACTAGTTAAGTGTAATGCACTAGTTAAGTCGTATTCTCGAAACGACTTTGATTCATTTTACCATATCTTCATATGAAGTGAAAATAACATAATCTTGTAACCTCAAATATATGGTACATTTGTAACTATTAATAACTCGCGATACAATTAGGGTCTCTAGAACTATGAGAAATGATTAAAGCATGGGCTTTTAATTTTTTCTTTTACCTCACGCTGGCTAAATAGAAAAATAAATAATGATTTTTAATTCAGATTGCATATGTGATTGAATTTTCCGTTTACAAAGAGAACTTGTCTCGGATGTAGAAGTGATTAGCAACAAATGACTGGTTTTATTAAAAATTAAAGTAAATATTTCACTTTTAGGTAATTTAAGACATCTTAAAATGCAAACTTTTAAAAACTTCTTACTTATTAGGCAAGGAAGAATCACTTTCATAGAGCCCCATTAAATTTAATATGTCGATTATTTACTATGTATGAATAAGAAAGATCACAGTTCAATATTTCCATCTAAGGCGCTACATTAAGCCATCACAATACCAGATAATCCACTTTTTGGCTACAGATAAAAAAGTGAATTTATTTCCGCAACGGGAGCACTAATAAACATCGGAAAAATAGAGTAAACGCCGAAATGCGAGATTGGTAACTACACTGGGATCGTTAAATTGTGCTGGCCATCAAAGACGAATAACTCATCCAGGGGCTAATAATCCTGACAGCGGAATTTATGGCTCTCCAGTCATAAACTGTGTGGCGTCGCGTATGCATTGACAGCCAGAACATACATGTTAGCAGACATGTTATTTATTGTGAATAGTTTTCGATTTGGAATAAATTTAAAAGAACAACATACGTTTGACACTGTTAACGAGTTTACCAAAAACTACTTTTTGGAAAAGGTATGAATATTTTCTACATATAATAAAATAAAATTTTCTTTAATTAATATTAGAATCTATTAGACCTGTCTTTTATAACATTTAATAGATGTCCTCTTAAAGTGCCATATTTTTAAAGGGAACCCTCCATTTGTCAAATGTTATAACTCCTTGATTATGATTATACCCAATGAAGTGATTTTGATAATATTATAATGAAATAAATAGTTACTTGCTTATTCTATGTAATCAGCTGCTGGAGTAATGAATTTATAATGTTGTATGGATATACTTGATGGTCACTTAAAACAATGGTGTGAGGGGAAAATTAAGCCTGTCCCAATCTTTCCTTTTTATGGCATCGGACAAAATGATTTGATTTGTCTTTTATTGCAAGAATTTATCACAGCTGAGCGAAAAACACCCTGATATTTCATTGGTTGTTTCTTGGTTGTCTGTGTCAATTAAAAGTGTTTGATTAGTGAAGTGGGTAACTTTCCTCTAAAGCCTTTGTTTGCCACCTGGTTATCAAGTCATCTACGCACAATAGTTAGTTTTGTAATTGATTTTGTGATGCTTCATTAGTTACTGCCAGCTAGTAAACAAGGTGGTGAGGCGAATGTTACTCCGTCACAGACCTTACTTGCCATTTCTATTGGTTAGTGCGATTTATTTGTTTTATTGCAATATGTTATCACAGCTGATTGCTAAACACCGTTACGTTACATTGATAGTTTATTGGTGGGATATGCAAATCGGTGTATGAACAGTGAGTGGAGGGGGTAAATCTCGCATCGACCTATTGTTTACTATTGATGAGCTTGCTTGGGGAAGAAAATATGTACAATTTAGTACATAAACAGGGTGATGAAAAAAGTGAACTGATATTTTACCAGAGTGTTAATTACAAAATTAAAAATATTCTATTACATAAGATTGATTAGATTCTAAGATTGATAAACTTAGGCCTAGGAAATAAAGTAATAATCTAATTTTGACTGTAGGACTACATTTCAAAATAGTCGCTATTAAAACATTTGAAATTATAATGAGTTTGCACGCAGCACGCTGACGTGAGGGAAGTGAATTTCCATAAAAAACTTAAAAAACTCAAAATCAGTGTAAAAACATACATTTATTAAAATTTGTATTGAAATCTGAAAACATAGATTGGTTGGCTGTTCTGATGCTCCTGGTTTCATTTCCCTGCAATGCTGGGAACACAATTTTGCGCATTATAAGGTTAGTAGAAGGTCCAGTCAGGCTTAAAAGTAGGCGTGAGGTTGCTGGGGATGATAAAAGTACACCAACAAATAAATGGCTTATCTAATGTAAAGCCCATGCAAATTTTCTTTAATAACTCAGTAAATATGTATGATAGAATGAAGATAGAGGGCTTCAAAATATCTTCTCACTAATTCACATCATGTTACATGCATTAATTTTACATTCGGGGCTTTTCTGACCCTTTTTGGGCCCAAAAACTCGAAATTTGAAACACTAATCCCCAAAAAAGGGGTTTAGAGTTTTCCGATTGTTTTGCCCAACGAGTTTGTCCAACTGATTATAGAAAGGAACGTCCATAACAAATTTGAAGTAAATCGGGCAAAAAATGTGACCGCTAGAGTGCAAACACACACACACACACACACACACACACACACATATATACAATTTTGAACGACCCTCCAAAACGTGTTCATGGGGTCACGTTAGGAACTTCTATGGTGGTCCCGGGCTTAAGTTTCACCGTGCGGGTCATGCCAATAGTTCACTTTTCATAGGAAATTCACTAATAACAAAAACCTTCAATCTTTATAAACAAAAATTTCAAAGTAGCCCGTTTAATTTTCTTTCGAATGGTAAAGCTTTCAAAACCAACTAAATAAGTGTAAATTATTGTGCAGTGTTGAAAATAACAGCCCTTGTATACGTATTGTCCAAAAACACGTTCACAATAGTAAACGGTGTATTATTTTTATCACTTGTTTAATAGTTTTCGCTGTTGCAACACTTGGAAGTACATTAAACAGACTATAAAAACAAACGCTTAAGTGTTTTATAAGAGTTGACGGGATTATATAATTAAACAATTTTAATGGCCGTTATTAAAGGAATCTTATATATATATATATATATATATATATATATAATAAAAATAGATTTTTATATTTATATATAAATAGATTTTATATATTTATAGATTTTAATATATCTATAAAATAAAAATCAGCTTTTTTTAGTATTATTAATTGTAACTAATTTACTTTGGTAAGGTCTTGATAAAATAAAAAGCCAAACTAAATTTTAAATCAGTCGGTTAAACCACTCTAGAGATATAAATTATTCAGTGAAAAATTACGGAACATTTTAGGACCCTTGCAAATTGTGTATTATACTGGCCAAATATCAGTCCACTTTTTTCAGATCCCTGTATACGTATTTCACAAACTAACATATTACATGATAAGCAACAAATAATTTTAGAAAATTAATTTTAAGATGGTTAAATTCTAATTATTATGATTGTAAAGATGGTTTCTAAGAATTCAAGAATGATGAATCTGCCACAGATTTCGATTCGCATTTGCACAAAGATAAAATACAATTTTTGACAGATACATGCTTTTTATTATCATTGACTAATAACATGGATATAAATTTGACCATTTCCCAACATAACTAAGACATCCATAGTGTGTCTTTAAGAAAATGACTAATTAATTAGGGAGAAACCCGTCTGAGGAATATCATGTAACAATTTACAATGATAAAGCAATTATTGATAAAGCTGTAACTTTAGTAAGAACAAGAACGAATGAAGGTAATAAAGACCAAGCAACATTGATGAAGAAGCAAAATCCTATGTTCACTTCTGATGTTGAAATTAATAATTTAGCTGCATTCGAAACTTGACCGATTGTGGGAGGCGATTTGCTATACCCACATTTGTAAACAATGCGGTTACTATTGTCTTTGCTATTCAGGTGTGTTACTACATACATTAATTTACTTTAATTACATGTAAAGTAATTTAAAATGTAACCTTGAAGCACAAAAAAGTGCAACTACGTCAGCAATTAAACACTGAAATGAAAATAACGTAACAGACAAAATCAATTATACGGATTACGATGTATAACAATATTAAAAGGTTATATTTATACAAGGTTTTATGTCACACTACGTATCAGGAAGGGATCTCAGGCATGTGTTTGATTCAGCCACATTTCAACCCAGGAGTTAGTGTTAAGACCTCACAGGTTATATAGTTTTATAGCTCTCCCGCTCCCACTAAGGGTTATATGAAACTGCATACCTTATCACGTTGTTCACTGATATAAAAACCTTCCGTGCTTTTACTTACAAAACTACTAGCTTCTTTCATGTTACTAGGAGCTAATTATGTTATAGTGATCCCGGGCTTAAGTCTTACAGTAATAGCTTCTTTCTTATAAGAGAAATTCGCTGAAAAATCAAGCAGAGACCGAAAACAGTATACTCAAGTGATAGCCAGAGAGAGAAACTAATTGAGTAACTAGCATAAATCATTGTTACTAGGTTTTACTAGAACTCTTTACTTCAATTTTAAATTGAATATAAAATATTTGAGTGGCTAGTTCCTAAGCCAAACATTCTAGCTCGTTATAATATAATATTATTTTGCGGTTTATTGGTTTTGTAATAATCAAGGATAGTTCAGTCATAGAGGATTCCTATAATCGATAATCCTAAATAGGAAATCTGAGCACCTTCAAATCTGTTACTTTCTTAATTTGTAAGGGCAACTGAATTTCAATACAAATTCTTAGCACATATGCAAGATGAAATAAGACTTTTAGTTTTTAAACAAGTTATATTTAAACGTATTCATTACTTTCTATCCCTCAAAAGAAATGTAATGAAATTAAATAATGTAATCTTGGATTACTATTTACCTTTTCCGAACTATATTTCTGATGTGGTCAATATTCCAGTTATTGGTCAAAAATATGATCGATGGTATTTTAAAAACACAATATTAATATACTGTACTAACCGAAAAGGCTGCAAAACATTTACTACGTCCTTTTCTCGAAAGAAAGGTGCGATTCAATTTGAATATTTTATTTAGGAAATGTTAAGCAAGGCAAAAGCGTTTGAATAAGAAGCGCTGCTCGTTTTGAGCAACTGTGTTTGAGTTAAATTATAATATTAATATGAAAAGCAGAATATAAAATAAATTGTCCTGCTTCATTTTATTGTTGTTATACAAATTGTACATAATTAGCTCAGATAGTTTCCAATTTTCTCTTTTCCTTGTATAAATTTTAGTATATTTACAACATTTTAAAAATATATATGAACGCATAGGCTATAGAAAACAAATTATTTAAGCTTGATTCTTAAAAATATAGCAGTTTTTTTATCTAGTTTTTAATGGAATTAAAAATTATAAAGGTACATTTTCCGTTATTCTAAATTGGTAAACCAGAAAACATAAAACACAATTATACAAGCTCAACTTTTTAAGGAAGTAAAACGTTTATTCTTGTTATTTGTGGGTTTTTATATTATAATTTGCATAGTCTCACTCTCCCTAAGTGGTTTCTAATTTCATAACTTGCAATTTAAAATCTAATCCATCCTTTGTATATATCAGCATGCATACTCTAAAAGCGTACGAACTATGCCAATATATCCAGCACACCAAAATTATACTGATAATTTTGAAAATACGGCCATAGATCTACATATTATATTAATTGGGGTTACTTAAATAAAACCATATAGCTTTAAAATACTTACCATGTATACAAATTTTGAACACTAACAACCTAAAAGGTAATGCTCAAATTATATAGAAGAGAAGTGTTTATGTTGCCACAAGTTATTAGGGGGGTTAGTAGGGAAAGGAAATTGCCGAGCCTAGATTGATTATTAGTGTCATGCTTGGTGTATGCACACAGTGCACCTGGTACTGTCGCGGAATCATGATGCCTAAGGGACAAATGTATGCAAAGATGAAGTTAACAATTTATCAGAGTTGAATATATTTAATTAGCCTTGTTAAGAAGCAGGTTGGACGGGTGCAGGTGGACAAGGAAATAAGTTTATACCTTTTCAGTGGTAAAAAACACAGGTTTTAAATACATTAATAAACGGTTCATTTTCGCGGAAGAAATCGCCAAAACCTCTAGCAAGAATTTTATTTGGTTTATTTGTTCTTCGCAGACTTTCAAAATTAATTGACCGTAAATGAATATTCTCCGAACTGCCTGCTCTGGCTACACCAACCCACACCAATGTATTATCACGGTTGATGTTGCCATTTGGGGTGCAGAATCCACAAAAACTCTCAAGCTTTTCCGTTTGCAAAAGAAAACAATTAGGTTAATATTTCATAGTATGAAACAAATCGAATCTTATAGATGTATTTTCTGCTAATAATTTACTGGTTTTCCCTGATAATGTATTTATTTTGCCTTTCATTTTAATGAAAAATCAACAATTTTTCCAATTTTGCAACATTAGTATTTAGGAAATATCAAGAACAAAAGAATCTTATTCACACCTAAACAAAACACAACCACAACAAAGAAACAAAACATATTTGTCTTACATACAACTTTGTATTACTTTAGCAACACAAATTAAATCGGAATTAGGCTTAGGCATAATTATTAAAAATAAGCTAAACCATATTTAATTTCAAAGCTGTTACATTGTCGGTCAGTATCCGTCAGGCAAATGTTAAATAGTTCAATTTATATTATATAGCAGGTTACTAACCTAAATCACGAAACAATTTATTTTAGGTTAATTTTATCTCTTCCTTAAATTTGTATTATATTTTATATTTAATTATGACGTATTAGACGATTTTCCATGTTGCGTATACAGACAAAGACAAAGAAGAAGAATTCTTGATTCTTGATTCTAAATGTGCATTTGAACATTTGTGTCAATAAACAGGAAATTTGAACAGGTGTCAATAAACATTTGAACAGGAAAAACTTAAAAACGTCTTCAAATATATGAATTATGGATTCGTATGATGAGGAAGCTGGTGTGCAATCAGATTTAAATATACATAAAGAGTTTTTAAAAATCGAAGAAAAGTTAAGAGACCAGTTGTTATTGTTTCTATTAATCTTAAATCTATGAATAGTATAGAAAAAAACTGAGGATAACTCATCCAATTTTGGGATAATTTGTTCAAAATTTTATTTTAAAGATAAAAGTACTGTTCTCTAAAAAAAGTGTATTCTCCCATGATCATACTATTTAATAATGAGCTACGAATACTGTAGACTAAGATGTACGATGTAAAAATAAGTATTAATTTTCACGTGATTGTGAAATATATAATGAGTATATTTTTCCAGATGGTGAATTCGAGATTGGTTCTTAATAAAGCCATTTTCACATAAATCCCATGCTACACTCGTTTGCAGTCTATTGCACACTATGCTTCGTGGTAAATAAAACACTAGTTAAACAAATAAATCCGACAGAAAAGTAATTTAGTCAAAGCAGTGGAAAGCGATTGTTAAATACTCAAAGGACTGAGCGTCTCGCTTCGCCGGTGTCGCAGTGGAGAAGAATTAACTCCTCAGCGACTAACTGAGCTGCGGAATTTTTCATTGGATCGCTTAAGTCTTTGTTCGCATCTCGTACCTGTTTTAAGTTGTATCTCAACCGTGATGTTTCAAATGTGTTTTAAATGCCTAGTTAATTTTCTAGTCGTGTCCAAGTAACTATTTTAGATATCTAACCAATTATTGGGAACAGACCTTTTGATAAGTTGTAAAATCGATTGAGGATGTGTAACGTTGCAATTATACGTTATTTAAAATTATTGAATGTGTTATTTTTTATAATTTTACGTTGGTTAACTATTTTGATACTTTTAAAATCAAGTCCGAGTATTACAAATCGAAAAGATTAAACTGGCATTACATGACAGCTAATAACGTCACATGTGTGTGTACCCTAAAAGTAAACTGCAAACTTTAGAAAAGTTATGTTCAAAATAACATATAACCATTCATAACTTATAAAAACTATTATTTGTTAAGTTTTTCAAAAAATTCGGATTTATATTTTACAATGGGGGTTATGTCAATGTATATGAATAATAAGATAAACACAGATCACTGTAAATCCAGTTTAAATTATAAATACATTAAACATGCCAGTTGTTCCTTAAGGAATTTACAATCGCTCGATAAAACACTCAAACTAAAGCAACCCTAATCTCACCAGGAAGGTATAATTTGCGAGTTGAATATTTAAAGAAAGACATTACAAATTAAGTATATTAGCTTTCAAGTTATTCTTTGGGATTTAAATTAAATGTTTACCCCGATTGCAGTTCCGCAGTTATCGACGCAAAACGTCACAGCGTTTCAGCAACTAATTTAGAAAAATATTTGTAGACAGTCAAGTCGAGTCACTTACTAATTTTCACAACATATTTCATTCAAACTTAGTATTTAAAGTGTTTATTTCTTTGGGAAGACAATAAACAAATGTAGAAACAATTTTCAAATCGACCAGACATTCATAACATGAGTTCATAACCTTTACAAGAATTAAAAAGTTTAATTACCTGATATTTTTAATATTTTGAAACATTATTAAACACAATTATAACCTTTGAAACATAGTTTGAAAACTATTGAAACCCAAATGGTTGAACAAATGCTATGCTGAAAGTAACAACAAACAATCAGATTTTCTAATATTAATAATTTGATTAGCTCTGTTTAAAGTGAAACGTTTTAGTGTTAAGTTGAATTGTGTAATTTCCCAAACATATTTATCAAGACCAAGAACATTCCACGTTAAAGAACAGTTTCCTCTGCGCGAAGGCGGTTTAATTTAAATTTGTGAAGTATATCTTGCACCTAATATACCAATCCTCAACGTACAATCCGTAAATGAATGTTTATGGTATCAACATCGTAAATCCTGCAATATTATGATTTTTTCCATCTCCTGATAACCCCTAAATATCAGCTAAAGGAATAATTTATCAACAATCACGAACCTTCATCAGAACAATTCGGAAGGTTCCGTTTTCACATGTTGCAGACCGCAGAGGCAGGGCGCGGGCGGTATACCAATAAGTACGGGTTTACGAGTATTGTGAAATCCGGCTTGTCGTAAAACGAAATGCGTCGTAAGACAGCTTTCAATCAAAAACATTTTCACTTCTGTTCACGACTGGGGTGATTTATTTGAGTTTGTGTTACAAATATAATGTAACTCGTGTTAATCAGTGAACTAATATTTTAATTCGCTAAGTGCATATAGACAAGTTTTAATATTTATAAATTAAATGCAAGACAATTAAAGAGATAAATTAATTTTTAAATAAATATTAAACTGTTACTTATAATAAAAACCTACTTTGACACACACCTTTTTCCAACATATTATAATTTATTTTAAACTACATACCATAGAATTACCATAAATAACCTGAAATTAAATTAAGTTAAAAAGTTAAGTCGTGTTGTTGATCCCCTTTAATAACTGCGCTAATGTTTATCACTCAATAACACACCTAAATCAAAACACATTCTTCGTACATCATTTTTATTTTTACATCCACAGATTTGGTTTATGTTATAACATAGTACTATTTCGCTATTTCATTTAGGAATTATAAATGTATAATCTAAGCTAAGTTTTTCCCGTTGATAAGAATATAAAAAGCCTTTGAGTTCCGGCCGGTTACGACGTGGTCATGACCGGCTCTGATCCATAGTCAGTCATAACTCAAATGTTATTCTTTGGGAATGACTTAGTTTATGATCACCACGGCACAAGTAAGTAAAATGTTAATATTCATACATCTGGTTTCAAACTTCAGGAACCCCGTGTGTAGATCGAGACGTCAGCTAGTTGAAAGTAAGTTCAGACTAAATTGAAAGTATACATTTATATTCTTATTTGAATTTGAAATCCTTACAAATAGTTCGTAGATCCGATTATCATATTGGATGCAGGCTACTCATTTTCAAACTCATATCTCCCTAAGTGTGCTGTGATAGTAAGTGTTTGTTGTAACGAAACAATGATATGAGGATTATACCTCAAGCCTTATGGACTGGGATTTTATGAACTGACCGTACGGCCAACAGTGAAGGAAGGTGGTTTATTCAAACATTAGAAGCGATGAGTTACAGATTTAAAGGACAGTTTGCAGCGTTTAAATGAACTCAGAGGCTAACTGTAGCGCCAGCTAGTTTAGAGGCTAACTGTAGGGCCAGCTAGTTTAATCTTGCATCAGTTCATCAGTGATATAATGTGTATCAACACAACAATGTACTGAGACGATATCAATGCAGTAGTAACTCACGATCTTGTGGTTGAGGTGGGCCAGCTCTCGCTCAGTCACCCGGCGCCTGTTCTGCTCCTGCTGCTGTCGCTTGTACTGGCTGTACTTGTAGAACAAATACATGCCCGGCAGCGCCAGCACCACGAACGGTTTCATAAACGCCGACGACGACAGGTTTCTCGGCATCTGGAAAATACGTTTTCTATTATAATATAGATGCTCTTACTGTTCACTTGTTTGTACAGTTTAGCAACTCATTGGGGTTTGGTGTCTCTTCCCACTTGAAGAATATATCCGGTTGAATGACGACTAACAAATATGCCTATATAAATAACACTTTTTTTTAAATAACTGTAAAGTTAATCACATCTAAACATATTCAAGATTCGTAAACCCTCCAAACACCACTACTATCAAAAGCTCTTGCCCCCGCCCCTCCCACCGAGAAAAAGTTGTGCTTCTTATCAAGTTAAACAAAATTATATGCTTATAAAATATTATTCCAAAAATCCATGTCATCATGTTATGATAATTCATCAAGAACGTTTACAGATACATAGACAAAAAACGTATTTTTATTATTATTTTATGTTGGTGTGCAAAATTAATGAGTTCAGGGCAGAATATAAACCTATATAGGCCTAGTGCTATTTCCATTTTTCTCAACTCTGTATTATAAATCTCTAAGTTGATTTATAAATTTGAATTTCTCGAAACATTTAATCGAAGATAGAACAGATTGTTCTAAACTGGCCACTCGTCTCACTATGACGCTGGGCCATAACAACTGTCTGAGAGTAGTTTATTTGGTAAATGACGTGAAACATGTTAGACAGTGCAACGTGAAGAGTGTTTCTCTGGTATGGTGAACAAAGAAGCCCTCTGTCGCTATTGTTTCGCCAATTACTTTAAGGTCGGTGAGTCACACTCCTAGAATAAATTGACAGACGGAAATTAAAAACGAGATCGCACGCAGCACGCTGACGTGAGGGAAGTGAATTTCCGAATTAAAACCTTTAAAAAATCTTATAAAGGGCTTAAAACAACACTGGTAACATTGTTTTGGTAAATTGAAAAATTTGATTTGTTGGCTGTTCTGATGCTCCTGGTTATAATTGACTATTAGGATGGCAATGTTGTACATTATCAGGTAAGGACGAGGTATAGTCAGGATAACAAGTTGTTATAGGGGTATTGGGGGTGAAAAAACTTCATAAATACTGTATATGAAAAGCAGCCTTTTCCAGTGTAAAATCCCCAAAGGACAACGTACTGCATTTTGGCAATTAACATTTTCTTTAAAAACTCGGTAAGTACTTGTGCTAGAATGATGAGGGAGGGTTTAAAATCTTTGGTTTTTTACGTACAATAATTTAATGTGCAATAAGTGTACATTTGGGGCTTTTCTGACCATTTTTGGGCCCAAAAACGCGAAATTTGAAAACTTAAAATCCCCAAAAAAGGGGGTTAGAGTTTTACGATTGTTTTTCCCAACGAACTTGTCCAACTGATTATAAAAATGAATGTCTCTACATTCAAGAAATGTGTCCGCTAGAGTGCAAATACACACACACACACACACACACACACACACACACACACACACACACACACACACACACACACACACACACACACACACACACACACACACACACACACACACACACACATATATATATATATACACATATGTTTGATTCACAAATTAGGGCTACTAATGTAATATTAATAAGAAATAAAGGAATAAACCTTGAGCACCCTTTTTTTACTATAAAAAAGGGTACTAAAGGTTTATTTCTTTATTTCTTATTAATATATACACACACATATATATAAAGTTTTTAGCGACCCCCCAAAACGTGTTCAGGGGGTCACGTTAGGAACTTCTATGGTGGTTCCGGGCCTAAGTTTCACCGTGCGGGTCATGCTAATAGCTCATTTTTCCAAAGGAAAATCACTAAAAAGAACCACTAGCACGGACAAGTCAGTATTTGTTATAATTGTGGTGAGATTAACGTGTTAATCAACGTAAAAACGCAGGTTGACCGCACAAATTGTCCCAGGGCGTCGCCTACCCCCGCACGCGAACAACCCTGCACGAACGATCACCACTTACATTGATTTACTCACTATCTATCTCAGTTCTGATTTGTAGACAATGGGAGGCTCTGCTTTAGATAACGGAAAACAGACTATTGACTAAGAAGAACATCTAATAAATCTTGTACTTTAATACGAGAAATGTGTGTTTGCTTGTTTGAAAAATTTATCTCAGAATCCAGCCGAACGAATTTATTAAAACTTTGAAATAAGGAGCTTTTTGACCTAGAAAATCGATTGGTCCTCAACCCTCAACCTCAGGAATATTTATATTTTTTACAAAAGCTCTTTTGAAAATTGGAAATTTTAGCATTGGGCTTATGGATTTTCAAATCAAAACAAAAGAATCATAACAGCTGTGAATAAATTAACCCGTGAACTGCCAAACTAGCACTTATTCAAGTTAAAGTGTCATAAAAAAATGATTTCTTGAAGACAGTGAGTAGAACCATTGAATATAGGTTGCATACAGAGTGGACATCTTTTTCACCTACGACACGAATCAAATATCACCGAATATGGCTCGGTCTCCTCGGCCCTAAATCCATAAACACCGTAACATCTCCTCTATCTGATTTTTACTTTGTTGCTAGCAAAGCTTTTATTACAACAAACAAACAAGTATAACAAAAATAGCAGGTTTAGATGACCGAGTTTAAAAGTTAATCCCGCGTTTAGTACTCACACAATTATGTGACAACGCCATTAGTTTAAGTGGCCCACGCGTTAGCGCAGTAATCCGCCATGTTCGACTTTTAATTGACATTTAGCCGTGTAGGGTGATGGAAGGGGTGGGTAATCCCCTAACAACGGCTCGACGTCGCGGGTGCCACCCCGGCATATTGGGTTTGCAACCCTTTGTTTTCCAAAATGTCATTTCCCGCTCAAATTTCCTTCGAGGAACAACGTTAACTGATACTTCCCTTCCGAGACTGGAATAAAAAAACTACTACAATAAACAGCTGTCTAGAGCTCTAAGAGAATAGGAAAATATTAGTTCAGATATACATTAGAGCGATGAGTGCGTAGGATATCCAGGGTTGATCAGTTAAATTACTGTAAGGTGTACACAAAGACATTTAGTTATTACATACAAAAATTCAATGATATTTTACGAGAATATTAAGAATATTTTACTTTTTTTAATAAGTGAAATATCCGTAAGAGAGTATCGCATCTTCGAAGGTATGGACAATGTGAGCATATTGTAAGACAATAACCTTCACCCCCTTACGAGTGGCTTTCTCAAGTTTGACATCTCTAATCCATACACAGTAACATTGCTACTTAGTAGTTGTAGTTGTAAACAAAGTATATATAAATACCCCAGTCACAGCAAACCTGCGTACTCACCGAATTTCCAATACATATTTATTTGTCTCACTGCTACATAAAGCCACAAGTTTCATAAAAATACATTCATAAATAAATTAAATATAGAATTTTATTTATTATTTATTCTCCATAAGAATAAAATGAGGGCTGAATACGCAGGTTTGCTGCAACAAGGGAGATAATAAATGTTTTTTGCAGTTATCAGTATAACTCAACCAGGTGAAGCTACATACGTTTTATTCCTTTAGTTTTAAACTAAGGGAGATATAAAACTTGACTTATTCTCCATAAGAATAACATTAGGGCTAAGTATGCAGGTTCTCTGCTACAGAGAAAACCAATAAAAAATGTTGCTGTGCAAATAGATGAAGCCACATACCAAGTTTTATCAATACACATTCATAAATAATCGAGATATCAATTTAATTGATTCTCCATAATGGATAACATTGGACAACATTGTAAATTTGAAGGAATGTTATTTTTGGTATCTGGGGACCTCAAAACAAAATTTTATCATGTTCTAGGGTTTAAGTCTTACTCATAATTTCCACTTACGGTGATGGAAATTCGCTAAAAGATAACCCAGATAAATATGTTGAAAATTCTTTCAGTTAGGGGAAAAAGGTACATTAGTTATTTTTATGTATAGTAATACTGTAATACTGGTGTATTACATATTATGTACAATTGTTCAAATTTAATTTATCTGCAACACACTGTTTACAGTTTGTTCATGTGATTTTATATGAATTACATTAACGTAAAATTGCAACTCTAAGAAAACTTAAACCTTAACTATAAAGTAGAGTCAAATATATTCTATTCTCATACAGTTTAATTACTGTTATCAACACCCTGCGGTATACACTGAGGGCAGTTCTACCGCTGTCGCTGCCATGTCTAGAGACACGCGTGTGTGGCCGGCAGAATAATCACCGGCCACTGATAGCCATGCCAATATGTATGGCCTACCTTGCCTTATGTCTGGATGTGGACACTCTGCAGTATACACTGAGGGCAGTTCTGCCGCTGTCGCTGCCATGTCTAAAGACTCGCGTGTGTGGCCAGCAGAATAATCACCGGCCACTGATAGCCATGCCAATATGTATGGCCTACCTTGCCTTATGTCTGGATGTGGACACTGCAGTATACACTGAGGGCAGTTCTGCCGCTGTCGCTGCCATGTCTAAAGACTCGCGTGTGTGGCCAGCAGAATAATCACCGGCCACTGATAGCCATGCCAATATGTATGGCCTACCTTGCCTTATGTCTGGATGTGGACACTGCAGTATACACTGAGGGCAGTTCTGCCGCTGTCGCTG
Source organism: Allygus modestus (assembly GCA_963675035.1). NCBI lineage: Eukaryota > Metazoa > Arthropoda > Insecta > Hemiptera > Cicadellidae > Allygus > Allygus modestus. Next base: position 216,381,908 of record OY776112.1, read on the forward strand.
CCATGTCTAAAAACTCGCGTGTGTGGCCAGCAGAATAATCACCGGCCACTGATAGCCATGCCAATATGTATGGCCTACCTTGCCTTATGTCTGGATGTGGACACTCTGCAGTATACACTGAGGGCAGTTCTGCCGCTGTCGCTGCCATGTCTAAAGACTCGCGTGTGTGGCCAGCAGAATAATCACCGGCCACTGATAGCCATGCCAATATGTATGGCCTACCTTGCCTTATGTCTGGATGTGGACACTCTGCAGTATACACTGAGGGCAGTTCTGCCGCTGTCGCTGCCATGTCTAAAGACTCGCGTGTGTGGCCAGCAGAATAATCACCGGCCACTGATAGCCATGCCAATATGTATGGCCTACCTTGCCTTATGTCTGGATGTGGACACTCTGCAGTATACACTGAGGGCAGTTCTGCCGCTGTCGCTGCCATGTCTAAAGACTCGCGTGTGTGGCCAGCAGAATAATCACCGGCCACTGATAGCCATGCCAATATGTATGGCCTACCTTGCCTTATGTCTGGATGTGGACACTGCAGTATACACTGAGGGCAGTTCTGCCGCTGTCGCTGCAATGTCTAAAGACTCACGTGTGTGGCCGACAGAATAATCACCGGCCACTGATAGTCATGCCAATATGTATGGCCTACCTTGCCTTATGTCTGGATGTGGACACTGCAGTATACACTGAGGGCAGTTCTACCGCTGTCGCTGCCATGTCTAAAGACTCACGTGTGTGGCCGACAGAATAATCACCGGCCACTGATAGCCATGCCAATATGTTTGGCCTACCTTGCCTTATGTCTGGATGTGGACACTGCAGTATACACTGAGGGCAGTTCTGCCGCTGTCGCTGCAATGTCTAGAGACTCGCGTGTGTGGCCGACAGAATAATCACCGGCCACTGATAGCCATGCCAATATGTTTGGCCTACCTTGCCTTATGTCTGGATGTGGACACTGCAGTATACACTGAGGGCAGTTCTGCCGCTGTCGCTGCCATGTCTAAAGACTCGCGTGTGTGGCCGACAGAATAATCACCGGCCACTGATAGTCATGCCAATATGTATGGCCTACCTTGCCTTATGTCTGGATGTGGACACTGCAGTATACACTGAGGGCAGTTCTGCCGCTGTCGCTGCCATGTCTAAAGACTCACGTGTGTGGCCGACAGAATAATCACCGGCCACTGATAGCCATGCCAATATGTATGGCCTACCTTGCCTTATGTCTGGATGTGGACACTGCAGTATACACTGAGGGCAGTTCTGCCGCTGTCGCTGCCATGTCTAAAGACTCACGTGTGTGGCCGACAGAATAATCACCGGCCACTGATAGTCATGCCAATATGTATGGCCTACCTTGCCTTATGTCTGGATGTGGACACTGCAGTATACACTGAGGGCAGTTCTACCGCTGTCGCTGCCATGTCTAAAGACTCACGTGTGTGGCCGACAGAATAATCACCGGCCACTGATAGCCATGCCAATATGTTTGGCCTACCTTGCCTTATGTCTGGATGTGGACACTGCAGTATACACTGAGGGCAGTTCTGCCGCTGTCGCTGCAATGTCTAGAGACTCGCGTGTGTGGCCGACAGAATAATCACCGGCCACTGATAGCCATGCCAATATGTTTGGCCTACCTTGCCTTATGTCTGGATGTGGACACTGCAGTATACACTGAGGGCAGTTCTGCCGCTGTCGCTGCAATGTCTAGAGACTCGCGTGTGTGGCCGACAGAATAATCACCGGCCACTGATAGCCATGCCAATATGTTTGGCCTACCTTGCCTTATGTCTGGATGTGGACACTGCAGTATACACTGAGGGCAGTTCTGCCGCTGTCGCTGCCATGTCTAAAGACTCGCGTGTGTGGCCGACAGAATAATCACCGGCCACTGATAGTCATGCCAATATGTATGGCCTACCTTGCCTTATGTCTGGATGTGGACACTGCAGTATACACTGAGGGCAGTTCTGCCGCTGTCGCTGCCATGTCTAAAGACTCGCGTGTGTGGCCGACAGAATAATCACCGGCCACTGATAGTCATGCCAATATGTATGGCCTACCTTGCCTTATGTCTGGATGTGGACACTGCAGTATACACTGAGGGCAGTTCTGCCGCTGTTGCTGCAATGTCTAGAGACTCGCGTGTGTGGCCGACAGAATAATCACCGGCCACTGATAGCGATGCCAATATGTATGGCCTACCTTGCCTTATGTCTGGATGTGGACACTGCAGTATACACTGAGGGCAGTTCTGCCGCTGTCGCTGCCATGTCTAAAGACTCGCGTGTGTGGCCAGCAGAATAATCACCGGCCACTGATAGCCATGCCAATATGTATGGCCTACCTTGCCTTATGTCTGGATGTGGACACTGCAGTATACACTGAGGGCAGTTCTGCCGCTGTCGCTGCCATGTCTAAAGACTCGCGTGTGTGGCCAGCAGAATAATCACCGGCCACTGATAGCCATGCCAATATGTATGGCCTACCTTGCCTTATGTCTGGATGTGGACACTGCAGTATACACTGAGGGCAGTTCTGCCGCTGTCGCTGCCATGTCTAAAGACTCGCGTGTGTGGCCGACAGAATAATCACCGGCCACTGATAGTCATGCCAATATGTATGGCCTACCTTGCCTTATGTCTGGATGTGGACACTGCAGTATACACTGAGGGCAGTTCTGCCGCTGTTGCTGCAATGTCTAGAGACTCGCTTGTGTGGCCGACAGAATAATCACCGGCCACTGATAGCCATGCCAATATGTTTGGCCTACCTTGCCTTATGTCTGGATGTGGACACTGCAGTATACACTGAGGGCAGTTCTACCGCTGTCGCTGCCATGTCTAGAGACTCGCGTGTGTGGCCGGCAGAATAATCACCGGCCACTGATAGCCATGTGAATATGTATGGCCTACCTTGCCTTATGTCTGGATGTGGGCACACTGCGGGATACACTGAGGGCAGTTCTACCGCTGTCGCTGCCATGTCTAGAGACACGCGTGTGTGGCCGGCAGAATAATCACCGGCCACTGATAGCCTTTCCAATATGTATGGCCTACCTTGCCTTATGTCTAGATGTGGACACACTGCAGTATACACTGAGGGCAGTTCTACCGCTGTCGCTGCCATGTCTAGAGACACGCGTGTGTGGCCGGCAGAATAATCACCGGCCACTGATAGCCATGCCAATATGTATGGCCTACCTTGCCTTATGTCTAGATGTGGACACACTGCAGTATACACTGAGGGCAGTTCTGCCGCTGTCGCTGCCATGTCTAGAGACTCGCGTGTGTGGCCGGTAGAATAATCACCGGCAACTGATAGCCATGTCAATATGTATGGCCTACCTTGCCCTATGTCTTGATTTTGTAACACTTAACTGTTTGTTATAGTCACCAATACGTAACTCGGACAAGTCTTGTAGTTGATTATGCCAAATAAACGTGTAGTACTGGGGGGACCGAGCTATTCTCTTCGAAATTAGATAAGTTTTTGTGGGTTAAAAAACTCAATAGATAAATGTTGTATTAAGAGCAGATCTGCTTCACTCAATTGCCTTTTTCCACATATTAGGGTCACTCCAGTTGTTATTATAACTCAATCTCCCTAGTATTTTTGATGTATGCACATTTAATTAATATATAGTACCTGTGGGCCGAGCTTTGCTCGGGGAAAGGCCAGCCATTGTTTAGATGATTTGGAGTAGTATTTCACCTCTTCCACCTACCGATAATCATATTTGTATAACTCATTTGCCCCTTTTCTAAATTTTTAAGGTCACTCCAGTTGTTATTTATAGCTCAATGTCCTTTTCATTTGTTTTAATACTCTATATATGTAATCTTCACTCAAATCTTTTAATATCTGTTTTCACGAAACCACATGTTAATAATCATAAACAACATGAGTATTACTTTGGCAGTTCATTGATTGATTATAAACAGCTGTTACAATTCTTTTGGTTTGATTTGAAACTCCATAAGCCCAATGTTAATGTTTTAACTTTTCATTTTAGTTTTTTTACATTAATTGATTTTTCCTGGGGATGAGACCTGTCTAGAACATATTTTTATTCCAGAACTTAGTTATTTCCAAAATTTGAAGGAAATCCTCGGAGCCGTTTCCGAGATAATTGTGCAACCAACCAACCAATCAAGCAAACATTGCTCATATAAGAGTATATGATAGGATAACTACTCTATTTGCAATTTGTATTTAATGATCCTAGTCACATGTTTTCAAGACACCATTTGTTGACTCTTTACTATGTTAATGTCCTACTTTGACCGTTTGCCTATTAATTTGTTCACAGGTGTTACTTTTGTTTTTATTTGAATATCCATAAGCCCAATGTTATAATTTCCAATTTTCAAATTATATTTTAAACAAAAATATCAGGTTTCCTGGGGTTGAAGTCCTTACCAATAACTAAAGCTACCAGAGCCTTAGATCCAAAAACCCATAACTCCTGATTAATTAACTAACAGAATACCAAGATTAATTTTTCAAACAAACAAACAGACATTGTTCTTAATATAGAAAAATAATGTTTAACTGGCGAACAATAGATTTAAAGAGGAATTGTAAGGGTCCAACTTTATAAGTATAGGAGGAATCCTCGTCGCTCCTCTAAACGTGTGTGTGTTTTACTACAGTTGAATAAACATATAATATGTTTTGCTGTAATAATGTTTTTCGTTAATTAACCGGCATTAAGAGGGAATAAACAAAAATATTCGAACATGATACAGGGTGAGTTTTAAATGAGCCCCCCCCCCTATTTTTTCCTACATTTCTTAATATATCGACTCCAAACCACCCCGATCATTGTTGACAAACATATACTTCATTTTAACTTAGTTAATATTTTTGGCCGCCATCTTGGATCCGCCATATTGGATTAAACTATTTATTTTTAAAATTAAAGGTGAGGTTGTAACCCCTCATATAGAAGAACTTTTTTACGGTGAACACAATGCCGCAATCCGTTTAAAAAAATAATTAATCGTTCACAAGATATTGGCGAGTTAAACAAATTCATTTTGGAGAGAGTTTTAAAGATCCCAACCTTAAAACATGCCCATATCCTCATAATCCAAGTTTCGTCAGTTTATGTTCATAAATAAGCGAGATGTACAGTTGTTACTTTTCTCCATAAGAGTAACAATAAACAACGTACTGTGTTTAGCACTTTCAATATCTCAGTAACCAATTACGTAGATCAATGATCAAAATACCAAATTGTTTGTTTTTTAAGCCGAATTTAATGGTAAAAGTTAAAATTTAATTTAAATCAAAATTACATGTGGAAGCCCCAAAAAAATCCATTTTTTGGGTACAAAAATCCCCCAAAAAACCCTTTTGGATCGTGCGATTAGTCTCGTTTTCGAATTCATTCAAATAAATGGTACTTTACACATTTGTACCAAATTTCATTAAGATCGGACCTTTATTACGAGAGTTATCGTGCTTACGGACACACACACACACACACACACACACACACACACACACACACACACACACACACACACACACACACACACATATATATATACAAATTTGAACGAATGGTGTTTTTGGCATCTGGGAACCTTAATACCCAACACCAAAAGTTATCATGGTCTCGGGCTTAGGTCTAACCATGAGACCTACGGTAATAGCTTCTTCCCTATAGGGGAAATTCATTAAAAAAATATTTGAATCCAATATGGCGGATCCAAGAAGGCGGAAATTTTAACTAAGTCAAAATGAAGCGTTGGTAAAAAATGATCGGGGGTGGTCCGGAGTCGATATCTTAAGAAATATAGGAACAATTAGGGGGCTCATTTAAAACTCACTCTGTATAAGTTAATCTGAGAGTATTATAATTAACGCAACACTCAGAACCGTATAAACCTAATATTTAAGGCGATTATTGACCACTAGGCTATAAAGAATATTTAACTGCCCCTGCTATATAGAAAATCAGCGTAAGGATTGAAGTTTAAATGTTAAAAACACATACGTAAATGATACTAAATATATTCTTTAATAACTTGGAAATGCTAACGTTTACATGTTTAATTATTTGTTCGTTATTTCATAAAACCTCACTGAATAGGACAGTTTTAAACATGTACAGCTTTAATTGGTGTGATATCCCTTAAAAGAGGTCTAATGATCAATACTCCTTTGCAATGATAATTCCCTTTGCCATTGTGGCGGCCGAACGCTACTGCTGGTACCAGCATACCACATGAGGGCGGCTGGCTGTCAAGGGTTGGGTTGTGCTTTGGCTCTTAGTCAAACTTATTAGGTCAGGTTTGAAGTACATAATTAAAACTACATTAAGAAATTAAAGTTTTTTTTATAAATTAACTAAACTTTTACCCTTTGGTCCCTGATATAATTATTTGGAATAAGTAATCACCAAGTAATCATCTTCATTAACAGGGGCATCAAAACAGTGGTACGATTCATTGCAGAGGCTCTCAGCGTAACCGTTTGATGAATCTTGATGATTTTTCATAATTTATTTGAAAGTTATTTTAAAATTATTACGCAAATAGGGATTTCCACCGTGTGAAGTCAACGCAAAAAGTCTAAAAATTGGCAGAAAAAAGGATGAAAGTATACAAATATTGTAGGGATATTCTTGCTGTGTATTCGACGCAACATCTAATAGCATAGTGAAGTTGCACAACAGGCGCAAAGTCAAATTAAATCTACTATATTTCATGAACCTATTATAAAAGTAACTGGATTACACATAACTATTTAACGAGTTATAAGTAAGTTATAGTCAAAGTTGTAGTATAGTTCTAGTCAAAGTATAGTAAGTATAAGTATATTTATAGGGCCCTGCTAGGCTCAGAGAGGCCCAGAGAGGCATGCGCTCTCCTCGCTGGCGCTCGGGTTCAGGTATTATAAGCGGTTGATAATATTAACTTTTTATACGAGAACTAATACCTTTTTAATGGTATAACTCTTTTGGAAAATATACTTTTGAACAACTTCCTTTTTGTTTAGTTTGATGTTACCTCACACACTCTACTTGACATAATCTTTTATCACACACTTAATTATTTTGCTTTGTTTGTTTTGAGTCTATCATGAGTTCTTATGTAAATAAGCCAGTGAGAGGTTTTATTTGTATTTTGAAAATTAAATTTATAATAATATACAAATAAAAATAAAGATAATAAATTAAGATAATAATGTTTATATTTAAATATTTAAAACCATGTAAACTTATTTACATTTTATAGTTTTATATCCTTAGCTTTAATCTGCTAGCCTCATTATAGTTGTATCCTAACATATTTCGTAAAATAAACTAATTTTATATTTCTTTATTTCTTTATTGGTAAATATCTTAATTGCCATAATTAAATTATGGTTAAGACTAAATTACATTGACAGAGTATGTAATGCTAATAACAACTGCTAGAATTTTGATTATTTATATGTTTAAACAATTATTATTTTGTTAAATAAACAATTAGTAGGCTACTTATATTGCTTGGAAAAGAATTAAAGTAATATTTTATGTTTAGTTACTAAATTTAGATTAACAATTACATAAGCAGCAGTACTTTTATCATTATTTTCTGAGTTCGTTCATCCCATTACGCTAATATTTTAGCGTACCCCTAATATTTGTGCCCTTAGGGAAATTTGCTTTGAAAAAACTAATATTTTTCCTCCAATTTGCTCACCGAGACCTTTCGTTCAAGTATGGGGTTGATGGGGGTCAAACATTTAGTTTTCTCAAAAGCTCTTGGGTAAATGAGGCTTTATATATAGGTGATGAGAACGTAAATGTTAATGCCTCAATTAAGGTTTCATTTTGAGATAAGTTTCTACTATAATTTTACTAGGTTTTTCATATTTAACTACCCTTTAATACATACCCTTTTTCATTAATACATTCCTTTTCCAATCTTAAACTGTTAAAACCCACACCTACCTAAAAAGAGATTGTCCTTGTAGAATTTAAAGCTGATTATGAACATGCGACAATCTCGAGCACCCCACCAATGTTGAATCCCAATTTCCCAAAGTCTCCAGATGAGCTGTCGGCCGTTGACGGGGCGATGACAAGTTCATCAATTATAACCGACAGCGAATCGGTCACCTCCCCTCCCCCCCCTAGAGTGCGGTGATCGGGGTGACGTAAACGGGGGTTACAGGAAAACTGCGGTCAATTACCCTCCTCCCCCCACCATTGTGGGTGTCAATGTATTAAATACGCCGCTAAACTGTTAAACGCCCTAGATTACAAACCATTACATCTATCGACCGTTTCTCCATTCATTTTGCAGTTATACTAATCCAGAAATGTTAACAAAACTTTTTATGAAATTGCCTGTCCATGTAATTGACGTTGTTGTGTGGGTCGTTTTATCAAAACAGCCCTATTGGTTGTAGTCTGTAGTTTTGTAGTTTTAGCGAATTTCCCCTATAGGGAAGAAGCTATTACCGTAGGTCTCATGGTAAGACTTAAGTCCGAGACCATGATAATTTTTTGTTTTGAGGTCCCCAGATGACAAAAACACTATTCGTTCAAATTTATATATATATATAAATATAAATAAATATATATATATATATATATATATATATATATATATATATATATATATATATATATATATATATATATATATATATATATATATATATATATATATATATGTGTGTGTGTGTGTGTCCGTGAATGCGATAACTTGAGTAAAAACGTCCGATTTCGATGAAATTTGGCTCAAATGTGTAAAATTACATTCATGACTTTAAGTTCGAAAACCAGAAAAATCGGACTATTGGAAGGGGGGTTTATGGGGGTTTTAAATTTTCCAAAAATCAGTTTTTTGCATTTTTCACCCTACAATTTTTTTAAAACTTAATTTTGGTTTGACCATGTTATAGAGCTTAAAAAAACAAATAATATAGTATCTTGAATTATTAACCTAGGTTAAGTGGTTGCGGAGAAAATCCAAAATAACTTACTCATAAAATCTCCCATGTTAATCTTATGGGAAAAAGGTTTTTGGCATTTCCTCAGTTTATTTTAATTTAAACTTCACATTTGCGTTTATAAATCTGTTCAGTTCCACAAAACAATCATTTTGGTGTTTAAATTGTGATTCTACGCCCAACCGTTGCTGAGATATTCAAAGTGCTAAACACAGTACGTTATCCAATGTTATCCTTATGGAGAATAAATAAAATTTTATATCTCGATTATTTATGAATGTATGTTGATGAAACTTGGTATGTGGCTTCAAATAGTACTGGTATATTGATATTTGCACAAAAAATTGATTTTTTGTTGGTTATTCCAGTAGCAGCATACCTGCGTACTCAGCCCCCATGTTATTCTTATGGAGAATAACTAAAATGTTATATAGCGCTTATTTATGATTGAATATTGATGAAACTTGGTATGTGGCTTCGCCTAGTTAAATTATATTTATATTAGCATAAAAAACAATTGTTTGTGTTCCTTAATTCAGCAAACCTACGTACTCATTACCAATGTTATTCTTATGGAGAATAATTAAAATCGCTTATTTGTGAATATATTTTTATGAAACTTGGTACGCGGCTTTATGTGGAATTCAGACAAATATTATGCATTGGAAATTCGCTGAGTACGCAGGTTTGCTGCGACGGGGGTATTTTATATGTAGTTTTTTATAAAAAGTAGTGAAGGTACGGCAAAGGACAAGATAAGGGGCTTTATTTATTGATGTGCTGTTTTATTTTTAACGTCTAAAAAAGTGTAAAAAAGGTTTGGCTCAGGAAAAATCCTTAGTATCCGAAACTTATCGGGGATTGGGCTGCTAACCATTGCAGCCTGTTCTTTGGCTACCATACTTGAGGGAAAGTGACAGAGCACCTTAGCAATTATTGAAATTTCTGCCTCTGAAGAGTTTATTCCTTAAAGATTTGTTTTTAGAGTAATTTTCTTTTGGACATATACTTATAATTTTCACATACTCTAGACATTTGAGGTATGTATTTATATATTCCGTTGATTGCAATTACCCAAACGTACTGATACCACTAAACTAGGTGCTATTAGGTCTTATAACTCCACAAAATATATTTATACTTATATTTACCTTCATATAAGACGGTAAATGTAGATAAAAAGTGGACCAAGACAATCGATTACAAGCAATCTCACCGGCCCCTCACCAGGTACAATTAGATAATGATCAACTTCATTATGTTTATATATTTCTAGAAGTAAAAGTTACTTATAAATAATTTGTTTAGATGTTATTATATTTTTTACATCTGTTGTTTATATATTTAATAACCAACCAGGGGACCAGATGCTCGAATTCTAGCAGTGTCATATGTTGTATTATTGTAAACTTCTCTTAAATTAATGATGGATCAATAAAGTAAGGTATTCAGTGTAATTCATGCCAGGCTTTCGTCTCAGTCTCTTATCTCTCTATTTGGCCTTCGGCCTCAGCACTCCAATGTCCAAGGCCTCGATTACTCTGTCCGCAAACTCTATATACTCTCATTCATTACATACGTAATATCATATCAGCTGTCATAAGTGTGAGCTATGCGTACTGTCAATCTGCACGCTATAGTTGCCCTTCACCAACGCACATATCGTACATACATAATACTTACTTACATACTTACGGAAATCGAAATGACACAAACATATTAAATCAATCAATTTTAGTTCTGAATGCTGTATTATTTAATGAATGTCGTATACTTTCTTCCATTTAAAAATACAAATTGTGTTATAATTCAGTAGTTTTTATGTTCTTACTTTGAAAATGAGCTTAATGCTTAGTGTACACGCAAATGCATGACTTTTTAAAGATTGTTTGTAATTTATACTAAATTATCCTTGTCTAAATGTTATGGACATGCATGTAAATACACATATATGGTGCATGGGTGCTTTGCACTCTAATATACTACCATAAACTAAACTATGAATATACGCCACTATTGATTTTCTTCAATCAACGAAATTGTTTCAGAAGTACAAAAGGATAATTTGAAGGAGTTTTATTTGCCAAAATAGCCGTAGCGTATTAATTTTAAGGATTTAAACATTTCAAAATTTAATAAAACTGAGAATAAACTATAAAAAATCCTTTTGTATTCATAACATTTTGTTTGCGGACAACCACTTCGTTTGTACTAGGCACATATTAATTAAAGATGAGGGCTTCGACGCAATTATAGAAAGCGTTCAGTTTCATTATAACGTTTAAGTAATTGCAATCCAATTTCATTGAGTTGATACTCTAAAATGTTTCTTTTATCGGATTAATCCAGGGTTAAAAATATATACAGGGTTTGCTAAATATCAGCGGAAAGAAATACAAAATACCCTATAATTTCTGATTTAATAGGAGAGCTTCATAAACCAAATTGGTAGGCATAATACTGGACAAATTTAACATGTTTAACATGTTACTATCATTATTTCCGCTGTAAACTCAAGGAGAAATGAGGTGACAACTTCACATTACAAAACTCCCAGGAAACTTCTGGAACTATTATAGTTTCACCAAAGTATTGCGAAACTGAGAAGAACTGTTCATTGCAGCGTATGTTTAAAAGTTACATACAAGTGGAGCCTGTTATAAATATTATTAAAAAGGGGATAATAATAATTTATAGCGCGTATTTCTAGTACAACTAGTATTGGGGCCTTAATATGTGAACAGCCACCCTCTATATTAAAGTTAATTAAAACCCAACATGATATTTTGTAGACCAATATTCGAACCTAAACCTCAAAAACAGGAACAAAACTATATTTTAGGATTCAAAATGCATGGTTGGTCTATCAAGACTCTACATTTTAAATTTCATTAAAACATGACGATAAATGACATTTGTTATGTTTTCCACCCTCAATTTTGAGTTTTTCACTTGTTTGGGTGTCAGATGAACAAGTTGTGAAGAAATCAAAGATGAATTTTTTATTGTAAAAGGAATCATTTTTAATGATCAAATCGAATGCACATTACATGTTTTTATTCGAATTTGAGCAAAATATAAAATATGACCCCAAATATAGTAATAATAATAATAATATCAACTATATTAAATAAATAAATAAACAGTATTTTCCATGTATAAATATACAGTAAGCCTCACTTAAATGCTGAAGCTCGTTTAAAAAAATGATAATACAAAATATTTTAAAATAAAAAAATAGCTATTTAAAGGTAACTGGTGCTGCAGGAACAACAATAAATTCTGGAAAAATAAATTGCACAAGGGAACTGACAGATCTATCAGACCAAACTTAAGTTTAACTTTCTATCAGATCACTTGCTTCTTAGTACTTAAGTTAGAAACAAGGTGACTTCTTTACATTGGCAAAGGCCTTCAGCTGTTGTTAAAATAAAGCAAGTTTATTTCTATAAAATGGTATCCAAGGGAATCCGCTTTCCATCGGGTTAAATATATAATAATAATAAATCAAAGTTGATGTAACAAAATTCAACGGGTATATCAAAACCCATGTAAACAATTAAGAGGACCCAGTGTTTTGATCTTCCAGTAAAGGTTCACTGACATTCACAACTAAACCAAACCGCGAACAACGGATAAAAACAAAGTCAACAACATAGTCGTTTGATAAACGGCAAACAAATGAACGACAACGGGTCGGTGGGATGTGTGGGTTTGTTCGGACCGGGACACAGCCAGAGTGCTTCAAAATGTTATTCTTTTGTCCCTGTTGTTTTGAACACTTTGACAACACGAGTTAATATGATACAGTTATTCGTGTGTTAAACAGTGTTTTTAATTGACAATTATATACACTGATATTAGAACACATCGGACATCGAGTAACCACATATTTGAATTAATTTTTTGTGAAATAACCACAGTAAAATTGTACAGTATGGTAGATTTTTTTAAATGAAAACGCTATCAAAAGTGTTACGTGAGACTTAAAAAATTGTTCCCAAAATAATAAATGGTAAATTTTTATATTGCAACTAGCACAACAACTACGTTTAATTTAGTTTATATTTAAAACAAATAATTAAATCAATGTTTTGTATATTTATATAAGTTAGTACAACTCCGTAATATCAGAAATAATAGGGAAAATTTAATTTGAGTACTTCTTACATTTGACTAATAATTTCAATACAAATGTTGTCCGGAAAAGTTGTTGATTTATTAAAGTTTCAATTTATTATCGTGAAATTTTGCTAGGCCCTTTCAATTCCATTTAAATTATTGTTAATACTCCCCCTGCTTTAATTTATCTATGTACTGCTCGAGATACAAACTTTAGATTTACATACTCGATTTATGTTTTGCCTAAAGAACATAAAATATATTTATGCATTGAAGCTCTATTATGTTTTGTGAGTGTGTGAAAATTCACAATTTAAAATAGGTAGGGGAAATCCAATGATTACCGCAAATACTTTTTCATATGTTTAAATGCGTATAGTACATGTCAGCTATGGGGTTTACGGCGAATACTTTTAGAAAGACATTAAATTACGTCTTTTGTAACTGTATAATGTTTCCCAGCAAAAACAACACACCTTTCTAAGAAAGATTGAAACAATAAAAAACTACCTTGAAACATCAAAGGAAGCGCATTTCTTAAGACATTTAACATTTAAAGAACCATTATTCAGTAAGAAATGACGAAGGTGAAGACATAGAATTAAAAATGTAATTAAGACGTCTTCCTCTCAAGATTATCACATTTACCTGCTGAGAGAACGTCACCCGATTGTTGAAAAGCAACTGATGAAAGGACTGCTTGGTAATAAAGGCTTTAATGTTAACTTTATTTCACATTTTATGAATAACAGTACTGTTGAAACAATTAAAAATGTCCTCTTTCTACTGAATGCGTAGAACATACTTTACCTTAAGACTAAAAGTCATTTTAGACCAGATTGTTATTGCCAAATTTATTCTAAATATCTTCCATGATTACAGTGGTTACACCACAGTTTTTAAACTAACATAACAATCTAGCAATTTGGGGAAGGTCTTGGCAAGCTGTAGATCTTCCCTACAGTTAACAATAGGTGAGCCTCAAGGCTATGTATACTAGGTCCAGGCATATTCACTTCCTTACAAACACTTCCCAAAGAACATCCAGACAGTTAACGCTACTATCAATGTCGATGTCGATGTCGATATGTCGATGAGCAAATAACACAAATTTGAACTTAAAGTAAACGCCAAAAATGTAATTCATCTCAAAACAAAGCCTGTTAACGGAACCAAAACACATATACATATATTAAAACACATCACTCCTAAATATCAGCGGAACAAAATACAAAATACCCTATAATTTCTGATTTAATAGGAGAGCTTCATACACCAAATTGGTAGGCATAATACTGGACAACCAAATTATATTGTCGGATCTCATCGATTACCTATTTCAGGAAACACATTTTTGAATTCATGTGGTATGAAAAATGAGCTGCATTGGTTGTAAAACAGTTTATATTGCACTGTCCGCGTGTGGAGAAACCGCGGCCCACAGAATAATTAACAATATACAATTCACAACAGTATGTTTGCAAATGGTGGTAGCACTGATGAGTTTATTGGTTTTGCACTATGAGGTTGGTATACCTGTGCTTAGAGTGCATCCTCTATTATTGATGACCATCGATCATGGATTTCGAACGTGTCAACACATCCATTAGGGCCTTCCTGTCCGTTTGTCTGTCAGTCGCCTGGCCTGGATGTCTGACTGTCAGCCTTTGACTGAAAATGAGTGAAAATGGGCTTGGAAAGTAACAAAGTAATCTTATTTTATATATTATCAGTTGTACTAAAACTCCATACGTGCATTTTTTCCTTAGAAAAACTTAATAATACGCATTCAACTTTAAAAGGTTGTAAGCATTACCTTACAACTAACGGATACTAAATCAAATTAAACTTGATATCAACTTAACGTTTTCGTGCGAATACTCACTTTTCCTACACTGCTGGTTTCTTTAGTTAATTAACCTTTAACCTGTAGAGCAAAACTGCGTACTCAGCGAATTTCCAATGCATAAGATATGTCTTAATACCACATTGAGCCGCATACCAAGTTTCATAATAATAAATTCACAAAATTTCGATATATACAATTTTAATTATTCTCTATAAGCATTACATTACATTGGGAATGAGTTCGTAGGTTTGATAAAACAAGGAACACAACAAATTAATTTGCAAGCAAATATAAATGGAATTCAACTAGATGAAGCTACATACCAAGTTCCATCAATATTCATTAATAAATAAGGAACTCATCATATTTTAATTATTCTCCATAAGAATTACATGGGGGTAGAGTAAGCAGGTTTGCTGCAACAAGGAACACAAAATATGGGTTTTCTTGCAAATATTATAACTCAACTAGGTGAAGCCACATACCATGTTTCATCAATAAGCGATATATACCCTTTTAATTATTTTCCATAATAATAACATGGGGGTGAGTTTGCAGGTTTGCCGCAACAACGAACAGAAAAAAGGATGTTTATGCAAATATCAATGTAACTGAACTAGGTGAAGCCACATACAAAGTTTTATTAATTTATGTTCATAATTATTAAGGGAGACATTACATTTTACTTATCCTCCATAAGAATAGCATGGGGGCTGAGTACGCAGGTTTGCTGCTACGGGAATTATCAGTAAAAATTGTTTGTTTTTTGTACAAATAACAATAGACCACAACCAGATGAAGCCAAGTTTCGTTAGTTCATAAATAAGCGAGATATAAATTTTTTCTTATTCTCCTTAAGAATAGCATTGTACAACGTACTGTGTTCAGCACTTTCAATATCTCTGTAACCAATTGACGTAAAGAAATTATCAAAATACCAAATTGTGTTTTTTTCAAAGCTGAATCCAATGGTGAGAACTAAAATTTGTCTTTTTAAAATTTAACATGTAAAACCTTCAAAAAATCCATCTGTAGGGTACTAAACCCCCGCAAAATACCACTTCGGTTGGAGCGACCTGGCTGGTTTTCGAACTTAAAGTCATAAATGTTACTTTACACGTTTGTACCAAATTTTATTAAAATCGAACTATTTTTACGAGAGTTATCGCACCCACGGACATATGCAATATATTTGCGATAACTCTCGTAAAAATGATCTGATTTTAATTAAATTTGGTACAAACATGTACAGTAAAGCAACATTCGTGATTTCAAGTTCGAAAACCAGCCAGATCGCTTTATCCAAAGGGGTATTTTGGGGGGGGGGATTTGTACCCCAAAAATGGGTTTTTTGAGTTATTTACATTAATAATTTAGTAAATCCAATTTTACGATTCCCCATTAAACTCAGCTTAAAAAACAAACAATTTGCTGTTTTGATCATTGCTCTACGTCAATTGGTTACCGAGATATTGAAAGTGCTAAACGCAGGACGTTTTTCAATGATATCCTTATGGAGAATAAGCAAAATTGTCCATCTTGCTTATTTATCAACTTATCCTGACGAAACTTGGTATATTGCTTCATACTGTTGTGGTCTATTGATATTCGCAAGAAAATTTGTTTTGCCAATAGTTCCCGTAGCAGAAAACCTGCGTACTCTGACCCCATGTTATTCTTATGGATATTAAGTCAATGTTATCTCCCTTAATTATGAACATAAATTTATAAAATTTGGTATATGGCTTCACGTAGTTGAGTTATAAACAAATTTGCCCAAAACCCTATTTTGGGTGAACCTTGTTTCAGCAAACCTGCATCCTCAGACGCCATATTATTCTAATAGAGAATAATTAAAATGCCATAAATCATTTATTTATGATTGCATACTGATGAAACTTGGTATGTGGCTTTAAGTGGTATTAAGATACATATATATATATATATATATATGTATATATATATATACACGGCTATGCCCGGAGAACCAGTTACTTAAATTATACTCGGGGAATGCAGTCAGTAACACCCCCACATATACTTGGAAAATATGCGATATATATATTTTTGTATTTGCTCAAATATTGTCGTTGGCCATTTCCGATTATATATATGTCGTATATATTACAAAAATAACAACTTTATATACGTAAAACTTCCTATGCTAAGCCAGTCACCGGCGTTTTTGCCGGGAAGGCCAGTCACGTAAAGTTTGTACTGCCAAGCCAGTCACAATATATTGAACGTAAGTGCCCGGGATGGCAGTCACTGAAAATCTGCACTGGGAAGCCAGTCAGTTACACCGTCAAATATATCTTTGCTTATCTGTTGGTTAGTTAAAGCGATAAAGCATACTTCACTGATAATATGTGTGGCATTATATTAAGCGAGTCTTTGAAGCTCCCACGTGTTCCATCAAATTTATTTATAAGTCTTATAAATCTTGAAAGGTTACTCTGTAATTTTACAGAACTCCAAAATGTAATTTTATTCATACAAAAATAATAACAGAAATAGTAATAATTAATAATGGCTGAGCAATATGTTTTTTGGAATAGGTAATTAAAAGAGAACTTATAATAAAACAATCAACATTTTATATTCTACTAGCTGCTATCGTACCCGGTTTCACCCAGGAATACAACTGTTGTGTGTGCTGCATTCTGTGGTTAACCCGTGGAACTACTAAGAAACATGATCAGCTGTTTTAATTCTCAAGAGTTCAAACTAAAGTGGATGTCTATAAGAATAACACAGGATTGGAACTTTGACTCACCGTGGGGCGGAGCCCTTTTGGGATTTCTTAAAATCCTTTCTTAGTGGCTACCTACGGTATGGAAAGAGTACACTGCCAAATTTCGTGGTAGTATTTGTAGAACTTTGGCCTGCAGGATGATCGGTTTTTCGAATTTATGGATATAGATTTTTACATTCGCATTCATAGCTATTCATATCAAGTCAGGTACCTTACAGATTAATTTACGATTATCTTATTACGTAAAGGGGTTTGCCTTTTTATGGTTTTTTAATTACGAAAAATTAATTAAATAATTAGTGTTTTAACTAAGTACATTTGTGGAGATTCCCCTAGGGTATTTAAAAGGTTTATTATGTTTGTTTTTTTCCTGAAAAGGTTACAAGGCGATCGTCTTTTTGCAACAGGCACTGATAGTAATGGAAAGTATAGGTTAGCTTGTAACGCTAATCACATGGATGTTAGCATATGATATATCTAATTTGAACGTTATCATTAAAGCACACAACTGTCTCCCTTTTTTCTCACATTGTAGGAGAAATTCAAGCATACCGTCATTAGAAAGGTATTGTTGTATAGATGTGCAGAAACACCTTATAACTTACACCAGCCCTCAGGGCTACGCCCCACAGGCTTTCATAGTTTCAATGATAATCTTATGGAAGAACAGTAATTAATTGAATTGTATATTTGAAAGTTGATATAATAACAAAATGCTAGCACAACAGCAAAAATAGAAGTTTCAGGACTAATGTAAATAAAAAATGTCACTGACTACTGGAATAGTGACACCATTCTCTTATCTGTTTAACACCACATACAAAAATAAACCTGGATGTGAGGGGGAGTGGCGGATGAAGGGAAGAGGGAGAGAGAGAAATATAGGTTATTCGAGAAGTTCAGCATAAGGGCAATGGTTAAAATGCATTTGTAATTAACTGCTCACGCAGGGTGGAACAAAAATTCACGCAAACAACCATTATTCGTGTGCACCACTTTAGGTTTACGTAGAATTATTTTTGGTCTAATTTCAACCTCTTGGTGATCGCTAGTATTTTTGTTGTGGTTTACATGTACTTTTCCAATATAAGAATTATTACTATGTTACATAATTATTATTATGTTGGCCATATTTTCGTAAGATAGATTATTTTATGAACATTTAAGCAGATGCAAACCCAGCAAACAGCCCAATAGGACCGTTTCTGAATTATTGCACAGTGCAAATACACATAAAGAAATGCAATTATATCTGATGTATTCCTTTTAACTATGCAAGTACACATTTAACTAGATATTTAGGTTGTAGTTTACGTTTAAATGCAATATTTGCTGTAAATAACTCACTGATTTATTTCATCCATTTTACACTAGTCACCGTAATTTAGGTTTGTAATACTTACCGGATCTGTTCCGATTATTAAGCTCATAGACTCAGTGTTTTGTGGAAATGTGCATAATTTATTGCCTTCACCGAATTGAATGTTTTAAACTGAGAACGTTGCTTTGTATGACAGGAAGAATTAAATTTTCTTTACTTATAGTGCTTAATCATTTAAGTTGTAAGCGTATACGGGTCGTAATTTACATTATACCCGTACATTACCCTGTACCCGTATCCGTACCCGTACATTACCCGTACATTATACCCTGTTTCTTTGAAACAAATTACCTTAAAGTAACAACATACACACCTTAAAGTAATAGAGTATTATATAATGTAGCAGCCTGGAGACAAGATGTGTATAATTTGTCAGGATAAGGTATTACTACCCCTACACAATACTTATCGTCAACATGGATTCACTTAAGGATAATCCAAATTTTATCACCAAATATGCCAAAAAACCCTGATATAAATACATTATTAAATATATGATATTTGTCAAAGTATTTGTAACTATCACAAAACCATCAAAAATATCACTATTTATGGAAGTTAAAGGCAAGTGGTTATGATATACATTTCCCCAGAGAATGTGTGATTTTTTGTAACTTTATATAACAATAGGATACGGTGTAGTGAACGAAATATGCATGTAAATGATCTGTTTAATGGATATACAAAAAATAAGCAAGTAGATAAGTCCTTTGTGTTTTAAAAGATAACTTTACAAGTTAACGGGAAAATTTATTACTATGAAAAACAGGCATTTTATATCAATTATTGTAATACAAAAAATCACTAATATTCAAATATATTATATAAATATGTTAGTAGGAATTTAAATTGCAATTAAAGTATTTAAAACTAAAGAAATATTTATATTTGTTAGTAAAAATAAAGTTTGAACTTAATGTCAGTACATGGGAAAACTATTTTTGTTCTAGGAAAAGCAGCGAATTTTGCTGAAGTTACCGGTACAAGAAAAACTAAACTATTATGCAATAGTTATATGAAACAAATAAGTATTGTTTCTTATTTACTCGTTTCTTCTTCTTTTTGATATGTCCGCTTTATATTCAATCTTTATTTTTATTAGTTATAGTTACACATAACCTAATCCATGTACATATTTAAGCCCTGTATACATTGGTTCTAATCACTAATCTCACAAACAATCTAACAATTATACTTTACCAAGTGAGTGTTACCTTAGGAAATGGTTGTTTTTGAACAGCTGTAGTTTAGTTGTTTCGTAAGCTCGTGATGAGGGATGAACATTTCCAAAAATATCGGGAAATGTCCTGCAAAAAATAATTCCGGTTTTCGGGTGGGATTTATTTGACCTCGAGATTATTTCGGGGCGGGATTATGTAATCAAATTGGTAATCTGTGGTGCGATCGTCTTTTACGAACATGATTACGCGGTACGATCGTCATTTACGGCCGTGATTATGGTCGCCGTTTATGGCCAATATTACGTGGTCCAATCGTCTGTTTCGGCGAATAGCGGTGCGATCGCCATTATTTTTTTATAAAGTGCGGTGCGATCGTCATTTTTGACCGATTGCACCTGTTGCGATCATAAATTACGGCAACTATAACGCGGTTCAGTCATCTATTACTATAAGCGTAATTTCTGTATTTGTATTGGAAGGCAAACATGGTCGTGATTATGATTATTGGGACTTTTCATATATTACAAGAATATTTTCGCCAAATTATTGGGGGTCAACCACCCCCTTGCCACCCCCGAACTACGCTGATATCTATTACGTTGATGGTGCATGGTCCTCTTTTACTGCCTATATTATGTTTTTCGATCGTCAATTATGGCCGATGTTATATGGTGCGATCGTCATTCACGGCCGATGTTACACGATGCGGCCGTTATTTAACCGAGAGATAAGTCAACCTAGGACCCTTTAGATCAGACAATTTGCTTTAAGGGGATTCCAGAGGTGTCCCTGAGTTTAGGCAACCACTCATTGGTTAGAAAGAGATGAAACTCTACATTGATAAGAGACAAAGCTACCTGACGCTGGTATGCCCTTAACGCTTAACGCATCCACAAAATGAAGCTACCTTGGGCCGCGTTCAGAGTTCAGACATTCGTTCATGGAGTCATTTCGACAACCCCCCTCCCCACCCCCAAGAGTTGAGTGGGCTGCCAAATCAACTCAAGCCTATGGTGCCACACATCGTAATCAGGCCCTGACCGTGTTTAATTGTGTTCAGTTTAATAATAAGATTAAAGTAATTTCAATGTTAGTGACAGCTATTCAATCCTCTTTCGTATACCATTTTGTATGGTACTTTAATTTATTAATTAAGTTTTGCTTACCATAGTTAAAACAATAGTTGTACAATTTTATGAATGTGATTGAAAAACCTATTGTTTACGACACTGAGTAATATCTGGACCAAAACTCACAATTTGGTATCTAATTTTCTGAAATCTTCTAGGAGAGCCCCCGGACCAAATTTTGTTTGTGTAGGTCCCATCCACGGCACTGTTTATCCGGTATTATAATTGATACCCCAATTTAGGCTTCAACGGATCTTGTCACCTTAATCCATGTTGCATCTTCTATGGGCTATGTGTTCCGTACCGTCATATATGTTATTGCGTGCCGTTATATGGTTTAGTATACCGTTGTAGAATAGTGAAGCAGACGTGTTTCCTCCGTTCTGTGGTAAAATATAATTAGCTCATTAGAACAAATTTGTGCATTCTATAATTAAAGGTTAAGTAACCTGTACCCATAAGATCTAGTTTTGAGCACTGACGGACCAAGGGGCGGCGGCATAACCCTAATGACGTACGATGATTTAAAACAGCCTAAACGTGTCATGCTCCAAACGACGATAGGTAAAATGTTTTATTTAATTCAGTACAGTAATTTTTGTGAAATTCAGTTAAAAATTGCTCTTAACAAGACAGGAAGATAAACAAATATCAACAGAAATTAAAATTAAATATCTCCACTGCATACAACATTTCACTGCTCAAAGCGATGTAGAAACAAAACTTATTTGACTTCTATCGATAAATTCCTTACTTCTAACATCTGGTATCACTAATAATCTGTCCATAACGTGTTAACGGCTGCAATTCAAATACATTATTCCTTATTTTTATCTTAAGGGCGAAAAACGAACTTTGAAACCGGCCCGTGCCCTTCAGATTGAAAATATAAAAAAATAAAAACCTTTTTGCACAACTAGTTATCAGGTCAAATAGGTTATGTTGAAACCTCAATCGTCAAAATAGGCTCAGAAATAACGGAGGAGTACTCTTAACAAGAATCGGCTCAGCTTAATAGTATATAAGATATAGAATGATAGTAGGCCTAGTTTAATAACAATTTCTTTCCTATTACTGAAATGTCATCAATACTAAAAATGTTAGATTTTCCTCACATAGTTCCTAAATTGAAGCAGCACTAGATTGCCCGAAGATGTCACTGTGTTGACGGAACGCATTCAGTTTAGGAACTGTCGTAAAGTAAATCTTAAATTTATAACATAGTTTGATATTTGTCAGTACTATAAATTGAACGGAACTGGTTTTATAAAAAAAGAAGGGTAAACTAACCACTATGCCCCAGTCTACTAGATTGACTAATAATAATTTTAAATATGTGACGAACTTTCAACTACAGAGTTCTGTTAGGCCTTGCCATCCGTGGTATACTTTCCTCATATGTTTTATAGTATCGAAGAGTTTATTATCATTGAATTGTATGTCATTAACAATTTCAGCGGTCTTATAGAGTGTGTATTATGTTTGATTGCGCAAAGGTTGTCTACAGAAAGGGAAGTCCCAATTTACCTACACTTCTGTCCCTTAAATCAAACTTAAATTGGAAAATGTGTAATACAAATGATGGCGATTTTAAGAACAAATGGAGGGGAAAATAAATACGCAAAGTGAAATCTGCACTCTTCATTTGTGTCGGTTTTGAGGTTTTCTGTCCTTTTGTGAGGAAGAATAAATATAAATAATACAAAAATACAAAATACTTTTTAATAGATATAAAGAGTAAAAACTTAAACTTAATATAAGTGCCTTATTTGTACTGACCTCTTTTCGTTGTTCATTATTAGGTAATTTTAGTTAAAGAGTACAGTAAAATTATAAAACCTTTTATTATAAGGATAAGCAAATTCATACATTTGTATCTTGCTTCGTACAAAAATTATAAAAAAAACGGCGGAGATAACTTACTTTTAGATATAAGTAAGTTACAATTATAAGGCTATACTACAAAACCACTCCTAGCTAATTAAAGTTATGATTTTAGTATTTTATAGTTTTTGTAAAATTATTAACAAAATAATTGAATGCGTGTTCGACGGGATTTTTAATCCAAGTACTGTATTTTGTATTTGACAGTCATACGTCAGTTAAAACTAGTTTCTACTACTCGACTGAGCGCGAATGTGATAAGTAGTTCCACATACCGGCACACTATAGCAGCACCAGTAAGCCGTCTCGGTATGTAAAGGATGCACGGCAAGCCGTACCTGACTGCCTTTCGGGAGGGCTGACTGGCTTTCGGGCAGATGACTGCCACACCGTGTAAAATACCAGCACGGTGACTGACTTACCGGGCGCAGATGAATGTATATATATATATATATATATATATATATATATATATATATATATAATATATATATATTATATATATATGATATATATATATATACATTGGAAATTCGCTGAGTACGCAGGTTTGCTGCTACGGGGGCATTGATTTTCAGTAACATGTTCTGAATTAGCCAAGATTTACCCAGGAGTTTTAAGATAAATCACTATGGAGACCTTATCAGCGGCGCACATCTTTCAAAAACAGGAGAACTAACCAGACTATATACTTTGTATTCTGTACTTCTCCCTCTTACAGTTGTGTGTGCTGTATTCTGTACTTCTCCCTCTTACAGTTGTGTGTGCTGTATTCTGTACTTCTCCCTCTTACGGTTGTGTGTGCTGTATTCTGTACTTCTCCCTCTTACAGTTGTGTGTGCTGTATTCTGTACTTCTCCCTCTTACAGTTGTGTGAGCTGTATTCTGTACTTCTCCCTCTTACAGTTGTGTGTGCTGTATTCTGTACTTCTCCCTCTTACAGTTGTGTGTGCTGTATTCTGCCAGAAAACATTTGAGCATTTTGATTAGTAAACCTATTTTTTTAACCGCTTGGTTTTAATATTAGTCCTTGAAAATTTATTTTGGAACTTTAAAATGCAAGTAGTCGGGCCCTGAGGAAAGTTGATTTGTTCTCAGGGTTTTGGTTTATCTTCTCTAAATGTGCAATTTAAGCACAGATTTTCTGAAAATGTCTGTGTACTTTTAGAAAGATAAAATGTAATGCATCCACAATTTGTCGTTGATGAATTAGATCGAAAATTCAAAAAAGGATTATCTTTTGACTCGCGTGAAACAACAGGCCTATGAGAGATTAACCTGTGAAAGTAGGAAACAATGAATGTGCAGAAAATTACAACTTATGCCTTATGTGTTGTTTGTTTTTAAACTTTAAGAGATTACTTCATTATTATTAGTGAATTTCCTTTGAAAAGTGAACTATTAGCATGACCCGCACGGTGAAACTTAAGCCCGGGACCACCATAGAAGTTCCTAACGTGACCCCCTGAACACGTTTTGGGGGGTTGTTCAAAATTGTATATATATATATATATATATCTATGTATATATTTATATATATATATGTGTGTGTGTGTGTGTGTGTGTGTGTGTGTGTGTGTGTGTGTGTGTGTGTGTGTGTGTGTGTGTTTGCACTCTAGCGGTCGCATTTTTTGTCCGATTAACTTCAAATTTGGTAGGGACGTTCCTTTCTGAAATCAGTTGGACAAGTTCGCTGGGCAAAAGAATCGTAAAACTCCAAACCCCTTTTTTGGGGGTTAATCTTCCAAATTTCGAGTTTTTGGGCCCAATAAGGGTGTAGAAAGCCCCAAATGTAAAATTAAAGCATGTAAAAAGATGGGAATTAGTGAGACAAAATTTTTAAGCCCTCTCTCGTCATTCTAGCATAAATATTTACTGAGTTATTAAAGAAAATGTATTTCAACTAAACACAGTACGTTGTCTTATGGGAGTTTTACACTAGAAAAGCCTGCTACTCCTTTGTTAGAGTACTTTTATCATCCCCAGCAACCTCACGCCTACTTTCAAGCCTGACTGGACCTTCTCCTAACATTATAATGCGCAAAATTGTATTCCCAGCTTTGCAGGTAAATGAAACCAGGAGCATCAGAACAGCCAAAAAATAAGTATTTTCAGATTTCAATAAAAATTGGAATACAAGTATGTTTTTACACTAATTTTAAGTTTTAAAAGTTTTTATGTGGAAATTCACTTCCCTCACGTCAGCGTGCTGCGTGCGAACTCGTTCTCATTGTCATAGACAAATACAAATCAGCTCTATAAATCACATCATTATTCTTCGTCATATTCTCAACCAACTGGTTTCTCCTTAAGATATTTGTCTTTGTTCATAATAAAATTCTGAAAGTGGTTGGATCTGACAGTATGTCTTAGTTTGAAATAAAATTAAGATGTTATTTATAGGCCTAGATGGCAAAATTTATCGGCAAACGTAACCCAAACAATTAAGAAACTTGTTATTGTGGAGTAAATATAAGTTATGGTTCACCATGTCGCACAGGTAGTCAGATTGATAAGTATTATACACTACAAAAATAAGTGGGAATGAAATTAATTTAAGCTTTGCATACATTAGAATACATTATGCCTACTTCAGATTTATGCAGTATGGAGTAGGCATCTGGTTTATAAATCTACAGCCATGCAGGCGTATACCGCAGTTTAATTCGTTACCCAACTGCATAATTGTACTTCTATTTACATAACTATAAATGACATGAGGATCTTACTGTCGTAACTTCCTTCCTAGTACATTCGTATTGTAAAAAAGAGATAATTTCTTATGTGATTAAACATTATTGCAGTATTAGTTTAAAAACATTTGTATTATACATTATTAAGTAATGATACAGAATCAAGTTTTGACATCACTCTCAACTTTAATAGGGATTTATTCATTAAACCCACCTTTTTTATTATTTGCACAATTTTTGGGGCAAACTAATAACAGATTTGAAGCAAGAATTTTAATCAAACATTGTAATTATCGATTCATTATTCTATCCGTAGGATTCAAAACCACACCATCCACTAAAAGTAGTTAATAATACAGATTCTGAAAAAAATACTTTTACATCATACTACACAGAAACAGGTACTTTTCCATCCGTATTGATAGGCTGGAAAGTTGCCCTTTGCCGTGCCTACACACCGAAAATTACTTTACCGTGCACTGCACGGTAATAGTAGTTTTCATTACTAGTCTCGAAAGTGACTTATTGCGGGGAGAGATTGCATTTACGCGCGAGGCGAAGCCGAGCGTGGAAAAAGCTATCGAGCCCGCAATGGCACTTTTGAGACGAGTATTGAACATTATTTTTCATTACGATATCGAAAAACTTGTAAACAA
Source organism: Allygus modestus (assembly GCA_963675035.1). Lineage (NCBI taxonomy): Eukaryota > Metazoa > Arthropoda > Insecta > Hemiptera > Cicadellidae > Allygus > Allygus modestus. Next base: position 216,408,526 of record OY776112.1, read on the forward strand.
CATGAATATTTTTGTTTATTCAACTTAGTATCAAGAAAAAAAAACCGAACTCATAACGCTGAGTTTCCGTGCTTATGCCGAAAGCAACAGCAAATAATGCAACAGCTGATCGGTTTGCACCGCAAAATCCCATAACGGTTATTTTCCGTGCACCACAAATGCACAGAAAGTTAACGTTATGTAATTTTTCCGTGCAGTAGCGGGAATAACCTATTTTCTTAGCTCATTTTACGTTTAGAAAGTGTACTTTCGGGTGTAGAGTAATGAAAAAGCTTTTTACCGTGCACTTAGTCAGCTGATGAAATAAACAGCTGATCGCAACAATACAACGTTAAACCACATGAGTAATTACGAGTGTTGAATAGTAAACACATTTTGAGAGAACAAACCATTCTATTTGATACTAAAGGAAACTTTTGAAAATGTATTTCAGTGAGGAATACAATGAACCTGATATACCAGATTTTATTTTAAAATAAGCTCAAGAAGTAAGTGCGAGTTTGCTGCCATGCAAGTTTATTTTCTGAAATATAAAAATATTATAATTTATGTTATGCCCTAAATAAATTGTGTTATAAGTTTAAAATGTACTAATTTTTCTGTGTAGTATGATGTAAAGTATCGTACGTTACTCGCCCGGTAAGCTTTACCGTGCTCGCACGGTAAAACACCACTTACCGGGCTAGTAACGTAATATACTATTTCGTCATACTGCTTGGAAAACAGCTGTTTTCAATACATGCGTTGCGGGGCGAAAGTAGTTCTTTTCAGTCCTAGGACAGAAAAGAATCAGCTGGGGTCGAGGTCATCAGCTGTTCCGTTTCTGTCATTTATAAATATCAATGTAGTGAATCTGCAAACTAACTTGTGTACGTCGATTGTAAGTAATCGATTGTATCGAGAGTTGTTATAAATTATTTTATCGATTGTAATTCATTGTTGCAATGTTGCCGGTTTAAGTGTATTTGTTGCGTTTTAGTCCGACAAGATGAGTGACACGGGAAATAAATATATATTAAAATTTAATTTTGCCTCAGGGAGAAGATAAGCTCTAAGCAATAACGCTGTTCGCAGCGGGTCTGATTCCTGATATAGCTCGAAACGGTTGACTAAAGTATTCCTTCTTGTAATCGATAGTCCACAGCATTCGATATACCTATCTTTATAGTCTAACCTAACACTAACACAGATGTAACAGACAATAGTTGAATACATCTGTGGTAACAGCTGTTTGTTTTAAATAGCAATAACAAGATGGAAACCATTTTGGGAGCAAGCTTTTAAAGGTAAACAGTTGTAAAATATTAGTTTTGAGAAAGCAGTTAGCTTAATATATTGTGAAGCAAGACGAAAAATATAGTTCATCACATGGGCCAAAAGTGGCTTTTCGATCCTCGCTCATTTTCTGACCTGGGCTTCGCCTCGGTCGTTAAACTTGAGCTCGTATCGAAAAGCGTCACTTTCGGCCCTAATAATGAAATATACTATATGATAGTAACCAATCTTGGTAAAACAGTCCTAAGAGTGGTTCATGCGAATAAATATATAAAGATGTGGTAGGAAACATGTTATAGATAATAAAGGATTACATTTAATATCCCGTAATTAAGGGATGTTTATGATAAAACGAACGTTTTCCATTTACAAACCTGGATTTATTTATAGATATATTGTCACCTGAAACTAAAATGTTGATCTGATTGCGAAGGCATTTTTTAATGTTCGTTTCGTTTACATTTTTATAAATGTATAATAAATTATAGACAACATTTTTCTAACAGACTGCAAATCAAACAGTTATGAATTTTTAAATATGTCAATCAATAAAATAAAAAAACTCACAAAAATGATGTACAACTAAGCAAAACATCAGTTTCATAAATAATAACACCCTTAAAGTATTTCATTTTATCCAACACGTAGCCATAATTCTTTCCCCACCACTTTTAAAGGAGGTTAGGGATTGGTTATCATAAACTAGCGTTGTTTTACGAATTGCTTTTCTAGGATATAAGTGTACGCCATGCCGCGCCGGGCGGCCCGTACTCGTGCGTCGCGACGACGTTTCCAAGTCTAAGGCCAAGGTCTCACATAATGTCCTTTGACCACCGACATCACCTCACACCATTCAATGTTTATGCTTGCTAATTCTGTATAGTTTAGTACTATCACGAACCAATCATATAGTCTAAAACAAATTGTAATGTATTTTTAGATTATATATTTTAAGTACTTTATTTAAATGTTTGATACTTGAACAATCGTAAGAATATTTCTCAACGTAAGCTGTATATAATGTATTTAAAATAGTATACAGTAATCATCATTTTGTATAAAAAGTTAATAATAAATACATACAAACTCGTGTTTTTTTTATTTTAAATTTGGTTAGCTTTGTGTGTCTACACGAAATAACACGAATTTAATTCGTTATCGGATTCTTTAAAACGGAGCACTCTGAGGCCTGGGGTCTTCTAAGATCGGCTGTTTTGAAACCACGACTGTATTGCCCAATGACAACGGTAGCTGGATCCAATTTAGAACATCCTCTAGGTTAACAAAAATAGATTAAACAGCAAAGCTCCTTGATAAACTAACACTTATTTTTGTTACAGTAGATTTCCTGTAGCCTATAGCCTATATATGCCTGGCGCACCCGCTTATTAAATATAATCAGCTGGCGAGTCAGACACAATGTAAATATATTGCTGGTATAGTTGATATCGTTTTGCAAAACTGTAACGCAATATTACTGATAGAAATATTGACATCCATGGCAAATATAACAAATATAACATGGCAGACAGATACCTTTTTAATAATAAATAGAATAGTAAATATTATTTTGGTTAAATATAAAACATATAAAATGTTAACCTCAATAGATTTTTTATATAATCAGTATAAATAATTCGTATTCTTACAATCAATTTTACTGATTGATATTTTTTATTGATAAAAATAAAAGGCAATTTTTGTGACAAGGTTACCGGCGAAATTATTGGGAATTAAACGTTTTTGTGGTATTTGAAAGTCCTTAACGTCTAGAAGCACCTTTTGGGATTTGAAAATGTCTTATCTTCAGGGCTCTGCCACCTGGACTTTCAAAGTTTCAATAAAATGGAATAATAGAGATAAATGTAATTGAAAATTTAACAGCTTTTGATAATAAGAAAACACAGAACAGAAGAGAGATTAGCTTTAAGTTAATTTAAGTCCAGAAGTTTAGTTAGCTTTAAACTTCTGGACTGACATCACAATATATAAACCAATATGAGCTGGATAATCTAAAAACAAAATACTTGCTCGAGTTCGAGAAACTGGATTATTTTGACAAGTAAAATCAATTTGTAATAGTTAGTGAATTTTATGCTGAAGTTCAATAGTAGTAAGTAGCGTTGTAGTCAGCTCGTGCATAATCAGGGGTATTGCATGCTGTAGCCAATGCAGGCAACTTTTTCTGATCGTAAATACGAAAATATGGTATTTGTTTGTGTTACGTTACTGTATCCCATTATGTTTCCATTCTGACATCACGATATACAGTATACATAATACATTCATGAATAAACATCGTATGTATTATTTTTTTTCTTTGTCGAACAACTGAAACGAAAGGTCGACAATAAGATTGCGACAGTTTCAATGAAATTGTAATAAAACTATTTGTAGTCTAGGGTTAGGGATGAGTAGTCTGGACACATGTTACTATATCAACACCAACTCAGAAACACATATCATGAAAAATCTTAATTGCTAGACTAAGTTTAACAACTCTGTTTCTTAACTGAAACATAAAGTATCTTCTCTTACACAGTACTTCTCTTAATGCAAGAAATTTTCGAAAAATATTTAGTGACAAACGAAGTGTTAAAAACAATAAGATTCGCAGTAACTATTATTTGTTATAATTTTAGCTTGGAAATTAAAATTACAACCAAACAAATGTTGTGAAGCACACGGAAGTACTTTTTATACAACACAGCAAATGAAGTACTTTTAGTTGCAGTAAACAGTGTACTACCACAAAGAGAGTGGACATCTGTTACAGATCTTAACCGAGTACATGTTGTGAACAACTAAAATCTAAATTTTTATGAGAAGCCGTTTACCTTGAATCGATGCCTATGAGGCCCCCAGTAGTCACATCACTTCCAGTTCCAAATTCGACGTGGTGCCCATACCGCGGCCGGCCCCTCACTGCCCCTCACTGGGGGCCGCCCCTCGCCCCCTTCCCCCTAGCAGGATCGATCACCACCCCCCTGGCGGAGGGGGAGCTCCTGACAACGCTCTTAAACCAGAATTAATCAGTTTAATCGTAAATACACCCTAGTCAATGGCTTGTCCCACCCCTCCAATCGACCTTGATTGTATAAGTGTTCAAGAGGTACTGTACTAAGTTTCTTCACTGCGATGATTGTTTCATAGTGTATACATGAGTGCGGATGACAGTATTTGATTAGGAATAAAGTTTTAAAAGGAATTTAGTTACACTTATTTGATCTTGTGTTGATTTATTGTAAATTTATTCATATAACGTGGTTTTATGCATATCCTGTATAGAAAAAAGTAAAATACCAAGTTCAGTTAAAATTCGTCAACCCTGATTTAAAATTTAGTTACATACAATGTAGTGCGTTTAAAAATCAGTAACGCTAGAAAAAAAATTGGATTTAGTGTCATTCTACGACTTTGGCATTGTTTAACGTTATGTAATAGGAAACGGTCCAAACCCTACTATAGTTACTATCGAAGGTCGACCTGATCTTAAGAAGCAAATATACTTAATGACAGTTGAGTCCAGTATCGAAATTTCTAACAATTTCTGAAATTGGAGGAAAATAAAATCGGTCTGGCAAACCTCCGCTTGGGATATGTTTTGTTTTTGTGTCCATACGCCAATGGCATTGTTTACGTTTTGTTAGGATCAGACTCTGGTCTTTTCTATCTAACATTGTCCTTTTGTTAGAAAGAAACATTAACATTAATTAACACTGCAATGAAAAGTGGCAGCGGGGTACCAGTATCTAAACTTCAGAAACGTTTTAAATTGTTTATAGGATCGATCAGCCGAACCTCTCATCACGAGGCGAGGGCTTCTAACCACTACGGTACACACCCACGCTCTATCTACCAGGTTGTCACCACATTATAATGTGTCACTGTTCCGCTCTTGATGAAACTGAATCTAATATAATAGTTGATTCGTTGAGATCTATAAGCTGTACGGCGAAATTAAATCGAAGATGGATTGTGTTTTCTACATGCTATGTATTGAGGAAATAAAACATTTCAGAATTGATCAGCGACTCTGTTGTGAATGGATAATTTTCTTTTTTAAATATATATTTACATTATCTTTCGTCTATTTGCAATTATATATTGTATCAATTAATCAATTACTGGTTCAGCTGACATACAAAGTTTTAGAACTTTTGTAAGCAGATTTTGAAATCGTTGTGCAAAACCTCAATAAAACATAACATATTATAATATATGATATTAGTGCTTATTTAAAAATTAAAAATAATAAAAAGGCTAAACTATTGTTATTTAGCATTTAGTAAATTCAATGAAAAAAATGCATTATCATGTTTACAGAAAATGTATTATCATAGTCACAATACTAGGATATAACGTATAGCACTACAGAAATATATAAATGTATAATGTGATGAATCATATTTATATTCCTCGATAGTTTTTTTTAAATTCCTTTTCCTACTGAAAAAAGATGCAAATAAGAAAGTAATTTTATGTAAGTTGTTATGTTAAAATGCGTATTTCTCAGTTAACATTTTTTCCAAATTGTACAGACAACTTGAAGTAAACAGCAAACCCAAGGTAACATTTTTAACAGCCCTTCATTAAGACTATCTCTACGGCACCCAAAGCTCTAATTTGTCTTTATTACCCAAGATCTCTTGCTGAATTGCAGATTCAAAAGCATTGCTAAACATTAAGATCACCGTATCTTTACTAACTGCTCCCACAGGAGGGAACATAACAGAGGTATTATATACGATCATTCACTTAATAATTGTTTATATTTATACAAACTATAATATTTATCCATATCCTCTTCTCTACGGCCTTATTCATGTTACAGTAGTTGTCATTAGGTATCTGGGCAAACTAATTGCATAAGTACGGTTTTCAATTTATAATACTGTTCAAGCATTTCATAAACACATCTGAAAAAACATAAGACTGTTTTTAGACAGTTTTCTCAACTAATGAAAAACTGTGTTATATCCAAAAAGCACACATTTTATTCTAGATTGATTAAATTTGTATTCCAAATTTATGTTTGATTTGAAATTATAATGAAAAGTGGCTACTGACTGTTTAATTGCAGTTATTATATGACTGACGTGTTTAAGTTTGTATTCAGGTTTTGTTATTTTACCTATACGGCTGCTTCAAACCGTCAGGCAGATTACGGTTATAATTTATAGACGAATTGAAAATTTCTGAAGCTGATTTAATTAACAGTTTAAAGAGCCACAAATGCTTCTTTTTAGAAATAAATCGTTAGGCGTTATATTAACCTACAAGAAGATCTAATAGTACTAGTAAGTTTATGAATATTTGTAGTATAGGTTTTTTTAGAAAATTATCTCGATTGACTGGCGATGAAGATGTAGCCATTTGACCCTCAGCTGAGCTCAATCAGTTTGCAAGACTGATGATCCTTGGATAGCCGCCGTTTTGTTGACTTTTTACACCCCTCGCTCTCTATCTCTTTGTATCGTTTTATGTTAATTTACTACGACTGATTAACAATGGTTTATAATTTATTATTGTAATTCACTCAAATACTCATATTACATACTTATATATGAAAGATTATAAAAGTGTTACTGAAAAACAAGTTCAAAAACGGCTTATACAAATTCTAAACATGTGTATGATATTTATCCATCACATTTTAAATTAAATCTGGAACGTAGCCAATTTGAGTGTTTTTGTATTTTGCTGTTTTAAATTAATTGTCAAAAGTGAGATTAAAGTCCGTTCATAATAACAAGTTTTTTTTTCAGTAGCAACCCTATGTACAGGCTTTTTAAACACAACTTTGCATTTAACATGTTTGTGCCCGTGAGAATTTTAATAAACATATAAAACATAAACAAACTTTTACCTATCCATTTCTTGCATACGGTACGTCCAGAGTGCACGCCGATTCAGATTCCGATTCTAATTTAGTTTCCCGGCGCGTGTTTCATCTGAGTCAGATATCTTGGTGGTGGCCACAGTGGAGGCAAGAAATACGTCGCCTACTCGGGAAGCAAGGGTAGCGTCAGAAAGGTGTTGTGAAATTACAGCCAATGAAAAAAGGTGTTCATGAAATTAATAAGCGTAGGGGTGAATTTGGTGAATACTATACTCTTTTCCCTCAGCTAAGAAATTACAGAGTACGATTCTTTGAATATTGTGTAATCGAACCCGAGACCGTTACAGTTACTACATTTTGAGAAAGACACTACTCATAAAAGCTGTAAAATTACAATAAAATATAACGTATAGCTTAGACATTGTATATGTACAGGCCCCACACATAATACATCATGTATCTATTGCATATCCATGGTGCTGTAGCCAGTTATAGCAGAACACGAAGAATTCATTCGGGTAAGCAGATACCTGCGCGCGGGCTCGGCTTCCGGCGGCACTATGGCCACGTCCGTTAAAATACAAGTGGCATTCCTGGCGCCGAAAATCGGAATCGGAATCTGAATCGGCGTGCACTCTGGACGTACCGTTTAGCTCGGCATACCGGCCACGACAAGGCAGAGAGGCTTCCCATGTAACAGAAACCATCTCTGATCAGTCTTCCCAAACAAATTGACCCTAAGCCGATTGTTTTAGCGTAACCTCCCCTACCTCTAATGCCGTCTCGGGTTGCAAGTGTGTTTGGATCCAGCTTGTTACGTAAAAAGAAAGGGGCTCCTACAGGTGAAACCGAAATACGTAGTTATATAGTTGCTGTAAAAACGGGTCGTCTAGTTACAAATACGTTAATATAAATGCAAAGAGAGTTCTGTAAAATGTCGTGACTCATTTTTGCCAAATGTTTTATGTCCACGAAATAAAATACCCCCGTAGCAGCAAACCTGCGTACTCAGCGAATTTCCAATGCATATATATGTATCTTAATACCACATAAAGCCACATACCAAGTTTCATCAATATACACTCATAAATAAACGATTTATGACATTTTAATTATTCTCCATAAGAATAACATGGCGGCTGAGTATGCAGGTTTGCTGAAGGAAGGACCACAAAAAATGGGATTTTATACAAATATCAATATAACTCATTTAGGTAAAGCCACATACCAAAATTCATTAATTTATTTTCATAATTAAGGGAGATAACACGTTACTTATTCTCCATAAGAATAACATGGGGCTGAGTACGCAGGTTTGCTGCTAAGGGAGCCTTTGGCAAAAAAATGGTTTTTTTGAGCAAATATCAATGGTCCACAACCAGATGAAGCCGTATACCAAGTTTCGTCAGTATACGATCATAAATAAGCGAGATATAAAATTTTTCTTTTCCTCCATAAGAATAACATTAGACAACGTACTGTGTTTAGCACTTTCAGTATCTCGGTAACCAATTGACGTAGAGAAATGATCAAAATACCAAATTATGTGTCTTTTTAAGCTGAATCCAATGGTAAAAACTAAAATTTGACTATTTCCAAAATTATATATAAAAAATTCAAAAAACCCATTTTTGGGGTACAAAACCCCCCCAAAATACCCCTTCGGATAGAGCGATCTGGCTGGTTTTCGAACTTAAAGTCATAAATGTTGCTTTACACGTTTATACCAAATTTCATCAAAATCGGATAATTTTTACGAGAGTTATCGTGCTCACGGACACATATATATATATATATATATATATATATATATATATACAGTATCGAACGAATGGTGTTTTTGGGGTCTGGGGACCTCAAAACGAAAAGTTATCATGGTCCCGGGCCTAGGTCTTACCATGCCGACTACGGTAATAGCTTCTTCCCTATAGGGGAAATTCGCTAAATTCTTCCCTATAGGGGAAATTCGCTAAATTCCCTATAGGAGAAATTCGCTAAATTCCCTATAGGGGAAATTCGCTAAAAATAGGGAATAGGAAAAATAAATTTAGTAACGTAAATTTAGTAATAAGGTACTAAAATGATTTTAAACGGTACTATCAGGGCCTAAACATAATTATAAATTACTTTGTAAACAGCAGTTATTTAGTTACTTTTATAAGAGCTTAATATACAAAATAAATATACTTCCATTGTGCTGGACGGGTTAACATATTGATATTACAAGATAATTCGTCATATAATACAGTAATCCCGTAGACATGGTTCCCGCCTCTGTTTTCTTTGTAGTAGAGCGCTCCCTTTGCAATTACAACCTTATAGCGTACATTTACAATATAAGTCGTCATATAATACAGTAATCCCGTAGACATGGTTCCCGCCTCTGTTTAACGTGTTTTCTTTGTAGTAGAGCGCTCCCTTTGCAATTACAACCTTATAGCGTACATTTACAATATAAGTCGTCATATAATACAGTAATCCCGTAGACATGGTTCCCGCCTCTGTTAAACGTGTTTTCTTTGTAGTAGAGCGCTCCCTTTGCAATTACAACCTTATAGCGTACATTTACAATATAAGTCGTCATATAATACAGTAATCCCGTAGACATGGTTCCCGCCTCTGTTTAACGTGTTTTCTTTGTAGTAGAGCGCTCCCTTTGCAATTACAACCTTATAGCGTACATTTACAATATAAGTCGTCATATAATACAGTAATCCCGTAGACATGGTTCCCGCCTCTGTTTAACGTGTTTTCTTTGTAGTAGAGCGCTCCCTTTGCAATTACAACCTTATAGCGTACATTTACAATATAAGTCGTCATATAATACAGTAATCCCGTAGACATGGTTCCCGCCTCTGTTAAACGTGTTTTCTTTGTAGTAGAGCGCTCCCTTTGCAATTACAACCTTATAGCGTACATTTACAATATAAGTCGTCATATAATACAGTAATCCCGTAGACATGGTTCCCGCCTCTGTTTAACGTGTTTTCTTTGTAGTAGAGCGCTCCCTTTGCAATTACAACCTTATAGGGTACATTTTCTAAAATCGTTAAATCGATAAATGATATCTCCGAACCTTCCACTTACAGCTCAATTATATTTTCAAGGAATATATACATGAAAATTGTAATATCTAATTTAATATAATTAAGGCCTTTATAGTTTAAAAATAAAGTACTTTATATCAATTAAACTAGTATTAATATAATTAAGTTTGATTGGGATGGGAATAAAAAAAGAAGATTTAAGAGAATGAAAATCTGTCAACCAACTATTTATGTTTACCAATAATTATGATAAAATAAAAAAAAAAAACTTAACATTACCAGTATCCGGCGAATGTATTTTCCTCTTAACTTTTTTGGTCAGAGAAATTCAGGGAAATTATTAACCAAATAAAAGTGTGAACCATGTTATCGAATATATTGAAATAGCGAGGTTCGACTTATCAAGGATGGTTATTGAGGCTCACGATAACACAATTGCTGAGTCATTGAGGAGTAGAATCCTTACACAATTTCGTTTTTTGTACGCAGTGTATCATAACTAATAATATCTTAATAATTGAAATTAAAATAATGTTCTGACTCCCTATCCAACCTGTGGAACCGGACGACCGCAGCCTATAGGGAGATCTCGTACCCAGATTTCAAAAGCCAATATGTTATGGTCCCCATGACTGACTCTCGTCAACCAGTCTCGTACCCGAATGTCAGCATATCCTGTTGTCATGCACGGAACCTTCATATCATAGACCTAATTACTTTAAATTAAACCATATATAACTGGTCAGGGTCCGGGTTCTGTGGTGCATAATTCGTGATGGTAACTTCGAATAACTAAAGCTGTTATTAATATGTTTAACTATTTTGTGTAGATTAAATTCAATTCTTCAAACCATACTCATTGAAAATATATTTCAATGTATATGAATTTTCTTCGTACATTGGTACGAAAATACAAAATAACTCTATCTCACCCTATTTACATTCCCCTCTCAATTAAAAACGGAAAAAATCTGTAAAGAGCCATCAAAAGAGTTTCCCGGTTATTGTTTTCTATACTCTTGGGGAAGCGTGAAATGAAAACCAAAACCAAAACTGAGGGGCTGGGATACAGTGGCGAGTATTGATTCCCCCCTTTTCACCTCCTTCCCCCCCAACATTGCGTCACTTCTGACGTCACAATGACGTCACTCCCCTCCCTTCCACCAGTCAAAACACTACCTGAAAATATAAACTGTACGGCCTAGAATAGTATCGGAGATCCCATAACTTGCTTCCCCCCCACCAATACACGAGACTTAGCTGTGTCGTCTGTTAAGTCGATCAGATATCTGGAGCATATTTATTCTATATTCTGTTTCTTTTCCCTCTGTTGATGCGTTGTAGATTAAAAATAAAATAAATCAAGCTAAATCAAATAAGAATTATTTTATGAAGTAAGTGTTTTCAATGAAGATGATCTTTTCCAACAAGTCGTTGGCAGTTGCTCAGTATGTAAATAAGTACATACCAAATTAAAAACTCATCGATTTGACAAATAAGGGGTTCTTAAACTTGTTTGACCGAGGACACTATTAAGTAACCCTAAAAAACTAAATATTTATTTTTAAATATCAAAAGTTCTGAATATTGTTTAATAAATTACTTTAATGATTTGTAAGTCATTGATACACTTTAACTGTTTATACAGCGGCAAACCTTTTTTCAATAAGGACTTTATTAGCAATTTAAAATATTAGATTGTAAACTAAAACTTGGACTAGAATTATTTTAAATTCATTTTATTACCATCAAATTACACTTTTTAATACCGTTAATTAATCGCCCCCCCACCCTTATCATATTATGCGCCCCCTTTGGGTCGTTCTCCACAGATTGAGAACTGCTAAGTAATAATAGAATTAATTAATAAATAAACAGTGGTTTATTAACACCATTCATGATTAAATAATTTAGGGAAGAAATCTTCCATGTATACATGTAAGTGGGTATCTTTAACTGTGTACCCTGACACATACAAGTATGCAATATTTGTTGGCACCCACAAATAACTGTCTTACACCTACATACACCTTCTTTTCATTACGAGCTAATTCAATCCGCCATTCTGTTTCAGCGAGCCAGAATTCACTTCAATCATTTGCCTCTGTAGTTACAAGTGTGCCGCATTGTAAGGTGAAGACGCTAGATCATCCAGAATAATGAAGACTCGTAAGTAACCATCTGATCCGCAACATTTAATATCCACGACTACTATTATAAATTTAAGGCCGACGAAGCTGAGCCCCAAAGGACTTTCAACATGATAGGAGGCTTGTTTGGTTAAAATAGCTATCTTAAAATTAATTATCGACTTAATCGGTCCAGTGCCTCTTTCGAGATGGAACAAATAACAGACATTTAGTAATTTTACTATTTAAAATGTTAATAGATTGTTCACAACACACTTTATTTGTGACTATGCAGATGTAGCAGTAGAAAAACATCTTTAGTAATAATCCTTTCAAAGGCAGAAATTCAAAACATAATGTCTATTCACTAAAGGGCAAACTACTCCAAAATATATTAAAAGCAAAGTGCTGAGCGGTGAACAGTTCCTGCAAGTGGCTTTTATTATTAAACGCCAGTAATTGTCATTTATTGTCCCTGAAGGCTCGGGACGCGCCCCACTGGCCTAGTTACCCCTTTGTCCCTGTCTCTGTCCTCGCCTTATCTCGGAGACATTCACCACCGCCCACATTCGTGCCATACTACCCTTGTCCACTCCACTGCCGCCTTGATAACACTTTTGTTACGGACATTCGTGTAAATCTTCTTGGCTTGTTACGAGGGTACAATATTATTCCTTTCTTGACATAAATAGTTAAAATGTATTATTTTCTTATTTTTAATAATTGTTTGAATATTTAATCCGTTTTTATTGAAATCCCTATGATGCAAACTGACAAATTATTAATCCTATTATTTTAGAGAAATCCCTCAAAAAGATGTTTCTGTAGTTGGAAACAAAGGATCTACTGGCGTTTTTTAAATCCGGGATATCTCTAAGTCAGAAAATTACTGGTTGTCTCTTCTCATTGTTCTGAATAAAACCACGTAGGCAGAAAACAGAAAAATACATACCGGTAATGTTTTTGTAAAACCTAACAAACAATGCAGTCCTAGTTTCTAAAGGCAGGCTTTCATTTGAAGAATATCCTCATTGACATTCATAACATTACATTCAAGCATTTTAAAACATTTCTGAATAAAGAATTGCGCTCCCCACTTGAGGTAAACACAGATGCAATGTAAACCAGGTCTTGAAATTCACACTGCCGAGGAAATGAAAAGAACTTTGAAAATGAAACCCTTTGAAAACCCCTCAAGGGGGTGACACCCTCCCCACCGCCGACCACTTCTTGTATACCTCCCCCCCTCCTACTACCCCTCGCAGCCTACTTACCGTTTACAATCCAAGAGTATTGTATAGGCTTGCATCCTCTCAGGATAGGACGACATGAAAATAATAAGATACGGGTGTTTACTGAATTTTATCGTAATGATATTTAATTTTTTTAATCACTTTAATTTACTTGTTATCTGTGGTGGAATCTTTTGCAACGGGAATATCCTTTAATTTTTTTTAGTAAAGTTTCTTGTCAGACATTGTTTATGTTAAACAATTGCTTGACAAGCATGACAACCTACGTGTTACTATTAAACGTGATAATAAACGATTTCTAAACAACCCTACATAAATGCAAAATCTATTTACCATTATACTGTACTTTTTAACAAAAGTTGGTACAAGGCTATTGAATTTAAGAATTTGACTACCGGATCAGGCCCAATCAGAGAGTGACATTGGTTACATTGTATCAATGACATTGGTACATATTGGTCATTCTCTGATTGGGCCTGATGATGACCGGTAGTCCAATCCTTGAAATCAATTTCCTTGTACTAACTTTTGTTATATTCACCGTATTGTATGTATGAACAGGATAAGTGTAAATATATTTTATAATGTTGCGAGACATATTTTATTGTACCCTGTTTATTTTTAACTCATTTCACACTGTCACGACGGAAAAATTTGTTTACTGGTTTATAGTTTTATATGTTTAAACGTACAAAGAAATGTCACAACAATAAATACCATTAGCAATATATTTTCCTAACCTAAGATAATCATCCAACGAACCTGACTTCCAAGTCCTGGATTACAGGATTATGCCAATGGTCCTGGAGTCAATACATCCTAACTATGGTATAATACCTTTGTAACGTTATCTTGGTATTTTCTAATTGCGTTCTTAAAAACAAAATAAAGATTTTTATGATTTAGCAAATTGTGTGATAATGCAGTATGTCAAAACAATCCCCAACACTCAGTGGTCCTGCACCCTGTAACTGAGAGTGAGTGGCAGGGGTAGTTCACCGACTGCGGCATAAGATGTATCAGAGACGTAACGACGTGACACTGTAACTGAGAGTGAGTGGCAGGGGTAGTTCACCGACTGCAGCATAAGATGTATCAGAGACGTAACGACGTGACACTGTAACTGAGAGTGAGTGGCAGGGGTAGTTCACGGACTGCGGCATAAGATGTATCAGATACGCAACGACGTGACACTGTAACTGAGAGTGAGTGGCAGAGGTAGTTCACCGACTGCAGCATAAGATGTATCAGAGACGTAACGACGTGACACTGTAACTGAGAGTGAGTGGCAGGGGTAGTTCACCGACTGCGGCATAAGATGTATCAGAGACGTAACGACGTGACACTGTAACTGAGAGTGAGTGGCAGGGGTAGTTCACCGACTGCAGCATAAGATGTATCAGAGACGTAACGACGTGACACTGTAACTGAGAGTGAGTGGCAGGGGTAGTTCACCGACTGCAGCATAAGATGTATCAGAGACGTAACGACGTGACACTGTAACTGAGAGTGAGTGGCAGGGGTAGTTCACGGACTGCAGCATAAGATGTATCAGAGACGTAACGACGTGACACTGTAACTGAGAGTGAGTGGCAGGGGTAGTTCACGGACTGCGGCATAAGATGTATCAGAGACGTAACGACGTGACACTGTAACTGAGAGTGAGTGGCAGGGGTAGTTCACCGACTGCAGCATAAGATGTATCAGAGACGTAACGACGTGACACTGTAACTGAGAGTGAGTGGCAGGGGTAGTTCACCGACTGCAGCATAAGATGTATCAGAGACGTAACGACGTGACACTGTAACTGAGAGTGAGTGGCAGGGGTAGTTCACGGACTGCGGCATAAGATGTATCAGAGACGTAACGACGTGACACTGTGACTGACAGAGATGCCGATCTGAGTTAACCACACCGCTTAGGTTCTCAGTCTATCCCTTGAAGAAGGGTTGTCTCCCCAGGGTATTTATCCCGGGGTGTCCACGAGAATTTTTAGCGGTTTGGACGGCTTCGGAAAAAGTTTTTGTGTTTTCTTAACAATAATGCTGTTTGCGTTTAAATACAAAAATGGGACTTCCCCAATAATATTAAAAAGAAAAGTAGACCAATCTACAAAACAGGGTTACAAGTGACACGAAAAACTATCGAACAATTGTATTACTATCCGCCTACTATAAAATCTTTAAAATGTATTTCTTAAAAGTTGTATTTTCTTCCTCGATAAGTTCAAAACTTTCAAACAGTACAGACAGCATGAAAGAAGTACTGGAAGCAAGTATTCTGTATCATAAGCAGCGCAGATTTGGCTACGGTTGTATCCCACTTGCGGTCAGTCCTATTTGCGGTCAAGGGCAAAATCGTCCAGTTTGCGGTCACCCCAAAAATGTCGTGGGCTGATCAAATTATATTTGTCCAATTTGCGGTCACATATTTGAACACTATATAGTGAGCCTCACAACAAGGGAGCCAGAGGGATGACGCATACAACAGGTATGTACACATGTAGGGGTAAGTGACTAGAAACCATGTCCCGCAGAACAAGCGGGCCAGGGGGATGGGAGGGATGACGCATACAGCAGGTATGTACACCTGAATAGGGGTGGGTGACTCGACACCATGCCCCCCTTGTTTACTGGCAAAACAACCCCTTATGCAAAACTAGTTTTCCCCAAAACGTAACCAAGATTCCACTGTTATTCGACATTCTACCGTAGTTGTTTTTTTTTTGTATGTATTTTAAGTATGTATTTTTTGTAGTAAACGGCCATTTATAATATTATCAGACTTGATTTGTAAGTTGAAAAAATCTGTCTGATAATATAAAAGTGGCTTTGTAGACAACTACGAACTTGAAGATATGAGTCTCAGAATGTATACAACATTTAGAATCCTTGCCGCTCTATATATAACTAGACTTGATTTGTGGTTATGGTAAAACCATTCTGTTACATATTTAGTGGCTAGGTATTCTAAGAACATTAACTATATCTCAAGATGTGACCGCAAACTGGAAACCCTTCCAACTCCAGAACCTTGATCATCCCTTATAAAATTACACTTGACCGCAAATAGGACTGACCGCAAATAGGACCGACCGCAAGTAGGAGTACACCTTGGCTACAGAGAGTCCTGCGGAGAATCCTTCAGAGCTCAATGTGTTAACCTTACCCTCTGTATACAAACATCCTTGAGAATTGAATATTGCATAAATGCACACTATTGTAAGGCCCGGTGTACACTCAGCTGTTGCAGCGTCGGCGTCGTTGCGACTGCGGCGTTCGAGCGGTGAAAACTCCTCCGCAATTTTCTGAAATCGTATAACCCCGCCACATCGTACTGCACCGCTGAGTTACAGCGAGCCTCATACATCTGGTGATCTGCATTCGTACAATTCTCGCATAAGCAGACTTGATACTTCGATGCGGAGGTAAGATTTATAATGGAATTCCTGTGTGATCTGCCCATTATGGCTTCCAAATAGAACCTGAGGAGTTTTTAAGGCTAGGAACTACTACTAGTTTAAGGAATTTCTTAACGAATATTTCACGGTAATAAAAACAGTAGATGACTTAATTGTTTGTTAAAGTTCTCATTTATTGTTACTTCTCATCAATATAAAACTGTGATGTTTTAAGAAATTCACACCGACAAAATGTTCTACACATTGGGATTCTACAAACCTCTGTGATTGGTGTGCGTGCGTGCGTGTGTGTGTGTGTGTGTGTGTGTGTGTGTGTGTGTGTGTGTGCGCGCGCGCGCGCGCGCGTGTGCGTGACAAGGTCGCGTGTTCAGCTCACATCGCCGGTCAACCGCGTCTTGATCTCACCACACTATCGCGCCATCTAATGTATCTTTGATGATCCTCGTCACCTCACCGTTCCTTGCCGGGTCACCCATAAGCTTTATACGGTTAGATGTCATAAAGAAAATTTCTTTCGGTTATAGTTTTTGTCTCAATAAAAGTAGTTTTATAATTTTGTAAGAGTTTGGAAGCCTATTTTTGTCTTACTTTGTTCGTTCACATAGACTACAGATCTCTGTGTATGGAACATACCCAGCAAAGCAAGGGGTGAGCTGTTGCAATACGAGTTGTACGGTTCTGATACAATTTACTTGCCAGAACTGAGATTCGAACCCATAACACGCTTGCTACCATGGTCTCCGGTTTCCTGACGAAGACAATGTTTTAACATTTATTTTGTAAACAACAAGTTTTATTTACACTTAAAATTATAAACATTCCTGCAATAGAATTTTAGTTAAGGATGGAACGTATTCAAAAGTTTTCAGATACAGATTATGTTTAAGCGTAAAATTTTGTGATTTATTATAATGTAAATGCTATTTGTTCAAATATAATGATAAAACCTTTACTAAATCAGATCTACTATTCGTCAAACCCTGTTTATTAGGAGGTGCCGGTAGTAACTGTGTACTATGGGATTGTAGGGTACTCAGACCATCTGCCACCAATAATATAATAAAGGGGACCCCGAAAAGGCTTTTCAGTACAAGCGCCGCATACATCACTGAAAATTGAACAATTGTTACAGGATGTCTGGTACTTCAGTATGAACTAAAATAAGAGTTCGTTTCTCTAAAATTAAGAAATGTTTTGTTTCTTCTATTTTTGATTTGTTGGCCATAACAAACTTGAGAAATATTTTCTTCTACATAAAAACAAAAAAATCTGGATTAACTTAGAGTAGTTGTGTATTTATATGATAATAGCAACGCAAATTGTGAAAGGTTATAAGAACAAATAATCTTATTATCTGTTTAGGCCTATCCCAAATGACTCACTGACAAAACACGCTCGGGTTCTTATTTTTACTTGTAAAAAAAAAAACAAAAAAAACAATGCCTCTATAACCAGATCAAATGAAAAACCAGGTGGAATCATCCGAGATTTCCCCCTCTAGGGAACACCTCACGTGAGCCCAGCTGTCCAGTCTCAGCCTCAGGATGGTTCTCCCTCAGAGATTTGGGCACGTCTGGACGTATCCTGTTATATCCTCCTGTAATGAAGGACTTAACTTTGATTCAATATATCGTGATAAAAATTGATACAATTCAAAAAAGGGGTTTAGATGGGACTATCATTATTTAGACAGTACATCATTTAGAGAACTTTACACTAACGAGAGTGATAACAGAGTGTACTTCCTACAAAACGACAACATTGTTAAAATGAAATCAATGAAACTGTGTGAATGTTGAATTAAATATTATGTCCTGTTGCCATGCCTCTCCCCCCGTAATTTGTCTTGCCATGCTATCGCATTTCTTTGAGCGTTGAAGATTTGTTTCATTTCCACAAGAAGGAATCAGTAGAGATGTTTTAAATTCGAAATAAAGTAGTACAACACTGCGCACCCTAAACAGGTTGGTTACTCTCAAACACCAGATTCCCAATAATTCCCGCTTTTGTCCTGGTCTATTAAGTTGGAGTCTAAAGTTAGTCCCGGACTACTAAAATCCGGGTTTAACAAAATTAAACTCGAAATTTTAGACCCGAAACCCGAATTTTATACGAAAATTCAGACCTGGTCTAACGATAGGCCAGATCTATGAAACCCGCCCTTAATTAAATATAGTCCAGAAGCTTTTTTATGTTTGTTGGGAAATGATACGTTTTTGGATAAACCGAAATTGAAATATAATATACATAATAGTTATCCTCGATATCCTC
The DNA here is from genome assembly GCA_963675035.1 of Allygus modestus. NCBI lineage: Eukaryota > Metazoa > Arthropoda > Insecta > Hemiptera > Cicadellidae > Allygus > Allygus modestus. Next base: position 216,427,764 of record OY776112.1, read on the forward strand.
AGTTAGTCCTCAAATTCGTCTGATGGACAATCTTTTAGGTACACATCCTTTAGGATGTCCTTTAGGTGGGTCATAATTTAGCACTTTTATCTCTCCAGCCTAGAAGTGTCAACCTGGTACAATGAGGTGGCGAAGTCAGCTGCATAATACATTTGACTGTAGGAAAGAGGGTGAGGAGGGGACACGCATGCAATAGACTGTTCAACCCCCACCCCTCCCACCTTAACCATCTCATTGTTGCCGTGTGAACACTTGTAAGTTTAAGAAATAATATATGGTGAATTTCCCCAATTAAACATTACAAAAAGTATTAGTATGTTTTACACTTTTATTAAATCATTGTTTTTAACTTTCTAAAAAACGAAAATCTCTACGTAATTAAATAGTTTTACAGTCCAAATTTTGGAACATAAAGCTTTAAGATTTTACTTCAGAGTTCTATATTTTATTATAGAAGAATGCCTACCTTACGTTCCAGAAGGAAGTTTTAGCTACTTCAAAAATTGCATAAATAATCCAACTTAAGAGTGTTTTGATGTACAGTGCTATGGTAATTATTAAGTTTTCGAAGAATAAATAATTTTATTTATTAATTTTTTAACTGTGACATGTTTAAGTAGGTTGCCGGAAGTAAGCACTTTATAGCATACGTACAACCGCGCGACGACTTACCTGCAGGTGGTCTGTAAAGTTATTTTTTTATTAATAATTAATATTACATAGATAGTTATTATTTTGATGGTGAACAAGCTAAGCATAAATTACTCAAATAGACTCTTATAAAAAATTCGCCTTACAATTTGATACAACGATATTATTAATCACAAAGCTTTTCACATGTTTGATAAATAGTTGTATTTCATAAAGTTATTCACTTGTTCATAGATGTCTATTTTATACAGGCAAGAAATAAAAACTGAAAGGTTTAAAGTTACCCCTAGAGTCCAAAGTAAGTAATTCAGTGCATTAACTAGTTTGAAGTCGTTCGATTTCCCTCAATAATTGATTTTGTTGCGGTTCTTTTCTTTACTATTCAGTGATCAAAAATAGTTTAATAGAAATTAAATTTGGGATTCATTTTATTACAAATAAAATTCTTACTTTTACAGAGAAGAACTAATTTTGTCTATGTCGATAAATTTGTATTCATTATTTTTTTTAATTCCATTAAGTAAATATTACCACCCAAATAAAAGCTAAATACGAAGATTAGGAGACATATTAAAATAATAAACAAGTATATAACTATTATTATACCCTTCTATCTTTATGAATGATGTTTTTATTCTAGCTCGACCCGTTGTGAGTCCTTTATTCTTTATATAAAGCTTTATATTATGCGTGTTGTAAGACTCAACCCCTTATGATAGGGCGTTTTTGAAACACAGACCTTTTTGGGACTTTTTTACCAAAGTTCGACCAAACTGGACTATATGAAATTTCAAACGTTTTAATCATTATACGAAACTTGGGCCTACATCTTAGAAGTTAGTCAGGGATATATTTATTTTAACATCCATAATTTATTTTAACATCTGCATGAGGACTTTGGAAAAATATTGACCAATTTCTACTATTGTTTCATAACATTAATTTAGGATTATTTTGATTTATTTGCTATTAATTATAAATGCAAAGCCGACTTTTGGAACGTTTGCAATCAAAGTTACAACAATGCAACAGCTGAACAAGAGGCGGATGATAAAATCCCCAAACATAAATCCCTACCCATGCGTGTTGAAATAAGATGGTGGTATAACAGCAAAGACCAGAACAGATGAAAAGCCGAGGTCCCGTTGGGAAATCCCACAACGTCTGCGTTAAAAACCTCATCTCCACTCTAGAAATACATTCTCTTGCTCGGGATGTCCCGTCGCGTCACAGTTTGTTGGGCTTCAAGGTTTATCAGGTAATAAATGAAGTTTTAGAGAATTTAACTTACTTTCTAATACGAGTCGTTGTTTCTTGTCGATTCATTTTGGTAATTAATTATTACGCATTTTTATCACCGAACCGTTAAATTCTTTACCCTCACAAAGTATTGATGTTATTGGTTATGATGCGGTTACTACCTAAACTAAAGCTCTTAAATTCAAAAGCTGCAACACATCTACGTTTTATTTTGTTTTTATTCTGAAAGATTTCCATGATGTAACTTTTACAGCAAGTTCCTAGTTTTAATTGTTTTGAAAATTTCCAAAAAGTTTCGGTTTTTTTGTGCTCAACTGATATAGTACTTTATAAATCAAAATTGAATTTTATGAGAAATTTTAAGGAATTTAAAAACTGTTCAAAATGAAAAACCTTTACACTTGAAAATCCACTCAAAAACAAGAAACTGGATTTCTTATATTTTCATCACAACCAGCATTTCCAATGAACAGTCTTTTAGCGTTATCGTTGGTTGTAGTTTAAAATCAGAACGCTGTTTGGAAATCAGTTTACGAAGGGCAGATATACGTTGTCAGTAAACTGTTATTTTAAAGTAGCAGATCAGACGGACTGAAGAAACAGCGGCGCCAAACATAGAAAAGGTTGGCCAGACGTTCACCTAAGCAATGAAACTTCGAACTATATTGTAGTGCTTCGTCTAGGCAATTGTGTGTTGATTTTGTATCCAGATTGAGAAATACTTCTTAAATCAGTTTCTATACTCAAATTTAAGTCGTAACATACTAATAGGAACAAATGTATTTTACAGCTTTGAATAAGGACTGGATTATTTTTGATTTTAGACAATTTGGAATAATTTAAGTCAGTTTAATAATTATTATTATATTTATGGGGAAACATTTATAATTTAAAACTTTGTTGTGTTCCGAAATGTTTTGATCTCCATCAACAATAGGGTAAGTGCATAGTGAGGAGGTGGAGGTGTAGGTGGAGGTAGGTATCCAGCGATGTTAATAATACCACAGAGAAACGAATCTATAGATTACTTTGTCTGTGATAATACTATTGGATTTACAGCTGCAGTTTCAAGAGCTAGACCGACCGCATGGTTGCGTTTTGGAAATTGAAGGCGCGCTTTGCTATAACATTGCCACAGGTCTTTGCGTCCCCTCAAAGCGTGTCAAATTGATTTTAAGAATATTGTGAGTTATTATTCCGAAGAGGTAATTCTTGAATAAAAATCAAATACGTTACATTAATTACAATTGTGTAAATTTATTAAGGTGATTGATTTGACTTGTTCGGTATAATAAGCTGTGTACCACGTAAGCGACTGCGTTATGTTCGCCTTATTTAAATCTCTTTAAAGACTATGAAGACAAATGAAAACAACAATATTGTTAAAACAAATAGGTATTGTTTAACTCATTAAATATCTCAAAACATATTACTGTAAATGAAAGAAATAAAAAAACTTTGGACAAAACTATTTTTTCAGCTTCTGTCTGATATCTAACTTGTTTTTACTATATATAATACAATACTATATATAATATAATATATAATACATATATATAATATATATTATATAATATATAATACAATATAATACAATACTATATATAAATAAACGGTATCAGGTAACTGACACATACTTTCTCCCTTTCAGCCCAACTTTAATGAATAAATTACTTTTTATTTACTAAATATAGAATACAAAGCACGGTCGAATGTACAGAAAATCTTGTAAACAAGTTGTTTCCAAAAACATCCACCCAAATCCTTGCTATTGCTACACTCGTGGTTTTAAGAGGGGAGATGACCCCTATTCCCCCCCAGGTTTATTAAGGGGGCAACATATTTCGAATTTCCTCTGTTGGCCAATGCTAACTTGACAAGCATGTCAAGTTTGAATGAAATTGATCAGTAAATAAGAGAGAAATAGTAATTTTTGTATTCCCCATAAGAATAACATTGGACAACGTACTGCGTTTACCGCAAAATTAAAATTCCAATTTTCTCCTCAACCAGAAATCGTAGAATAGTAATTCAAAATACTGAATTATTTAGTTTTTTTAGCTCTTTTTAATGGTGAATAGTAATATTTTTGTATGTTTATGTTTTTTTATGAAAAATCCAAAAAACTGAATTTTTAATGTTTTAAGTCCTGTAATTTCTGAACCCGCATTTTTGCAGAAATGCGGGTGGTGTCATTTTGTTGGAAAACTAAAGTTCTACAAACGACCAACGTTTAATTAAAATCGTTAGAGCCGATTTTGAGAAATTTGGATTTTTCATGATTTTTGGCGGTTTTGGGGGGATAATTACCCTTAAAAATAAAAAATTCAAAAAAATGAAAAAAACGCCTGGAGATATCGTGGATTAGTACCTACATTCCAAATTTCATAAAAATCGGCCCATTGGTTAGGGCTCTAGCTCTGTACACATCCACACAGACACACACAAACACACACGGACACACACACACACACACAGACAGACATCACGTAAAAACCACTTTTTTGGGTTCAGGGAGCACCAAAACGAATATTTCCACCAACAACTCAAATTCGAAAATTTTGACGAAAACAATACTTTCTCCATATACTATGTATAGGGGGAGAAAGTAAAAATATATATATACTATATATAATTGTTATCTTATCATACGAAAAACAAACTGTTTTATAAAACAGGGTTCCTATCATTTGAATTAATCTTAACTCGTGGCGGTCATCAGAAAATTCCAAGTTTGAAATGTGGTTTCTGAATAGAGTTCCTGGAAAATGTATACAAGCATACAATAATAATCTGACAATAATTTTAGGGAATATCGGAATGTTTAAGCTTAAATTTATACAAATTCCATGACCACGCGTTACCTGGTTTTCTGAAACTAAAGCCGAGCTCTTAGTCAAAATTTCTACCATATTAATAACAAGAGGATATTTGAGGATTTTATAATTTATATCATTAAACAAACTTAAAGGGAAATGATTATAAATCTGACAATTTTGGGGTGTATCAGAATGTATGAGCTTCAAATTGGTACAAATTCCATGACCACACGTTACCTGGTATTCTCAAAATAAGGCAGAGTTCCTTCAAGAATATCCTTCCATTCAAATAACATTGAGCATTATTTTGAAAACTAAAGCGGTATTTTTGAGTTTTATATTTTTATGTTAATCTGCAGTGTAAAAATGTTAAAATGACGCATCTATTGTCCAAATAATTTGAGAAATAACGACAGAGTGGGTCGATACAGAAATTCCTTAGCGAATTAATATACACAGTGTCTCAAATGTCGACGACCAAATTAACAGGTTTGTTATATGAATTAGTTCCAACAAAATATTACAAATATTATTTTATTATATTATTTATAGTTTATGAGCTGTTGCCGTTTTTAATATATTATATAATCTGTGTATTGCAATCTCATAAATAAGTTAGGGAAGGAAATATGCACGTATGGCCATAAAACTTGTTTAGGGTATAAAATAAACAGTAATTATAAAGAAATGCAGTTTTTAGGAGTTTAATAAAATTAAAAACAAATTAATGCAATTATAATTTATTTTTGTTGCTTAAAATTATTGGATAATTTCAGTAAAAGCCTATTCGTCTATTCATTTTTTTTTAAATACGCCAATACTGAAATTAGTGACATAAACGTTTTACTATCTTAATACAATTATTACATGCAATAAATGAGAATGTTTTTATGATAAAAGATAAACTGTAGACAAAACACCGTTTGATCTAACAAGTTTGTTTTAAATGTAAAATGTAAAATAAAATTGTGTTGTTTCAGTTTATTAAACTCCTAAAAACTGCATTTTTTATAATATCTGTTCATTTTTATACAGTGTAAATGTTTTTAATCCTGCGTGCATATTTTCTCGCCTACAAATTATTTATGAGATTGCAATACACAAATTATATAAAATATTAAAAAACTTCAATATTTCGTAAAGTATGACGAATATGATGTCTGTGAAGTTTGGTCGTCGACCTTTGAGACACCTTGTGTAAGATATCAAACAAGCATTTACTTACTAGTGGAAATAAATATTGCCTCCTCCATTCATATTGATGAGCAGTTGTATGCTGCACAACCTTTGACCATTTATCGCAAACAAACTCACTTATTGTAGCGATGATTAAAAATAAACAACAAACTCAATAAATTGATAGTAACGATAGATAAAGCTAGACAAAATGGCCCACGAGCCATTACGGGAAAAGTAACGTGATATCCCGCATAATACTAATCTGACATCTGTTGGAGGGCGGTGAAATAATCTGTTTTCTGCTAGTTTTGTTTAAGCGAGACCATTCCCCAACGGCGGGAAACCACTTCTACACCTCAGCGCCAGCACGGCTGAAGAAGACTGACTGTCTGTGTGCTGTGCGGTGTTTGGTAGGGGTAAAGCAGCGCGGTAAACCTCCCGTACTATGCGATGCCTACCTCCACCTCCACCTACACCTCCATCTCCGTGATGAACTAGACATTGAGAACGTACTAATGCGCCATACACTGGACGACTGACTGTCTGTGTGCTGTGCGGTGTTTGGTAGGGGTAAAGCAGCGCGGTAAACATCCCGTACTATGCGATGCCTACCTCCACCTCCACCTACACCTCCATCTCCATGATGAACTAGACATTGAGAACGTACTAATGCGCCATACACTGGACGACTGACTGTCAGTGTGCTGTGCGGTGTTTGGTAGGGGTAAAGCAGCGCGGTAAACCTCCCGTACTATGCGATGCCTATCTCCACCTACACCTACACCTCCATCTCCGTGATGAACTAGACATTGAGAACGTACTATTGCGTTATACAGTGGAAGACTGACTGTCAGTGTGCTGTGCGGTGTTTGGTAGGGGTAAAGCAGTGCGGTAAACCTCCCGTACTATGCAATGCCTATCTCCACCTACACCTACACCTCCATCTCCATGATAAACTAGACATTGAGAACGTACTATTGCGTTATACAGTGGAAGACTGACTGTCAGTGTGCTGTGCGGTGTTTGGTAGGGGTAAAGCAGTGCGGTAAACCTCCCGTACTATGCGATGCCTATCTCCACCTACACCTACACCTCCATCTCCGTGATGAACTAGACATTGAGAACGTACTATTGCGTTATACAATGGAAGACTGACTGTCAGTGTGCTGTGCGGTGTTTGGTAGGGGTAAAGCAGTGCGGTAAACCTCCCGTACTATGCGATGCCTACCTCCACCTAAACCTACACCTCCATCTCCATGATGAACTAGACATTGAGAACGTACTAATGCGCCATACACTGGAAGACTGACTGTCAGTGTGCTGTGCGGTGTTTGGTAGGGGTAAAGCAGTGCGGTAAACCTCCCGTACTATGCGATGCCCACCTCCACCTACACCTACACATCTATCTCCATGATGAACTAGACATTGAGAACGTACTTTTGCGCTATACATTGGAAGACTAACTGTCTGTCTGATGTGCGGTGTTTGGTAGGGGTAGAACAGCGCGGTAAACCTCCCGTACTATGCGATGCCTACCTCCACCTACACATACACCTCCACCTACACCTCCACCTCCATGATTAACTAGACATTGAGAACGTACTATTGCGCCATACAGTGGAAGACTGACTGTCTGTGTGCTGTGCGGAGTTTGGTGGGGGTAAAGCAGCGCGGTAAACCTCCCGTACTATGCGATGCCTACCTCCACCTCCACCTACACCTCCATCTCCATGATAAACTAGACATTGAGAAAGTACTATTGCGCCATACGGTGGAAGGCTGACGTTCTGTGTGCTGTGCGGTGTTTGTTAGGGGTAAAGCAGCGCGGTAAACCTCCCGTACTATGCGATGCCTGCCTCCACCTACACATACACCTCCATCTCCATGATGAACTAGACATTGAGAACGTACTAATGCGCCATACAATGGAAGACTGTCTGTCTGTGTCCTGTGCGGTGTGTGGTGGGGGTAAAGCAGCGCGGTAAACCTCCCGTACTACGCGATGCCTACCTCCACCTCCACCTACACCTCCATCTCCATGATAAACTAGACATTGAGAAAGTACTATTGCGCCATACGGTGGAAGGCTGACGTTCTGTGTGCTGTGCGGTGTTTGTTAGGGGTAAAGCAGCGCGGTAAACCTCCCGTACTATGCGATGCCTGCCTCCACCTACACATACACCTCCATCTCCATGATGAACTAGACATTGAGAACGTACTAATGCGCCATACAATGGAAGACTGTCTGTCTGTGTCCTGTGCGGTGTGTGGTGGGGGTAAAGCAGCGCGGCAAACCTCCCGTACTATGCGATGCCTACCTCCACCTCCACCTACACCTCCATCTCCATGATGAACTGGACTTTGAGAACGTACTAATGCGCCATACACTGGACGACTGACTGTCTGTGTGCTGTGCGGTGTGTGGTGGGGGTAAAGCAGCGCGGTAAACCTCCCGTACTATGCGATGCCTGCCTCCACCTACACATACACCTCCAACTCCATGATGAACTAGACATTGAGAACGTACTATAGCGCTATACAGTGGAAGACTGACTGTCTGCTGTGCGGTGTTTGGTAGGGATAAAGCAGCGCGGTAAACCTCCCATACTATGCGATGCCTACCTCTACCTACACATACACCTCCATCTTCATGATGAACTAGACATTGAGAACGTACTATTGCGCCATACACTGGACGACTGACTGTCTGTGTGATGTGCGGTGTTTGGTAGGGGTAAAGCAGCGCGGTGAACCTCCCGTACTAAGCGATGCCTGCCTCCACCTACACATACACCTCCAACTCCATGATGAACTAGACATTGAGAACGTACTATAGCGCTATACAGTGGAAGACTGACTGTCTGCTGTGCGGTGTTTGGTAGGGGTAAAGCAGCGCGGTAAACCTCCCATACTATGCGATGCCTACCTCTACCTACACATACACCTCCATCTCCATGATGAACTAGACATTGAGAACGTACTATTGCGCCATACACTGGACGACTGACTGTCTGTGTGCTGTGCGGTGTTTGGTAGGGGTAAAGCAGCACGGTAAACCTCCCGAACTATGCGATGCCTGCCACCACCTCCACCTACACCTCCATCTCCGTGATGAAATAGACATTGAGAACGTACTAATGTGCCATCCAATGGAAGACTGTCTGTCTGTGTCATGTGCGGTGTGTGGTGGGGGTTAAGGAGCGCGGTAAACCTCCCATACTATGCGAAGCCTACCTCCACCTACAGATACACCTCCATCTCCATGACTGACTAGACATTGAGAACGTACTATTGCGCCATATACTGGATGACTGACTGTCTGTGTGATGTGCAGTGTTTGATAGGGGTAAAGCAGCGCGGTAAACCTCCCGTACTATGCGATGCCTGCCTCCACCTACACATACACCTCCAACTCCATTATGAACTAGACATTGAGAACGTACTATAGCGCTATACAGTGGAAGACTGTCTGTCTGTGTGCTGTGCGGTGTGTGGTGGAGGTAAAGCAGCGCAGTAAACCTCCCGTACTATGCGATGCCTACCTCCACCTACACATACACCTCCAACTCCATGATGAACTAGACATTGAGAACGTACTATAGCGCTATACAGTGGAAGACTATCTGTCTGTGTGCTGTGCGGTGTGTGGTGGGGGTAAAGCAGCGCGGTAAACCTCCCGTACTATGCGATGCCTACCTCCACCTCTACCTCCACCTCCATCTCCATGATGAACTAGACATTGAGAACGTACTATTGCGTTATACAGTGGAAGACTGACTGCCTGTGTGATGTGCGGTGTGTGGTGGGGGTAAAGATGCGCGGTAAACCTCCCGTACTATGGGATGCCTACCTCCACCTCCACCTACACCTCCACCTCCATGATGAACTAGACATTGAGAACGTACTATTGTACCATACAGTGGAAGACTGACTGTCTGTGTGCTGTGTGGTGTATGGTAGGGGGAAAACAGTGCGGTAAACCTCCCGTACTATGCGATGCCTACCTCCACCTACACTTCCACCTCCACCTCCATGAAGAACTAGACTTTGAGAACGTACTATTACGCCATACAGTAGAAGACTGACTGTCTGTGGTGAAGTGCGGTGTGTGGTGGGGTAAAGCAGCGCGGCAAACCTCCCGTACTATGCGATGCCTACCTCCACCTCCACCTACACCTCCATCTCCATGATGAACTAGACATTGAGTACGTACTAATGCGCCAAACAATGGAAGACTGTCTGTCTGTGTGCTGTGCGGTGTGTGGTGGGGGTAAAGCAGCGCGGTAAACCTCCCATACTATGCGATGCCTGCCTCCACCTCCACCTACACCTCCACCTCCATGATGAACTAGACATTGAGAACGTACTATTGCACCATACAGTGGAAGACTGACTGTCTGTGTGCTGTGCGGTGTATGGTATGGGGAAAACAGTGCGGTAAACCTCCCGTACTATGCGATGCCTACCTCCACCTACACTTCCACCTCCACCTCCATGAAGAACTAGACATTGAGAACGTACTCTTGCGCCATACAGTAGAAGACTGACTGTCTGAGGTGAAGTGCGGTGTGTGGTGGGGGTAAAGCAGCGCGGCAAACCTCCCGTACTATGCGATGCCTACCTCCACCTCCACCTACACCTCCATCTCCATGATGAACTAGACATTGAGTACGTACTAATGCGCCATAAACTGGACGACTGACTGTCTGTGTGCTGTGCGGTGTGTGGTGGGGGTAAAGCAGCGCGGTAAACCTCCCATACTATGCGATGCCTGCCTCCACCTACACATACACCTCCAACTCCATGATGAACTAGACATTGAGAACGTACTATAGCGCTATACAGTGGAAGACTGACTGTCTGCTGTGCGGTGTTTGGTAGGGGTAAAGCAGCGCGGTAAAACTCCCGTACTATGCGATGCCTACCCTCCACCTAACCTACACCTCCATCTCCATGATGAACTAGACATTGAGAACGTACTATTGCGCCATACAGTAGAAGACTGACTGTCTGTGGTGAAGTGCGGTGTGTGGTGGGGGTAAAGCAGCGCGGTAAACCTCCCGTACTATGCGATGCCTACCTCCACCTCCACCTACACCTCCATCTCCATGATGAACTAGACATTGAGAACGTACTAATGCGCCATACAATGGAAGACTCTCTGTCTGTGTCATGTGCGGGGTGTGGTAGGGGTTAAGCAGCGCGGTAATCCTTCCATACTATGCGATTCCTACCTCCACCTACACATACACCTCCATCTCAATGATGAACTAGACATTGAGAACGTACTAATGCGCCATACACTTGACGACTGACTGTCTGTGTGCTGTGCGGTGTATGGTAGGGGTAAAGCAGCGCGGTAAACCTCCCGTACTATGCGATGCCTACCTCCACCTCCATCTACACCTCCATCTCCATGATGAACTAGACATTGAGAACGTACTAATGCGCCATACACTGGACGACTGACTGTCTGTGTGATGTGCGGTGTTTGGTAGGGGTAAAGCAGCGCGGTAAACCTCCCGTACTATGCGATGCTAACCTCCACATACACCTCCACCTCCACCTAGACCTCCACCTCTACCTCCATCTCCACCTCCATGATGAACTAGACATTGAGAACGCACTATTGCGCTATACAGTGGTAGACTGACTGTCTGTGTGCTGTGCGGTGTTTGGTAGGGGTAAAGCAGCACGATAATCCTCCCATACTATGCGATGCCTACCTCCACCTACACCTTCACCTCCACCTCAATGATGAACTAGACATTGAGAACGTACTATTGCGCTATAAAATGGAAGACTGACTGTCCGTGTGTTGTGTGGTGTGTGGTGGCGGTAAAGCAGCACGGTAAACATCCCAAACTATGCGATGCCTACCTCCTCCTACACCCTTACCTCCACCTCCATGATGAACTAGACACTGAGAACGTACTATTGCGCCATACAGTGGAAGACTGTCTGTCTGTGTGCTGTGCGGTGTGTGATGGGGGTAAAGCAGCACGGTAAACCTCCCGTACTATGCGATGCCTACCTCCACCTACACCTCTACCTCCACCTACACCTCTACCTCCACCTACACCTCCACCTCCATGATGAACTAGACATTGAGAACGTACTATTGCGCCATACAGTGGAAGACTGACTGTCTGTTTGCTGTGCGGTGTTTGGTAGGGGGAAAACAGTTCGGTAAACCTCCCGTACTATGCGATGCCTACCTCCACCTACACTTCCACCTCCACCTCCATGATGAACTAGACATTGAGAACGTACTATAGCGCCATACAGTGGAAGACTGACTGTCTGTGTGCTGTGCGGTGTTTGGTAGGGGGAAAACAGTGCGGTAAACCTCCCGTACTATGCGATGCCTACCTCCACCTACACTTCCACCTCCACCTCCATGATGAACTAGACATTGAGAACCTACTATTGCGCCATTCAGTGGAAGACTGACTGTCTGTGGTGAAGTGCGGTGTGTGGTGGGGGTAAAGCAGCACGGTAAACCTCCCATACTATGCGATGCCTACAGTGATGTTAATAATACTAATGGATCTCGAACTACCAGTAAAGCAGACGACGTGACGATTCCCGAGCACACGCATCAACGTGTTGCGGGCTGCATCCAAAGCCGTGCTGGCGCTGAGGTGTAGAAGTGGTTTCCCGCCGTTGGGGAATGGTCTCGCTTAAACAAAACTATCAGAAAACAGATTATTTCACCGCCCTCCAACAGATGTCAGATTAGTATTCGGTGGGATATCACGTTACTTTTCCCGTAATGGCTCGTGGGCCATTTTCTCTAGCTTTATCTATCGTTACTATCAATTTATTGAGTTTGTTGTTTATTTTTAATCATCGCTACAATAAGTGAGTGCGTTTGCGATAAATGGTCAAAGGTTGTGCAGCATACAACTGCTCATTAATATGGAATGCAGGAGGCAATATTTATTTCCACTAGTAAGTAAATGCTTGTTTGATATCTTACACAAGGTGTCTCAAAGTTCGACGACCAAACTTCACAGACATCATATTCGTCATACTTTACGAAATATTGAAGTTTTTAATATTTTATATAATTTGTGTATTGCAATCTCATAAATAATTTGTAGGCGAGAAAATATGCACGCAGGATTAAAAACATTTACACTGTATAAAAATGAACAGATATTATAAATACCCCCGTAGCAGCAAACCTGCGTACTCAGCGAATTTCCAATGCATATATATGAATCTTAATACCACATAAAGCCACATACCAAGTTTCATCAATATACATTCATAAATAAACGATTTGTGACATTTTAATTATTCTCCATAAGAATAACATGGCGGCTGAGTATGCAGGTTTGCTGAAGGAAGGAAAACAAAAAATGGTGTTTTATACAAATATCAATATAACTCATTTAGGTAAAGCCACATGCCAAATTTCATTAATTTATTTTCATAATTAAGGGAGATAACACGTTACTTATTCTCCATAAGAATAACATGGGGCTGAGTACGCAGGTTTGCTGCTACGGGAGCCTTTGGCAAAAATTTGTTTTTTTGAGCAAATATCAATGGTCCACAACTAGATGAAGTCGTATACCAAGTTTTGTCAGTATACGTTCATAAATAAGCGAGATATAAAATTTTTCTTTTCCTCCATAAGAATAACATTAGACAACGTACTGTGTTTAGCACTTTCAATATCTCGGTAACCAATTGACGAAGAGAAATGATAAAAATACCAAATTGTGTGTTTTTTTAAGCTGAATCCAATGGTAAAAACTAAAATTTGACTATTTCCAAAATTATATGTAAAAAATTCAAAAAACCCATTTTTGGGGTACAAAACTCCCCCAAAATACCCCTTCGGATAAAGCGATCTGGCTGGTTTTCGAACTTAAAGTCATAAATGCTGCTTTACACGTTTATACCAAATTTCATCAAAATCGGATAATTTTTACGAGAGTTATCGTGCTCACGGACACATATATATATACAGTTTCGAACGAATGGTGTTTTTGGGGTCTGGGGACCTCAAAACGAAAAGTTATCATGGTCCCGGGCTTAGGTCTTACCATGCCGACTACGGTAATAGCTTCTTCCCTATAGGGGAAATTCGCTAAAATGCAGTTTTTAGGAGTTTAATAAACTGAAACAACACAATTTTATTTTACATTTTACATTTAAAACAAACTTGTTAGATCAAACGGTGTTTTGTCTACAGTTTGATCCTATATCATAAAAACATTCTCATTTATTGCAGGTAATAATTGTATAAAGAAAGTGAAACGTTTATTTCACTAATTTCAGTATTGGCGTATTTTTAAAACAATGAATAGACGAATAGGCTTTTACTGAAATTATCCAATAATTTTAAGTTACAAAAATAAATTATAATTGCATTAATTTGTTTTTAATTTTATTAAACTCCTAAAAACTGCATTTCTTTGTAATTACTGTTTATTTTATACCCTAAACAAGTTTTATGGCCATACGTGCATATTTCCTTCCCTAACTTATTTATGAGATTGCAATACACAGATTATATAATATATTAAAAACGGCAACAGCTCATAAACTGTATAGCGCAATAGTACGATCTCAATGTCTAGTTCATCATGGAGGAGGAGGTGTAGGTGGAGGTGGATGTAGGCAACGAGTAGCACGGGAGGATTACCACGCTGCTTTACCCCCACCACACACCGCACTTCACCACAGCACCCACTCAGTCTTCGGAATCTTACACTATATGGCGCAATAGTACGTTCTCAATTTCTAGTACATCATGTTTCTGTAATAATGATTAGTGACAGTAGTGATGAAAATGATGAGATGTCGTCAGGAAGTATGTGGTGGCTGACGAGTACTTTAAGTAATTGTGAGTTCAGTGCTCATCCCATTTATCAAGTACGACAGGAACTGGGCAACCTGTTCCATCAACTTAAATATTACCCAGATAAATTTCAAAAGTGCTTGTGAATAACTCCTGAAACTTGTTCGTACATATTTGAAAAGTTTTTTCAAAAGTTGGAGAGTTGTAAAAAGTACTGCAATCTACATTTCAACCCTATTGGTTCTGAAGAACAACTTGTAATTACTATAAAGTCAGATGTTGTAACGACTGATTGTAAATCTTTTTTAACCTTGCAAAATAAGGAGCTGGTAGAATGAAAACAACTTTAGTAGATGAAATAGCGAACCCATTTGAGGGTGTCCTGGGAGAAATATGGGTGTTCACATATTGTGGAGGAAAAGTAGATTTTAGGGTAAATTTAGAGGTAGAATGGGACCTGTATAGAAAAACGCTCTTCTGGTTATCACGAAAAGCTGAATGGGTTAAGGTTGGCGATTCTCACTGACACTGACTTGCTCTTCCTGCGTCAAACGTTCCTTGATAGATCACTTCCCACATTCCTTGATAGTTTACCTTGAGGCCTGGGACCTGCATGGAAGAACCCTCTTCTGGTTATCCCGAAAAGCTGAATGGGTTAAGGTTGGTGATTCTCACTGACACTGACTTGTTCTTCCTGCGTCAAACGTTCCTTGATAGATCACTTCCCACATTCCTTGATAGTTACCTTGAGGTCTGGGACCTGCATGGAAGAACCCTCTTCTGGTTATCCCGAAAAGCTGAATGGGTTAAGGTTGGCGATTCTCACTGACACTGACTTGCTCTTCCTGCGTCAAACGTTCCTTGATAGACCACCTCCCATATTCCTTGATAGTTACCTTGAGGCCTGGGACCTGCATGGAAGAACCCTCTTCTAGTTATCCCGAAAAGCTGAATGGGTTAAGGTTGGCGATTCTCACTGACACTGACTTGCTCTTCCTGCGTCAAACGTTCCTTGATAGATCACTTCCCACATTCCTTGATAGTTACCTTGAGGCCTGGGACCTGCATGGAAGAACCCTCTTCTGGTTATCCCGAAAAGCTGAATGGGTTAAGGTTGGCGATTCTCACTGACACTGACTTGCTCTTCCTGCGTCAAACGTTCCTTGATAGACCACCTCCCATATTCCTTGATAGTTACCTTGAGGCCTGGGACCTGCATGGAAGAACCCTCTTCTGGTTATCCCGAAAAGCTGAATGGGTTAAGGTTGGCGATTCTCACTGACACTGACTTGCTCTTCCTGCGTCAAACGTTCCTTGATAGACCACCTCCCATATTCCTTGATAGTTACCTTGAGGCCTGGGACCTGCATGGAAGAACCCTCTTCTAGTTATCCCGAAAAGCTGAATGGGTTAAGGTTGGCGATTCTCACTGACACTGACTTGCTCTTCCTGCGTCAAACGTTCCTTGATAGATCACTTCCCACATTCCTTGATAGTTACCTTGAGGCCTGGGACCTGCATGGAAGAACCCTCTTCTAGTTATCCCGAAAAGCTGAATGGGTTAAGGTTGGCGATTCTCACTGACACTGACTTGCTCTTCCTGCGTCAAACGTTCCTTGATAGACCACCTCCCATATTCCTTGATAGTTACCTTGAGGTCTGGGACCTGTATGGAAGAACCCTCTTCTGGTTATCCCGAAAAGCTGAATGGGTTAAGGTTGGCGATTCTCACTGACACTTACTTGCTCTTCCTGCGTCAAACGTTCCTTGATAGACCACCTCCCACATTCCTTGATAGTTACCTTGAGGCCGGGGACCTGTATGGAAGAACCCTCTTCTGGTTATCCCGAAAAGCTGAATGGGTTAAGGTTGGCGATTCTCACTGACACTTACTTGCTCTTCCTGCGTCAAACGTTCCTTGATAGATCACTTCCCACATTCCTTGATAGTTACCTTGAGGCCTGGGACCTGTATGGAAGAACCCTCTTCTGGTTATCCCGAAAAGCTGAATGGGTTAAGGTTGGCGATTCTCACTGACACTGACTTGTTCTTCCTGCGTCAAACGTTCCTTGATAGACCACTTCCCACATTCCTTGATAGTTACCTTGAGGCCTTGATAGTTGCCTTCCCAATAAGTTAATTTATTACTCACGTCCCACTTGTACTGCCAGTTTACTTCACATATTCCTTAATAGATCACTTCCTACATTCCTTGGTAAATTTCCATATTGGTTTCACTCGTTCAAATAATAGCCTTTTTTAATTAAGTAAATAATTTATACAATTACAGACTTGAGCACACAGAAACACAAAAACAGACTGATAAACATCACTTCAAAAATAACTTTTTGGGATTTTTGGAGTGATGGTGATAATACCATCAGTAATATTATATTACAACGCTATATCTTTTGGTTGCAGGTACTTGGCAACTGGAAGCAGTTTTAAAACTTTGCGTTTTCATTTCGGATGGGAGACAATACAGTGGGAAGAATTGTTAAGACAGTGTGCCAACTGTTATGGGATACTTTCAAACCACAACATATGTCAGTTCCAACTACTGCAGATTATGAACAAATTGCAAAAATATTCGAAGATATTTGGAAATTTCCAAACTGCATCGGAGCATTAGACGGTAAACATTGTAGAATAAAATGTCCACCGCATTCAGGGTCTATATATTTTAACTATAAAAATACGTTTTCAATTGTTCTACAGGGGGTTGCTGATGACCATTAGAAGTTTTTATTTGTAGATGTTGGGGGTTATGGAAAAAACGATGGTGGTACCTTAAGAGCGTCAGATTTGGGCAGGTTGTTGGAACAAAACCAATTGTGTATTCCCGGGGAAAAGTGTTTGCCGGAAAGCAATATTAAAGTGCCCCCCTTTTTTATTGCTGATGAAGCGTATCCTTTGCGTGAAAAACCAATGAAACCTTACTCCAAGAAAGTGGTTGGAGAACCCAAAGAAGTGTATAAAAAACGGTTATCAAGTGCCAGAAAGACGATTGAATGCGCTTTAGGCATACTATTTGCCAAATGGTGAATTTTAAGTGGTTATTGAAACCTTCCCTGAGATTGCAGATGATGTCATAAAGGTTGATTTACATAATATAATCAACGACAAAGATGGATACTGTGATACAAATGTGTCTGAACTCCCACCTATTCCTAATGCATGTAATTTACAACCATTGGGTAGATCTGGAAATGCCTCTGCAAAGCGAGCCAAAGAAGTCAGAAATAGTTTTAAGCAATATTTTGTAAACCACCCGTAAACAGTCACTGACTTTCAATTGTGACTGTTTATTGAAAAGTTATAAATACAGTGTACAAATACAAAACTACACATAATTTATTGTTACATTAAAATTGTATGATATATCACGGTACTTTTTATATTATTAGTCTATAATCTTATATATTAAATGAATGTGGTGTTTTTTTTATCCAAAGTTTCCGAGTTGCCCACTTGACAGATTTCCTTGATTCGTTTTTGAATAAAATTAATTTTTGGTAGATGGGAATGTCAGAGCCTTATTTTCCATTTGTAGTTTACACATTTTACAAATTTTATTTTAGTTTTGAAAAAGTAGCCCATGCCAACATTGTCAGTTTGTTTAAAATCACATGGTGTAAGCTATCAACTACAAAAGTGTGATCCATAGAATAGAAATAGTGGGGTGAGGATGGTGTATATACATAAGGATAAAGAGCATCATGGCATGTCAATCAATAAGCCTATGTTTTAGTTTATGCGGGCAAGGCCACGACAAGCAGCCAGTTGTATAATATATTACTTTGTAACTTTTAAATTGTGTTTAAAGTAGGGCAGATAACAACAAAGAAGGTTTTAAAATGTTTAATGAGAATTTGTGCGGTTATCTTAGATTTTCCCTTTACCGGTTAAATCTGCTGTAAAAACAAGAAAATATATATTTTTTAATTGTTTAACTATGTAAAAAATCTGCATGGAAATTCTTATTTTTATAAAAGTTAGGCTAAATGTTGACAACACATACATATACATACATGCTTATGAACCTGAGCTTAGAATAGACAAAGAAAACGAAAGTTGTTTGTTACCTGTGCTATTCAGTTCTTTGGCAAGTTCCTTCCATTCTTGGTCCAAAACGTGTCGGTTGTGGTACTGTTTGTTTTTCTTATCCCACAGTGCTGGACGACTTTGGACAGGAATAATGACTACTTTCTTAATTTTACGTTAAAAATAGTTGTCAAACAACTTAAGTAAACAAAGAAACAATGCGTACAGCTCGGTAAGTAGAAGTGGACTGAGCTGAGGGGTGAGGGGGAGGTGTGCGTGGGAACGGACCAATCATGAAGAAGCAGCGAGCAAGCGGCGGCGAAGTAAATCCAGTGAGGTAGAAACCAGAGAGGTAAATCAAACTAGTTTGTTTTCGAAAACGCTGTTCGAAAAGCATCCTGCTAGACCTCCTTGTTAAGCGGCGACCTACACCTCCGCCGCGACCTGTTCACTATGCGCTTACATAGTTCTTCATAGTTTTAGCTGAAAGAAATGTTCAAGCATATTTAAACTATCCTAGTTATTTGTCAATAATCATGACATTAACAATTTACTTTTCATTATTTTTTTATATTTATTCTATTTAATATGCTTGTATTTGAGTCAGTACGGTAAAGATTCTCCTTTTTTCGTTGTAGGAAATAGTTCGTTTAGTATTAATACGGTCCTTTAAAAACAAGTTTATAAACTAAAGACATTTCTAATTAATTTGATGACCTCCGTTATGGTCATCCTCCGTTACACCATGATCGTGTTCACCTTTCAAATGAATAGTTTTCATTAAAACTAGTTCAGTGAGAAACTATGCAAATAAATTTCTTCTTAAAGTACCTTATTCCACATAGCTTGATGCACGATGGTTGTAAAGTTATTAACAAAAATCATATAGCAACTGCGTTTGTATAGTGTGTTAATATATTTTCCCCCTTACTAGTAAGGTGAGGTATGCCATTTTCCAAACGACCTTTAAACGCCAAAACCTCTAGTATAACAATGTGTTGGCGAGGAGACCATTCTACTGCAAACTTTGACATTCCGCTAGGCTACCAAAATGTCAGGTTAAATAGAAACCGAGAAATGTCAGCTTCCCTTAAAGGCCGGGGCCTAACTTGCAGCACAAAATGCACAAGGTGTAAACTAACTTTTGTTCCCTTGTTCCTTTTCCAGAGTATTATGTATTTTGAATTGTACATCTCGGTACAAAGAGAAAATAAAAATATCGTGTTATGTGGTGCAAATTATTGAAGACGCTTTGGTCCCGATATGTGTTAGTATAATTTTAAACAAATAACCCCAATATAACATAAATATTACTATAACTTAATACAGTATAACATATCAGGATGGCGATGGATTTGAATTTATTTTTTGATTTATTTGGACTTTACCTATCGCTTCTAGTGTTTAAAACTACACTACGTTTCGGGAGGTAAGGAAACTCCTCCCGTTATCAAGTGAACCCTACTTACATCTAAATATCAAACTCTTACACCTAACTAACCTACATTTTTTTGGATTTTTTTGATTATTTTTCCTTTACATTTTAATTCACACTAACACAAAGATAACAAAAAATCAAATACAATACACTAACACAAAATTTATATACACACCTAACTAACCTACATTTTTTTAATATTTTCCTTTACAATTTAATTTGACTAACAGAAAGATAACAAATATATATACAAAAAATCGAATACAATACACTAACACAACATTTATATATACGAACAAATGAAAAACTGACAATACATTACCTGTTCTGCATCGTGGCCTCCAAGCTGACGGGCAAACACGGGAAACGGGCTCACGTCCATCCACAACCAAACCGCACACTAGACTAGTGGCTAGCGGCAGTGGAGGGGGGAGAGCCGTTACCCCCACCTACCGACAGGGGCACGTGACGACACAGCTGTGGCTACCCACACGTCTTTGTCGACGGGAACATGACACGGAAACCAAAAACTGCACGATTCCTCCTAGAATGCTACACGGGCACCAGTACGATATTCTCATAGAGATTACCGCATGCCTCCAAGGTGAGCATTGGAAACTGGTCATGCAATCAGGTGGCCGTGTTTCCTCCAAGGGCGATCACGGACGCATGTGTCGTAGCTGCATTGGATGGACTCTAGACGCAGGAGCAACTGTAACACAAGGAACTGGCGTGTGTTTGCGGGGTGATTTTTGACTGAAATGGTTTTTAATTAAGGGAATCCATAGTGGCCTGACATCAATACTACTCTGACTTATTGGATTTTCATGTAATTTAATTAATGCCCCTTCAACAAACTTTCTTTTATAATAGTGAGACTCATGATGTATAATTTTTGCCTCTTCCCAACTAAATTTATGATCAATTTTTGGTTTCCGTGTCATGTTCCCGTCGACAAAGACGTGTGGGTAGCCACAGCTGTGTCGTCACGTGCCCCTGTCGGTAGGTGGGGGTAACGGCTCTCCCCCCTCCACTGCCGCTAGCCACTAGTCTAGTGTGCGGTTTGGTTGTGGATGGACGTGAGCCCGTTTCCCGTGTTTGCCCGTCAGCTTGGAGGCCACGATGCAGAACAGGTAATGTATTGTCAGTTTGTTCGTATATATAAATGTTGTGTTAGTGTATTGTATTCGATTTTTTGTATATATATTTGTTATCTTTCTGTTAGTCAAATTAAATTGTAAAGGAAAATATTAAAAAAATGTAGGTTAGTTAGGTGTGTATATAAATTTTGTGTTAGTGTATTGTATTTGATTTTTTGTTATCTTTGTGTTAGTGTAAATTAAAATGTAAAGGAAAAATAATCAAAAAAATCCAAAAAAATGTCGGTTAGTTAGGTGTAAGAGTTTGATATTTAGATGTAAGTAGGGTTAACTTGATAACGGGAGGAGTTTCCTTACCTCCCGAAACGTAGTGTAGTTTTAAACACTAGAAGCGATAGGTTAAGTCCAAATAAATCAAAAAATAAATATCAGGATGTTTCCATTTCGCTTTGAGCTTTACATGTTTTCAAATATATGCCTCTTCAATTTTATTTATTGGTTTTAATTGTAATTTTAAATTATTTAATGAAGTAAATATAACATCATAAATAATAATTTTGACCTTTTCATTATGCCAAATATAAACAATGCGGTTATCCACACTACTAAACACACTAAGGTAGTACAATTATTACCTAATTTTAATGGAAAATATGGTTTACGTACGTTATTATTAGTTTTACATCCACACTTAGATGTTAAAGAGTGGATTGATACTACAACAATGGTTAGCATAAGCGTTCCCGAATAACGAATCATTCAGTGTCATCTATATTTATTTATTTCGTAGACTTTTAAGTTCACTTTATAAAATGTAGACTCTATTTCTTCGTTTTTTTTTTTGAAAAATTATATTCTCTACATCGAAGCGATGTACAGCGATTCTCTACATATTTGGTCCATCGGCCTACACATTTTTCGAGGTGCTTCGCAGGAATGCATGACCAGACGCTGCACCGAAAGCGCTCCTGCTGTCAACCTCGAAAAAAGAGCAACCCGACAGACAACATAAGATTGTTATACTTAGGAGTAAATGTGCATCCTTATTACTTCCCGAATGTCAATTCCTTTCATTATTACCAATCAAAGATATTGCATTACAACATATTGTGCAATTATCATATCCAAGTGAACATTTCTCTAGGGGGGAGATGTGTGAATACGAATTTTAAAATTGAACCTTCGATTAAAACCTATATACTTTGGACGGATTTAAATTAAGAACATACTGGTTCTTGACATCAACAATCTTAGAATAAATAGATTAGTAAATTTTGTAATTTGTAAAAGCCTATAGAATTTGAACATCAAACGACAATAATAACATAAACTTATGGTTTGCGTGCATTAGTATCGTACAGGTGTGCATTACAACTTTTCGACAGCAGTTTTGTTACTTTGCCAAGTTTGCCAAGACACGGCGACATCGCGTCGTCTCAACACTCGACATTATTGTGTCGGAAGTCAGCTCACAAGCAGTTCCGACTTTGTAACTAGTTACGCGCCCATGACTACATTAGCTGAACACGCCTCCCAATCAGCCCCCAAGACAGCAATTTGCATTTTACTTCTTAAATTAAAGCAGTAAAAGTGTTCGTTAACTATAAATTAGTAGTTACGAATAAACCAGTTTAAATATTACTCGTCGTTTTCCCATTCTTAATGATTTTTCTAGGTTTACTGTAACCTGTTGGTTCCGGCTACGATAGGTAATGTCAGAGGCACCAGTGCGACCTGAAAATTCTGACAACGGACCTTGGCCAAAAGGTTACACAAACATTACGTTAACGGTGGTTTTCATTAATATTATAAACCTAATCACTAAAAGTGTGTTTAGTTAATTGTACTGACGTAATTTCTTTGTTTCTTTAAACATTCATTTAAGAAGTTTAATATGTGCACCTTAGGGCAATCTTACCCAGATTCCTTATTAGTGAATTTCCTATGGAAAAATGAACTATTAGCTTGAACCGCACGGGGAGACTTAAGCCCGGACCACCATAGAAGTCCCTAACGTGACCTCCTGAACACGTTTTGAAGGGTCTCAAAAACTTATATATATATATATATATATATATATATATATATACATATATATGTCTGTGTGTGTGTGTGTGTGTGTGTGTGTGTGTGTGTGTGTGTGTGTGTGTGTGTGTGTGTGTGTGTGTGTTTTCGCACTCTAGCGTTCGTAATTTTTGTCCAAATTACTTAAAATTTGGTAGAGACATTCCTTTTTATAATCAGTTGGACAAGTTCGTTGGGCAAAACAATCGGAAAACTCTAAACCCTTTTATTGGGGATTTTAAGTTTGACAATTTTGAGTTTTTGGGCCCAAAAAGGGTTAGAAAAGCCCCGAACGTACACTTTTTGCACATTACATTATTGTATGTATATATCCAAAGATTTTAAGCCCTCCCTCATCATTCTAGTACAAGTAATTACCGAGTTATTGTCAACTGTCAACTGTCAACTGTAAAAATACAGTACGTTGTCTTATGGGGATTTTACTCTGGAATAACCAGTTTTTCATACCGTAATATCGTTGTATCACCCCCAATACCCTTATACGAACTTGTTATCCCGATTATACCTCCTTTCAACTTTATAATGTACAACACTGGCATCCTATTAGTGAATTTAAATACAACCAGGAGCATCAGAACAGCCAAAAAATACAATTTTTCAACAAACAAAAATTTAATAAGCGTTGGTTTAAACCATTTATTTTATATTTTTAAGGTTTTAATACGGAAATTCACTTCGCTCACTTCAGCGTGCTGCGTGCGATCTCGTTTTCTAATGTTTTCAGTTCACCTTCTGTTTAACACAGATATTGACTTTCAAAACCAAAATTAAAATTAATTAGACGAATTTATTTCAAACTTAAGAACCAAAGTTAGTGTGGAGATATTTTTTAGAAATTAACCTTGAAATTTAACTTTTTAAATATAACGTTCGTTTGTACAATTACTTATCCTATGTATAAGGATATTTTCCCATAAAAAGGCAATATCCTAGGTAATTCTTATGGCAACAATAAATACCCCCGTCACAGCAAACCTGCATACTCAGCGAATTTCCAATGCATAATATATGTTTTAATACCATATGAAGCCACATACCAAGTTTCATAAAAATATATTCACATATAAGCGATATATACAATTTTAATTATTCTCCATAAGAGTAACATTGGTGATGAGTACGTAGGTTTGCTGAAACAAGGAACACAAACAATTACTTTTTATGCAAATATAAATATTATTTAATTAGGTGAAGCCACATGCCAAGTTTCATCAATATACAATCATAAGTAAGCACTATATAACATTTTAATTATTCTCTATAAGAATAACATGGGAGCTGAGTAAGCAGGTTTGCTGCAACAAGGATCTAAAAAAGGTGAAGCCACATACCAAGTTTTATTAATTTATGTTCATAATTAAGGGAGTCATTACATTTTACTTATTCTCCATAAGAATAACATGGGGGCTGAGTACGCAGGTTCGCTGCTACGGGGATAATCAATAAATAATCAATTTTTTGTGCAAATATCAATATACCAGTACTACGTGACCCCACGTGCCAAGTTTCATCAATATACATTCATTAATAATGGAGATATCAAATTTTATTTATTCTCCATAAGGATAACATTGGACAACGTACTGTGTTTAGCACTTTGAATATCTCTGCAAGGGTTGGGCGTAGAATCACAATTTAAACACCAAAATGATTTTTTTGTGGAGCTAAACTGATTGGTAAAAGCAAATGTGAAGTTTACAGTAACAATTAAGGAAAAGCTAAAAACCATTGTCCCATAAGATTAACATGGGAGATTTTATGGTTTTTTCGATCAACCACTTAACCTAGGTTCATGATTCAAAATACTATATTATTTGTTTTTTAAGCTCTATAAAACGGTTAAAACAAAAATTGTGTGTTTTAAAAATTTCAGGGTGAAAAGTACAAAAAACTGATTTTTGGAAAATTTATAACCCCCATAAACCCCCCTTCCCATGGCCCGATTTTTATGGTTTTCGAACTTAAAGTCATAAATGTCACTTTACACATTTGAGCCAAATTTCATCGAAATCGGACGTTTTTTACTCAAGTTATCGCATTCACGGACATATATATATATATACATATATATAAATTTGAACGAATAGTGTTTTAGTCATCTGGGGACCTAAAAAAAAATTATCATGGTCTCGGGCTTAAGTCTTACTATGAGACCTATGGTAATAGCTTCTTCCCTATAGGGGAAATTCGCTAAAAGTTATTCCATACCTCTCATAGTTATGTATATGTACCTATTACTACTACGATATTGTGTGATGTGTAACATCCAGCCTTCATAGTAAGTTACGATTACGCCTGGACTGGTGTAGTAAAAATATTAACTGCAAGATAATAGCTGATAATATGGATGGATTACGCAAGCTTACGTGTCGCCTCACGCCGGATTACAAAAAGGCTTCACTCTTGCGTGTTCTGTTAATCGGATGAAATGCATCTGCATCTTAAATTTCCATTTGAATTTTACATGTTCTCTTCCTTTCTAGTGCCAATGGATAAATCTCCAAGTCAGAAATTACTAACTTGCATTAAGTGGTCTCTGGCTTGATTTCGGAACTGCCTTCGCTTTTAAGTGAATACAGGTATCTATATATCTCATATGTATCTAATACAAAACAATTATAAGGTAAAAAATTGTAAATTTAACGATTACTTAATTTTTCCTGGTTAATCGTCCACTATGTTTATTATGAATCTAGTACCACATGAATAATTTCCTTACTATTACTCCTCTAAGAGGGAAAGACTCCCTCTATCCCGCCCGGTGAAATTGCGAACCCATTCGAGGGTGTCCTGGGAGAAAGATGGGTGTTCACATATTGTGGAGGAAAAATGGATTTTAGGGTAAATCTGGAGGCCAGAATGGGACCTGTGTGGAAGAACCACTCTTGTGGTTATCCCGAGAAGCTGAACGGGTTAAGGTGGGTGATTCTCACTGCCACCGATTTGCTCTTCCTGCGTCAAACGTTCCTTGATAGATCACTTCCTACATTCCTTGATAAATTCCCACTTTGACTTCACTCTTCCTTGGTAAATTATTTCACAAGTATCATTGATAACTATCTTTACCTTCGCATCTGCTTTCACACGTTCCTTCATCACAAGTTCACAAGTTCCCTTCACAACAATTTCTCAAACTGTTCCCCTACTTCAGAAGGCAGCAGGAAGTTTAAATGTGAAACATATCTAACACTGGTTTTAACATATTCCTCCACTTAGAGATCCTTGATAAAAAGGTTATTCTTAATAATTAACAGTATAAAAACCAAATTTCAAATTTGTTATAAGACTATCACTCTAACTCATACCACTATCGAAAAAAATTTCTTTTTTATGCAACTCCTGTTTTACATAACTTATTATCGAAATATTTCCCCAAATGCTCAGAAGCGTATTTCATAAAGTTCAGAGTAACTAAACTCTAATAGTTCTCGTGATTTCGGTTTAAAAGAACATAAAATAACATAGCTCTTAGAACAGCTTTTATATCTTCATCACATTCACAAAGAAGATTCACTCAACTACAGTGTGCGGTTTACGGGTGACAGACTTGCTTAGAGTTGTCTAAATATTAGAAGATTCTTCAACTTGAAGGTATATTAGTGTATATTGTATTAAAGGAAAAAATCTTTGTTGTAAAAGTTACAGGTAATAATTTATTTTCTTTAACTATTCTCTTCTATAATATTATGACAATGATTGTGAAGCAGCAGAATAAGCAGATTAGGTTATAATTTAATTTTGTTTATGTTACCAATCAACATTGAATGTCAATGCACATATTAAACCATTCAACAGAAATTTGACCAGCGAATTAGCTTCGAGTATACACTAAGTTATAGCAAAAGAGCAAATTGTTTGCTAGGTAACCACGAATTAAAATCATAACTTGTTCTTTTCAAGGACATTTTACAGTACAACAATACAATATTTTAAACTCGACCGCAAGTATTACAACTTTTAATGGTGCATTTTTAAAGTGTAATCTATGAAAAGGATTAACGTACTAATTATTCGCAAGTGTTCTATAGAGGGTGATAAAAGACGCCGAGCAGTAAAATAGCGATGGGCGCTTTATTGAACATTACAGTGACGTCAGCAAAGACTGTGGGAAAATGTATGCGCCTTCCTTACTAAAGGTTCCACCGATAATCTAATCGATTAAACTAATTGACGAATCTATATGCAAAGCTCATGTATTTACCTCAAAATCTATGAGCAATTCACAAGGCAATTACTCCTCAGCTTGAAGAAGAAACGAATAATGTCTGTTTGAGGAAATTCAAGGTATGTTTATAAATAAATGTCTCAATAATGCAAACTTTTTAATTTGTAAATACCCCCGCCGCAGTAAACCTGCGTACTCAGCGAATTTCCAATGCATAATATATGTCTTAATACCACATAAAGCCGCATACCAAGTTTCATACAAATATATTCACATATAAGCGATTTTAATTATTCTCCATAAGAATAACATTGGTAATGAGTACGTAGGTTTGCTGAAACAAGGAACACAAACTATTGGTTTTTATACAAATATAAATAGAATTTAACTAGGAGAAGCCACATACCAAGTTCCATCAATATTCAATCATAAATAAGCGCTTTATAACATTCTAGTTATTCTCCATAAGAATAACATTGGGGCTGAGAAAGCAGGTTTGCTGCAACAAGGAAAAAATGGGTTTTTATATAATTATCAATATAACTCAACCAAGTGAACCTACATACCAAGTTTTATTAATTTATGTTCATAATTAAGGGAGTCATTACATTTTACTTATTCTCCATAAGAATAACATGGGGCTGAGTACGCAGGTTTGCTGCTACAGGAATAATCAACAAAAAAAACAATTTTTTGTGCAAATATCAATATACCAGTACTTCGTGAGGCCACATACCAAATGTCATAAACATACATTCATAAATAATCGAGATATCAAATTTTATTTATTATCCATAAGGATAACATTGGACAACATACCCAAAAAATGTTTTTTTGAATTGTTTACATATAATTTTTTAAATAGTCAAATATTAGTGTTTACCATTGGATTCAGCTTAACAAAACACACAATTTGGTATTTTGAACATTCTTCTACGTCAATCGGTTACCGAGATATTGAAAGTGCTAAACACTGTACGTTGTCTAATGTTATTCTTATGGAGAATAAGAAAAAAAATGATATTTCGCTTCTTTATGAACGTATGCTGACGAAACTTGGTATACGGCTTTATCTGGTTGTGGTCTATTGATATTTTCTCAAAAAAATAATTTTTGCTAAAGGTTCCCGTAGCAGCAAACCTGCGTACTCAGCCCCCATGTTATTCTTATAGAGATTACTCAAAATGGGATATATCGCTTATTTATTAATGTATATTGGTGAAACTAGGTATGTGCTTCCCCTAGTTGAGCTATTGCATAGAAACCAATTGTTTATGTTCCTTGTTTCAGCAAACCTATGTACTCATCCCAAATGTTATTCTTATGGAGAATAATTAAAATTGTATATATCGCTTATTTGGGAATATATTTTTATGAAACTTGGTATGCGGCATTATGTGGTATTAAGACATATATTATGCATTGGAAATTCGCTGGGTACGCAGGTTTGCTGTGACGGAGGTATTAGTTTGTTAAAAATACAGGGTGTTCAAGAAACGGAGGGTTACTAGTTTGAATATCGGAACACATACATTCAACTAAAAGGATAAACTTTTGACAAAAAGGACAAACAACTTTTACCCGTGCTACACTTCCTTTCTTTTAAACCAGTGCTACACTGGTGTAGCGGTGTAACCCGCCTGAAGCAGTAATGGCTCCACCTGCTACACTGGTGTAACCCACCTGTAGCAGTGATGGCTCCCCGTGCAACACTGGTGTAACGGTGTAACCCGCCTGTAGCAGTAATGGCTCCCCGTGCTACACTGGTGTAACGGTGTAACCCGCCTGAAGCAGTGATGGCTCCCCGTGCTACACTGGTGTAACGGGGTAACCCGCCTGAAGCAGTGATGGCTCCCCGTGCTACACTGGTGTAGCGGTGTAACCCGCCTGAAGCAGTGATGGCTCCCCGTGCTACACAGGTGTAATGTGTAAGTTGGTTCACCTGCAATCAGTTTGAGACCCCTTACGTGAGACACCCTGAATGGAGTTTTAAAAGTTGCGATATTTCTGCACCGACTGAGAGGTATTACGTTTTTTCTGTTATTGTAGCAGTGATGGTGGCACTAATAATGTATATTAGTATGGAAGTAAATGGTATATTAGAAAAGTAAATAAATGCACTTAATATATGGAAATGATGATTTTTGTTGATTGATAAAAAACAAAACGAGATACTATGTTGGTGTAAACTTTAAATATGCTAGGATTTCCAAGACCTTTAAGATGATATTTTTTTACATGCGTTACTATTTGACTTTATGGAGTTTTGGGTGCATAAACATTTTCAAAAAACTTTTTTTTTGTATTTTTAGCGAATTTCCCCTATAGGGAAGAAGCTATTACCGTAGGTGGCATGGGAAGACTTAAGCCCGAGGCCATGATAACTTTTCGTTTTGAGGTCCCCAGATGCCAAAAACACTATTCGTTCAAATTTATATATATGTATATATATATATAAGTGTGTGTGGTGTGTGTGTGTGTGTGTGTGTGTGTGTGTGTGTGTGTGTGTGTGTGTGTGTGTGTGTGTGTGTGTGTGTGTGTGTGTGTCCGTTACCGCGATAACTTTTGAAAGAAATACCCGATTTTGATAAAATTTGGCAAAAATGTGGAGAGTGGCATTTATGACTTTAAGTTCGAAAACCAGATCGATCGCACTATGGGAAGGGGGTTTTATGGGGGTTTACAGTTTTCCAAAAATCGGTTTTTTGCAAATTTGACCCCAAAATGTTAAAAACACTCAATTTTGGTTATAGCCATTTTATATAGCTTAAAAAAACAAATAATTTAGTATTTTTAATCATTAACCTAGGGTAAGTGGTTGCGGAGAAAATCCAAAAAACGTGTCCCATGTTAATCTTATGGGAAAAAGGTTTTTAGATTTTCCTCAGATAGTTTTACTAAAAACTTCACATTTCTGTTTATTAATGTGTTTAACTCAACAAAACAAACATTTTGGTGTTTTAATCGTTGTTATACGTCCAACCGTTGCAGAGATATTTAAAGTGCTAAACACAGTACGTTGTCCAATGTTATCCTTATGGAGAATAAATAAAATTCTATATCTCGATTATTTTTGAATGTGTATCGATGAAACTTGGTATGTGGCTTCAACTAGTTGTGGTCTATTGATTTTAGCACAAAAAACTAGTTTTTTGTTGATAGTCCCCGTAGCAGTAAACCTGCATACTCGGCCCCCATGTTATTCATATGGAGAATAAGTAAAGTTGTATATCTCCCTTAATTATGAACCTAAATTAATAAAACTTGGTATATAGCTTCACCTGGTTCAGTTATATTGATAATTGCAAAAAAAATTACTTATCTTCCTCGTTGCAGCAAACCTGCGTCCTCAACCCTAATGTTATTCTTATAAAGAATAAATAAAATGCTATACATCACTTATTTATGGATGTATTTTTGTGAAACTTGGTAAGTAGCTCTATGTAGTAGTGAGTCACATATATATGCATTGTAAATTCGCTGAGTACGCAGGTTTGCTGTGACGGGGGTATTGTATTTTGTTATAAATGCCGTCATGCAGATTATCAGGGTAACGCTGGTTTTAAATCGAGTACAAATTTTGATTCAGAACGAAAATATGTATTTTGGTTTAGCAGATACACGGTATTCTGTAAATGTCAATATTTTTCGATAAAATGGCCGCAATTTTAAAACGGATTAAGAAAAGTGAGTTCTGTTTTTGCCAAAATTTTAACCTAATGTAGAGCTTAAAAATGGTGTATAACTTGACATGTGTTTATATTTGAAAATTCCGATACTCGAACTAGTGACCATCCGTTTTTGGAACACTCTGTATTTTTAAAAAACTAAAAAGATTTTTACGTCATTCCTTGGGGTCGATTTAGTGGGAAATGATGTTATTTAATCCTTCTAGGTCAATTGGTTCACCTCAATCTCTTTGAGACTCCTTACGTGAGACAACCTGTATATTGAAATTGTATATCTCCAGTGTTTTCTTGAGATACAATCGTACTACCTTTTATTTTAATCTGTCAAAGAACAGAACAGCTTTAGTTAAGCAATTTGGTCGGATGGATATAACGCTAAGTGTGAAAGATACTGTACTTGCATATTATATTCGTAATAAACACTAGTTTTTTATAAATTAAAAAGTTTGCATTATTGAGACATTTATTTATAAACATACCTTGAATTTCCTCAAACAGACATTATTCGATTCTTCTCCAAGGCTGAGGAGTAATTGCCTTGTGAATTGCTCATGGATTTTGAGGTAAATACATGAGCTTTGCATATAAATTCGTCAATTAGTTGAATCGATTAGATTATCGGTGGAACCTTTTGTAAGGAAGGCGCATACATTTTCCCACAGACTTTGCTGACGTCACTGCAATGTTCAATAAAGCGCCCATCGCTATTTTACTGCTCGGCGTCTTTTATCACCCTCTATAGAACACTTGCGAATAATTGGTACATTAATCCTTTTCATACATAAACCTTTAAAAATGCACCATTAAAAGTTGTAATACTTGCGGTCGAGTTTAAAATACTGTATTGTTGTACTGTAAAATGTCCTTGAAAAGAACAAGTTATGATTTTAATTCGTGGTTAGGGGAAATGCGGGTAGTATGGGCCGGCGGGTAGTATGGGCCACTGCCTGTTTCTCTTATCTGTCAATAGGTAGCAGCACAGCAGCACAGTTCTGTGTTTAGCACGAGGTACTAGCATCACCCTACCTGTGCAGGAAGTTGGTTGCTTCATTGCATCGTGTCGCCTTCTAGTTAGTTATGTTTAGTTTTGAACCTGGCAATCGGTGCTTCGAGTAACTTTTAACAACTTCCTGTGTTGTTACAGGTAAAGATAAAACTATGAAACTATAGTTATTATTTAGCTCCCTTTATTATTATACAAACCTGCACGTTTTGTTTTGTTTCTATTAACCCGGCTTAGTTGCCGCCATGTTTTTTTTTTTCAATGTCGGTCGGGTAGTATAGGCCACACCAAAATCGGGTAGTATGGGCCATTTGAGTAATTTATTTGGTTTATATTTTAAACACTACCAGTAAACAAAAATTCACCTGGGACTATGAAAATCATAAAACCTGATTTTTCAAGTGTTTTAAAGGACGTTTCTCCTTTCCCCTAATGCAGTGAAAAGAGGTTGACAAGTTAAACGATAAAGGCTGACACGAGTGAAATTTTTAACTGCAACACCTATTAAAACATGCTGATTGCTAAGAAAAGAACAAATAAACTTCAAAACTAGTAAGGAGACAAATAACATTTGAAAAAACCAAGACAATTTGAAACAAACTAAAAATAAAAGAAAACAGGAAATAACACAGGACCCCATACAAAGAAAAAAAGTTATTGATTGCGACAATTGAACATCTTACACCTGGTACATCTAAAAATGTAGATTGTATTGTTTGTGGCGTAAAGTTACGAATTCAACTGGATCCAGTGTAAGACTTCTACAGGCTGGGCACCTGGACTGAGTGCGAATATTGACATTATTTTACTACTGTGAATATTATAAACTGAACAATTAGTAAAACGAATCTAGATGTACGAAAGTTTATATCTGATTTAGTATTTTTCTTGTGATAAAAATATGTATGTTTTTAACCACAACAAACATTGTTTTGTGATTATTTACTATGTTTTTTTGGTGTGGCCCATACTACCCGACGGTTATATATTTCTCAGAAATTTCATAATAAATTGGAGTTGTCATAAGTAATTTATTAAATTTAGGATAAATGTTTAAATGTGATTCACGTAATGAATAGTGACTAAATAAATGAGATCGCATGGTTTTAGCTGAATTTTACAAAAAGTATAGGTTTTATATACATATTTCCTTAAGTGGCCCGTACTACCCGCCGTTCCCCTACCTAGCAAACAATTTGCTCTTTTGCTATGACTTAGTGTATACTCGAAGCTAATTTGCTGTTCAAACTTCTGTTGAATGGTTTAATATGTGCATTGACATTCAATGTTGATTGGTAACATAAACAAAATTAAATTATAACCTATTCTGCTTATTCTGCTGCTTCACAATCACCATCTAAAATTTCAAGTTTTTGGGCCCAAAAAAGGTCATAAAAGCCCCGGACGTAAAATGAATGCATGTATTTAGATGGGAATTCATGAAGCGAAAGTTGTAAGCCCTCTCTCGTCATTCTAGCATGAATATTTACCGAGTTATTAAAGAAAATGTATATCGGCTAGACACAGTACGTTGTCTTATGGGGTTTTTTATTAGAAAAGCATGTTATTCATTTGTTGGCGTATTTGTATCATCCCCAGCAACCTCGTGCCTACTTAAAAGCCTGACTGGACCTTCTCCTAACCTTATAAAGCGCAAAATTGTATTCCTAGCATTGCAGGTAAATGAAACCAGGAGAATCAGAACAGCCAAAAAATCAAGGTTTTCAGATTTCAATAAAATTGGAATAAATGTATATTTTTACACTGGTTTTGAGTTTAAAAAGCTTTGTTTGTGGAAATGCACTTCCCTCATGTCAGCGTACTGCGTGCGAACTCGTTTGTGTTTAGAGTGAATTAATCATAACAGACCCATTCAAAACAGACCGTCATTAATTTGTCGCGGTATCCCAGGGGTCTGCCCAAGGGCCCTCGAGGCACAATTCACCTGTATAGATCGGCTTCATCGATCGCGAGTGCTCTAAAGGGCCATCCATCATCCCCGCTCGGGGCCAACAGCCCGCGGACGTTTAGACAGTTTTGCGAATAAAAAATGAAAATTGTTAACATATTACTAATAAGTTCATAGATCGAAATTTCAAAATACAGCCTTTCCGTTCGACTATTATACTTCTACCAGAAATAAACCCAATATAAAGTTTTCTTTAACTGAAGCTATGTTTTAAATATGTAAGTTAAGAAAATGATTTAAGTCATTACCATACGGACTATTGAATTACTTTTCACGTTTCGCAATTTACATCTTATTTAAATATAAAAACAAAATCCGCTCGTTAGGACAGTCGAAAAGCTTGAGCGTGGCCCTTTAGATATTTCTTGTAACTTCATTATACCAATAAATTCCAAATTGATCCATAGTATCCCCGTGATAATTTTACTATTAAATAGGTTTTTCACAAATCTAATCTAGAAAATATTTTGAAACTATATTATACCCAAGCACCTCTTGGGTATAATTCAATTTTAAAGTAAGGGGAACGTCTAAATTTTACTATAAATCATAACATGTAATCCATCTCAAGAGTTTTGGTCCCCGAAATCACAATTATGTCACGTAGCCAACCAACAGTGTCTTAGCCACCGTAGTTTTCAGTTACGTCTCTGCATTAAACGTAATACGTAATTGAAAACTAATAATGTTGTGTTCTGAATAGTCTTAATTTAGATACATCAATTGTCTTAAGTAATATATATATATATACTCGTATACCAAAGTAATAACTTATTTAATAAACTGAAAACTTTGCCCAAGTTTGCACTAGACTTGCCACTTACAACGAAACACGATTTGTGACCTATAAAACCTACTTTTCTGTTTTTAAAGTAAAACTGCACTATAAGCAATGTCCCATAATAATGTTATTTTTAAACAATATAATTTCCGATAGGAAATCTCCGGAATAATTTCTGAAATAACGTAAACTCACAATCACCATCATTTAATTTTTAAATTAAGATAATAATTAACTACCAACATTATATTATCATCAAAAAACAAATTAAAGTAAATTTTAGAAAACCAAACACTGTATTTTATATTTAAAAGACAGTTAAATAATTTTATCTATTATAACTCACCCACGGGGGAAGCCGCGCTGGAGGGTGAGAGCGCCAAGATCACGTGTTTTTATCACTGTTTTATCAGGGGTATGTCCGCGCTATCACTGTTATCAGTGGTGTTATCAGGCGGGAGGGCCGCGCGCCACTGAGCCAAACCTCTCGACTCCACACCTTCAATTATTTCTCAGTCTCTTGTTCAACCCTGGTCGATACCCCCTCCTCCAAAACCAACCCTTTCGTTGTAGTAGTGCTCAATGGGCATCGACTATGGGTATACCTGGAATAGTGTAAACTGTAAATAGTTTAACTTAAGAGAAAGTTGTATATAGAGTTTTTAGCTTTTAAAATTATTTTCCACAGTTTTATTGGAAAATTGTATAGCCATGTTGGATTTTATATTGTTGTTTAAGCCGAAAATCACGATATAAGTTCCTAACATGACTCCATGAACACGTTTCAGAGGTGTTTTTGAAACTCAACATTATGTGTTCCCATTTTAGCGGTCACATTTATTTTCCGATTAACTTAAAATTTGGTAGAGACAATTCTTTCGATAATCAGATGCACAGTTGCCCCAGTCATGATATCAATGCACACAGTAAAGTAAGTCCCCATTTTAATCGAGTTATTAAAGGAAATGTATATTGACTAAACACAATACATTGCCTTATGGGGATTTTATATTTTAAAACCCTGCTTTTCATATCTTGACGTTGTTTTATCATCCCCACTTGAGTGTTCATACGTACGTTCACTCTTGACTGGACCTCCTCTTAACCTTATAATGTATATTTGCTATCTCAACATTGAAGATAAGTAAATCCAGGAGCATCCGAACAGTCAAAAAATAAAATATTTTAAAATTTCGATACATATTGGAATAAGTGTTTGTTTTAACGTATTATTTTATTGTTTAAGTTGTCAATTCGGAGATTAGCTCCCCTCACGTCAGCGGGCTGCGTGCGAATTCGTTTCGAGATTAATCTGAGATTGGTGAATCCGTCACATTAGCAAGACTTGATATCGAAAAGCATTTAATGATTTTTACCAGAACGTTATATAATTGGTACAAGGCTGCAAATGATCAGATGAAATCAAGGGTCCCCCCCATCCCCCACAAAATACTCTCGTAATTTTCTGTCCACCACAGAAAAGCGCGTCAGCATTTTCCCTTTCCCCCAAACTTATACTCTCAGGGGTTGGGACACACTTGTTTTGACATTTACAGCCTTCACAAATAACCAAAAGAACCCACTCAAACTAATATTTTAAATGTGAAAGAATGGATGTTTGTGCGTAACTCTGAAGTTCCATCAAGTGAAAACTACTGAGCTGAAATTTTTCAGAAAGGTACTTGATAGTCCTGAGTAAGATAAAGGCATATTAAAGTTGTGAAAATCCTGTAGGGCTATGCCCCACGGGAGTTCAAAGTTCCCATGTATTCCTTATGGATATTCATTTTTGTTTGAGCTGATGAAAATACAAACAGCTGATCTTGATTCGTTAGTAGTTCCACAGGCTAACCACAGAATGCAACACACAAAACTATCATAGATTTTATAAATAATTCGCGGGGTGAAGCCTGCGGGTAACAGCTAGTACTTCATAAAACAGCAATTTTTGTCTGTAGCACGCATACAAATTTGTTTACCAAAATTTTAGAACATTTTTTTATTTATCGTTTCAAATCGTTAATTAATCTTATCGAAGCAAAACGTCATGTTTGTTGCTAAACATACTTTATGGGTGGTTATATATTAATGCTACTGTTAGAAAATGTATATTACCCTTTTTAAACATATACAGTTTTTTTTAACTTTGTTGTATATAATTAATGTGTAAGAGACTGCAAATTTCAGTGTTATAGGTATGTCAGTTTAATTTATTACATTGCACCTTTTAGAGCAATATTCAAATCTTATTTTTAAAGCAGACCTTATTTTTACATTGCATACAAATACAAGTCAGTATCACATTAATATAATACTTGATGATTATTAGAAATTCTTATGATCTGAATATATGTTTTATAGGCTTGAATTTAAGAGGTTTGCAAATGCAATTTTTAAACTTACAAAAATTAAGTAAAAGTGATAAAAAACTATATAACTGTAGAAATACCCCCGTAGCAGCAAATCTGCGTACTCAGCGAATTTCCAATGGATATATATGTATCTTAACACCACATAAAGCCACATATCAAGTTTTATCATTATACATTCATAAATAAACGATTTATGACATTTTAATTATTCTCCATAAGAATAACATGGCGGCTGAGTATGCAGGTTTGCTGAAGGAAGGAACACAAAAAATGGGGTTTTATACAAATATCAATATAACTCATTTAGGTAAAGCCACATACCAAATTGCATTAATTTATTTTCATAATTAAGGGAGATAACACGTTACTTATTCTCCATAAGAATAACATGGGGCTGAGTACGCAGGTTTGCTGCTAAGGGAGCCTTTGGTAAAAAAATGTTTTTTTGAGCAAATATCAATGGTCCACAACCAGATGAAGCCGAATACCAAGTTTCGTCAGTATACGTTGATAAATAAGCGAGATATAAAATTTTTCTTTTCCTCCATAAGAATAACATTAGACAACGTACTGTGTTTAGCACTTTCAATATATCGGTAACCAACTGACGTAGAGAAATGATCAAAATACCAAATTGTGTATTTTTTACGCTGAATCCAAGGGTAAAAACTAAAATTTGACTATTTCCAAAATTATATATAAAAAATTCAAAAAACCCATTTTTGGGGTACAAAACCCCCCCAAAATACCCCTTCGGATAAAGCGATTTGGCTGGTTTTCGAACTTAAAGTCATAAATGTTGCTTTACACGTGTATACCAAATTTTATCAAAATCGGATAATTTTTACGAGAGTTATCGTGCTCACGGACACATATATATATATATATATATATATATATATATATATACAGTATCGAACGAATGGTGTTTTTGGGGTCTGGGGACCTCAAAACGAAAAGTTATCATGGTCCCGGGCCTAGGTCTTACCATGCCGACTACGGTAATAGCTTCTTCCCTATAGGGGAAATTCGCTAAAATTACATTCAGAAAACGGGCTTAATTGTAATAGCTTATGTTGATTTGCTCATCTTAAATATAAAAATAACAAATAGCAATGTTCCATGTTCTTAAATAATATTACAGTAAAATCAATACCCCCGTCGCAGCAAACCTGAGTACTCAGCCAATTTCCAATGCACGCATATGTTTCTCATTACCACATAAGGCCACCTACCAAGTTTCATAAAAATACATAAATAAAAAGTGATCTATAGCGTTTTATTTATTCTCCATAAGAATAACATTAGGGGTGAGTACGCAGGTTTGCTGCAAAAAGAAAAGAGAATAAATATTTGTTTGTGCAATCATTAATTTAATTGAACCACGTGAAGCTACATACTAAGTTTTATTAATTTATGTTCATAATTAAGGGAGATATAACACTTTACTTATTCTCCAGAAGAATAACGTTAGGGCTGAGTATGCAGGTTTGCTGCTACGGGAATAATCAACAAAAAATTAATTTTTGTGCAAATATCAATATACTAGTACCACGTGAAGCCACATATCAAGTTTCATCAATATAAATTCATAAATAATCGAGATATTAAATTTTATTTATTTTCCATAAGGATAACATTGGACAAAGTACTGTCTTTAGCACATTGAATATCTCTGCAACGGATGGACCTAGAATCTCAATTTAAACACAAAAATTATTGTTTTGTGGAGCTGAACTGTTTGGTAAAAGCAAATGTGAGATTTACCTTAAAATTAACTGAGGAAAAGCCAAAAACCTTTTTCCCATAAGATTAACATGGGATATTTTATGAGCGGGTTTATGTGCGTGCGTGCGTGTGTATGTGCGTGTGTGTGTGCGCGCGCGCGTGTGTGTGTGTGTGTGTGTGTGTGTGTGTGTGTGTGTGTGTGTGTGTGTGTGTGTGTGTGTGTGTGTGTGTGTGTGTGTGTCCGTGAATGCGATAACTTGAGTAAATACCCCCGTAGCAGCAAACCTGCATACTCAGCGAATTTCCAATGCATATATATGTATCTTAATACCACATAAAGCCACATACCAAGTTTCATCAATGTACATTCAAAAATAAACGATTTATGACATTTTAATTATTCTCCATAAGAATAACATGGCGGCTGAGTATGCAGGTTTGCTGAAGGAAGGAAAACAAAAAATGGGGTTTTATACAGATATCAATATAACTCATTTAGGTAAAGCCACGTACCAAATTTCATTAATTTATTTTCATAATTAAGGGAGATAACACGTTACTTATTCTCCATAAGAATAACATGGGGCTGAGTATGGAGGTTTGCTGCTACGGGAGCCTTTGGCAAAAAATTGTTTTTTTGAGCAAATATCAATGGTCCACAACCAGATGAAGCCGTATACCTAGTTTTGTCAGTATACGTTCATAAATAAGCGAGATATAAAATTTTTCTTTTCCTCCATAAGAATAACATTAGACAACGTACTGTGTTTAGCACTTTCAATATCTCGGTAACCAATTGACGTAGAGAAATGATCAAAATACCAAATTGTGTGTTTTTTTAAGCTGAATCCAATGGTAAAAACTAAAATTTGACTTTTTCCAAAATTATATGTAAAAAATTCAAAAAACCCATTTTTGGGGTACAAAACCCCCCCAAAATACCCCTTCGGATAAAGCGATCTGGCTGGTTTTCGAACTTAAAGTCATAAATGTTGCTTTACACGTTTATACCAAATTTCATCAAAATCGGATAATTTTTACGAGAGTTATCGTGCTCACGGACACATATATATATATATATATATATATATATATATATATATATATATATATATACATTATTATATTATATATATATTATACTATATATTATATTATATTACATATATTATATATACTATATATTATATACATATATATATATACATATATACTATATGTATATACATATACTATATGTACTATATATACATATACTATATGTATATACATATATACTATATATTATATTACATTATATTATATATATATATACATTGGTCAACTGTATATATATATACAGTTTCGAACGAATGGTGTTTTTGGGGTCTGGGGACCTCAAAACGAAAAGTTATCATAGTCCCGGGCCTAGGTCTTACCATGCCGACTACGGTAATAGCTTCTTCCCTATAGGGGAAATTCGCTAAAAACATCCGATTTTGATCAAATTTGGCTCAAATGTGTAAAGTGATATGCATGACTTTGAGTTCGAAAACCAGAACAATCGGAGTATGGGAAGGGGGGTTTATGGGGGTTTTAAATTTTCCAAAAATAGGTTTTTTGCATTTTTCACCCTAACTTTTATAAAACACTTAATTTTTGTTTTGACCACGTTATAGACCTTAAAAACAGATAATAGCGTATTTTGAATTGTTAACCTTGTTGTGGAGTAAATCCATAAAACCCTGCTCATAAAATATCCCATGTTAATCTTATGGGAAAAAGGTTTTTGGCTCTTCCTCAGTTAATTTTAATGTAAACCTCACATTTGCTCACATATATATATGTATATAATTATATATATATATATATATGTGTGAACTTCAATTTGAATGTATATACATATATAAAAATTTGATCTAATAGTGTTTTTGGCATCTGGGGACCTCAAAACCAAAATTTATCATGGTCTCGGGCTTAAGTCTTACCATGAGGAATACGGTAATAGCTTCTTCCCTATAGGGGAAATTTGTTAAAAATGTCAATATATTGATTTTATTTTCAAAAGTGGAATTGCATCGCGCATACATTAAAAGCGCCACACAGCAAATATGTAAATGAACAGAACTTTGTATGCATCGTCCATTAAGAATACAAAATAAAATTGTGCATTAACACGTTTGTTATTCTTCGCGTAAAACTAAAGCGGTGAATCTAAAACATAAACAAGAGCATTAATTGATAACGCTTTATTTCAGAGGTAAACATTTAATTTCTAGAATAATTTTGTCTATCTTTTCATACTGAAAACTATACAGTCTAGGCTGCTTGGATCATTAATTAAAATATATTCGACTAATGAATATGTTACACAGAGAAATGTGCGGTGCAAATTGAAACTACCCCCCACCCCCCACCACTCCGACCGAGCGTTTCATCCCCGTGGTAAAGGCTAGTCAGCTCTAATGCACCCTTGCGTCAGCATGTTATTCCACCGCATTTTTCTAATTATAAACACATTTCCCCGCTTCCCGACCCTATTCATACCTATTCATAATAACGCCGAGCGCCTTCCGTTTAAAACACAAAATGATGCCAACATTGATATTGCGTGTCGCGCCGTTAAAATGCTAGACATGCCTTCGGTAAGTTTTTTAGACTTTTTAAGGTAATTGGCTTAGATGTTGAGACATTATTGTCCGCCGTCGTTTACTCAGTTATGTATTTAAGTGCAATTAAATTAAATCTTTTTTGGGTTTACTCAATAACGTTTTACACGTATTTATTTTTTTTTTGTTACGTAAGATTACACGTGTGAACTCACATAATACTTTGATGTTAGTTGTTTAAACTCTTAATAACTTATTTTTTAATATACATCAATGATAATCATTCGATGCTCTTTCCATCCAGTGGAGGAATCTGTAGAACTAGTTAGGATCACAAACTAGTTCCACCAACGGTTATGATATCAAGGGAAACAATTGATGAAATCGTCTTCTGAATAACTTTTCTTAATTTTTACCTGGTGCTTTAGCTAGTTTTAGCAATAAAATCATACCAAAAAATAGATAATTTATTTTGCCTACATTTGCTTATATTTTGCGCCTACCTGCAACCAATTTATTGAATTATTTTGCTTTTGCTACTTCACACATACAATTTTGATGATCAATACAATGCAAGATAATACATTTTTGTTGTTTACCTCAAATATCGTCTCCCATCTTGCTTACTAACTTCTGCAACGTTTGCATTTTAGCAACTTTTGGGGAGAGCAATTACAATTTTGTTTGCATTTATTCACTATGCCAAAACTAAGAGTTTTTATCTCACAACTGCCAAGAATACATGTAATATTCAGTAAGAGTTGTTATTGACGATTGTAACGGATTGAATAATATATTATAAGATTATACACTC
Source organism: Allygus modestus (assembly GCA_963675035.1). NCBI lineage: Eukaryota > Metazoa > Arthropoda > Insecta > Hemiptera > Cicadellidae > Allygus > Allygus modestus. Next base: position 216,470,267 of record OY776112.1, read on the forward strand.
ACAATGCCCTGTATATAAACCGGTGATTTACAAAGAACTAAGGCGTGTTATAGTAAACCGTATAACCCCACCGTTGCTGTAAAACGGTAGTAGAATAATTTACAAAATGGAGTGTTATTTTAATTTCTTTTTTTAATTACAATAATAATTTGATGATTTACTTTCTACAAAATCAGTTGTACAGCTGCAACCCGCAACAGTAACCGGGCGTGGTGCGACCTGATGATTACTGACAATCGATAGTGACAATCGATTATCTGCCAACCGAATGTATGACTGCCATAAGTTATCTGCCACATCTATCATCGGTCCCTCGACCTTTGACGTTTGCCAGTCCAGCAAACATAGTCTTGATATTAATATCTTCGGTGTTTACTTACTATCTTAACAGAAAAGATGTTCTTTTGGTTGAAATTTAAGAAAATTATATATCTAATATTGTCAAGTGTTCTATTTATGGTAATAATAGCAAAGAAGTGTTGGTTGACAATAGTTTTTGTGTAGTATGGTTTATACGTAGGCCTATATTAACTTGTTTAAAAGCGGCGTTTTATATCATATCATAGAAGTTGTTTTTATGTGATAAAATATTATAATAAAGTAATAATATACCCGAATCAAGAGTCTAAAATGGTTTACTTCTTCCAGCAAAGCTTCCCGTACACAAGGGAGAGATGAACGTTTGAAAAGACCATTTTATTATGATTAAATATAAATGTAATCTGTGAAATCCACGCACTATTTGGAACAAGTTATATTTGCCAAACTAATTCAAAATTTGAATATTATTTGAACCGTGAAGCATGTATTAATTAGTATTACTACTTTACTTTTACTAAGGCGTTGCATATACAGCACTGTCTATCTATATTGTATACATCTAGCCTTCTGTATTTCAGTTTGTAATTGTTAATACGTTAGTAAATAAATAAACCTAAACATTGAAACTGCAGATTCTAAAGAGAGGACGATTTTACAAAATAATTCATCATATAATAGAAGCTTCGACAGCAAAATATACTAGTAACAGATATTAAATGGTTCGATCTTGTCAGTAAAACATCCGCAATGTATCAGAGAGTAGCAGATTTATTGTTTAAGGGTTAAAAGCTTTTGCTGTACGATTAATCGTTCTGACACGTCCATTTGTGCAAACTTGCAGTTTTTAAACGTATTTGGGATTTACAAATAAAAATCTTGCATGTATAAAATCAAGATTGGATAGACAAAGAAAAATAAGACTCGATATTTGTTATAAAATCCTTCACATCTTACGTGTGTTAGTTTAATTTAATCATTAAAAATTTTTTTTTATGCTTATACCATAATTATGTATTGCCTTTTCCTGGTGGTTGAGAAGTAGAGTCAATACAAATTGTAAATACAGAATTGTCAATACAAATTGTCGTTCTTGTAACTGATCGTAACTTAATTAATTACTTAATCACTGGCGAATATGCTGACAATCAACCGCACGAATTTGTAGAGAAATAGGAATGAATAGGAGTGTAGGATAAGTGAGACGCATTGTGTAGCCTTTTTGTATAAATTATAAGACCGACTGTTTGTAATCCAACATTATTAATTATGCGCCCAATGACCGTTTATTTAATTTGTAGATTGTCTATCAGCCGCCAGAAACTTTACCGTAATAAAATGGATTTTTTCCATGGCTTTTAACTGTACTTTAAATAAACCATCGAATTATTCATAATACTTTCATTATGAAACGTTCAAACAACTAACAATACTTCGTGGTCTCCAGTCATTTGTATATCTCACTCGAATTATATTTAAAAGAACTTACATAAATACTTCACTAGATAAACTCTTACTTTTTAGTGAATTTCCCCTATAGGGAAGAAGCTATTACCGTAGTCGGCATGGTAAGACCTAGGCCCGGGACCATAGCAACTTTTCGTTTCAAGGTCCCCAGACCCCAAAAACACCATTCGTTCGAAACTGTATATATATGTGTGTGTATGTGTGTGTGTGTGTGTGTGTGTGTGTGTGTGTGTCCGTGAGCACGATAACTCTCGTAAAAATGATCCGATTTTGATGAAACTTGGTATAAACGTGTAAAGCAACATTTATGACTAAGTTCGGAAACCAGCCAGATCGCTCCATCCGAAGGGGTATTTTGGGGGGTTTTGAACCCCAAAAATGTTTCTTTTTAATTTTTATATACAATTTTTGAAATAGTCAAATTTTAGTTTTTACCATTGGATTCAGCTTAAAAGCCACACAATTTGATATTTTGATCATTCCTCTACGTCAATTGGTTACCGAGATATTGAAAGTAGTAAACACAGTACGTTGTCTAATGTTATTCTTATGGAGGAACAGACAAATTTTATATCTCGCTTATTTATGAAAGTATACTGACGAAACTTGGTATACGGCTTCATCTCGTTGTGGTCTATTGATATTTGCTCAAAAATAAAATTTTTGCCAAAGACTCCCACAGCAGCCAACCTGCGTACTCAGCCCCCATGTTATTCTTATGGAGAATCAGTAAATGCTGTCTCCCTTAATTATGAACATAAATTATTAAAAACCGGTATACGAGTTCACCTAGTTGAGTTATATTGATAATTAGCATAAAAACCCATTTGTTGTGTTCCTTGTTGCATCAAATCTGCGTACTCAGCCCCAATGTTATTCTTATGGAGAATAATTAAAATTTTATATATCGCTTATTTGTGAATATATTTTTATAAAACTTGGTATGTGGCATTATGTTATATTAAGACATTAGTAGTGTGGGTTTGTAGGTTTTGCGCCGGAAGTGACGTCACATCCGGTGAGTGACCGGATGCGCTGAGTCATGAAAGACGTCATCTGAGGCTGAGCCAGTGACGTAGGCGGTTTTGTGACGAAATGAGTAAAAGTTCAAAGTTCAAGGTCACGGTGAAGTTTTTTTAAAAAAATCTACCTCGCACTCGTAAAACGATTGTGATTCGATAGTTGTCATTCGATAAAATATCGAATGAAAACAATCGAATGAAGCAATCGAATGATACGAGTGCGAGGTAGAACAATTACAAATATTATTTTATTTACAATAATTCATATTACAAATATTACTTTATTTACAATAATTCATGTTTACAATAGTTCCCCGTTGTTCGTTGTCATCGATGTTGTTGATCCGGACGAGTTGCGGCCATCACTTTGCTTTCTGAAGAAAGACGGTAGATATTTCGTTCCCTGCGCAGAGTCCATGTTGTTTTTTGATGCGTAAAGTTCCAAAGATAAATCGTAACCGGACGCAATAAGAAGTCTTAACTCTTCACTAAACACCTCGAGGTCTTGGTAAGTCGCAAGATGAATAGAGTCATAATGAATACACCTAATTTTAATGGACATTTTAATATAATGTTTTACGTTTGTGAAGAGCACTCGATGTTCACCAGTCGAGAGCCGGAGGTGTACTGACTATTCGCTAGCTAGCGTTCTGGTATGAAACGAAATGGTGGGGGTAAAAGTGTGGTGGGGCGGAGAAGATGGCGGACAGCAGATGGCAGGCAGCAGGTGGTGCGAGGCAGATGGTTGCTACTACATTCGCCGCCACAGTAATGCAATCCTTCGGCGTAATTCTTGTATTTTATCTTGTCGGTTCATTTGATACGTTTTACATCTACATATGCAATAGCTGAAACACTTGCACTTACGACAAGCTTTCCCGTCAACTTGATCGCCTGGTATTTTAAAACATTGTAACTCGCAACAATATGTCTTCAAATTGTTATCGAAAAATAAATTGTTCATAGGTGGCACCGACATGTTAGCTGCAGCGTGTGTTAGACAAGACTGAGACTAACTTCACTGCTCCCTCTCTTTTATACCTCTTCATAAGTTAACCCTGAATGAAAGTTCAAGGTCATCCATTTGAAATTTAAAAAAAAGCAACACAGCAGTATATAAAATAATATACTGCTGTGTTGCTGTTTTATTTCTTTTTTTTTTTTTTTTTATATATTTTCTTTATTAAACAAACATCTTACAATACAATAAGCTTAAGTCTAACATTGATGACTAGAAATACAAACAGAAAAATACAAACAAAGACATTATGTACAAGGATGCGTGATGTGCAGAGTGAGTTCCGTCGAGTTGTTGCCGCTTACACCGTGTGATACCAAATACAACGTCCCCGGTTGAATATCTCGCAAATCTTCATTTTGTAGCAGTTGAACAAATCGTTTTGGAAGAAATACTTGAAACTTCGGCTCATCTCCTGGAGTGAAAGGTCCTTCGCTCAATGAAACTAGAATTGCTTCTCCATGTGTGGTTTCCACTTTCTTGATGTTATGAATAATGTAGTGTTTTTGTTCTTTTAATTCTGAACACTTTTTAGTTAGCAGAAGGTCGGATTTTGAATGAGTGTTGAATTGATCAACCAGTGTTTGTAGAAACTGTTGTGATGCCATCTTCGTCAGTGGTGGTTGTGGTGTCTTCTGTGATGTTGCCTCTTCGGAGTCTCGAATAATACTCGTGCTGGAGCGGTGCTGTCTCCTCGTATTTATAGGCCCCGCTACCCCCACCACATTTCTGTTCTCCGCTACCCCCACCACATTCCTGCGTTTGTTTCAAGTAAGCAGCCAAACGATACGCGTTGTACAATGCACAGTTTGTTTGACCGTGTTTAAGATCTTTTGCAGCGACACAAATATTACCGAGATTAATGTTAAAGTCCTTACTGATAGTTATATCGAAAACATCACCGTGCGTGTACTTTTGTATCCAGTTCTTTTTTTCTAATCCTCTTGTGTATATATGTGAATATTGTTTGCAAAAGTTAAACATAATACTGTGCAGATTACTGTAGCTTATAAATCCTTCATACCAATGTATGTGATGAAAGTAGTTTGTTATCCATTTGTTTGTACTTTTTGCTTTGGTGTTAAGTTTGTTAAAAGAAAAAGGAGCATCAAACGTGAATGGGTAGGCTACAAATGTAAGCAAGTCTAAAATTACTAATTCCTTGATAATAAACCTATCATCATTATTTCGAAATGCTTGAAATTCTATTACACAAGGCTTTACACTCATTTCTTCATCCCCTCCGCTCATCATGGCACCTAGCGATCAACTAAACTGTTTTCCACACCACGGTAGGTTAAATACCAGGCCGTACAGTTGCAGGCGCGTTGGTGTATATTTAACGTGGGCACCGTCCCCAATAGGCCTACCCCACGTGTGTTCTTCTTTACTAAGTCAAACTTTAGTCTTTTTTAACTTCTTCTTCTTGTGTTTCGTTTTCTTCTTCTTCTTGTTTCTCCGTTTCTTCTTCCTGTGTTGTTTCTTCTGTAGCTTCTGTAGCGATTTCTACAAGTGGTTCAAAATCCTTTAACTTTCTCCACATGCAAACTTCATGAGGTATTCTATTAAAAATAGATGTATCCACAGGTCCGTACACGATGGTGCTATCAGGTTGTTTTTCCAAAGTATCGACCAAATATTCTTTAATAATAGCGCTTGCAAATACCAACTGTCTCATGTACCTTGTAATAGGTTCTGTTGCGTAGTTTAAAACGTAGAATTCTTCACGTGACAGTAGAATCTTATTTTCATGTTGAGTCAAGTCTCTAATTCGCACTTGTAGTTGTCCACGATGTTTAACAATATCGATTTCATTGTCACAATCCAAAAGTCGAATATGTGTTTTCCTTCCACACAAACTGTTAGTTAAATAACATTCTATTAAATGTACATGTTTCAAAAATGACTCCCAAGCATTTTGCGAAAATAAAACCTTTTTTGTTCCATGGTGTAGTATTACTGTAGGGGAATAATCCAATGACTTCATCAATCCAACTGATACACTTTTACTGATGCATGCTGAGATGGGGTAAAAGATTCGCAAAAAAACTTCAGTTAAAATGTGAGGAGGAATATTTTCTTCAACTTTCTTCTTCCTCTTTGGTACTACCTTTGATGGGTCTGCATTACTTTCCTCCTCTCTATCTCTTTTACCAAACTTTAAAAATGCAGTTATTTCCTTGATGATTTCTTCTTCACTAGTATTATCACGTTCCAATAACGGTGCTACCTCTGCATCACCTTGTACAACAGATGGAGAACTCATTTTGTAGAAGATGTTGCCCATGCGACGATAGACGATCAACTGAAGACCTGCATTGTTGCTCCGCTATTTATAGGTTAGCGACAGTGGCGGTGCCGGTGGTGGTACAACGTTTTACAATACCGTCTTTACGATACCAGTCAACGGTGTGTATGTAACAATTTTATCGTGCAAAATTAAACAATACGCAGATGTATTTGCAGGTACGTTTTCTTGAAATTCCATTTCTATTTTTATATCAACACTAGACGATTTTACAGATTCGTTTTGTTTGGAGCAATCAATTACAACAATCGGAGCTTTCGATTCAAACTGTACGGGAGATAGTAGAGGTGTGTTTGTTTTGCCGTAATATGAATTTTGGAACCTAGCGTACATATCGTATAAAACACTGTACCTTTTTTTATCAAAAGAGATATTAAAGTTGTCGTAGGGAAAGAATTGTGAATTCAGGAACACTTTACAGTTTGTTAATTTACAATGGTCAAATTCACCAGCATTTTCAGTTAATATACTTTTTTTCTTTGTTTGTAATCCAAAGATTACATATCTCGCTTTTTCCAAATGAGTAGAAGTTTTTACAGTCCATGTATGCCGTTGTGTTGAAGGTAAAACGGGGTATTCATGAAACTCCCAGCTTCTGAATGGCATTACAATGTCTCGATCTGATTTTAACTTTCTTAATAATGTAATCCTGTGTTCATCATTTAGTCGCACATGTGGTACTCTCCAAACAATCTTGTCTAATGTTAGTTTCCAGTCTAAATTGGCTTCAGTTGTTCCAGCAGATGCTTTAATAATATCATTATCGTTTGATGACCTTAATAAAACTAGTTCTTGTTTTACATTTATTATTATTCTTCTGTAATCTTCAGCAAATCCTAAAAGTAATCTTAAAGGTACGTAAAAATCAAAGTTTCCCGAAGCGTCAGGAGTAATTATACTTTTGTCTGGTGCAACCCATCCTGCAACAGCTAACAGATTCTTCTCATTTGGTGTTAAAGACGCTAATCCTTTTAATGTACTGGAAATTCCAACCTTTTTTGTTGAATCGACTGTAACTCCTGAAATTTCATATCTAATCTCGTCAAACAAAAATGCCATAGGATTATTTATGAACGGAACAGTGGTTCCAACAGTACCGTCAGCTTTTGTTACTTTTCCTTCAATATATAAATAACTTTCGCATGGAAGAGTATAAATGTCTTGTTGTTGTATAGGAATCCTAATTTCATCGTTATTGTTTAATTTGGACGAAGCGTAAGGGTTGTGTGTGTGATATTCCTTTTCCCATAAGGTCTCGTCGAATGTTGGGCCCTGCGCTATATCCAGTATATCCATTGTTAATGACCTTTAATCCAATTTCTTCTAGAAAACGAATGTTGTCACTTGTTAATCCTTCTACAGCTGATGAGCTACTGACCTCTTTGCTGGTTGGCTCTCTCTTTTTAAATGATAACCCCATTATCTAAGCGGATGATTTTATATGTATTCTTACAGTAATAGCTTCTCCTCGAAAGTCAATAAGGTTTCCGTCTTGATCCACTATGTTCAGCACGATGTCTGAAATGAAACTGGTGTTTAACGGTAGGTACACAAGGTTTTGAGGCTTTTCTACTATCTTGAAACCCGGTGCGACTGATGGGTAGAATGTGTGTAATATATGCCGATTTTCTCCATCTCTGTAGGATCCTTGTATAATGTTACATGTAATGTCTATGCTGTTTACTTTGATGATCGTCACAGTTCTATTCCCAGAATGAGTTGTATTAGGTTCTAATACCTTTGTTTCCTTAGAAAACCCCAATAAACTACCAATTGAACGTTCTTGGCCAAAATCAATATAATACTTAGAAGTAATTTCGGCTTTCATTGTATTGTTATTGCCTTTTATCGTTATATTTTCTTTTCCCATATGTTTTTGTATAACTTCATTTATATTATCAATTTCATAAGCTCCTGTTGGTAAACTGAATTCTTCCAAAGCTGAATATTTTCCTTTATTATCTTTTGTCTTGTAATAATGTATTTTGTTATTAATTCCTTCACTAACGTTTGGAATAGAGTTATATGTTGTTAAATCCAATAATGCGGCTTCCCATAGTCTTCCTTTTTGCAAACGTAGCGCTGGAAACAGAATACTGCGCAAAGTACATGAGTTACCGGTTAATGACACTGTATACGAAGACATCTTAAAGTTGACTAACACTTTTAGCTAAAAAGTCTAAACATAAATGACCGCAAATGGATGTATCATCAGGTTGTTTTCTTGTATAATTGTAAAAAACATTTTCTGCCGCACGAAAGTATTGTTGAAGTTCTTTCGGTGGTGGAAGGTTTCCAAAACTGTCGAAATAATAAATCGTTTCACCAAGTTTCTTGTAACACACCCAATGAGTGCCTAATCCTTCACTATTATCCAAATTTACTATACCAGTCTCATTTTTCCACATTTTAACCGGTAATTCATCTTTCATAAATACTCCTCTAAAAAATGGGATTTTCAAACAAGAAGCATATGTAATCAGTTCTTCATTGGTTAATTCTTTGTTTTTAATTATTAATTGCTCTTTCTTATTTAATACACACGATACGGTCTTAGGTATAGTCCTCCTCCCTTTTTTATCATTGACCATATTGTTGGTTTCTTTTTACCTTTACCACTAGTAGATCGACGTTTTCTTCTGATATTACCTCCTTGTTTCTTAGCGGGTCTTTTCCCACGCCTTCTTCTCTTTCCTCCTCCAAACGTAGTTTTTGCTTTCATTGCTGCTGTTACTGCTAAAGACGCTGCTTTTTCACCAATACTCGCGTCACTAGATTTTACTCTTTGCCAAGCTTTCTCAGAAAGTGCTCTATCTGCTATTGATCTATTTTTTGTATCACCAAATTTGGAATACGCTATATCGTGCTGTTTACAGGCCTGATCAAGCTTATTTATTCCAGGATCTCCTCTAGCAAGCCGTTTCTCTAATTTGGTTCCAGGACCACAATATTGATATCCTCCAGGTAAATGTAATTCCACAGGTAATAAATCAATCGCCTTGTTAACTATAGCTCCAACCGGTTTACTTAATAGAGAAAATGCTGTTGATGCTATTCCCCTTCCTCTCTGTAATCTCTCTCGATTATGACTGATGCGTTTAGCCCTCGGCATGACTATTTATAGCCAAACTTACAATCAGTAGGTGCACTCCATAAATGTTTTACAATGAATGTAATATTAGTCTTGGCTTCTTGTATTATATATACTGTTTAAAATCCATTTATTATATAGAAATGGATTAATTAATTAAATGTAGACATAATAAATAAAAGTAGTAAAAATAGAAATAAGGTGTAATTGAAGATGTTTCAAATGTTTCTCCGCTGGTGATGGTATCGTTGTTTTCGGTAAAATGAATAAAATCTAAATAGTTGTCATGTTCCCTTAGAAACTTGCCACTTAATCGTTGGTAATTAAATAACACATTCCAGTCTAGTTTATCTTTAAAATTGTCAATGTAATTTTCAGAGAGATTTTGATATTTACTTATTAATTCCCAACAGTTATTAAAATTTGATGTCATCTCTACAAGGAAGTCTTCTGAAAACTGTTGTCTTTGTAAAATATGAATCCAGTTAACTCTGTGAAAATAAATTCTTAACATAGTCATTGTGAAGAGGTAGTGTATGGAAAGTTGTTCCCAATCCATATATCTATCAAACCGTTGAACAAAACCATCTGTCAGCACTCCTTGGGGAAATCTCGGCTCTTGAGATATTAAACTCCACGCAGTAATATTGGATTCCCTCATCCTCTCTGTATTATCTCTCGAATATGACTGATGCTTTATCCCTTATCATGGGTATTTAAATTCTTTTTTCTCTTATATAATCTTCATCGTTTTCTGTTGGTTCATTAATCACATTCACTTTATCCCCCTTTCCTAATGTCTTGACTTTAGAAGGCTCAGACGGTTTATCTAATTGATTAGGTTTTTCTGGATTGTGTATCTTTTTCCAGTCTAAATAATTGTGGCTGTCAACATCTGAAGCTACAGCTCTTCCTGAAGCCCGATGGATATAATTAAATAAAGCTGCACCAAACCTTTCCATATGTTTTTCATATTCTGTAGTCCATTTCTTGTGTACTATATCAAATATTTTCTTATTTACAGCGTCTCCATCCTGCTCACAATCACCTACATTTGACAATTTTAATTTTTTTACATCATAGCTTGTATCAGTTTCATTCTTTTTGTAAATCGTTAACAATTTTAAAGTCGCTAAATTTACTGCTTCACCATCATAAATGGGATGTTTTATATTGCTTAACCTTTTACCGGAAAATCCCCAATGGTCTTCGTGTACAATCGGGGTTCTTTTATCCATATATTGTACCGTAACCGCATCAGAAGACAAAAGCGGATCACCAACATTTTGAATTACTTTTCCTTCAAAATTATAATTACCATCAGGTGTTAACGGAAACCCAGCTCTTTTTTCACTATATCCAGATTTTACTCCAAACTCGGAATACCGTCCAAACTTGTCCACACTCATGATGTAACTGAATCGCTATCGTTTAGGTTCTTACTATATATACGTCTACTGAACAATTATTTCTCGTTTTCGCAGTTCATCAACCAAAGCTACCCATTCGTTTTCTAAACCAGTGTGCCCGGCTTCCATAGCTTCATGTAATAACCTCATTCGATCAACTAACTTATTTATATCGTTGTAATATATTATATTGGTTTTATACAAATTTTTTAATAATCCCCTTCCAGATGTAGTAGGATCAGTTGTTTTTCTTTTTTTATGCAAAACATTTAATTCAGCAGAAGATAAAGCTCTTCTTTTAATTGGAGCTTTATTTGATTTCGAGGGGAAAAGACTAGATATAATGTTTGTGTATTTTATTGACCTGTTTCTATGAATAGGTAGGTCTTTGGAATATTTTTTTCTATGTGCATTTGTATACTCTAGTATATTTTTAAACAATTGTAAATCCTTTTTAGTATATTTACCAGGATTATTTTTAAAGATGAGTTCAAACAAACCTGTTGTACCTTTATATTTCTTATCACCAATAACTATATCATCATTTTCGTTTATATCTAACTTTCTATCTCCAATCATTAATCCTTTATCCTCTATTCTAGCTCCATATGTATGATAATTTCGATTAGCATGTGTGCCATGTAACATTTTTAATGTATATTTTCTTCCAAGTGTTCCTTTAAACATAATATCTGTGCCTAATTTGCTTAAGTTGGATGGGTTGATATCCTCTTCTTCTGCTCTTGTATCTTCCGCACTTGTATCTTCTGTACTTGTATCTCCTGCAATGTTCTTTTCCCTTAAATCTCCTATATCTCCGCTTTCTTCATACTCGTCGCTTTCTTCAGATGTTTGTAACTGGTCAGAACTTTCATCATTCTGAAATTCTTCTTCATATTTGGAAATTGGTAGCATTTTGTCTCCTTCGAAGCGAATTGAAGGTTTTTCCACATTTTGTGCTAATCGCTTTAAAGGTTCAGTAACAGGTTTGAATGTTGTTTCTAAAAATTGCTCTCTTTCATTTATACCTGATTTTAAAGCTCGGTTTTTTTGTCTAATAGAATCACTAAGTGATTTTATTTCCTTTAATAGCTTTTCCTGGTTAACCATCTTCACACCTTGACGACTTGTACAGTAATACCGCTAATCAGTGTATTAAAACGAATTTATCAAAACCTATTCTATAACGACCATCTTTTATAGCTTGATCTTTCATAATAACCAAAAATCCATACTTTTCCGCCCATGCTTTTCCACAAAGCTCTTTAAACTTTTCAAATGGCATATCCGCATTCACATGATCGTTATATATATGTTTTAGGTTAGTATCATCTTGTTTGAATACAATTAGAATATTTGCATTATCTCTGATAAGTTGTTTTGGGATTTTGCTATAAGTTTGTCCTATATATATGCTGTCGATGTTATTATGTCTTCCCATGGCAAAGTAGTTTCTAATAGTATCCTGATTTTCACAAGATACATCGTCAAATATAAATACAGAATACGGTTTCGCTTCGTTTGGTTGCATAATGCTATCACTAGCGTTAAATTTGTAAAAATTAACATCAGACACATCAGATAGGATTTTATCCAGCAATTGATACTTTGGTTGTTGTAGGGACTTTGAAAAAATATATAGGTTATTAAACCTTAATCCCTGCGGATTAGTGATCAAATTAAAGACAACATTAGTCTTTCCACAGTTTGAGGGGCCACTTACTATACATCGAACAGTGTTTGGAAATAAACTACCGTGTTTACCATTGTTGATATTTACGTTATCCACAGTTAAATCATCTATGTTATTAATATTGAATCGATCTTTATGGTGAATAATCTCCATTCTGCTCAAAGGTTAACGATGAAATGAGTTGCTTGCATTAAACCAAGTCCTTTATAGGTATCCATGAATCCTCAGTTTTGTTAAACCCTAACCACCGTACTTTAACTGCGTCCTTTTTTCTTTGTAACACTTTTTCAACAAGATATACATCACCTACTGTTGACTTTAACATTTCATGTCCATAAAATGCACCTTGCAACAAATCTCCTTTGTTATCTTTTAGAATATACGTTTCAGGTACAGTCGGTTGCACTTTATACACTGTAAAAACTTCATTCGTCCAATTGGGAAGGTATTTCTTGGTAAACACTCCCTTATATTTACTAATCCGTACTTTATCACTTACATTAAATCTTCTTGGCTGCATTTTTTCTACTTTAGGCTTTGTATTTTTCTTTATGCGTTTTAATACATCTTTTGCATTTCTTCTATTTACTTTGTTAGGTTTCATACCAATAGTTCTATGAAACCTGTTGTTATAATCATTTATTAATTGTGGTAAAACATCATACCATACGTAAGAACCTCTTTTTGAAAATTGTTTATACAGTGCTCCTTTCAAGGTTCTATTGAATCTTTCTACAATAGCTGCTTTTTTCTCTGAATTTGTCGAATAATGATTTATTTTATATTTATTCATTAACTGTGCAAAGTTTGTATTAAAGTATTCTGTTCCATCATCAGTTTGTAAATGTTTAATTTTGTTTTTATCTCTTTTTATAGCTATTTCCATGGCTTCTGTTACGCTTTTACCAGTCTTGTCCTTTAGAGGCAAAGCGTCTGCAACTTTTGTAAAACAATTAATAATTGTGAGTATATATTTAAATCCTTTGTTTATTCTGCTATGCGGTCGCATTTCAATTAGATCCGCTTGATATAGATCATTTATCCCTTTTATAACAGTATTTCTTCTTGGAAACTTTATTCTTGCAGGTTTGTGTAGTTCATTAATAATCTTCTCCTTCAGGTCTGACATGATGGTTTCACGAAGGCAGCTGATATGGTATTAAATATTCTTTGGTATAAATCTCCTTATATATATACATATAGTTCAAGGTCATTTAAAACTTGTGTAAAAAAAGGGGAAACACAGCTTAACATTGCTGTGTTTCCCCTTTTTTTACGGAAAGGAAAAGGATAAAGGATGAAGGACGATGAAAAGGTTACTCGTCAATAGGGTTGAGGGAGTAGTGGCCGAATGGCAATGTGTTGATTTTGTCTGGAAGTGTTTGTCTTTTGTCGTCATTACAGGATAGCGCCTTTTTAACTTCAGTCACGCTGTACAGCTGATGGTTAAAACTTCTGATGGTGTTGAATTTAGCTGTAATGATGTTATCCTCAAATAAGCATTGCTTGTAGTGTTCAAAATGCACTTTTTTCTTTAAATATAAACTCTTTACACCTTTAGCTTTCTTAATATAGCTATTCTTCTTTTCTTCTTCTTCTTCTTTTTCATTATAGAGTTTCAAAGAATATAGTTTTGACATCAGTGCAACAATCTCTTCAAGCAGAACACCATTAGCCTCATCCTTGAATTTGCCTAGTACTTTTTTGTGTCTGTCATTGTCGTAGTTTGGATGATCTTTTGGATAATCGGAGAAATCAAAGTCGTTCTTGTAAATAAATGTACGTAAATCTTTATACATGTCCAATGTTACTATGCGATATATGAAAGCGTCAGTGTCCATATATGTAATAGATATATTTTCTCTTCCGTAGAACGCCACCATTTTGTTGTAGTGAAAATCGTACATGTGTGTTTTTGAGATGTCCAAGATTGACATGCCTATATACAAAGGACGATCCATCTTCACACTCGTCTTCTTCATGGAAACTGCTACAAGTTTTTCATTAATAATTATAGATGTTCCAAAATTTGGCTGCTGTACTAGTTTCTGTAATTTTTTTGCGTCGGTAACAAGTTTAACATTTTTGTGTCTTCTTTTGTTTTCCAATGTTTTTCCAAATATCGCATTATTCATTAATTTAAAGAAATCTTTTTGAAAGTCTGATGTAGCTGCTGCTCTTCTGATGGTATTTGAATCAATGTAGGGTTTCAACCAGTATGATTGAGAAAATTCCAAAACTCTATTAATTTTTGTTAAACGTAGTCCTAATTCGATAGCTTGTTGAACCACCCAAAAGTGAGCCACGTAGCGTTGTTTATTATTTAATGTCATCATTAATTTGGGGTGTTTTCCAATTGGTGAAATTTCTGTTTTAGCAAGAAGTGGAAGGTCATAATGAAGATCATGTAAATTTTCTGGGTATTCAAAATCGCAGTCCAAAATATATCCAGTGTCACAATGTTTCGGAATTTGTAAAATATCTCCAATAGAGTCGGGATTAATCCATTTAAAGTTATCAAAAGGAAGTGGGTTTGACATTGCCCATCCGTACAGGTTATTTGCATCGAAATATCCTAAATAGGTTGACGGTTTGGTTTCATCGTAATCGGGAAGGTATTTGTTGTTGGCTTTGACATGTCTGGTAACACTTTGGGTCAATCCGCCTCTTACTCCAGCTTCAACCATTAAAACCATGTCAATGTCTGTTAAAAGTTGGAGCTTGCATTTTGTTTCTTTTAACATGGCTTGCCAAGCTAATCCTGGTGAAGTATACGAATGTAGAGGGTCTAAACCGTATGCAGCAAAACAGGTGTTTCGGAATTCTTCCATTACATCACAAAGAAGAGTTACATCTAATTTGACATAAAAGTCCGAGTAATCTCCTAAGGTCTTCATATCTAACTCGTTCCATACTCGACGTGCATGTTGATAGTCCTCAAGTGATATTTCCGAATCATTAAGTTTATTTTTGAAGTGTTCTGGTGGAGGTAGTGATGTTTCATCAAATCTATGCAGTCCATCTATGTAATCATATGGGAATACTCCTTTTCGAAGAACCAAATCCATTTTACTGTTTGGTACAATTTTGCTTGTTTCGATCAAATCTTCTCTTCTTAAATTTTCTGATAATTTCATAAGGCTGAAAGGCATAAATCTATAGGAATCAATAAATCTAAGTTTTATATTACCGATCTTTTTAGAAAAGCTAATAAATTTTTCCATGGTTGTTGCCAAGACATCTATTGCTCCATTATCCCTCCCTAATTCCGGGATTATAAAGTGAGAGTCGTATCCACTAAGATTATGTAAAACAACGGGAATAAAATTTGGAAGTTTGTAGTTTAAGTTACAAGAGTTACAGGCTGCACCTCTGTAAGCTCCTGTAAGATGATCATGGTCTCGCACTTTAACATTATCCGGTGTAAAGGTGTTAGTACACAGATAACATGTTGTTGCTGAATCGTGTTGTTGAATTTCATCTTCATTCATAGGAATCATCGGTACCACATTTCTGTACATTTCTTCAACTTTCCCAGCTATGATATATAAGTCATCAACGAAGTGTCGAGCTGCTTCTTCACCACGGTAAATTTTCGGCGTAGACGACAGTTCGTATTTACAAAGATGATCTTCAGAAAGCGTGGACTTTACTATTAAACAATAGCTGTTCGGTGTGTGCTGCTGGTATTTGCTCCTTCTTGTTACGTTCTCTTCTTGATGTTCGAGTGGAAGTAAAGACGCTTCAAAATCAGCGTATACAGCAACAGGTACACGGTATTGTTGTATTACTTTGTCGAATTTTATCTGCGCTCTGCTAGGATGCGGCAATTTAATTCTTACTTCATAGTTTCCACTACATAACCTTTGATGTTCTACTAACCATTCTGAACCTCCTCTTCTTAATTCTTTGTTTACATGACAAAAACATCTTTTACAAATTGTTTTCTTTTCTTCATGTTTAGATAATTGTTTAGAAACAAGAGCTTCAAACTTTTTAATGTAGACATAGTGGGATATGTCCCCTTTAGTGATTAATAGCAAATCCGTATGATCTCTGCGCTCATTTGGTGTTATACGCAAGGGGTACACATTGTTTGACGAATCCAATCCAAATAGGTTGACAGAAGCTGAAGGATTTTGTTTTTCAAATTTTGAAACGTCTGTTATATCAACAGGGTAAGTCATCCCTTGAAAATTATATCTATGTTGTACTTCTTCATAATAGTGACTTGGTCTTTCCGGATGAATTGTTACATATTTGGCCAACATAGCATATTTAAAACACTCAGTATCTTGATTTTGTACGTTGACGCAGGATAAGGTATTTCTAATCTTTGTTGGTAGAGGGATGTAGCTACTTCCTCGAATTCCATAGCCGTGTTTGTGTACTCTTAAGTCTAGCCCTGTGATGCTTAACAAACTCCATCCAGAGCCTCTTCCTTCATGTTCTTGTATTTTTGTCATTAGCTCTTCAAAACATTCAGATACGATTGAATCAATATCTGACGAAAACATAATAGTTCGGTTTTTTGTTAAAAAACCTCTTGGTGAAGTTTCATTTTGAATGTTTGTAAATAAAGCATCCATTAATAGTCCAAATTTGATAAAATTTAATCTTTTTAATTCATTTTGCAAAGTGTTGCATACCAATCCGTTTGCGTTATTTAAAAATTCTTTGAGTTGTAATTTTGCATTGTCAATTTTGAAGTGGGTTACTACATTACCCGGAAGTGCTCGGGCATGTAGTTCTACATTTACTGCTGTTGATGCTGAAGGACGGTGAAGTGTAGACAGAGCATGCGTAGAAGTCGATGCAGCTGATGATGTTGAAGAACGATGAAGTGTAGACAAAGCAGGCGTAGAAGTCGATGCAGCTGATGATGTTGAAGGACGGTGAAGTGTAGACAGAGCAGAGGTAGAAGTCGATGTTGATGGTGCATATTGAATAACACTCGGTCTGGAATTTTGGTGTTGAGCTAACATTTGATCTATTTCTTTCAATTCTTCTTCTTCATATTCTTCATCTTGGTTGTTGTTATGTTTTAGTTCTTTATGAATCATTAAAAGAAATTCATCCTTAAATGAAGACTTGCAAATATTGCAGCGATGCATAATATAGGTGCGATCTCCACAAGGGTCAAGGCAATAATGAACAACACTGCAAATGCCCCTCTATTTATACCCTAGCAAAAGTGGTGGGGGGTACGTATTACGTTAAGTTTACTATTTTTTTATATTTTATATTTACTATTGTAGCTGGAGGCTACAAAGTTCTGTATTTAGGTCAAGGTCATTGAACATATTTGCCAAAACGGGGAATAGAGCAGTAAATGATTTCATTTTAAACCATAAACTGATCTATTACCCGCTATGTATTTAACAAGGTCAATTTTCTCCTACAGGAAAATTTAATATATTTTAAACTTGGTAAATATTTTCTGTCTTGTAAATGTGTCAAGGTTATACAACGATATTACCAAAACGGGGAATAAAGCAGTAAGTAGTTCTCACTTTGACTACAAACTGGTCTATTCCCCGCTCTGTATTTAAAGTTTGACAGTTGACAAGAAAAAAAACACTTAATCAGACTCATTTGATGAGTCGGAATCAGTTGTATCAGAAACATCGGAAAGAAATAGTCGTCGACGAATATGATATACCCCTCGTGCACTATCTAAAAATAACCCATCCAAACTACTACTACTAGTGGTTGGAGTTTCATCATGTATTTCTTCAGAACAGAGAAGATGCTGATAGATTCTATAGGTTTCAGATTCCACGTCACTTAACAATTCAATTTGTTCCATATATCCTGCTTCAAGATCATCACTGTCCATATCACTTAATAATTCAAGATCTTCCATTGCATCCATATCAATTAATAATTCAACATCTCCCAATTCGTCTTCATTTTCATCCTCACTTTCAATCATAATATGTTTTATATTTCCCACGATTGATTTTGCAGAAGGAAATATATTATCCTTTGGTGACATAGCTGCTATATATTCTAGTGATAACACAAGTAGGAGAATGAGATAAGCACTGATGAAAAACCTCTTTTTATACCCCCGATTTAAGTGGTGGGGGTAAGTTGTTATAGGGAAGGGGTATTATCGCATCAATATATGAACAATTTAATACTAACAAAGTATAAAGTTCTGTAAGTGGGTCAAGGTCACCTTAAAATATTACCAGAACGGGGAATAGAGCAGTAAGTGATTCTCACTTTGACCACAAACTGATCTATTCCCCGTTCTGTCTTCCGCTGTTCAGTATTTCCAAAGACTCTTAGTTAGTTAGTTGAAGAAAGTTTTTTCAATTTCTATTGTTAGCAATTCTTCAGGCAGTTGAAATGATGCATTTTGTGATAACATTTCCAACATTTCAATATATTTTATGGCTTGTGTTATAATAGAAAGTTTTGAAGCTTTTGGTTCAAGAAAAGGTAATTTTGTTCTTAATAAATTATAGGCTTCATTCAATACTGCAATCCTTCTTCTCTCTCTAGCACGCCTTCTTTTTTCTTTATCATTCTCCTCCTTGCCTTTAACATCCAAGCTAGACGACCCTCCTGGGCTATCCATAGCTGAATAATAACTATACTCCGAAGCCGACTGCCTTATATCTGTTTACCCCCACCCTTTTACAATGAATATAGCTGGTTCATCCTAACGTGTAGTGTAATAAAGACACAAGGCAAACCCCTCTTGTAATAGTCGGTAAATTTCTCTCTTCAAAGGGATTGGTTCCACATCTATTTTTATCTCTTCAGTTTTACGAACACCCAATCCTTGTTGTAGGAAATAAATACATCTTCCACTATCTTACCAAACAAAAATTTTCTAAGTCCCGAAGTGGGTCAAGGTCATCTGAACATGTTGCCAAAACGGGGAATAGAGCAGTAAGTGATTCCCACTTGGATCACAAACTGCTCTATTCCCCGCTCTGTATTAGGGAAGTGAATTTTGAAGAAAGGTCACAGTTATAGGCAATAAACCTGATAACAGAACCTTTTATTAATTTATCCAAACAAAAGGAAGTTACAGATAGTTTGCAGGGAGTATTTGCAAAAGTTTCTCGAGGGTAAGATGGGTAATGTCAACCGGTTTGCATGGCCGTATTGACAAAGGTCGGTTTTCGTGCCATACCTTTTTGTAAGGGGTTAGGAAAAGGATGAGAAACATACTGATCAGTTAAAGTTAATTTTACAAAGACCAACCAAGGTCGGTTTTACAAAGGTCAACAGCATCCTGAAACCCAGTCGGACGTTGGTCAGTAACGGGCGCCAGGCAACTGTGAACCAAAGTTTTGACCAAGGTTAGTTATAGCGTGTAAGAAAAGGACATACCAACCAAGGTCGGTTTTACAAAGGTCAACAACATCCTGAAACCCAGTCGGACGTTGGTCAGTAACGGGCGCCAGGCAACTGCGAACCAAAGTTTTGACCAAGATCAGTTTTAAAGCGTAAAAGAAAAGTACATATTTCATTAGTAAATAAAACACTTCAAAGACCAACACCACAAATAATTACAAACACCAACACTAACTACATTTACTAGCAGCAAACTACAAGCTATAATCTAACAAACAAACTAACATGCATAACATACTAATATGCTAAGGTAGAATCTTTAGTATACAGGGGTACCACCTATATACTAAAGATGCTATTACAGACAGCTAAGGCGAACAGCTAGCTAGGCTGTCAGCCTGAGACTGTGAGACCTCTGCGGTCAGCCTCCGCTTTTATAGCCGACGATCCGTGGTGGGAGGTAAAGGGGGGGGGGGGGTTACACTATTGTTGCGACGTTATAAAGTGCACATTGATATATTCCAAGTTCGTTAACTGGGTCAAGGTCAAGTAAACTGTTTTGTAAAATAGCAAAGGATTTACCTTTGCTATTTTACTTTTTAAGAAACGCAAGATAGCTCTAAGATCAAACAAGGGTCATAGTTATCCGTTTTACACAAAATTCATTGTACAATGTTTTGATAAAATGGAAAATTTCCATGTTGGAAGGTGATTGCCATATCATCAAAACACAATACACATCATTTCTGTGTAACGGTCTAAGCTCCATCTCTACTTTTAAGTTAATCCCTCGATACTCAAAAGCAAGGATAGTGAGAAATGCTTCTGACAAAGCAAGCTCAGAAGGAACAAGCCAAGTGTTTACACCTACAGCTTCCATAGCGATATGATGATTTTTGCCACGCTGTTGCAGTATATAAAACATTTCCCCCTCCAAATATATATTACAATACGGGGATTTTCTAAGTCCCGAAGTGGGTCAAGGTCGTTTGATCATATTATTAAAACGGGAAATAGAGCAGTAAGTGATTCTCACTTGGACCACAAACCGATCTATTCCCCGCTTTGTACGTGAATTTTCTAAGTCCCAAGGTCATCTGAACATGAAGCCAAAGCGGGGAATAGAGCATAACATACTGCTCTATTCCCCGCTCTGTATTTGGGAAGGGGACAAAAGACAACAAACAAGAGACTGATTTTAAACAAGAGACTGACTTTATATTTTACAAGGTTTTCTCAGGCTAAGATGGGTAATGTCAACCGGTTTACGCGCCGTATTGACACAAGGTCGGTTTGCGCGCCATACCTTAGAGGGGTTAGGAAAAGGATGAGAAGCAAGATACATTACTTTGAAAATAAAGACTTTGCCAGCAACTATGTAAACAAAAATTAATCAGTTAACGTTACTTTTACAAGAACAGCCAAGGTCGGTTTTGCAAAGGTCAACAGTATCACTGAAACCCGGTGGGACGTAGACCCAAACACCCGGCGTCAGGCTGCTGCGAACCCAAGTTTTGACCAAGGTTGTTGAGGGACCTGTAGGGCCGGGAGTACATATTTCATTAGTAAATAAGACACTTCAAACCGATACCAAACATTAACATATATTAGACTAACTACATTACCTAGCAGCAAACTACAAGCGTTATCTAACATGCTTAACAAACTAACTAAACATGCAAGGGCGCGGATCTCTTAATTGCGCGTCGGGCCCAACGCACACTTAACAGACCTACGCTGCAGCAGAGTGCAACCCACTGGGACGTATACCCAAACAGCGGGCGGCAAGCTACTGCGACGAGACTGCGGACTGCTCCCGCTTATAAAGGCAAAGTGACGTCACCAAAGCGGAAGGGGGGATGTTACGTCGGGGGGGGGGGGGATATATTACAATACGAGGATTTTCTAAGTCCCGAAGTGGGTCAAGGTCGTTTGGTCATATTATTGAAACGGGGAATAGAGCAGTAATTGATTCTCACTTGGACCACAAACCGATCTATTCCCCGCTTTGTACGTGAATTTTCTAAGTCCCAAGGTCATCTGAACATGAAGCCAAAGCGGGGAATAGAGCATAACATACTGCTCTATTCCCCGCTCTGTATTTGGGAAGGGGACAAAAGACAACAAACAAGAGACTGATTTTAAACAAGAGACTGACTTTATATTTTACACAGTTTTCTCAGGCTAAGATGGGAAATGTCAACCGGTTTACGCGCCGTATTGACACAAGGTCGGTTTGCGCGCCATACCTTAGAGGGGTTAGGAAAAGGATGAGAAGCAAGATACATTACTTTGAAAATAAAGACTTTACCATCAACTATGTAAACAAAATTAATCAGTTAACGTTACTTTTACAAGAACAACCAAGGTCGGTTTTGCAAAGGTCAACAGTATCACTGAAACCCGGTGGGACGTAGACCCAAACACCCGGCGTCAGGCTGCTGCGAACCCAAGTTTTGACCAAGGTTGTTGAGGGACCTGTAGGGCCGGGAGTACATATTTCATTAGTAAATAAGACACTTCAAACCGATACCAAACACTAACATATATTAGACTAACTACATTACCTAGCAGCAAACTACAAGCGTTATCTAACATGCTTAACAAACTAACTAAACATGCAAGGGCGCGGATCTCTTAATTGCGCGTCGGGCCCAACGCACACTTAACAGACCTACGCTGCAGCAGAGTGCAACCCACTGGGACGTATACCCAAACAGCGGGCGGCAAGCTACTGCGACGAGACTGCGGACTGCTCCCGCTTATAAAGGCAAAGTGACGTCACCGAAGCGGAAGGGGGGATGTTACGTCACGGGGGGGGGGGGGTGACCTTGAACATGACCCAAAAAGGGGGGGGGGTGACCTTGAACATGACCCAAAAAGGGGGGGGGGTGACCTTGAACATGACCCAAAAAGGGGGGGGGGTGACCTTGAACATGACCCAAAAGGGGGGGGGGTGCGACCTTGAACATGACCCAAAGGGGGGGGGGAGGTTGTGTCGTCACGGGGGAAGGGGAACCGGATGTAGACCGGTTTTTAGCTTTCTACCCGTATATGGAAATGTCACGGATACACTTGGCGACCCGCTTTGCTCCGTCTGGTACCTCATTCCAGCTTTGCCTTGCGAACTGAATACACCTCTGCGCTATGTCTTCTCCCATTACACCCGAGAAACTGCAACGTTTGAAGGAGACTTTGAAGAAGTCTTCGGAAAAAAGGAGCGGATTCAAAAGACCTAGTTCTTTTAAATCTTGCATACGGAAGAATTTTCGAAACCACCCACTTTACTTCGACCAACGGCCTTCGACGTCCACTGCATCTTCACCATCGCTATCACCTCGCCCTTCATCGCTTCGACCTTCATCGCCGCCACCAACTGTTGAGGAGATAATGAAGAGGACGGCTGCGGTGAAACTTACCGAGTTGGTAACGCCGCTGGAGTCTGTCGCCGTCAAGTTTGCGCAGTTGAAATTAAACGTGGAGTATCTACTTGTGGGGAAGATCAGCGATGATGAGTACCTACTCCAAAACCTCTTTGGCGGCGGCCGTTACGTCAAGGTCCACCTTCCAAGGTCCACTCTGCCACCTCCTGAGACCAAGTGCGGCTTGATTTTAGTACGGCAGAAGGGACAAGTAAAGTGGGTTACAAAGGAAAAATAAACACTGACTACCGCTCACCGCTCCTTATCCACCATCTCCTTCAAACACAAACGGTCCTTTTCAGGACCACCCTAAGCATTTCAAGTTAGGGACTTGGCCTGTACATAGGCAGGAGACTATTAGTCTTATGTTTGTGTGCAGCCCACTTTGTGAAAATTTCTAAGTCCCAAGGTCCTTGACCTTGACCTTGACCTTGAACATGACCCAAAAAAGGGGGGGGGGTACACAGTTTGTGCAAAGTATGTCATGTGGGTACTCAAATTACGCGGATTGATCAGACGAACAAGTTGGCGCAAACAGAATTCAGATCCGACAAAGGGTATAGCAGCAACAGCGAAAAACAACTATTTTCAAGGGCAAGCCTAAATAACTTCTTTATTTACGGTTTAAAATATATTAAGTGGGTACTCAAATTACGCGGATTGATCAGACGAACAAGTTGGCGCAAACAGAATTCAGATCCGACAAAGGGTATAGCAGCAACAGCGAAAAACAACTATTTTCAAGGGCAAGCCTAAATAACTTCTTTATTTACGGTTTAAAATATATTAAGTGGGTACTCAAATTACGCGGATTGATCAGACGAACAAGTTGGTGCAAACAGAATTCAGATCCAACAAAGGGTATAGCAGCAACAGCGAAAAAACAACTATTTTCATGGACAAACCTAAATAACTTCTTTGTTTTTGGTTCAAGGTCTAACATGTGGGTACTTCAATTACGCAGCTTGACAAGGCGAACAAGTAGGTGCAATTTAAATTTAAATCTAACCAACAGTATAGCATCCGTGGCGTAAAAACGATGGTTTGAAGGACAAGGTAACGTTGTGGTGGGGGTAGATGCCTATTATACACGATAACGCTACATCATTATTCTTCCAGCTCTTGTCGTATGAACATCTACCTAGACGGTCTGAAAAATGTCGCAGTTTTACAGGAACATGAGGAAGGTGACCTTCAGTAGTCCCCTTGACACTACTTTCTACTTCCCTGACGATGAAGACAGAAGGTCTACACTTTTAGTGGACAATGAGCGGTTTCGTCGAAGAATAATTGAGGTTGAAACACTTTTAACCAGTTGTTTGCTACGCAAAAAGAACCATATGAATACATGCACCGGTTTAGATCATAGTAGCTGTTATACTTATACAGCGTTGAAGCGCAAACATTATTGAGGTTTTTAGTTACGGAGGTAAGGTCTTGACAGTCTAAGAGCTAAACCCTAACTAACACATGTAAACTAGTTATTGTGCGATGTAAAACTTGGTGGGGAGACTGGTGTAGTGGGGGACTGGTGTAGTGGGGGACTACCATCTGCCGCACACTTGCCACCTGCCGCCTGCCACCTGCCGCCGCCCATCTGCTGTCCACCATCTGCTTCGTTCTACTACACTTTTACCCCCACCATTTTGTTTGATACCAAAAACGCTAGCTAGCGAATAGTCAGTACACCTCCGGCTCTCGACCGGTGAACATCGAGCTCTCCGAGTCGCTCTTCACAAAATAACAATATCATTTCACTCAAGGTCTGATAGATGTTTCTATTTCATTGCCGTCACGTATTCTTTCCTCCTGACAGCAATGAAATGCAAACACCTAACAGAACAGATAGGTGTCAAAAACACAACATGGACTCTGCGCAGTGATCGAAGTATCTACCGTCTTTCTTCAGAAAGCAAAGTGATGGCCGCAACTCGTCCGGATCAACAACATCGATGACAACGAACAACGGGGAACTATTGTAAACATGAATTATTGTAAATAAAGTAATATTTGTAATATGAATTATTGTAAATAAAATAATATTTGTAATTGTTCTACCTCGCACTCGTATCATTCGATTGCTTCATTCGATTGTTTTCATTCGATATTTTATCGAATGACAACTATCGAATCACAATCGTTTTAAGAGTGCGAGGTAGATTTTTTTTAAAAAACTTCACCGTGACCTTGAACTTTGAACTTTTACTCATTTCGTCACAAAACCGCCTACGTCACTGGCTCAGCCTCAGATGACGTCTTTCATGACTCAGCGCATCCGGTCACTCACCGGATGTGACGTCACTTCCGGCGCAAAACCTACAAACCCACACTACTGACATTTATATCTCTATTGGAAATTCGCTGAGTATGCAGGTTTGCTGTGACGGGGGTATTTTATCCGGGAACGGTTCCTTCAACCGTCGGCTATTGTTAAGTTTTAATTTTCTAACAGTGGGGCGGATAAGCTCAAACATTTTGCAATTTTGGGATACAGGCGAGGACTTTGGCACATAGGTGCCTCTTTATATTGTTAACAGTTGTGATGTTGTGACACTTTTGACCATACAAAGTGTGTGTTTTTGTATTGACTGTCTAAAATATGGTTTGTACTGAAGTAAGCTTTTAGTTGTTTTAGTGCAAAAACGGGTACAATTGCATCATAAAATGAAAATATACTATTCGTATCTCTTTAAAAATAACAACTAAATAATAATATTTTTGTGTTTCTATTGCTCAAAGCAATAGTTCAATAAATAGAGGTCAAAATGGGAGGTTATCCTCACCAGGAAAATGGCAGTGCTATCTTTCCTGGTTGTTATCTAGGTTGATGGTGACATAAAAATATATATTTTTGCCAATCCACCAAACGGAGATATAGTGAAAAAACCGAAAAAGTGTCAAATATCTTTAGTTTTACCAAAATGGCGGTGAGAGCACTGGGGATGGAGTGGCGAAAACTAAGTTTTTCATGTCACTACCAATCTAAACGACATATACAATTTCCAGCACCACCGCACCTTTTGTAGGGTGAATCCAAAACTACATTTACTGGACTACAACGAACACGATGAAATAAAAGCAAGAACAATTCATGGATTTGTTCAACAATATCAAATGAAGTTCAAAATTCCCTTGTCCCTTGCTGTCAATTACAATCACCTGTTGAGTGTAGAGCTGTTTTCTGTTTTCTCGCTCATGTTTTTGTTATTCCGCGACTTTTATGGTAATCGCCCGTCGCGCCGCATCAGGCGTCTCGCCCGCCTTAGATACACAGCGTTATGATAATTTTATGTGCTTCCTTTTCCGCCTTAACATCAGAATTACCAATTCTTTCCAATTTGTTTTCTTTTCCACTGAACATTTATTGGTGTTTGTTTCACATAAGAAGTAGGGGCAATAGTCGTGTGTTTTGTTCGTGCATGGGTCTGATGATCATTCAAATAGAATTATTTTAGTGAAGTAAAAATTGTTCTCTTAGCACACAAACTAATGACACTGCAACAAATTAACTATAACGTGTGGCTATTACCACATAAATTGAAATTAATCATGTTGTAGCCCCATAAACGAGGTAAAATAGAAAACTGAATAGAGTTTTCATTCAAAATGTATTCTTTGCCTTCTCTATTATCCTTGTAAGCCTTATAAATTCTAAGCTCCTCCAAAGCGTTAATGTTATATCACTTTTAACAATAATGGAATATTTCCATTTATATTGTGATTAGTGTCAAGAAGGTGGTGGGCGAACGGTGAAGTTTTATCTGTTATCGGATCAGGGCGGTGCTCTCTGTATCGGATTTTAAAGACCCTTCCAGTTTTAACAATGTATGTGCACTTGGCCAATCTGCACATGTTATTTTGTAAACACCCATTTTAGTTTTTTTTTATCTCTACCTAAGCCAAAGCTAATTTTTAACGCTCCATTGACTAAGGAAGCAAGACCAAGCCAGCTGTTCGACAGGACAACGATAACATCACGTGATAAGACGGTGGAATGATACCGTCAGTTTGTTCCTCGGACAGCGGCAATGTCGCGTGGTGTGATAGGCCTATCTGTTCGTTTTCATTGTTTTTATGTATCCGTACCGTATGTTTTTGTGTTTTTTTAACTTCATGACAAGACCAAATGATATGTAGTAAAGGTGTTTGTGCTGTGGGGTTCAACAATTACACCATAGTGTCGAAACATATGTTAGACCGTTAACAACAGTTACTCACCACCCACAAGGTAAGGATAACTGTGCAGTAAGCACACAATCTTACTCGTTTTATAAACCCCTTAGAAATTACATCGCAAACACCTCCTAGAAAATGAAAACACCTTGGAAGCTATTTCATTAAGACAGTTTCACAACTTTCAATATTGAGAAGAAAGGAAATGTAATGGGAAGAATTGTTTATTTACAAGAATAAATGTACTGTTATTGATACAGTTATCAATGAAAGTGTCAACTTCGGCTCTGGTGTACTTATATGAACTGGTTTCTGGATATTCCGGTAGCTAAAAATAGCTGTGAAGCCATTTTGATTCTGCCGTTATATAATTGGGCTAAATACTGTTACCGGTGTTACTGTTTAAAATCGATTACCTTGTAACAAATGTTATGTATATATACCAACTTGTATAGAAGTCAAGTACAGTATATTTTCCCCCCACTACAATCCCTCCTTATTCCATTAGACAATTTATTTTATTTTGTTATATATTTTTTAGTCGAATTAACAAAACAATTTCATTAGCCAAGTCAAAACAAACCCTGTTGGATTATTACTTAAAAACTAAAATAATGTGAACATAAAATACCCCCGTCGCAGCAGACCTGCGTACTCATTGAATTTCCAATGTCTTAATACCACAAAAAGCCGCATACCAAGTTTCATAAAAATATATTCACAAATAAGTGATAAATGCAATTTTAATTATTCTCCATAAGAATAACATTGGGGATGAGTACGCAGGTTTGCTTCAACAAGGAACATAAAATAATGGGGTTTTATGCAAATATCAATAGAACTCATCTAAATAAAGTCACATACCAAGTTTCATTCATATACATTTATAAATAAGCAATATATACCATTTTAATTATTCTCCATATAAGAATAACAAGGGGACCGAGTACCTACTTTTTTGGTAGGTTTGCTGCTACGGGAACCATAAGTGAAAATTTTGTTTTTTGTGCAAAAAGCAACAAACCACAACGAGATGAAGCCAAGTTTCGTTAGTTTATATTCATAAATAAGCGAGATATAAAATTTATTTTTCTCCATAAGAATAGCATTAGACAACGTACTGTGTTTAGCACTTGCAATACTGAAAAATATAGATTTAGATAATATGTCCACTCTGTATACTTCTGTTATTTATTACCAATCTTCACTCAACGTTTTAAATTAGAACTACAACAGTTTATTATGGAATAAATATTCTTAAGTCAGATATCTCAGTAACCAATTGACGTAGAGCAATGATCAAAATACCAAATTGTTTGTTTTTTTAAGTTGGATTCAATGGTATAGCTATATATTTGATTTAAACAACAATTACATGTGAAAACCCCCAAAATACAAAACCTCCAAAAACCCCCCTTTGGATGATACGATTCGTCTGGTTTTCGAAACAGTTCAAATAAATGCTACTTTACACGTCTATACCAAATTTCATCAAGATCGGACCTTTTTTACGAGAGTTATCGTGCTTACGGACACATAAATAAATATATACATACATAAAATGTTGAACGAATGGTGTTTTTGGCCTCAAAATGAAAAGTTATTATGGTCTCGGGCTTAAGTGTCACCTACGGTAATAGCTTCTTTCCGATAGGGGAAATTCGCATAAAGGAAATCCTTGTGTCAAGGGCATATTAAATACCGGTATAATGAAAACTACTGAAGTCCACCAGCGATACAATTTCGAACACTGTATTACGAACACTTCTCTATTATCAAGGATTTTGAGGCGATTCCGGTCAGTCGCAACTTTGAGGTGAGAAACTATAGAAAACCCGTAGAGCATTGTATAACAGATGTTTCTTAAAAAGTGGTGGAATAATGAGATGGATTTTTAATTTAGAAATATTTCTAAGTAAATAAAAGTGAGGAATTGGACTATGGAACTGTGAAAATTCTATTTCAATCAACTATGCTCTTCTAGAACATAGAAGATTGAGGGGAACGTTAGGATTCTTAATGATATAAATGCATCCCTACACAATTTTCTAATAAAAAGGCCATGGATAATTTGGATTGTTTTTTGTAGACTTAGGAGGAGTCTGGTTATTATGTTCTCACTCCTCACACAGCAACCGCATAGACCAAGTGAGGGTGAACACTTTTTCATTCGCAAATTCAGCCAACTGACGAAGAAGGAAAACTCCGGACCTCATCCTTCTGCAGACAGTATCGATGTAGGAATGGGACCTCTAATTCTCCAAACAACAAATCCAGAAAATTCACCTAGGCAGCCGTTTCTATCTCATCCCCACGTAGAATAAAATGCTCTTTAATGTTATCTCTTGTTATGGAAAAAGCGACAAGTTATGTTTTTGATAAACTAAGCCTCAGGGGATTTCCATCAAACCACTACTAAGTTTATTGCATGTTTTATCTGCAATCATTTTAAAACCCAACAATAGAGGAGCTTTTTGGCAAAAAAACAACAATAAACCCAATTGTCGGTTTTTGTTTAAAAATGGTGGTCATTTTCATGAAGGACACTGTCATTAATAGAATGCAGTATAAAGTATTTCCTAAACCACTAGACATATTTTTCCGATTTAAATTTGTTACTAAACAAACTCAGCTTTACTATGATATGCCAGCCACATGACAATATTAAAAAAGCAAATATCTCAACAACAAAAAAAACTGTGTTTTATGTTTATATGCCGAAATTGAACAAATTAAAATATGAACATATGTCAAAAAACACATCGTATTTAAGATATTGCAAAACCTAGCAGCAAGATTCTAATTTACTCCTTCTTGTCCTCATATATCTTTTGTTTTGTTTAGTAAAGAGCAAAAATCATAATTTTACCCACATCAAATGTACGTTAATTATTTGTGCAAAAACTTTTATATAGTCTGTGGCCTCTTTCATAAACGAGTTATATCTGCATTTGTATGGAAAAATTGTGTTTTTTCCTGATTTTAAAAAATAACCAAAAGAGATGTAGGGATAACTCAAAAAATTGCTAGTATTTACAAAACCTTTACAATAATATGCTTTTTGACATATGTTACTATTAGGATTGTTAACTTTGAGCTTACGAAAATACAAACAAATTTTGAAATAAGTTCTCAAAAAATGTCTTTATTCATTTCAGAGTAAATTTGAGATTATTACGAGTAATATGTTTGAATCGAGAAAATATATGTCTAGTAGTTTAGAAAATACATAGTATTCTATAAATAAAAATGACCGCCATTTTGAAATGGATAGAGATAATTGGGCTTATGAAGGAGGGAGTTATTTGAAATAATGTTCTACATGGCATGTGTTTACTTAGAGAATTTTGAGATTCGCACTCATGAGTGACCTTCAGTTTTTGGAATACTCTATCTAAAAAAAGTTACAAATATTTTTACGGTATTTGTTGGGGTCAGTTTAGTAGGGAATATGAGAACATGATTGTTTAAGCGTTTTAATAGTTTGTCTATTATCTGTTTGAGACACTTAAATGAGGCGCCCTGTGTACTTTCCAAAAAACTTTGTGTTGGACTGATAATAGCTTCTTGAATCGAAGAGGGCATATCTCTCTTAGTATAAAGAATATTTAATTCCAGAATATTAAAATAAAACATACCTATTACTTATTTACCTTTTTTCCGTATCTTTCATATGATCCAACAACAAACATAGCATAATCCTTACAAACTAATTTCGGGGAATTATAGCTTTTCGCTTTGTCATGTTTACTTTCATTTGTTTCATTAAACAAAATTTGACTTTTTCAGATTTTATTTTTAATAAAACTTCTTTCTGCATCTTCAATATATTTTATGACCAATAATACTACTTTATCTATCTAGCTCAAAGCTACTAGCCGCCGATATTACAGTTAGGAGGCGGGGCGCGGTGTTGAAGCTAGTCACGTATTCTAGTGGCGCCACCGCGAACTAGCAGTCGGCAATGTAGACGTGTGAAATCGAACATCTAAGAGAGAAAATTGTAAATTTCAAAATTTATATTTCAACTACTTTTAATTTAGTTTAAGGAATACCTTTTAAAGAGTTTGTCATTTGTTATAAGAAAATAAACTTAAATTCTTCAACAAACGTTATGGATCAAAAGTTTGGTTCTCGGAAGAGCTGTGGATTTTCACACCCGCTTATAAAGCCAGCGCTGCCGGCCTTCTGATGGGTGGACCGATGCTTCTAGGTATCAAATGAGGCGACTCTCAAACCGATTATGATTTTCATAACCAGTGTTAACCCAAAACAGACAAAATGATAAAGTAAACTTATACCTCAGAAGCGGCTATTGTTCACCTTTTGTATTTATTTCAACCTTTTTTGGTACATCAAAATAAATACAAAGTTTCTCTAAAATAATATGTTTACCGATTGTTGTTAGAACAAATATTGAACACAATAAACAAATTATATAGAAAAAGGAAGAAGTTGTGATGAATTAATGCTTGGGAAATTAAGTACAAGTCGTTCTCAAAAATTCTTGTATATAGGAAATGAAAACATGTATTTTTAGAATAGAAATGTGTTATTATATCTTTGGACAAATGGACAGATGAATGAATTCAAACACATTCTGATATTATAAAAAATGGTTTCCACAAAACTATTTTAATTTAATTTTTACGAAACATATATATATATTTAAGGTAATGTGGTTTGTTTTGCAATATTTTAATTAATGAAGCTTTTTGTAGCCTACTAAATGTATAGTGTTTCAGTTTTACATTGCTATGCTTATTATGGTATATATAGTATGGATTATTTTGTAAATTTTGCAAACAGAATCAAGAGGATCAACTAATCAAAACTAAATAGAAAATTGAAGAATATATAATTATGTTAAAGCGGCGGTTTAGTTCAGAAACACATCGATCGCGCAAACAACTTTGACGGGAATTTTTAAGAATTGTTTATAAAATATATCAATTTTATCAGCGGCTAAAGTTACTTTTTTCAAAATATTTGTGTTTATTTATGTACAGTTATTTCAAACGTCTACGCAAATAAAAAAAATTTGACAAATCTTATTCCACATGCAGTTTTTAGATTTGTCCATAGTGTTTGTACATTCGAAAAACTATGGTATAAGCATGTTTTTTTTAATCAAATTCTATTCTATTACAACATTATCACTCATAAGTAACGACAACCTATAAAGTGTTTTGATTGGTTAGACAAGTAGTCAGCCTTCAAACAACTTGACTCACAACGGCAAACGAACATTGGCAATGTCCAAATTACTACAGAGATACCTAAATGCTAAATGCGCTTTGGGTTATACACTCTAGTTAAAAATGCTCTCAATTAAATGCTTGAAAACAATATTTTTTATTTTTATTACTTCCTCAAATTTTGAATAAATATACTTAAAATAAAATATGAGTTATATAAGAAAATATCAAATGTATTTGTTTAGCTTCTCTATCCAACGCTAATAAAGGACGAAATACGAAATGCGACCACTGGCATAAGCTCATAAATGTACAATAAACAACGTCCCGAATCGAAATTTCAAGTTAAGTTTTATATATATAATAAAAATAAAAAGTATTGAAATATAAATTATGAGTAACAAAATGAACTATGTCTATGGCTCTACACATGCCCCACATTAAAGGCTTATAGATGTAAAGAAAGTTTTCAATAACGCCTACTATGTAATGTTAAAATCGTCTGATAGCCCCTCAGTACAAAGGAATTTACTATATCTAAGCGCCATTATTCTGGACGTATATAAATGATATTATTTTTAGTTCGAGTATTCAATACGCCCAGTTTCCTATTTCCCGAAAGGAATTTAATTAAAAGAACAATATAAATAACCCAACAAATTAATATGTAATAGGTGAAAAGTGTTCACATATAAGCATTGACTACAGATACAGAAGTATAATTCAGTATCTATAGTCAATGATATAAGTAACAACTTAGGAGAAAGTGTAACTATAAACTTATCAATAACAATTCTTTAAAATGGTGTAAGGCTAAATACGACGTTTTAAAACCATTAATTAAAGCCTTCATCACCGGAAGCATCTTGAAGTTTTGTTCCAAAAGAACAATCTTAACTTTAGGGGTCTTCTGGTGATCCAAAGAATTTAATTTTAAGCGAGTTCGATTTTCATTTGTGTTTTTTTTCAGATAGTTTATCATTGTATTTAAAAAAATAAGGCGACTTTTGTGAGCAGGCTACCGCGAAACTACTGTGTCTTAAGTCAAGGTTTATGTATTATTTGAAAGCCGTTAACGTCAAGATGTGCCTTTTGGGGTTTGGAAAATATCAACCTTTAGGGCTTTGCCCCCTCTGGGCTTTCAAAGTTCCAATGGAAATGTTATGGAAGAATATAAATAATTTTTAGTTTAACATTTAACAGCAGCTTTTGATACCAACAAAACACATGGCAAAAGCAAGGACAATTTGACCAAACAAACTTCTGGAATGGAATCACAATATAAACTAAGAGGGCCGTACATAAGCTGGATAGTCATAAAATAAATATATTTGCTCAAATTCGCTAGTCGAGCATTATATTATTTGCAGATGAATTCAAAACTCACTCACTAGATGATACTTCTAATTAACACTCAAATCAAATTAATAGCACAATCTAGTGAGTAGTAACACGTCTTGAAAGTTAACATTTGTCCAACACTCCTGCAAGATCTCTCACGTCAGCGTGCTGCGTGCGAACTCGTTAATACGACGACCTTCTAAATATGTTTTATTATACCAGAGCGATTTGGCAACAATGTATTAACTTCCATCGGACTACTTTGGTGTTGTTTACTCTAAGAGACTTCCAACACCGGGAGTTTCTAGAAGCCATCTCGGAGTCATAAAAAAGAGCAATGTTAGCTTTCAGTATGGTTGGTACGCCCACCATAGAAAAAAACATTTGGTTTTAGTTTTAAATATAAGGTGTAGTACTTATTTACATTTTAATATTTTGAAATTATCATCAATTATAATCAGTCAAATGTTCGTTGGTCAAAATTTATATTAAAAAAGTGTACTGGTTGAATTAAAAAATTCCTCCTCCCAATGATGTCTACAAGTGATAAAATGTCTATGAAATGTTAACTTAGTCCAAATAAACTACTCACTACCCAACAACGCTCGGCGGTGGTCCGATGAGGACATTTTTGTCAAATTTAGAAAAAAACAAAAGGGAAGATATTTAAAAATCACTTTTGCACAACACAGTAAATTCCGATTTCTTACTCAATACAGTAAACAAATCTTAAGGCGTGGCTTACGTGGCGATGCACGAGTGAACCAGGCTGCCCATAAGCCCAATGTTAAAATTAACACTAGTCTTTTGGACGGCCTTGTTTTTCACTCGTGCAACGCACTGTGGCATGATACATGTTGTCAATAAATCAGAATATAATAAACTAAATCTCACAATGCTCCAAATATATATTTAACAAGATATAAAATAAACACTGTAAATGATAGATTAAATCTATAATCAAACCAAAATTAAAATACAATAATTTGGCCGATCGGGTGTATATTGACTACTGAAAATTAACGTTTCTCTTAGGGAACAAACCCCCAACATGTAATAGCTTCCGGACAGCTTCGGTGATAAAGCCAGTATTCACATAAGTCAAGTCTCAGTTCAAAAAGTGTCAGTGATCTTGTTAAAAAACCTTTGTGCAAGTTTTAATTTTAGTTCTCACAAAATTAGCGAACCATTCGCCAATTTTCCCACAACCCAACTGCGGGAAAAGTGCGAAAAGTGAACGACATAAGACAATCACGTCGGGTCAAGCGACTTGGACTTGGCAAATTGCGACGTCGAGTCGCGGGAACTAGAGGTTGGTGAACTAGCGTCTCTTATGACGGTGTTACTGGCAGAGGTCAAGCGTATGGAAATATGCATTTAAAATTGGTTTTGTTTTTCCTCAATCGTGTTGACAAATGTCAGAAATGTCAGATATCTGCAGTCTGCCACGTGATCCCCTAGTCGGCACTGGATTATGCGTTTCGACGAAAGTGCGACGGTAAGATTTTAAGTTGCGTGTGGAAACGATGACGAACATTACGGCCGAAACACGAAATTCAATCCAGAATATTATTGATTGGGCATACCGCAGACATTTTACTTTTTTACAAATAATGTATTTTTCATGTACTAGCGCGGATTCCATGTCTTAAGAGGACGCTCCAGTCACGAAACCTGTCGCGTTTTTACCTGCTTCCCTATTGACCTTATTAGGTCAATGTTAAATGAACGGATTGTCCAATATCGTTGGTTTAAGGCTCATTTTTAAGAGCAAAAAGTACCTAGCGATTTCAGTGAGCAAAATTATGATATCACAGGTCACCGGTAACTATCCGAATCTTAATTATAACTCAACTTTGGATGAACTATTGCTGCGTTATGAGTAAATGACAGTTGTATTGTAATATTTTACTATAATAATATATTATTTGTTATCATAGAATGAGAGCCTATTTCATATTTACCCTTTCCAATATCGTGTTGTTCTAAAACCACTTCCCACAGTTCAATGAGGACAAATTATTCAGATGAAAGTAAAAGTTACCTCACCAAATCAACCTATGATATTATGACTTTATTATGATTATGATTATAAGACAATAGTATTGTTACCCTAGAACTCCGATTTTACTCCACACTTACTCCACGTATAAGCCATGGAAATTGTGTGCTCACGAAAACACATAGCTGAGTTCAATGACAACTACCCCCGTAGCAACACCTGCGTACCCAGCGCCCATGTTATTTTTATGGAGAATAAGAAAAATGTTATGCCTCACTTAATTATGAACATAAATTAATATAACTTGGTATGTAGCTTAACCTAGTTGAGTTACATTGATATTGGTATAAAAAGCCATAATTTATGTTCCTTGTTGCAGCAAACCTGCGTACTCAGTCCCCCATGTTATTCTTATAGAGAATAATTTAAATTGTATAAATTGCTTATTTATAAATGGATACGGCTGAAACTTGGTATGAGACTTCACCTGGTCGTGGTCTGTAGATATTTCCATTAAAACCTAATATTTTCCGTTCTTGTTGTAGCAAATCTGAGTACTCAATCCCCATGTTATTCTTATGGAGAAAAATTTAAAATTTATATACGGGGCTCATTTGTGAACATGTGTCTATGCAACTTGTTATAAGTGGCTGTATATAGTATATAAATACATGCATTGGAAATTCGCTGAGTATGCAGGTTTGCTGTGACGGGGGTATTTCTTATTCTCCATAGGAATAAGATTATAGCTACTGAGTACGCAGGTTTGCTACCGTGGGAACCACAAAAAAGAGTTTTGTATTAAAATATCAGTAAACCCCAACCATATGGAGCTACATACCAAGTTTCATTAGGTATATGTTAATTAATACGCGAGATATAACATTTAACTTATTATCCATAAAATTAACATTGGACAACGTACTGTGTTTAGCACTTTCAATATCTCGGTAACCAATTGACATAGAGCGGTGATCAAAATACCAAATCGTTTGTTTTTTTAATCTGAATGCAGTAGTGTAAACTAAAGTTTGGATTTAGAAATAATTATATGGAAAAGTTCATAAAACCCATTTTTGAGATAACCCCCCCCCCAAAAAAAAAAACAAAAAAACCCTCTTATAATGGTGAAATCTGTCTGGTTTTCGAACTCATGAAAACATATGCTGCCTTACACGTTTATACCAAATTTCATCAAGCGCGGACTTTTTTTGCGAACGTTATCGTGCCTACGGAAATATATATATATACATGTATATGAATTTGAAAGAATGGTGATTTTGGCATCTGGGGGCCTCAAAACGAAAAGTTGTCATGGTCCCGGGCCTAAGTATTACCATGCCTATTACGGTAATAGCTTCTTTGAATTTTTTTTATATTAGCTTTGAAATTATTCCAAATGAGTCACCTGTAATTCACAAAGATATTCAGATAATGCAAGATGGTCATCTGATAAGCAACCATAACATCATAGCTGACTTGTTCAATGTATTTTTTACCAGTATAGGAAACACAGACGTTGCAAGTGAATCCATTGCACTTAATCATTGCAGTAAGATACCAGGTAGTTGTTCCTCTATGTATTTACACCCTACTACTTGTGAAGAGGTCATCAGTGTCATTAACTCACTTAGTATAAGTAATTCGGCTGGAGGAGATATCTGAGTCTGTTGCTTATCCACTGACGTATCTTTCAAATCTAACCTTTGAGGAAGGTTTATTTGCTTCATGTCTTAAATCAGCAGTTGTCAAAACCTTTGCTTAAAAAAGGAAATCCTAATCTTCTAAATAACCATAGACCAGTTTCTCTTACCTCAACATTTTCAAAGCTTCTTGAAAAACTTTATTTGAACCGCCTTTATCCATTTTTAAATTCCAACAATGTTATTTTTGATAAACAATTTGGGTTAAGGAAACATTTCTCAACAGTTGATGTTATGTTTAGTTTTATCTTTAATATATCCAAGGCTCTGGATAGCAGGGAGAGTGTTTTTGGTGTAATTCTCGATCTTAGTAAGGCGTTTGATGTGGTGAACCATAGAGAAACTTAACCATCTTGGCATTAGAGGAAGAGAAATTGATTGCGTGTCTTCGTTTCTCATTGGAATATCACAGACTGTGGAGATATCTTACATTGATAAGGGTGGTTGTCTTTGTAAACATCAGTCAGAGGAAATTATAGTCAGCTCCGGGGTTCCGCAAGGATCGGTCCTTGGACCAATCCTTTTTTTATGTTTCATTAATGATATTGCCAGCAGTGTCCCTGGCGTTGATTTATGTTTGTTTGCTGACGTCACTTCCCTTACTATTTCTAACAAATGTAGAAGCTTTCTTGAGGTCGATTCTTTTATTAAGTGTAGTCAACTGTTACAGTGGTTCAGCGAAAATAACCTTCTTGTAAATACTGATAAAACACAGTTTATCGATTTTAAATTGAAAGCCCTTCATGAAATATTTACTAAATCGATTGTGACGATTGGTGATACTGAAATTCAGTCAAGTCAGCGAAAAAACTTTTTGGGGCTTGTCATTGACTCACGTCTTAATTTTTCTTTTCATATTGCTAAGGTTTGTAGTAAGCTGAGCAGTTGTTTGTTTATCCTCCGTCGTTTGGCTTTTTTCAAATAGGTTCTGTTATTATGGTTGTTTTCTCCCCCATATGGCCTACGGTGTGGCTATTTGGGGATTCGAAACGGAGAAGCATAAGCAAGTGTTTCGTTGTCAAAAGAAGGCGCTTCAGTTGATTTTTGGAATGAAAATGTCTAAATCATGCAGGGGAGTTTTTTCTTATAACAATATGCTGACCCTTGCTTGTATATCTTGGAATGTTTAACATTTTTGGTAAAAAACAAGGAGTTATTTCAGTCTTGTAATCAAAATACACGTTATAGCTTCAGAAACAATATTTCCGTTTCCATTCCACGCCATAACACAGCTTATTTTTAAAAACAAACATACTTCTCATCTATGAAACTGTTCAACTCTTTGCCCATACACCTAAAACAGGAATCAGATGTTACTAAATTTAGACGTCAGACAAAGATTTTTGTCATAAATAACGAATATTTCAGTGTCCATGATTTTTTTCAATCACAATTTTGTAATTTAATTTCATATGTTTTTAGTTATAATTTCTGTTTGGTTATTGATTTTATTTGAAGCTGTTACACAATGTAACAAATTATTGACTTATTTTCTAAGCTAATGGCAATAACATGATTTTGATTTGATTTGATTTCCTATAGGAGAAATTCTCTAAAAGAGACTAACACGCAAATTATAAATATCAAAGATGCTCAAATTATTTGTACACTTTAATAATTATTTTTACCCTTACAATGAAGGAGTGCTTATTGTTGGTACATGAGGGTGTATGTTTATTGTTCGCTACAGGACGCCAATGGGCGTTTCTTTGGACCTGCGTTAATCTATAATTGATCTACCTCTGTGGGGAAGGCCAAATTGTTATCGATCGAAATAAATTTACAACTTAATATGGGATACCACCGAGAAGGCCAAAATTGTAAAAGAGCAAAGCGAGAACTCATTTCGTGCATTCTTGATGCTTATAATCAATTTTGAACTACTTTTTTCAGGGTAAAATAGTTCAAAGTACTACATTTAAAACAAATTCCCAGTTTCGAACAATAAACTCGCTAAACTAACTCTTGATTCTAGTTTGAACAAATATAATAAGACAATTAATATTACCACTTGCAACAAAAGTGTTAAATATGCCTACCAACGGTTACAAGCTTTTACAATTTTGAAACCATTATGTTTATTAAATACAGAACATAACCCCCACCCCCAACAACAAATTGTAGATACAAGGAAAGAAGAAATGTTTTCTGAGAATTGCCACCTTACTCTTTTTAGCTTATGCTTGACTATCCTGGTCTAAAGGTTCTGGAAGGGTTGCTCAAAAATATCAAAAATGCACACTGAGAGTGTGCATTCTATGCCAGTGAGCTACTTAAACGGCTAGTGTGGAAGGCACTTCGACCTGGTCCAACAATCCAACGTCGAATGGAAGATTCAAGAAAGTGAGTAGGTTAGCAACGACGTGTATGTTTAATATTTATGTTTCCACGTTTACCACCAGCAGTGAAATTGCAGGAGACCTTCAAGAGTGCTCCCCACTGTAGAGGTGGAGCACCGACCGCCACGCCGCGCCCCGCTCTCTCTCCATATTATGTCGTGTAGAGCACCACCAGTTTGGGTCGGCGGCTCTCTTCTGCCCATTCATGAGCGACTTTTCACGACGTCTGTCTTTCTCAATGAAATCCAGATTGTGGAGAAATCGTTTACCAAGTCTGACACAATTGTAGGTTTCCTCATCGGGTTTAACCAACAAACGCTTTGAATGATTCTTAGAAAGTTTTAAACGAGGGAATAAGCTGGCCGTAGGAACGTTTTATGTCAAGAGAGGCGATTTAAAATAAATAGTAATTCGAAACATCTTCCAGTTTTGATGCGAATGTATAAATGATGTATATAGGTAAATGTTAATCCTGAATGGACAAGGATAAAATAGGATAGTATCGATTTCCTCTGTTTCTATATATGAACCGAATAAACAGAGCAGATTTCACACAGCCGTGGTTGAGATCCTTGGATGCCATTCAAAAGGTTTTTGTTCTTTTTCGTAGTGCCTATTCTTAATACCACGGAGTTTTAATATCAATAATTTTTACTTGAATAGGGTGTCAAAATTAAAGAAAAGGCTGTGAGAAAAACTAATTATTAACACTTGGAGGGTATCAGAGATAGTATTAGATT
The DNA here is from genome assembly GCA_963675035.1 of Allygus modestus. NCBI lineage: Eukaryota > Metazoa > Arthropoda > Insecta > Hemiptera > Cicadellidae > Allygus > Allygus modestus. The sequence goes on from OY776112.1 coordinate 216,510,828, forward strand.
ATTGAGCTAATAATATAAGAACCTTCTTTCGTGTCAGGTGGTGCAAAAAACCTGAACTACATTCAGTTGTAATTATAATTGGATTGGCCGTCAAATTGGATAGGCCAAATAGGAGAATGACCGGTGGCATAACGACTTAGCCCATTATGTAGAGAGGACAAGAAGCAAAATCAAACTAGGACTACACAATTATCTCATCTCTTTGTGCCAAGCTCGGCTCCATTTTACTTACTGTACTAAAAATATCAAATACCAGTTCCCTTTTGTCAATGCGGTCGAACTTGTCAATCATTAGTTCCGCCGGGTCCCATCCCCACCGTAGGGGGTTGCAATCGCCAAAACAGCCCGGTTTCGCAACACCCTCAACTCGCCTCAACTCGGTTTCCTACCCCTCCCTCGCCGGGGCTCTTGATAGAGAACTGACAACGGTAGGAGACGAGTTGACCGTTGAATAAATAGGGGATGCCAGCTCGGATAAGGGAAATTGCAATGAGAGCTCTAAAGATACGTGGAATGGCTCCGCAAATAAAATTGCATAGACTATTTGGCAGACACGATTTTTACTTTATAATAACAACAAACTTTAGAGCTAGATGTGTATAGTGTCTACTGATGTACTGATGGTGGTGATGTGATAACAATTATGTCCAATCGTTATTATTATTTTTATGTCCATCTATATTTAAAATGGTAATTTTAGAATGCATGTAATCACATGCGAAACCCGCCGCGCCAAATTTAATAACAAATACCCCGTTACAGCAAACCTGCGTATTCAGCGAATTTACAATTCATAATTATGTGTCTTAGTTCCACATGAAGCCACCTAAAGGTACCAAGATTCATAAAATATATTCACAAATAATCGATATACATAACTTTGTAATTATTCTCCATAGGAATAACATTGGGGCTGAGTAAGCCAATTTGCTGCAACAAGAAACCAAAATAATGGGTATTTATGCAAATATCAATATCAAAGAAACTAGATGAAGCCACATACCAAGTTTTATTAATTTGTGTTCATAATTAAGGATTATTCATAAGAATAACATGGGAGCTGAGTACGAAGGTTTGCTACTTCAGGACCCATCAGCAAAAAAATCGGTTTTGTGCAAATATCAATATACCACAACCAGGTGAAGCCAAATATAAAGTTTCATAAATATTTATTCATAAATAAATATTTTTATTTATTATTCTCCATAAGAATATCATGGGAGCTGAGTACGCAGGTTTTCTCCTACGGAAACCCTCGAAAAAATTGGGGTTTTGTGCAAATATCTATAGAATGGCAAACCATGTTTCATCAGTATACATTGCTATAATTCTATATAAATAAGTAAGATTTTATTTTAACTAATCTCCTTAAGAATGACATTGGACAATGACTGTATTGTTAAGCAGTTTCAATATCTCTGTAACCAATTGACGTAGAGAAATGATCAAAACACCAAATTGTGTTTTTTAAAGCTGAATCTAATGGTAAAAATTAAAATTTGACTTTTAAACAGATAATATGTAAACAATTTAAAACCCTAATTTAGGAGTACAAACCCCCTCCCACCCGTTATACTCCTTAGGATAAGGCGATTTAAATGATTTTCGAAATTAAAGTCATAAATGCAGCTTTTACATCGGACTTTTGTTTCCCATATTAAAATATGTAGAAGATTGAAAAAATGTGTTAAGTGTAGTTGCAGTTAAGTATGAGCATCCGACAAAAAGTTGTTTTACAACTTATATCACTATATACAAATTTATAAGCTACAGTGAACAGTTTTTGTCAATGGTACGCTATAGGCTACTGAACTGTTATCCTCCCACGACGCAACCCATGGTAATAGCTAATTATTTCCCATAGAGTAAATTTGCTAAAACCCTACATATTCCATAATAACAATGCAATGAACACATAGGACACAGTTTGGCACATGTTATAGGATTCCTAACATGTGTCAAAATACCGCCGTCGCAGCAAACCTGCATACTCAGCGAATTTCCAATGGAGATATAAATGTCTTAATACTAGATAAAGCCACTTACCAAGTTTCATAAAAATATATTCACAAATAAGCGATATATGCAATTTTAATTATTCTCCATAAGAATAACATTGGGGCTGAGTACGCTACAAGGAACACAATGAATGGGTTTTTACGCTAATATCAATAGAACTTAACTAGGTGAAGTCATATACCAGTTTTTATTCAGTTATGTTCATAATTAAGAAAGACATAGGATTTAATTATTCTCCATAAGAATAACATGGGGGGTGAGTACGCAGGTTTGCTGCTATTGTGTGTTTTTTAAGCTAAATCCAATGGTTAAAACTTATGTTTTACTATTTCAAAAATTAGATTAAAAAATTCAAAAAAAACACTTTTGGGGTACAAAACCCCCCAAAATACCACTTCGGATAGAGCGATCTGGCTGGTTTTCGAACTTAAAGTCATAAATGTTGCTTTACACGTTTATACCAAATTTCATCAAAATCGGGATCATTTTTACGAGAGTTATCGTGCTCACGGACACACACACACACACACACACACACACACACACACACATATATATATATATATATATATACAGTTTCGAACGAATGGTGTTTTTGGGGTCTGGGGACCTCAAAACGAAAAGTTATCATGGTCCCGGGCCTAGGTCTTACCATGCCGACTACGGTAATAGCTTCTTCCCTATAGGGGAAATTCGCTAATTCCCTATAGGGGAAATTCGCTAATAAAGAAAACTTAAATATTTACTATAGGACTTTGCCCAATTGGCATTATTGTTTTTATTTATGACAGACGATGAATTTGTTTGGTCAGTGTATTATTAAAATATCACACAAAGGGGAATCGCTCTTTAAGAACAAATGATTTTGCAATATTTTTATGTTTCAAAACATATAACAGTTCGCCATTACTAAATTTAATCATTTAATTGTCTTTTTAATGCCATATAAATAAGGTGCGTTTAAAATCACGAAACTCTTTTACACCAAATATATATGTTATACAGTACTGTCTAAATTTCGTGCATACTATTTATAGATGAATTTCTTATTATATGCAAACCGAATTACAGTAATATTCAAAATGCAATCTTGCCAGCCAAGCTATTATTGACAGGTCAAATTTTCAGCCTGGATTATAATAAATAATATAATATGGAGATAAATATGTTTACTTAATTCCATTTTATTCCAGCCTGTAAAACACGCAAGAGACTAAAGCAATGGCCATATTGACGGATTTTTTCCCCAAGAAAATTCCTCTATTCATTCCACAATGTCCTTGGATGCAAAGAAGCTACCCATTTGGGTCAATAACCCGAGCTGGGTCCACGCTTTCGGTAAAAAGCCGGGGTATGTAGGCTCTTCATTGTCGCTTCAACAATAAACACGCGAGCGGCGGCAATTCGTGAGAGGGGGTATCAGCTGTGGAGGGGAGGGCGATCAGCTGTTTGCCAGCTGATTGTTGTGCCGGCTCGCAGCTAGCGCCGCTCCACCAGTGGCCAGTGGTTCGCGCGCCCCGCGCTCGTTCAGACATGTCGCGTTAATGTTCTTAGTGATGTGCAGCAAACCGAGAGTGATCGCCGCGGAAATAAAGAAGGACTTTTGCAAGGATGTGAGTAGAGTGAAAAATGGATCCAAACCACACATTGCTGGTGAGTTATCAAATCTAACTTCAATACAAAAAGTTGCTATTTCATTGAATTACTGTTGTTATAGTATCAAAGGTCGTAATATATTTATATTTTCCTCTATATTTATCAAATATAAGTTACAGCTTAGTAATATTTTCCATAGCCTAATTGTTTTCACTGCCATTATTATTCTTAGTCGTACTCAATAACATCCAAATAATGATCGCTGCTAATCAAGTTCAATCAGTTTTGTTCTGTAAGCTATTTTTTAACACAGTTTATAGCTGTTTATTTTGTTTTATAACTTCCTAATAATATACGAAGAACAAAGTGTATTGTGTATACGAATACACGGTATTCATAAACGTGTGTAGCACTAGTATCGCACGAATAATAATTAATTGTTGACCTCCATAACAATAACAGTGATGAGATTAAGAAAATATCAAGACTGTTCTATACCAGTATGTCGTACATACAGTGGGAAGTGTAATTAGTTTGTAAAACGCATCTTACAATAACGTCAAACATCATAAATAGAAGACATTTGTAAAAAAAGCCTAGCATAGTTCATATTATTTAGATCAATTTTAATACTTGAGTGTGTCTTGGTTTCCTGAGTGTTATCTTCGCATCCGCCTTTGTAAAAATTCGATTAATTTTACATATTTGTATATAGCCATTTACAGTTTTTGGATTTACAGTTCCAATCTGTTGATTGTTTAGGATAGTTCGACTCCACATCACAAATTCTATCCTTTTTCCTGACCGGCGAACATACAATTCCGACGTGTTGATGGGTAACATAATTTATATTTTCTTCAGCTTGCTTGACGGTTGTTCAAGTTTTGTTATATATTGTTTCATGGTCATGGTTGGTATTGAGCACATTCTCTTCTTTATACACTTGTAAGTTTGTATTTGCAAAGCACCAATTCGTGACACACGTCCAGGAGTACTATATATCTTGACACTGTCTCCAGTATTTGTTGATCTTCTGGTTGTTTGAGGTTTTCCTCACCAGCTGCCTACGTTACCAAAACTAATCGACAGTTTTACAACAATGATGTTGATTTCTGGAGAAATCATTGAACCTGTATATTCTCTTTTTAGTACGACTTTGTACACAGTATTTGTATACTTTGAACTCTCAGAAACTTTGGACAGATATGTATTAGAACGTCACGGGAATTTTACCGTAGGCCTATTATACCTATTTATTATTAAATTTGAAAGACACTGGATGAGGAGTAATCATAGTAGGAAGGGTACTTTTAAGTCGTCGCATTCCATGGACATTGTAGGAAAAACATAATGTAGCCTATAACATTACAATCCACGAGTATTTAAATATGTCGAAGTAAAACATTAGCTTACCGCTATGGATTATTTTAAAGTTGTTGAAGAACACATTCATCTTAAATAAATACATAGAGGGTTCTGATTAACATCAGAAAAAAATGTGTTCTGATTTACACAGAACTGTAAAACGGTGAATTCTTATATTTTTAAAATCAAAATTTTAGATTGTCCAAGTATACTGTGCTACTGTGCATTATGTCTATTGGATGACAAAGTAAATGAAATAATTTTCATTTGTTTGGATTTTTAATGCAGATCCCGTGAAAATGAATAACAGCATAATGAAACACTACACCGTAGTGAAACAACGTGTTTTTTTTCTTTTCACAGCAGTTAATTTGATCAGATGTACTGGCTGACCTTGACCCCATAACAAGTTGTAATTATACTTAAATAAATAAAAATAAACACATAATTTATATTATATATAAATAGCTCTTCTGGAAAGCAGTTAGCAACCAGTATCGACTAGTTTCTCCAACTACGTTAAAATCATCTCTAGATTGTCTATGCTTTCTACAGTATACTTTTCGAAAACACTAGATCAAAATAGAAGTCTGAAAATATTCGTTTTCATGTCTTATAGAGAATTTTAATTTGGTCGAAGACAACAGAGCCATTTATAAGTGAGTCGTGAGGACCACGGCCTTGGAACCTCGTAGTAACTCATGTTAACATTACCCTGCCACGCCCACCTTTTAGTCGATTGTTTCAATAAATTACAGACATTCGGTGCCCGTGCCGCCTTCACTGATGGCCTGCATTGTACGGGCCTTGAACTATTGAAAGTGAGAGTTTATTAGAGCCATAGAAAACGGCTGGTCGATGCCACCAGCGGTTGTGTGTAGTGGTTGATATTCCGTAGCAAGTATACAGCCAATTCTTAGTATTTACCACTTTGAAAATCAAATGGCAATCACGTGGCAATTCGCTGCGTTTTGCCTTATTTTTTGGAGCAAATTCGTTAATCTACGTGATGATGTCGCGCTTTATAGGAATCCTACAGAAACTTATTATGTGGTGAATGAATTTTTTAAACTAGCTATCTTGAATAATAAACACCGTAAAGTAATCATCCGATTCAATAAATAATAAAGTGCGTGCGATTAACATTGGCACTCTGAATAGACTGTGTATGGTGTAGCCCTGAAGCCTTTTCTGTTTATACTCTAAATAGAATATACATGTCCAATTTTAATGCACACTGGAAGTTTTACTGTTAGTCATCAGGGTGTTTATAAAGTTTCAATCTACAACCCACCTGATAATCATTTATTTTAAACCGTAGTTATTTTTTATTACGATTAAAACATAATATTATTTGAATACAGGAGCTATTAATATTCTCACAATTTACAATCAGTTTTCAGTGGCTATGGTCAGATACAAGTTTTATTGGCATTTAAATGTATTTTCTTTCACTGTGTCTTATTTCACCTTCCAGCTTTACTATACAACCCTTCATTATTCATAGGCAAGGCCTCTGGCGGGGGGTTTGGTCTGGCTCTATTGTAGATTCAATAAACTATTTAACTCATTAGGCCTACTGTCATATTTAAGGTAGTTTACACCTTTTTGGAGGAGATCGGATATGCTACTTAGCCAAAAACATCTAGATTGTCCAGCTAACAAACGTCTCCAACATTTTCCCAGGTTTAGCAAATTCAGTTTCCCCGGATGACAGTGGCTGCCGGACCATCCCTGTTCCATCCCAGGTCCGTACAAGGGTGTGGACAAACATCGAGACATTACTTTCCACCACTTTCTCACATCGCGACGCGGAAGCGATAGGAAAGTGGATTCATTCGTTGATCTCCGTTTGCCGTTTCCGGCGGACCGATTTATCGAGTGGTTTTCGCCGTTTCTTAGGTCGAGGTTGATCTGTCGCAACTAATTTCTCTTTTTATCCGTGGCAATGATGGTTTTATTTATCTTCGTTTTGAGTTATTTTTTCAGAATTAAGTAACCTAGCTCTCTTTTGGCGGTCCTTCCGAAGACATTAAATTGGGTATCATCGAAATCTCATCTCGACTCTTGACCAAAGCCCTTACTAGAAGTGGATAATTTGATTTTAGGGGCACTACAGATCGCATGGATAACGTATAACTCCAACTGTCGAAATTAATTTTGGGACGTTATCCATTCATAAACTCTATCAATCTTCAAAATTTGATATGTACAGTAGATGCTCTTTTTCCCGGCATTCTATTCCTTTGTCTGTGATTCTACTAAGAACCGGCACGTTCGACTATCCGGCATCAGCCGAGCTATTCACGAGCAGCTTTTTCTGGTTATGTTTGGGCACTCACAGACCTCTACCGACATTAGCCACCAGTGAACGCCATTTAATACAGTGAAGCTTAAACTTTACAGCAATGTGTTGTTTTTATTCTCAACCTATAATTTAAAATATGTGTTTCGTTCATTTGGGTATTGTGAGGAGTTAATTATCTTCAGTATCCCCTTTAAAAACTATGTATGTTCTATTATCCGGCAAAATAAGTTATCCGGCATAGCCGTAGTTCAAAACATGCCGGTTATAAGAGACGACTGTAAACAGAATTCATGATTTACGTTAACTCCAACTACCGAAACTAAATAGGGACGTGATCATAAACTCTGACAATTCACTTATTTGATCTAATTTGATCACCAAGAAGTTAGGATTAGAAATATATCACAATGAGCTCATACAACTTAATGTAACACAAAAGACGCATTAGGTACAATTATGTAATCACAAAAAATACAAATTGTGCCCTCAGTGTAATTATTGTATCAACGTCAATTTTTGAGGCCTAAATATTTTGGTTATTTGATTAATTATTTAATTCCAGGATCAATAACCTGGATAGGCCTAATCTAAAATTTGGATAAATCTACTTCACAGTTTTTATAACTTATATATTATTTCTCTAGCCTGGTGTTTCTGTCAGTCCGCGAGATCTTCCTTATTCCTTTACCGAATTCCATGATTAACCCCTCATTTTAATGCTTATCGAGCCGACTATTGACGAAAAATAGACCCACGGTCTAAAAATGCACCGCTTCTTTGAAATTGAATAATATGAAAGATAAATAAAGGGAATCGTTTTTTTTACAGGAGCGAAAATGTAAACAAAAGAACATCTGATGAGCTGACAAGATGTGGTTCGCAGTGCAGAATTCCGCACGGGTCAACTAGTTCTACCTATATTAGAATGCTAGATACAAAATTTACGAGATTTTTCGTCCTAGGCATAAAACATAAGGGGATAGGCTACATAGTTAACATCATTGGGAAGCTATATTTATTTGTACAAAATCGCCTTTTAGTGCAATAACATCGCTCTAAAATTGATCATGCCTCGCCATTTACAAACACTTTAAATCGGTAAAAATGTAATATTTAATAATTGTTGAGGTTCGAAGCCGCGGCAGTCTCTTAATATCTCTCTACCGAGAATACTCATCCGTACATCTGCATCGGCGCTTAACAAGCCATGTGGCTGCGCTGACAAGTCAAATGACGCATCAGGCTACTGGTCTACTCAAGAGTTAGTTCCTGGTATAGTCGTTAATGTAGCTAGCTTTTGTTTTATGTTCATTAATTCCTCAATTTTTGATTCGATTAGATCTTAGTTTGTAAGAACTATTCAGTGAGCTTTTCTAAACAATATAGATTTGATGAGCTTTAAAAGCTAGAATAAGTAGACTAATCGTAATCATTAACTTTTAAGTTTAATAAAAAATAATTGATGTTAAAAAATCAATACATATATCAGTGCTACAAGTTAGTGAACTTACGTGGTACCGTATTAATTTATTGTTAGGTATAACAAAACCTTGTTGAATGACATCGACCCTACTTGGGAAGCTGTTGACTTGTAGCTTTTCCATCTAGTTAATTCGTTAAGCCACATTTTTTTATATTTAGGTAAAATTATAGTTTTAATCACTCTTCATACCATCAAAAGGACTGTCCGTTTTTTAAACCGTGATTTTACTCTGCACGCATAATTTGCCTGAAAAAGCGTGATTTCTGCTTGAGTGATTCACCGGACGAGTGGCTGTGATAAGAGCTTACCAGATAAGAGATTAGACGCTTCCACTTTGTGTAATTTGATGACACTTCATGCGTTCTGTATTAATTTATATCAGTGAATTGAATGATAGGGAATAACTTGTTACGGTACGTTAAAATGTATGAATAATCATTTGATATTTGGTATCATTGGATTGTTTAGGCATTTATTCTGTCCATTTGTAATGCAGTCTTATTTAATTTATTTGTAACTAAAAAAATATTTTAGATATATCAGCTAACTGTCTCTGACTTCAATTAATTCTGTCAGGTTTGCTGGTTTTGGACTGTCAATACCAAGGATATCAACCTAATAGAATTTTGTTTTCATCCAGGTATTCCGGAAAATGTTATTATTATCTTAAAAGTCCAAGCAGCTCAAAAAAGGTCCTCTTCTCTGTGGAGGTAATTTTCGATTGCCCAATTATTGCATTCATTAAATTATATTATAGGTTAAAACGAGCCCAGATTATCCCGCCCTTCATCATTTAAATATATTGGTCAATTTATATCATATGTGCATTAGACATTGAACTATAACATTAGCAATTTCTAATTTCCAATTGTTTTGATGGTTAATGCAATGGGAAATTACAAATGTAATGTATTTTAACCAATTTTTGATCATTTCGACTTGTTATGAAAGGTTTAACTTACAAACACTAACAAGTAATTTTAAATATTATTTTAAATCATGAACTTCTATTAATTTCTTCATTCATTTTAAGCATGGTAAGATCTATTAGAGCAGTACAACACCATTATTTATTTATACTGCCATTGCGCGTATGGTATATACGAATACGCCAGCTTCAAATAAGTTAATTACTTTAATGAAGAACAAAAACTATTTTATATAAGCAGGAACCACGACTTAGTGATTTCTTATCTCTGTGTGAAGTGCGCGCCTGTCCCTCGTATCAGCACGCGCCGCGCTGTCGGACGGATTGTCAAGACGTTGTAATTGACAGATGCGCTCGAGGTCTAATTGTGATAACATCTGCCTCTGGCCGCTACTTGCGCAACCGGAAGGTTTTGTAACTTTTTGTCCAAATGTCGATGAACACCCGGATCTTTAAATGGTGCAACCAGCTGCAAGAAGAACTGAGGAGCTTTTATTACACTTTTCATTATATTGTTGAGTTGAATTTATTTTGTTATTATTTATTCCTGTAAATACACCACGCGATGTAGTTTTTACTATGAGTTGTATACGATTGTGAACATTCTAAAATTTAAATCAAAGGTCACACATTCTCTCCCTATTTAAAAATATATTAAATCTAAATTTATACCTGAAGTTTAATTTTCAAATTTAGGGTTGTGACCTCGTTAACCCTTATTTACATTTTATCCGACTTGATCCAACCGCATTCAACAAGAGATTAGAAAATAAACGTTAACTATACACAATATGTATTTTATTATAGAGAAGTTCCGCTTGCTAACATGATCATAAAACTAGTGAAATTAAAATTAACCTTTACCTACTGAATATCCATAACGGTTGCCATGGCGCTAATGATGTGATTAATTATAGCTGATATTGACCCATTATGGTTTCAATAGATCCAGTTTACCCCAATTAACCATACATTGAACCGTTGTTAACCTGAATCAAGCAACCGCCTTGGGAAACCAAACGGCCCAGTGTTCTTGGAACTACAGACATACATCGCCGCTAACCCTTTCACTTGCATTCTGTTCACTTATAGACCTGAATAAACATATTATTGGTCCACTGTAAGGGACAGAAAAGTGTAAGTGGTATTTTATTTCGTGATAAACTTGCAAGATATTCAGAGTCTTGTATTAAGCTTACAGATTCGCAATAATACGATCCTGTCAAGTACTTGTCGATATGTATTGTTTTTGTCCCGTCTAAAATGTTTAGTAGCCCTAAGAACTCCAAACTATAATGTGACAATTTTCATTTGAATTTAACTTGGTACAAAATATAAATATTTTCGAAATAATGTCTTTGGAAGAAATTCTTTGGGCCTAGTTTTATTTTGATGGGGCAGATGACCTCATAAATACAAATGATGTCACATATCTCGAGGCCTCCCATACAACAACTCTTAAGTTTTAATCATAGTGAAATGAATTTCGTAGTTCGTCAGAAAAAATGTATCTACCTTAATAGTTTTTTTCAGAAGATTTCGAACCTCATTTCCGCTAATGACCGTTTGAGACGAATCTCACGAAACCATTAGCTAGCATCCTCAAATCCTTGTTGGCAAAATGGGTTTTCAAATTGAAACAAACACCTTAACCGTTAGCTATTAATTAAATGGTAACTCAAGATACTTTGGCATTGCAATGCAAATTTATTTTATTATGATTCCCGGAATGTGGTTTTAGTGAACGACACTCTGACGTATGCTCCTATCTTTTCGCTGATCAGTCAGAGTCTTCATTGAACAAACATACGACCAGAAAACCTTTTCTGCGGTGGAGTAAAAGGCAAAATAGCCAAACCTCGTATTTCGATTTTTTTATTATGGAACCCCCATATTTTTTCTTGTTATGTTGTGTTTGTTACTTTATTATATTTGTTATTTGTAATATTGTATTTATTGTAAACAGAACTCGTTCCTGATGAACCAGACCAATAAAATATACCAAGCCTCGCCAAAGTGCTGAATTTTTGTGGTCATTAAACAATTTATTAACGCTAATGAGCAAGTTTTGACCGTAGCCTGATTCATCACTATTTGGTTTTGATATGTTTTTGTGGAGTTTAAATTTGTCGTAGATTATTTTGTTGGTTGACCGAGTAGTTTACTATCCGACCTACTCGTAGTCATTGTTGGTTCGGATATTCTTACTACGTAGTCTGTGTCGAGGATGCGTCAGGATAGTCCGCTATTCGAGTTTCGCCATTTCCATTGTCGAGCGAGAGAATGTTGTCGGCCTTGGTCTCTGGAGGTGCAACTGCTGTATTCAATCGTGTTGCCAATAATTGCCAAACTATTTATCTACCTACATGAACGACTTCAATTCATGCCGATTAATCATAATTAATTATTCTTCGGGGGGAATCTCTCCTACTTTATCTAGCCTAATTCATCCATACTTAAAAATTACCCACTAGTTGGAACTATTTCTAATTTATCAATAAGTAAACGCCATTCTATCGCACTTTATACTGGTCACGCCTTATAAACCAAAAAACAATTTTATATATTTAAACCAAAAAACAATTTTATGTATTTATTTTACAACTGTAGATCCGAAATCCAATTCCCAATTCTTATTCCGTTCATCACAAAAACTAAAAATGGATTTGTTATTGTTTTATTTTAAAATCACCCTGCTTTTTCTTCCAAGCTATTTTTTTAGTACCATTCAAACTTAATATAATTCTCCATGGGAAAGAAAGCAAAAAAGTTTATAAATATGAATCCCCCATTACTATCAAGATTACCTTTGCATTCTCGCGCTCTGACCAGAGGGCGGTTTTAGCAACAGTTTGTTATTTTCTCTCACCTCGAGACTACGTCACCTGACCCTGGGGGAGGAAGGGATGCGCCCCTCGGGCAATCGGTCTTGTATCAAGTTCCTTCATAACTGGTCGGGGATGTCCGTCGACCACAATAACTTAAATATATGGGATTAGATTATGCACTTAGTGAGCTGTCAGGGGGCCTACCCTCGGACTCGTCCTTAAAGGGTGCGGGCCTCACCTGAGAAAGGATTTGGCGCCGAAACTGACAAAGGGAGGACATTTAATATCGGGGGAAGTGAGGTTTTTTGTTCATATTCCTTGAATGAATACACGTTTTCGGGTAGGATAGCGAGGAAGGATTATAGAGAGATTCTGAACCCTGTAATTATTATTTTTTATTTAAAATTCTTCTTGCAGTTAATTTAATTGGAGGGTTGTGATACTGATATTAAGTTGTCATAACATGAATGACATAACATGTAACGTTGTTTTTGTTTTTCGTTAACGTAGTAGTAGCCAGTTTTATTTGTTATCTCAACTCATCATTCATCATGCATCATTTTATTGCAAACTAAAACATCAACTTTCCAAACACAATTATAAACAATATTACTATCGTCATGTGACTAATATTATACAAAATGCATGGCGAAATCATAAACATTAATTTAAATAACATATTTTGCGGGGATATCTTTGAAATATAATTAAAAAAATGACCTACATCTTTTGACATTGGGTGTCAAAGGGGAAAACATAAAGAATGTCAAGTAAAATGCCATTCCATTATTGGGATCTTTAGGGACGCCTTTATACAACCATATACAGTAAGGTTAAACGTATACGCAGACTTGCTGACCCAGCAGAAGTAGTAATGGTTGCTCGGCTTTAAAGCGTCATTCTCGCTTTGGGTGGGAAGTATAGTTACGTCGTATTTTCACTGACGTTTATACTGAATGACGTAAATTGTTGCGGAAATGTTTATGTTGTTCGTAATTCCTATCACTACGCGGTACTTTAATACATTGTTATCAAATTTTCCTATGAAAATACTAAAACAGTTTGTTTTGGAAAGTTACATAACAAATTCTTCTTTCGGCAAAACATCCTAGGTTAACATATTGGCACTTAAGCTAATTCCTTTTTCTTGGTAATGATACAGCCCTATTAAGATTAGGTGAAAAACACAGCGGGGTTTGAGATTAAGGCTACCAAGGTCAAAACTCTTTCAGGCTGATTCCATCATGACTAGCAAGGTTGTAAAGTGATAGTGTAGTGATATATAGTTGACATTAAGTGAATATTAATTTCAAATATTACTTGCTGTATATGCTGAAATTGTTTAAAGATTTTACCTTATTTTCCCTCTTCTATTTTCTTTAAGATGAATAGTTTATTTTAACCGTGTTGCTATTGCCAAACTGTGTTTATTATAATAGACATAACAAAAATCTAGATGTGTCTAACTAAAAAAATATTGAAGTGTTGTAATAATAAATTCCTAAAATATATGTTTCTGTTGTTGTACCAAACGAATGCAATTCGATACAGTTAACGAAACACCAATAAAAACCATAATTTGCTTTTCAAACAAAACCCCTTCACCTTCACTATTAAAATTACAGTCATGATCCCTCCCTACCACTTCCAACAACGAAAGAGAAACTGAAACCAATGAATAATTACAGTTCCTTAGGTCAACAACTAGAATTTCAAAAATGTATTACCATAGAAATAGGCCTGTAGTTGCTTCATTCTGCTGTACTCCTGTGACGCAACGAAGATGACACAGTCGGAGATGTCGGTTGACATAACGCTGATTCCATTGTCTACTTTCACCGCAGCTGCAGCACATCTGGGAGATTCATCTGTCAAACTTTCTCGATTCCGGTCAACTTTACGGCGTCGGCAGATGGGATCTCCTACAACAGACAGGCAGACGCCAGTATGGGTGGCGTGTGTGAAGCTCGTTGTCGGCTAACTAATGTTGGGAAAGTTACCACCTGGGTTGTCTAGTTGTCGTCGTTCATATTTGTCTTGTTAGCTTGATAGGAGTTGATTAAAAAGGGTGTTCTCCGGTTGGTCATGAAGTGGATCATTAATAGGCGACCACAGTAGGGAAAAACAGGTTGATTTTTACAATACATTGACTACTTTTGTAAGGGTAAGAGACTGAAGGGGTTATAATTGCAAGGAGTATAGTAGAAGCAGTCTCTCACAATAAGGTGTGTGTCATTGTTTTTTTTAAGTGTTTGAAAATTTAACCAAGTCTCTAGCAACATTCGCAGTAGTGTCAATCAAGGAAACTAAAACAAAAAGGGTCAATTGTTTATTACCACTACACTTGTTATTGGATATAAACCTCCTGTTATTAACGTGCAAAAGGTCTAAGGTTAGAAATTCACAAAAGTTTTTTTTTCATTAGGAGGAATGTGTTTATATTAAAGATTTAATCTTCGGATTTAAAGACAGAATAAAAACTGGATGTAAACTAACATAAATCTATATATTTAATTCCGTAAGCGAATCGGTCCCCACTAAATATCTCTAGCTAGGAAGAAGTTAAGTTAGGTTATGACGATTCATTTTAAAGCTTGAGGGCCAAAGGCGGTGGGAAAATTATCAGAAATGTCAAAAGGTACGTGGGCTACGCCCCACTGGACTTCAAAGATCCAATGATTTTCTTATGGAAATATCACTATAATGTTTTTATTAATAAGCAAAATGAACTAATGAACAGCTGTGATAATCCACTTACACAAAAACCATATGTTAGGGGCTATAGCCCCTGTAAGCCACTAACTAGTGGTTTTAGAATTTAGAATTTTGAAATTTTGTTTGTAAGGAAAAACAATTGTTTTAACAAACCTAACGAGTGTCCTCAATTTATTGTACCCCTTGTGCTTGTAACCTACTTGGCTAACTCAGCTTCGGATGTGTCAGAAGAACTGTCACAGAGCAATTAGCATTTCTAGGCCCGCTCTTGTCAAGTTGTAGAACTAATTTGTTTCCGAACTAAAAACAATCAGAGGCAACGAGGAGAAACGTCGCAGAAGTGGCGGGAACTGGAGGATAATTGGCGCAACTGTCGTCAGGTCGCGCTGGTGTCAGTGTCAGTAACGGTTGTGTACTCGGTGTCGTGACAAACATATTGGGTTGTTAATCTGTGGTGGCACTTGACTCTCGTTGGTTGTATATATTGAACTCCATAGTTTAACCATTGACTATAAATACTGAAGTAGACTTCTCATTGCCATTATAAAATGTGTCCCTAGTTTTGTGTATGCCAGGATTGAAAGAGGTCGTAGTTTACACCAATCACCAACAGAGTATACTGCTGTCAACTATTACTTATCCTCTCAAGGAGGGGATAATACAACAGTTGGTGTGTCAGGAAGCAAACATAATTTGATTATAACTTGCTTTCTGAGGTGGAAATATTTTAAAAGTTAACGTAAATAATTAAAATAAATAGTTGACAGCAGCACAATCTGTCGGTGACCTAATCAAACTACTTCAGTTTTAAATTCTAACATACACTAAAAGTGGGACATCTGGACCATATGGATGGGATGTCTCCTTCAGTATTTATAGTCAGTGGTTTAACTCTCCCTACACTGCGTAATATTAAAAGGTCTTTCATAAATGCTCTTGGAGATTTGAGACATTACCGGTTGGGAAAAACTAATATAAATTGTTTACACGTTAAATGCCTATGCACTGTTTATACATGTTAAGTTTGTAACAATGGGAAATGTAAAACGAGTTCGCACGCAGCACGCTGACGTGAGGGAAGTGAATTTACACATAAAAACAATAAAAACTCAAAATCAGTTAAAAACATACAATTATTCCAATTTTCATTCAAAACTGAAAATATTGAATGTTTGGCTGTTCTGATGCTCCTGGTTCTAATTACCTGCAATGCTGGGAATTCAATTTTGCGCATTATAAGGTTAGGAGAAGGTCCAGTCAGGCTTTAAAGTAGGCGTGAGGTTGTTGTACACCAACAAATGAATAACAGGCTTTTCTAATGTAAAACCTCCATAAGACAACGTACTGTGTTTGGTCAATACACATTTTCTTTAATAACTCGGTAAATATATATGCTAGAATGACGAGAGAGGGCTTAAAAGTTTCGACTCACTAATTCCCATCTTTGTACATTCGTTAATTTCACATCCGGGTTTTTTCTGACCCTTTTTGGGCCCAAAAACTCGAAATTTGAAAGATTAATCCCCAAAAAAAGGGGTTTAGAGTTTTCCGATTGTTTTGCCCAACGGACTTGTTCAACTGATTATAGAAAGGAACGTCCCTAGCAAATTTGAAGTAAATCGGACAAAAAATGCGACCGCTAGAGTGTTTACACATATAATTTTGAACGAACCCCCAAAACGTGTTCAGGGGGTCATGTTAGGAACTTGTATGGTGGTCCCGGGCTTAAGTTTCACCGTGCGGGTCATGCTAATAGTTCACTTTCCATAGGAAATTCACTAACAAGGATAGGTTATTAATGCAGGAACAAGATCGGGCCTGTAGTACAACTTAGTTTTCACCCAGCACCGTGGGTAAAGGCACTGCTAAAGAGGTAATCTGCTGGAACGGACGGCTTGAAGTACAAAAAGATCATTGCACACTCAACTAGCTAGCCCCTAGCGTGTAGTGACTCCAGTCAAAATACATAACCGTCGGGGCAAGACGGACCGTTCAAGGGCAGCCCATATTGTCTTTCTCTTCGAGTCAGTGGTTTCGTATTTCATTAACTCCTCGAGTGTTTCTGCTGAGTGATTTTGTCGCCTGTGAACTCAACTTTCTGCACATTGTAACCCCCCACAGCGTGGGAAATTCACTCACTGATTGATGCGGATGTGGTTATTATTTATTTTGTAAGAAACTCATAAACGTCGCATTTATTATTATCTAATGTATAAAGTTGAATCCAATCATGAATAGGCAATCATTTCAGCTGTAATATTGACGTAGTCGTTTGGCCGTTACGATAGTAACATAACATGTAAAGAAAGGTTGTTACGTTTACTAGCCGAAAATGAGGAGAGTATTTTGTATGACGAGAAAACTAACTGAGAGCTGATGAGATTGAATAAGTGCAATAAACATAAGGTTGTGATGGACCACAGAGAAGTGATCTTTCACTATTATAATTAGAATACACTGTCAACCCTTCTAATTCTTGTCCATTTAAGTGCTTCCTGTATGGCGAACTGTTCTGTTTTGCAAGACCTCCGGGAAACAACGCATGGGGCACTACGTAACCGTATGCCATAGCTTGACTTTTCGACAACAAAAACAAAAAACATTGTTAAACAGCTGCCTAACCTCACTTAAATATCCTATAACTACTGTCATTAGTATAACAAATGGCAGAGTTTGTTTAATATGTCCTAATCCGATTTTACATCTGAAAACAGTACAGGTTAGAAACGAGAACTTTGGGGAGTTTTTAGAAAGAACCTCCATCACGTAACGTGTTAAAGTGTACTCCAACAACCCTGTCACTCCAAGACTTTTCAGCAAACTGTTCTACAACAACATGAATTTATAACCGACGTCAGCTCCTAATGGACGAACAACTGACATAACTGTAGCGTATACCTACTGACCTACAGCCAAGGCGGTATCTCCCCTCGTCATCGGATCAGTTCCGCTAGCCAGAGGCCCTCCCACGTCTGGCGCCTCGACCTTCGTGATAACTGCTGATAACACGGGCGTCACAGCTGATAGCGCGGTCAGCTGTTGGTCTTTGTTGGTGGTCAGTACATTGGGATAGAATGTGATCGTTTGTTTAGGAAGAGAGAAAGTGACGTTGAGGTGGTTGAAAAGGACTTGATTACGAACTGATTGATAGGCCTACTAAACCATAAATATCAGGTTAATTTTTTTTAAAGTTTTGGACTATCTTGGATCTAACTTGTGAGTTTCCAGCTATTAATTTCTGATATCCGAGTGAATTTTACTTCTTTTGGCTACTTTTTGACAACACTACCTTTGCCTTAGAGAACTTCAAACACTAGGTTAATTACTTTACTCTATCCCACAATTGGTCTTATCTTTAAATAAAGCCTCATTTACCCGGGAACTTTTGAGAAAACCTGACATCCCGGGGTCTGACACCCATCAACCCTATACTTGAATGAAAGGTCTTGGTAAGTAAATTGGAGGACAAATATTAGTTTCTTCATGAAATTTTCCCTAAGAGCACAAATACAAAAGAAAAGGGATGAGTTAAAACACATTTAAAGGTATTTAATTTCCAACAGCTGATCCATTTGTTTATATTACAGCTGTTACCCGTGCGCAGAACGGCTACACATTCTACTTGTTAGATGTAATTATTGAATGAAGTTTGAAGTTGCTACCTTATGATGTTAATAAGTACACAAGACATTCAGGCAGGTAGACGGAAACCTATTTTAGAACATATATCTTTTTATGAACATTTTAAATTTTTGTATGTGCGAAATTTCATCCTAAATTTTTGGGACACGTTTTCTGAATACCCTGTATAATTAAAACTAATTATAGAGAAGGTTAAGTAAAACCCATACCGCGATTTAAAAAAAAAATAAAAAAGAAGCGAAACGTGAAAAACACATCCTTTTACAGCGTTAGCTATCAACCTGAAAAAGAGAGTATTATTCGGCCTGCCCAACTCGGGTTTCAGCTGAAGAAGCCCAGCCCAACACAGATCGTCTTTGTAGCATTGAAGTGGTTCGCCTAGTGCTTGTAGGCCACATCATCACTTCAAACATCGTCGCTTCGTGCGGCGGGAGAAATGGCGTTGTAAGTTTCGGTTTTAGCTTCTACATTAATGTAACTTCCCGTTATGCTATAACAGTTCATAATATGTATTCAGGATTTCTAACGGTAAATATTTCATCTGTAACTAGTAACGCCTGTTTTTCCAGCTAGAGTATTTGCTGGGATAAACAATCATGCGTTATAGTTTTTCGATCCGTCATCGAATGATAGTTGCTTAATATACATCATGGGTTTCATTACCCTGAAACGGCAGTTTTTGTGTGACAATTATGTCTTTAAATAGCGAGTTGTTTAACTAGAAAAATACATTGCTACGTGACATGATGCACGGTCTATCCATGACAAATGCGTACAAAGGATGCTAAGGATAGGTTAAACAAATTACTTGAAAAGACAATTATAAAAATGGGTTAAAGTCCCGAAGTGTATTTACCATAAATTGCACATTATCAACAAATTTGCCAACGCGCCAATGGTTATTACCAACAATAATGACCTCTCTATGAGATTATACTTATTTTGTAAATATTTCAGTAATCTAAATAATCTCTGAAACTGTTGTGAAATCTATGTTGATATCAGAAGTAGGTTACTACTGTTGTAATTTATCCAATAATTTCAGTTTCAGAGATAATTTCAATTAATTATGATTTCTTGAAGTGGAGTCAAAACATATAAAGTGTACAATCTGGTTTAGCCCTTGTGTTTTTCCTTGTAATCGATTTTGTTTATTCTTTAGTGATAGTTAATTTAAATTACGTAATATTCTTACCCACTCTTTTTTTAAGGGAAACCTTTATTTGCAGTTATGACTACAACATAAATTTGAAAATATAAATATACTAAAATAGATTTTTTCATTTACAGCGCGTTTTGATGACTATTAAGAAAACGTAATCTTTATTAGGGTGGTTTTATCATACGGGAAATGTAATGTACTTTATGAATAAGGTTGGATACAAGATTAAACAATATCATTGGTAAAAACAGTGTTTATTAAACTATAACACGGTTTTTTATCTAAACTTAAATATTTTTCTTGGCCACAGTGATTTGGTTAGAAATGTATAATATCCATATTCATTTAACCGTTAACGTATAATTTTACCAAACAAATTTTTTTCACACTAAGTCCCACTTACTCTGTATTTGTAAAAATGCAATCTTCGTTCATCCTCTTACGGGAAAAATGGGCGTACTCCTAGTTTAGCAATTCATAACTAAAAACAAGCTCAGAAGTCTGATCGCAGTTTAAAGTGTTGCACTACCAAATATGCACTGCATGCTGATGATAAGGGGTGACAGTTGAATCTCGAGTTTGCTGTTATTAAGATTCCCACAGTTATTTCTGAGAAATTGACGTAATCAAGATTAATCAATGCGTAATTATATAAGAGTACTAGCTGTCATCGTTCCCGGTTTCACCCGGGAATAAGACAGTTGTGTGTGCTGCATTCTGTGGTTGACCCGTGGTACTACTACGAATCATAATCAGCTGGTAGAATTTTCATCAGCTCAAACCAAAGTGAATGTCCATATGAATAACACAGGGTTGGAACTTAGAAGCCTCGTGGGGCATAGCCCTATTGGAATTTCTTAAAATCCCTTCTTAGTGGGTGCTTATACTAAAAGAGGAGTCTGCATGCAAATTTTCTTGCTTCTAGGTGCAATGGTTTAGCCTGGGCGTTGATAGGAATTTCGTATTTTCAGATATAGAATAAACGGTTTTGTTAGCAAATTAAGATTGATTTGTTTAGTTTTATAAAACATCTCATCGATACAACTCTAAATTTAGTTCCAATGCGAGATGCTGTAGATGTTATTTTTAATTTTTGCTCAAACAAATAAATATACTCATAGAACTCTATAGGTTAGGTTCCATATCTTAAGTTCTGTTAATGTCACATATTTTATTGTTCTGGCTATCGTGATGCTGTCTTGTTTGACAGGACTGTTGCTAGTGTTGCTGGTTACTGATTGCACGCAGCCGACACCGACATTCCTGAGCGCGTTGCCTCAAAGGCACGCGTTATCGCGTTATCGACCGCAACGCATCGTAACGCGGAGATATTATGCTGATTACGCCAGTATAACGTTGGTGCAAGCCCACGCTCTGTTGAACAATGCGTTCAGATAGCCACGCTGCGCCGTGTGCGATTATTGAGGTTATGTATTGTTTACGTGGTTGTCTTTACCATCGACTTCTAAGCTGCACCTTCCCTTTTCCATTGTGCACTTAGGAGAATACCTGGTATACCGGTATACTTGGCAGAAAAAGAAATAAACAAACTATTAAATTTTTACGAACTCGAGTTTAAATTTTACTATATCTATAATATGGTACATGTGGGACCTGTTGATATGTAGCTCTAGTGTATTTAACTATCTCTCCCAGATTTTACATGCTTATCTTGTGATTAAATTAGAACGTTGAGATTGCTTTAGAACGTTTTCTAGAATATCCTACTAGTTGTCGCACAACTTAGTTCGGTTTTATTAAAAAAAAAAAAAAACAGATCGTCTCAATCACAACAGCAGTTCCAGGATAAAATAAGTTGTTACAACCTATTACATTAACGTCAAACATTTAATCAAAATGGCGTTGCTTTATGCATAACTTGTGGAGTACAAAATAGCATCAATGATTGACAAGTGAATACAATCCTAATAGGCGGCAGGGTGCAAGGAGTATGCGGTGCTGAGGCCTCGCTGATGTCATGGTGTCTGGTTGTCCCTGGATCAGCACTCTGCACAACACTCAGCACATCCTCTGTCTAACGTAGCTGTCTTTCGACACGTGTATTTACGCCACACGCATTCAATCAGATTTCGTATAACCAATGGCTACATAAACTACAATTTTGGACAAAACGACACAAATTTTACGATTCTTACAGTTTTGTAATAAATATTACTGTTTTTAAGATAGTAAGCTTTGAAAACAAAGCATGACCGCCATTTTTAAATATTACAAAGTAGAAATTTGATACTCCATACCAAAATAGGACTTATTAGTCATCATGCATGTACCAAGTTTTAACTTGATACTTTAAGAGGTTCGTAAGATATGTTAAACTATGTAAACATCACATACATTCAGATAGACGGAAAACTAAAGGTTTTTGGACATATGTTCATATGAACTTTTTTTCTTATTTTGATGTGTACAATCACGTCCTGAATTTTTGGAACACCTTTTCCGAACACTCTGTATATTATTTTAGCGGTGAGTTACCTCCCTCCTATATATTACTCCTCTGTAATAGAACTGTGGCATATTGCACCTTGCTACAACACCGGTGCTTCATGTGTTGGAAGTTTGCTATGGTGAAATTTAAAAAATTAAACTTACAATCTAAATTAATACTTTTTCTTTACTAAAACCATTTCTAAGCTGGATTTACAAAAATAAATGTACAACACTTTACTTTTGACCTTATTTATCACAAATGGCATACTATTTTGTCTAGACTACAGGTTATTTTAGTAAACTCTGGCCATCTTTAAAGTGCACGTCACCAATAACTACAGTAAACCACCAAATATGGCGGATGTATACATAGTCTGCCCAGTTGGAGCAAAGACACCGCCGCACCGCGCCTAGCGGCAACGGTTATGGTGAATGATATTCGGTGTGATGAAACAAACAATAAGGCAGCAGATAAATTAAACAAGAAGCGATTATTGAGGGCCTTCAACCGAGGTCGGCAACCGAGCGTGACGACCTAGGACATGCTCATCGGTACTGTGCATATCGACAGTTGATTTGTTGACTTGACTTGATAAATGTTTTATTACGAAACAATAGTTTAAATACGATTGTAAATCTCTCCTGATAACCAATCACAATACAGCAGTTCTTGTTATACGTAACAAAGTTTTGGGACAATCCCTTTGATTTCAACCACAAAACTCCAAAACCAATAGCACATTTCACTAGTTTTAAACAGGGAAGCGATTTTGTGTTATAAAATGTCCCACATCATAATAAAGCATATTAATAAAGTAGAATAGAAAAGGTATGCAACGCAGCATATTATAAGTGAATTTCCTTTGGAAAGTGAACTATTAGCATGACCCGCACGGTGAAACTTAAGCCCGGGACCACCATAGAAGTTCCTAACGTGACCCCCTGAACACGTTTTGGGGGGTCTTAAAAATTGTATATATATATATATATATATATATATGTATATATGTGTATGTACATATGTATATATATGTATATGTGTGTTTGCACTCTAGCGGTCGCATTTTTTGTCCGATTAACTTCAAATTTAGTAGGGGCGTTCCTTTCTCTAATCAGTTGGACAAGTTCGTTGGGCAAAACAATCGGAAAACTCCAAACCCCTTTTTTGGGGAATAATCTTTCAAATTTCGAGTTTTTGGGCCCAAAAAGGGTCAGAAAATCCCCGGATGTAAAATTAGTGCATTTTAAAAGATGGGAATTAGTGAGGTGAAAGTTTTAAGCCCTCTCTCGTCATTCTAGCATAAATATTTACCGAGTTATTAAAGAAAATGTGTTTCGACTAAACACAGTACGTTGTCTTATGGGGGTTTTACACTAGAAAAGCCTGTTATTCCTTTGTTAGAGTACTTTTATTATCCCCAGCAAGTCACGCCTTCTTTAAAGCCTGACTGGACCTTCTCTTAACATTATAATGCGCAAAATTGTATTCCCAGCTTTGCAGTTAAATGAAACCAGGAGCATCAGAACAGCGAAAAAATCAATGTTTTCAGATTTCAATAAAAATTGGAATAAATGTATGTTTTTACGCAGATTTTGAGTTTTACAATTTTTTATGTGGAAATTCACTTCTCTCACGTCAGCGTGCTGCGTGCGAACTCGTTTGTAATTAGTCTAATTTATACATTGATTGAACTTGGACTTGCTTTTTAATTTCCATAGCTAAATCAACCTTACGCAATCTTTGGTTGATTTTACTATTTCTAATCATATTTACTGTTAACCCAAATATGTTTAACGTGAAAAAATATGAAAAGCGCTTTGTTTTCTTGACGGTAAATTTACACCCGTTTTAACACATCCTAGAAAGCAAGAATACTTGGCTGAGATATACTTATGTTTAAAACCCAATGTGGATTCTTCGACCGGCTGTCTGAGGTCTCCACTGAACAGATTTATTTACACAATGTTCGTGCCATATTAAAGGTTTAGATTGGTCCCTATATTTTCCTACTTGACATGTATTTTGACTTTTTTCACAATTGAAAGCAAGGGTTTAAATTGTAAATACTCAGCTTAGTTTCTAGCATTAGGTTCTTTAATCTTTAAAATAAAATTGCTACAAACATTTTACAACATTTGTCAACAAATAGAACAATGTCTGCAGGCTTGAGGCAGGTCACAGCCCGAGCGATAAGCCGTGACCTTGGGCAGAGGTCGTGGCGGACATGGCAGCTGGCCTAATGGGTTTACTATCACCTGTTTTGTTTTTTACCCTCATCTCAGGCCGCCGCCGCGCCGTCTTCCTATCTCGCACTGGGGCTGCGCTCAGAGTGCTTTGTTGCTCCGGGTAATGGATACCCTACTGATAATGTATTGGGATTTTGGTGTAAATGGCTTTGTTAACAAGTAGTTGGAATATCTAGATATAGAATGTTCTGAAAATGTAACAACAGTATGTGGCCTTTGCCTTTTAGATTCATATTTTATTTACTAAATTCAAGTTGTCTAAATTCGTTTATAATTTCAATTAGTATATTTATATAAATTTCCAAGGAGAACTAATGTAACAAACTGCAAAAGAAAGTTTTGTCTGGAGGTTTAAAAAAATCACAATGCACCGGATCGCCCAGCCAACCGCAGACTGAAGTCTAAACAGAAAATATTCCCGGTTATACAATTCGAGGAATCTAGACTAATAATTTCCCTATTATTTACAACAAGGGATTCATTGTTACGACACAGCGACAGCAGAAAGCGCTGATTCAACCGTTACGAACATCGTCGTTACATCTTGACCCATAACTCCGACTTATCTCTAATTATCATCTGCCTGATAACGAACCTCTGATAAGCATAACAGCTGCGAGGGGCGGACGAGCTCTCTCCAGCTGGTATTTATAACTTGTTAGTAATACATACGCGTTAATAATAGTATGCAATAATTAGTAAACACGTTACGCGTGAAGGAATAACAAGAACATTACGAAAGGGAGAACCTTTAGGAATGTGTTAAATCGTAAAGCGGTATAACGCAATCAAATGATTTATTTCGACGAAATGATAGCAATCGTAAACATGTGATTGCTTGATTCAAACATTCAAATTTTCTACCAAGTGAATATTATATGAAAAATTGTTTTTTTCTTGATTTCTCTTTCAATAAACTAATACAGTACCAGACGCTGATATTACATACTATGAGAGAAAATGTTGAACAAAGTCTGTACCTCGTCATTTTGCAGTTTACATTATACAAATTTGATTTAGTTTAATCGATATTTATCAACCCCAGTTTCCATGACTAGCATTTGCATAATGCATCAGAACATCCAAGGATGTAAACCATATTTCCCTCGGCACTCGTTGTTCTATTAGGAAATTCCTCCTCTATTACATCGGAGTGTTGGGACATGAGTAAATGTTTTCATTGAATCTCATACCAACCACCACCATTCCAACAAGACCCCACGAACCCTGCATCCCTGCCAAATTATAAGGGACTCATGTGAACATTTTCACAAGTGAAACATATCCGCATCGCCACAATGCAGTTCTGCTCTCTCTTCCATCAGTCACCGTCATACAACAGAACGTTTGACATGTATTTCGCGCCGTGATTGTGGCATCACTGCCGGAAGTGTGGAATCTCGCAGCCGGGTGCCACCGGTCTCTTCTCAGACTGTAATTACACTAATAAACAGATCCGTTACCAATTTGAGGTTATATAAGGACTAAGGACACGGTTTGCGCGCGCGCTTCTGCCGAAGAACAAAACAAACCTAACGGTGTCCTGGCCCCTCCAATTTGAGGTAAATTCCCTAAGCTGAACGGTCTTTGGTAAATTGTCGGCACGTGCTTTGTTCAAAATGTCCTATTTTTTGCGCCATTTGAATGTTTTGATTCTACATAATCTCTTCCTATTTTCAAATCTTTAGTAAATTATATGTAATGGTACTAGCTGTTCCAAAAGTCGTGAGCCATGATTTTCTCTTTCGTCTGTTTTTTGCTCGATTTGTGAAAGAATCGAAACACGAGAAAATGTTAAAAGAGGCAGAACGGTGTTGAATTGTTTGCTATGTTTCTATTATTTTTTTATTCGTACACTGTCATTATATTCCCGATACACAATGTTAACCCCCATATAAATTGGCCACAGTTAAAACAAATGGAACAATTTTGTATTACTGTTATGGCAAATTTTTCGATTTGCTTATAGTACTTTAAGCTCTAATAAATCGTAGAATATCCCCCTGCGCTAAGCACGTACATGATGGCAAGTAATGTACTCCAATCCAATCTTTAACCTATCGATTAAACTAATTTCCCCCTATGGCAAGTAGCTTGGGACCGAGCTTTGCTCTGAGAAGTAAATCAGTATTTTCTATAGCCCATCAGAACAGAATGTAAGTATGGTATTTCCACAATACACCCTCTATTCTTGGCAAGCAGGTATTTTTTCAGTGTTTAAGAGGACGTTGGAGTCAGCAGAAATATCGTCGCTGACCCTAGCGCTACGGGATATTTCAATGTTAAAACGCACAATACATGTCTTTACTGAAAAGCATATTTTTTTGTTACTGTTTGACCTATTGATTTGGAATAAATTTGGTCAAATTTGGAATAAAATCTTTATAAAGTTTTGATTAGTGATTAGCTGGGAGTTTTATTTTTTAATTTCTAGGAAAAACTACAAAATATGTATAAAAATATAAACTTTAAATTACTATATTTTTGTAAATGTATTATTTTATTAGAAAATAGCGAGCAAACCACCTGCGTCTTCAAAATACCTTTAATTTGAGACATATTTCATATTCGTATTTTGATAAATAAGCGAGATATATGGTTTTAAGTTTAACATTGTTCTTATGGAGGTAAAATCCAACATGGCCGCTCTCCAACGCCCTCTTAAGATACCTGATACTATGCACCCGTTGTAGGCGCTGTGTAATTGTGAGGTACAGGTAACAAGGGGTCGGTCCACCGGTCCACCGCGCCGCTGGCCAGCGGTACATAATCAGCAATTGCAACACACACGGTGATTACCACGATAATGGCGGTGTAGGCACGAGATGCAGAATGCATCGGGTAAACAAGGTTTGGAATTCGCGTGGTACAACCATTCCTCGTGTGGGTTTATAGTTGCAACACAACGGTGCTGAGTACCTTACCGCTATATATTTGATATAGTAGATATTTTCCTACTTTGTGCGCATTTAAATGTATGTTGTTAGACTACGAGCTACAGGTAAACAAGATTGACTACAGTACTGTTTCTTCGCGATGCATATTTCCAGTAGTATGTAGGGTTCTCATTTGTTTTAGTTATTTGTAGTTATTTATCTTTGGTTGATAACAAGTAAACAGAAAATATAACTATCTGGATGGTTGCAAAATGGATTGTGGAGAAAATGAAAGCACTGAAGGCGTCCAGTGTGAACATATGTATAGTTGTCTGTTCTTTTCACGGCGAATTTAGGTTTCAATGAGTAACATTTATTCGTTTTGTTGTCAAAATATAAAGTTATTAACTCCGATCATTCTATTTTTTTTAATTGTTTATGGGTACTCTTTATACCAGATACCAAAATAATTTATACAGAACACATTATAGCAAAAGTAATGCAAGTTAACCGGTATTTATCGGGTTTATTTTGTTAAAATACTAATTGAAGGAAAAATGATTGCTGATTTATGATTACTGAGCCTGCTATGCCGATAACACCGTGAAACATCTTTGTATGGACGCTTTATGAAGACATTTTTGTGTCAGGTCATACTTTTGCATCATGTAACCAACTCGTCCAGTAACTCCATTATATTTGGAACCTCGATTGGAAAAGTAGGAAATATTTCGCAACTGGAGATTGCCATTTGACAACCAAGAACTCATAACTTTATCATATTATGATTCATAACATCAATTGGCTGAATCATCTCAGCAGCATTTGAACGCAAACAAGACTCACTTGTGTCTGGGAGATCGAAGGCAGAGATACTTGCTTACAAGGACTAGGTCAGCTAAAAATATCGGAGGCGTGTTAGGCGTTATGCCGACTCTGGATTCTTTCCATTCCAGATACAGACTCTGTTTCAGCGTGTGTTGAATTGTTCCTATTGTATATTTAGTGTATCTCAGTTTTGTTTCTAGGTTAATATCGTTACCTACATTTATATTGTATGTATTTAAATAAAATCGTTTATATTAGTGTTCGCTTGCAATACTGGCGTGCAAACGATTACCAAAAATTACAAAGTATTTCCTTGACATTTTTGAAATTACAGTACATACTTTTATCTGCATATATTTATCAGCATGAGAAACAATCTGTATTTTTTAAACTATTTTATTGAAACTAATCATTACTTAATCTAAAACAGATATAGTAAGAGTTTCCATTCGAGGATTTAAACATGTAACCAGAACCCGTTTTGTAAAGGATCAGAATTATACAGTGTGTAAAAAAAGTCCGCCCCCCTTTAATTTTTTTGTTTGTTAAAACAAACAAATCATCTTTGGGGAACGGTAATAACTTAACCCAAAGTATCTTTTGAAGTTATCGGAAATTTTGAGTGCCCCCAAAAATGGGGGATTTTGGGGCAACTCAAAATTTTCAAATGTAAACTCCTTTAGAGTGACCCTCATTTTAATGAACTTTTAAAAAATAGGCGAATGGAGGAGGTTGGAGGTCTGTATCGTGTTTCTATCCAAAATGGCAGCTTGTCAAAGTTTTGAATACAACTCATTCTTGAAACCTGGCGTCTAAGACTTTTGGAGTTTTAATTTCACCTTTGGTGACTTAAAACTGGAACGACTCTTGAAAAAATGCTATTAAATAAAGAAGTGGTCTATTTTGGTGATAATTAAAATTTTGAGTGTCCCGTAAAAACGAGGGATTTTGGGGGCAACTCAAAATGTCCTGATGTAAACCCCTTTTGAGTGAGCCCTCATGTTAAAGAGATTTTTAAACCTAGGCGAAGGGTGACAGTTAACAGTATATTTAACCCCTTCCAAAGGGGTTTACATTAGGAAATTTTGAGTTGCCCCAAAATCCCCCACTTTTGTGGGTTCTCAACATTTTAAATATTACAAAAAGAGACCAGTTCTTAATTTAATAGCATTTCTTCAAGAGTCGTTCCAGTTGTAAGTCATCAAAGGTGAAATTTAAACTCCAAAAGTCTTAGACGCCAGGTTTCAA
Source organism: Allygus modestus (assembly GCA_963675035.1). Classification (NCBI taxonomy): domain Eukaryota; kingdom Metazoa; phylum Arthropoda; class Insecta; order Hemiptera; family Cicadellidae; genus Allygus; species Allygus modestus. The sequence goes on from OY776112.1 coordinate 216,540,524, forward strand.
GAATGAGTTGGATTCAAAACTTTGAGAAGCTGCCATTTTGGATAGAAACACGTTACAGACCTCCAACCTCCACCATTCACCTATTTTTTAAAGCTCTTTAAAATGAGGGGTCACTCAAAAGGTGTTTACATTTGAACATTCTGAGTTGCCCCCAAAATCCCCCATTTTTGGGGGACACTAAAAATTTCCGATAATGTCAAAAGATACTTTGGGTTAAGTTATTATCGTTCCCCAAAGGTGATTTGTTTGTTTTAACAAACAACAAAAGTAAAGGGGGGGACGGACGTTTTTTACACACTGTAGTTTAGTTGGTAAAGAGTAAAGACATCGATTTACAGTACATGTTTTATACTATCACCTGAACATAGAGAAAAGGTAAACGTCTAAGGGTGCTAAAGTGATTCTACAGGTAGGCTGGATATGCTGGCATGACGAGTACGTGCAAAGTAAATTATACCGCTATGTATACAGAAAGCAACTGAATAAATGAAATTAACTTTCGCTAAGTCTATCAAGACTAAGGCTAAGTCTATCGCTAGATATTAGTAAATCAATATAGTAATCGAGGGATTACTAAAAGAATTAAAAAATTAAGTTACTTAGAGAGCCTTCCTCTTCGCCCTACCAAAATCCGATCCTTCAAAATTGTAAACCCTTCTACTCCCAGACCGACCGGAGTCTCAACAGCATTAGCCGAATCAAAGCCGTTGAAAGGCACTCCATTAGCGGCCCTCGCCTCCGGATAATCCAATTTGGTTCTGATGTATCCGAGCGGCAACTACGCGGCTCGGGGCCGTGAACTAACCAGGTCTGTGTCAACACGCGGTTCTATTCAAATTACCCCCCCCCCCCTTCCACGGGAGCGGCGACTTTGTCAACACATTGTGTCATTGTGGGGTTTTTGTATGGAGGCATGCGGAGCAGGTCGCGGCCCCTTGCAGATGCTGCGATGGGGACGACGGAATCTCGAGAAAATCTCTAGCTGATATCAAACTGGATCTAGACTATAGGAGCAGTAAAAAACCCTTCTACGATTATTTACAGTCTAGTGGACGGTTACTAGTAGCTCTTTGTATTGCCGCGATTATGTATGTAACTTCTGGTTGAACTGTTTACACTTAGCTTAACACTTTCTTGGTGGTATTCGTGACAATTTATTTTGAGACACCAATGTATATTGACATTCTGGGAATTTCTTAAAATTAAGGATAGGACAACAGTAATAAATAGGAGAGTGGAAAACCGACATTGATGTAAGAGCCGAGTTTAACTGCAGAATTAAATTGGTATATATTTAAGATTCGTTTTACAATACACAGCCTTGGATTGCACCTCGTTTTAGAGCTTTGATTGAAGTATTTCTTCACTTGGTCAAATAATGATTACATATTATCTCATTATTCTCGCTATCTGGTTGGCACGCTGCCTTAATGTGTAGAGTTTTATCTCCCGAGCCTGGCATAAAATAACAAAATTCCTCATGAAAGAGTTTATCACCCTGATTAATCACAGATTGTTCTGATGAGGGACATTGTATGATTATAGATTTAACTCTGAAGAATGTAGTATTGGTCAGTTTTGCAATTTTTCATGTCAGTTAGAAATAAGATTTGTTCGGAACTTGTTTAATTTTTTGTTAAGATTAATCATAGTTTTTCTCCACTTACAGGAGGTCAGGTCTGATAATGCACTACGCCCATTTCCATCTTCATGGGCGAATTGATCCTTCATACTTACTCTTGAAAAAACCCATTGGAGTTGGTTTTATTTTACTATCCCTTCCCATATCTACCTAATAATTAAATAGCTTTCAATAACCTCTATGCGGAATCCATTATAACCATTGATTGTGAATGACATAGCGGTACTTTAAAAGGCAATATACGTGAACAATTATTTCGATAGAAAATGAAGTCTGCACGGTTGATATTAGCTTTGCTTCACCGCACAATATCCTTGTTTATTAAGCCCCGTTTCCATTGAGTCTTTACTACACTTAAATAGTTATGGAAAATGTTCGTCGGTAAAAAACTTGATCTAAAACTGCAACATTTAATGATATATTGCTGTGCAGCGAAAGGACCGAAATATTAATTTATAGAACTGTCTCTTTGTAATTTTAAAGATTTCTTTTTTATAGTCTTCTGTTAAAGGCCGAGCTTCACTGTAAATTTCGCAGTGACATTCTATGACGATATCTTGTACGGGGTGAATTATTTTAGCGTAATAATTTTCGTCGTGTTATTGACTTATCTTTGACTAGCAATCACGTTATTGTCTGTCGTAACTAATATATGCTCCTTTATTACATTTGTTCAATCATTTTTTTTATTTGTTGTCCTCAAAATTGTTTTCGGCTTAGGGAAAATAGAAATTGAGTTTTATGTCATGCTATTTCACAGTCATAGACTTAATTGTAGGCTGTTACCTAACCGCCATTCAAAGTCTTACGCAACAGCCTTATAACCCAGTTACAATGTACAGTCTCCTCGCTCATACAACGCGACAACCTTATATTACTAGGGTGTCACCGCCATCACTAGTGTTCTCGTGTCGCTGCGAACTCCCGAGTCGCGCTTATGCACTCCTCGCGGCTTTCACCCTCGCTCGTATCAATTATGCGCTTGTCTGTCCACTATCGGGACTTTCCCGCCGGCAACCCAATCACAGGTTCCGCAGTGCCCGCTCATCCTCTACAGTCTCCGGGTGAATGGGCAATAATGAAGTGCATTAGGATTGTGCAAGAAATTATTTTCTCCGGTGTAATTGCATGGGAACATTCTCTTATTCTCATCATTGTGTTGACGTTTTTAAGATTTTTTAAAGTGCATCGAGAGACCGGTCCGCTCCGTGTTGTCGAGAGTTCCAATGCCAATCATAACTGTATTGTGGTTTAAGAAATTATTGCGGACATTTCCCACCACTGATTAGTAAAAACAAGTTTCACGACGTTTCGGGATCTGGAATCTGATCCCGTCTTCAGGTAGAGAAAAAACCTAAAACGTATTCAAAAATACATGAAATATTATTGGCACAATCCAGGCAAAGCTGGAAAAACACAAAAAAGCTAAAACAGAGAACTGTAAAAGCAGTCAAAAAGAAATATTCCCCGTCGCAGCAAACCTGCGTACTCAACGAATTTCCAATGCATAATATATTTCTTTAATACCACATAAAGCCGCATACCAAGTTTCATAAAAATATATTCACAAATAAATAAGCGATATATACCATTTGAATTGAAAATAAACCAGCATACAAAGGAGATTGTATTATAACCATTTACCTGAGCAGCTTAAGATACACTACTACCACACTTCAAGAACCAACTGACATCACGGCTACAGGACAGACCATACTACTCAGAAGCCGCATTCCTGAACAACAGCACCAGTGGAGCTCCTCCTCAATTCTTATAAAAAAAATTAAAAAATCAATAATTACTCAGTTTGTAACTATAACCGCTTGTAATTATTTGTAATTGTTGACGCTTGTACTATTCTCAGTGAATATGTAAATAAAGAAATATTGTCTATTGTCTATTTTCTATTGTCTATTGAATTATTCTCCATAAGCATAACATTGGGGATGATTACGCAGGTATGCTGCAAAAAGGGAAAAAATATGGTTTTTCATGTTAATATCAATATTACTGAACTAGGTGAAGCCACATATCAAGTTTCATCAATATACATTAATAAACAAGCGATATATACCATTTTGATTATTCTCCATAACAATAACATGGGGTGTGAGTACGCAGGTTTGCTGCATCAAGGAGCACAAAAAATAAAGTTACATGGAAATATCAATATAACTCAACTAGTTGAAGCCACATACCATTTTTTATTAATTTATGTTCATAATTAAGGAAGACGTTACATTTTACTTACTCTCCATAAGAATAACATGGGGGCTGAGTATGTAGGTCTGCTATACGAGAATAATCGGTAAAAATTGTTTTTTGTGCAAATAACAATAGACCACAACCAGATGAAGTAGTACACAACCACAACCAAGTTTCGTTAGTATACGTTCATAAATAAGCGAGATATAATTTTTGTCTTATTCTCCATAAGAATAGCATTGGACAACGTACTGTGTTTACCGCTTTCAATATCTATGTAACCAATTGACGTAGATAATTATCAAAACACCAAATTGTGTGTTTTTTGATGCTGAATCCAATGTTGAAAACTAAAATTTAACTTTTTTAAATATGACATGTAAAAACTTCAAAAAATACATTTGTGGGGTGCAAACCCCCCCCCCCTCAAAAAAACCACTCCAGATGGGTCGATCTGTCTGGTTTTCAAACTTAAAGTCATAAATGTTGCTTTACACGTCGGTAACAAATTTTATAACAATCGGACCTTTTTACGAGAGTTATCGCACCCACGGACACACATATATATATACATATATATACACATATATATATATATATATATATATATATATACAGTTTCGAACGAATGGTGTTTTTGGGGTCTGGTGACCTCAAAACGAAAAGATATCATGGTCCCAGGCCTAGGTCTTACCATGCTGACTACGGTAATAGCTTCTTCCCTATAGGGGAAATTCACTAAAAGGAAAATCAAACCAAATAAAAACGCCAGGCACACAACGGAACACATGACACAGCGCGACCACTAGAACGAAACTCTATTAATGAATTTTTAACAAAGAATAACTGTAATATGTTTATTCTTTAACATATTACAACACGAAGTTGTAACGGTACGAATTTAGTTATTCAAATTTGGAGTGGAAAATATCAAAACATGAGCTAGTTTTTTTTTTCAATTAAACAAGTTATTATTTGCCTGCCTTCTTTTTAGGAATAATTTTGATGATGTTTTTTTATTTTATCTTGTTTACATACTAAACAATTACTGGTATTACTCCAGAGGGGTAATTTGTGTCCAAATGGCTTGTGTGCGTTTAAGATTTTTTAGTAAAATACTAGACCTAAATGTTGATCCTGTGTTTGATCTGACGATTATTTAAGACATAGATTTGTATAAACATGTTCAATACAATTTTAATAAATGCAAATATTGTAATTGAGCAAAACAGTGCAAGGGGAAAGTGAGTTTGATATTGAGACCAGGAACCAGGAACCGTCAATATCAACGTCTAACTGTGCTCACTTTCTCTTCAGCTTGTTTTTTGTTTTGAAATCAGCTTTTAAACTTTAAATCGCGTGCTAGCATTTCTATTATAAAATTTACAGTTTAGTAATTTTATAACTTCCGTAGTGTGCTTATCCCTTCCTGCTACCGCATTAGGTAATAAATCATTGCTCTCTACGTTTCAATCGAGCTCATCAGCTGTGCAGTATTTATTTACCTTCATTGTCACCTTTTTGGTACCGAGGCTCCAGCCCCTTGCACTTGACAGATGATCCATCAACCCCCCCCCCCATCCCAACCTGTCAGCCCTGGATTAAAGGGCAGCTCAGCCCGCCCAACCCTAGACCCGGTTTTGGGTCCCTGCACTTCTTTGTACCCGACTCAAAACATCTGGTAGAATATTTTGGATCGTCTGTAAGCAAAACGTGTTTTGTTTGACATATAGTTCTCGTTGGTGCAGGAGATATTGGAGTTCTGAAACACCGTTTTATAAGGGGCTTGCTACGATGAATATGACTATGGTATAGGATTCATATACAGGGTGTCACGCAACTATTTGATACAATTTTACCAGGTTGTTCAGCAGGTGAAAACAAGCATAAAATGCAGTATAACAAATGCCCTATCTATTTTAGTTTTTCGTCTGTCGGTCTGTATTAATATGTTTTTTACAAAAACCGTAATATCTTTGAAATGGTTTGAGATAAAACCATAAAATTTGGAATAACTACTACTCTAGGTAGTTTACAGATTCCATAAAATATTTGATTTGATGGAATCTGTAAACTACCTAGAGTAGTATTCATTCCAAATTTATGGTCTTATTTCAAACATTTCAAAGATATTACGGTTTTTGTAAAAAACACATTAATACAGACCGAAAGACGGAAAACTAAAATAGATAGGACATATGTTATACTGCATTTTATGCTTGTAAAACCAGGTAAAATTTTATCAAATGGTTGGGGGCACCCTGTATATGACCAGAAACTATTGCACGCAGTAGGTTTAGATAGTTTAATATGTCCACGCAGTTTCAGGTTGTGTTGGCACTCTCGTGACACGGGCCCCTGCAACTACCCGCTAGCCATAGGTTCCCCAGCACCCGTAACCCACATCCCAGTGGTTCGGATTCCAAGTCTTTTATCATTACCGGATGCGGGTATCACTTCCGGTTCGGTACGCGAGTTGGCGACGTCCCAGACCGGAGTATGGCACACGCCACACGTCATGGCATTTCGTGGCAATTGGCACACGCGGCAGGAAACGAGGCATGCCGTCGCGTACACCATATACTCATGCTCCTAGGTATTTTTGTATTATTTCCTTTCTGCATTAGTTATATCCTGGGGGGTTTTATTTGAATATTACTTATCTCTATTCGTAGCATTTTACCTTGACTTTCTTTACACGTATTTACTTTGGTGGTGTTGCTTACAATTTAGAGGAGAAAAATGCAGTTTGTCTCGTAATGCAATCCAGAGCAATGTGTAGTGCAGTGGTGCAGTATTGCATGTTTCACTCTTCACGCCGGATAAACTGTACTACTGTATTTTAAAATCAATAAAAAATAAAAATTATTTATTTTCAAATGATGATGCATTACAGTTGTTATGCAAACGTTAAAGATTTATACTCTATGAATTGTATATTTTTTAATGTTCACGGTATACATCGGTTTCACTTAAAATAAATGCATCAATTAAAAATATTATTAGGATAACAAATATTGATTAACGGCCAAAGACTAATCAAATGAGTAATAACTGTGTAGTACTACTAATACCTGTAGGCCTAATTCATGGGTATATATCTGCAAGTTATTCTTTTAGCATTTTTTGAAGGTTTTACGGATATTTTGTGACTTTATTTGTTAAGGAAGTTTGTTAAATCATTTATTTCCAGTGTTTTGTTACCGCTAGTTTTACCATGTCTGTGATGTTGCCGTTGCCTTGTGTAATATCCATGCATATCCCACCGTATTTAAATATAGCGCATTTATATTTATAAATCATATTCGAACGTCTTAAATTATGTACCGTTCAATAAATTTACAAAACTGTTGGCAGTTTTTTAAGTAACCAGTTGAAATGTCTCAATGTATGAGCTCCTAGAGTTGGATCGAGTTTGTGATTTTAGTTGACTATACAACTGAAAGCAGGTTATCAAGTAGTGCTGTTGGGAAAATCTCTTATACGTAAGTGCAATGTAATACTAATTTTCTACAATATCCTTGGAGATCAAACCTGTCGGTGGATTTCTCTAGATGTTTCTGCAATGAGTTCATTCTCTAGCTTATAACTGGTCTAATCACACAATTAATCTCAATCGCCTCCATTGAACAGCCACCGCCCCTGTTATCTGTTATCTGCCCGTGACCCCTGCCAAGGTCGTGCGGGAGACAGGCGAGCTGCGCGTGCATGCGCGGGAATCGCTCATGCGCAGAAACACCTGAGTTACGCGCTCAAGGTCCTAAACTCATGCGTGGATTCCATCTCTGGAGGTTTATCTGGGCATTGTTACTGAGCTCTTCCGTGAAAGGATTGTACTACCGCTTTGATCAACCGTTTTCCCCCATAACCTTTAGGATGTTTGGGATATTAGCGAATTTCCCCTATAGGGAAGAAGCTATTACCGTAGGTCTCATGGTAAGACTTAAGCCCGAGACCATGATAACTTTTTGTTTTGAGGTCCCCAGATGTCCAAAACACTATTCGTTCAAATTTATATATATGTATATATATATCTATATATATATATATATATATATATATATATATATATATATATATATGTGTGTCCGTGAATGCGATAACTTGAGTAAAAAACGTCCGATTGCGATGAAATTTGGCTCAAATGTGTAAACTGACATTTATGACTTTAAGTTCGAAAACCAGAAAAATCGGACTATGGGAAGGGGGGTTTATGGGGGTTTTAATTTTTCCAAAAATCAGTTTTTTGCATTTTTTACCCTAAAATTTTTAAAACACCTAATTTAGGTTTAGACCATGTTATAGAGCTTAAAAAAACAAATAATATGGTATTTTGAATTATTAACCTAGGTTAAGTGGTTGCGGAAAAAATCCAAAAAACATGCTCATAAAATCTCCCATGTTAATCTTATGGGAAAAAGGTTTTTGGCTTTTCCTCAGTTAATTTTACTTTAAACTTCACATTTTCTTTTACCAATCACTTCAGCTCCACAAAACAATCATTTTGGTGTTTAAATTGTGATTCTACGTCAAACCGTTGCAGAGATATTCAAAGTGCTAAACACAGTACGTTGTCCAATGTTATCCTTATGGAGAATAAATAAAATTTGATATCTTGATTATTTATGAATGTATATTGATGAAATTTGGTATGTGGCTTCATGTTGTACTGGTATATTGATAATTGCACAAAAAATAAATGTTTTGTTGATTGTCCCCGTAGCAGCTAACCTGCATACTCAGCCCTAATGTTATTCTTATGGAGAATAAGTAACGTTTTATATCTCCCTTAATTATGAACATAAATTAATAAAACATGGTAAGTAGCTTCACCTGGTTCAGTTATATTGATAATTGCATAAAAACTCATTTCTTATCTTCCTCGTTGCAGCAAACCTGCGTACTCAGTCCTAATGTTATTCTTATGGGGAATAAATAAAATGTAATAAATCACTTATTTATGAATGTATTTTTGTCAAACTTGGTGAGTGGCTTTATGTACTAGTGAGAAACATATCAATGCATTGGAAATTCGCTGAGTACGCAGGTTTGCTGCGACGGGGGGTATTTTGTCATTAGTTCAGGTCTTTACGAGCTCAATAAGTTTCACTTTAGGCCTAACTATTAATATATAGTAGCAATTTTATATTGTATCTTGTATATCTAGCATGCATATCGCATGGTGACCATGACGAGGTAATACGTGAGAAGTAGAATTGTCCTGGACGCTACACTTGATAATCTTTATTAACACTCCTTTCTCACTTTTGGTCGTTCAACAACTAGCAGTTTTGCAGTAACAAACACCATGACTAAAATCAGTCACTCATTTAGGCAGGTCAAATTTTTTTGAGTTTCTTTGAGGAGTAGGCTACTCCTATAATGTTTGATCGTAAGTTCGTCTCGTCAATCATGTAATAAATACATTTGCAGATCTCCGTTCGTCTTCAAACCTACTATCAAAACTTTTTTGGTGACCTTTTAGCGAATTTCCCCTATAGGGAAGAAGCTATTACCGTAGGTCTCATAGTAAGACTTAAGCCCAAGACCATGATAATTTTTTGTTTTGAGGTCCCCAGATGACAAAAACACTATTCTTTCAAATTTATATATATGTATATATATATATCTATATGTATATATCTATCTATCTATATATACAGGGTGAATTTCGTAAGTTGTCCAGTATTGATTTCAGACAAACCGTTGGTCCTACGATGATGAAATAAAATTATTTCCCACTAAACCAACCCCAAGGAATAACGTAAAAATATTTTTAACGATTTTTAAATACAGGGTGTACCAGAAACTGAGGGTCACTAGTCCGAATCTACGAAATATCAAATACAAACGTATATCATGATATACATCAAATTAAAGCTCTTTTCAATCCAAACCATTTGGCGGAATCGGATTTTGATTATTATTGATTCATTTCAAAATGGCGGCTGTTTTTGTGAAAAAATTAGTATTTTTTTGAATACCCTGTATTTTTCTTAAAAATGCAGATATCTTGATTCTGATTCAAATATCGCATTCATTATGAGCTAAGCTTTATTTTGATATGCAACACTTCAATATTATCTCAAAAACAAAAAGTTTCAAAAATATCAGTTTTTGAAAATATGTACATAGCCAAAACTCAAAAATTTCAAATAGCACCATATGTCAAATAGCATATCATTTTAAAGGTATTGCAATTCTAAGAAACTTTCAAATTTAAACCTTATGCGTATCTATTTTGGTTTTCGAGTTATCAACAAAAAACATGTTTTCCCACATTAAAACACATGTTATTTGTTAAACATGGTGGTAAAGGCTGGTAAAGCTGACTATTACCACCATGTTTAACAAATAACATGTGTTTTAATGTGGGAAAACATGTTTTTTGTTGATAACTCGAAAACCAAAATAGATACGCATAAGGTTTAAATTTGAAAGTTTCTTAGAATTGCAATACCTTTAAAATGATATGCTATTTGACATATGGTGCTATTTGAAATTTTTGAGTTTTGGCTATGTACATATTTTCAAAAACTGATATTTTTGAAACTTTTTGTTTTTGAGATAATATTGAAGTGTTGCATATCAAAATAAAGCTTAGCTCATAAGGAATGCGATATTTGAATCAGAATCAAGATATCTGCATTTTTAAGAAAAATACAGGGTATTCAAAAAAATACTAATTTTTTCACAAAAACAGCCGCCATTTTGAAATGAATCAATAATAATCAAAATCCGATTCCGCCAAATGGTTTGGATTGAAAAGAGCTTTAATTTGATGTATATCATGATATACGTTTGTATTTGATATTTCGTAGATTCGGACTAGTGACCCTCAGTTTCTGGTACACCCTGTATTTAAAAATCGTTAAAAATATTTTTACGTTATTCCTTGGGGTTGGTTTAGTGGGAAATAATTTTATTTCATCATCGTAGGACCAACGGTTTGTCTGAAATCAATACTGGACAACTTACGAGATTCACCCTGTATATATATATATGTGTGTGTGTGTCCGTGAATGCGATAACTTGAGTAAAAAACGTCCGATTTCGATGAAATTTGGCTCAAATGTGTAAAATGACATTCATGACTTTAAGTTCGAAAACCAGAAAAATCGGACCATGGGAAGGGGGGTTTATGGGGGTTTTAAATTTTTCAAAAATCAGTTTTTTTTTTCATTTTTCACCCTAAAATTTTTGAACAACTTAATTTTGGTTTTGACCATGTTATAGAGCTTAAAAAAACAAATAATATAGTATTTTGAATTATTAACCTAGGTTAAGTGGTTGCGGAGAAAATCCAAAAAACCTACTTATAAAATCTCCCATGTTAATCTTATGGGAAAAAGGTTTTTGGCTTTTCCTCAGTTTATTTTAATGTAAACTTCACATTTGCTTTTACCAATCTATTCAGTTCCACAAAAAAATCATTTTGGTGTTTAAATTGTGATTTTACGCCCAACCGTTGCAGAGATATTCAAAGTGCTAAACACAGTACGTTGTCCAATGTTATCCTTATGGAGAATAAATAAAATTGTATATCTCGATTATTTATGAATGTATGTTGATGAAACTTGGTATGTGGCTTCACGTAGTACTGGTATATTGATATTTGCACCAAAAATTGATTTTTTTATTATTCCTGTAGCAGCAAACCTGCATACACAACCCCCATGTTATTCTTATGGAGAATAAGTAAAATGTAATGACTCCCTTAATTATGAACATAAATTAATAAAACTTGGTATGTAGCTTCACTTGGTTGAGTTATATTAATAATTGCATAAAAACCCATTTTTTTTGTTCCTTGTTGCAACAAACCTGCTTACTCAGCCCCCATGTTATTCTTATGGAGAATAACTAAAATGTTATATGGCGCTTATTTATGATTGAATATTGATGAAACTTGGTATGTGGCTTCGCCTAGTTAAATTATATTTATATTTGCATAAAAAACAATTGTTTATGTTCCTCGTTTCAGCAAACCTACGTACTCATTACCAATGTTATTCTTATGGATAATAATTAAAATCGCTTATATGTGAATATATTTTTATGAAACTTGGTATGCGGCTTTATGTGGTATTAAGACAAATATTATGCATTGGAAATTCGCTGAGTATGCAGGTTTGCTGCGACGGGGGTATTTAACCCTTTCAGTGCTATGGACCGATATATCGTCTTTCGAATCTGTTATCAATAAACACTGTTACTGCTTCATAAGCGATTCACAAGCTAACGGTATGGGTGGATTTTTTGTGAGTTGCACCATCTGTTCAGGTGTTTTGCTACTTTTTCCCTATCCTTTACTGTGTGTGTGTCAAGTGGAAGCACTTTTTTATTAATTTTAATTGCTCAGGCGTTCAAGACATTTGAAAAATCAACAAACCATCACAGATTCAACTACTCCTTTCAGACGCTTAGCACTCAAAGGGTCAAGCAATGTATTAAAACCATCACACAAATTATCTATTAACAATTTAGTGTCATTTATAGCTCCGAAAATAATGTTGATTTTAATGACGCAATTGGTTTAGCATAGTAGCAACTTGACAGTTAGGGAGGTATGGCATTACCCCTATTTTTACTGAAACTAATGATCTCATTATCTTAATTAATCGGCAACGTGTCAAACTTTGAGGCGATGAGAAGTCAAAATCAACTCCCCTCGCCGCTCCCAGCATATGAAAAACTTAAAGGAGGGGTCCACACCAGTACAAAAACATCCCCTCTGCAGTAACCAATAAAACCAACAAATGACGCAAGAGAGTTTTTGCCCCTGAAAGATCGGACCATTAAGCATTAAAGCGGATAAAAAGGAACAGCTGTCGTAAAAATGTCAGAAGCAACGTTTATGCTATCGTGTGTCGGGTTTCGTACATCGGGTTTGTATACGGAAAGAAATTGTAATGAGGTCTTTTGTAATCTGAATAATATTTGCCTTAAAATACCTACAGTTTTCCGTTGATGTAGGCTAACTGAATTTTAGTTAGATGTTGATACAAATTATAATAAACGGTATCAGGAATCTGACACATACTTTCTACCTTTTAGCCCAACTTTAATTAATAAATTAATTTTTATTTACTAAATATAGAATACAAAGCACGGTCGAATGTACAGAAGATTTTGTAAACAAGTTGTTTTCAAAAAAATCCACCCAAATCCCTGTTTTGGAGTTCATTGCTACAGAGGTGGTTTTAAGAGGGGAAATGCCCTCTATTCCCCCCCAGGGTTATTAAGGGGCAACATATTTCGATTTTCCTCTGTTGGTCAATGCTAACTTGACAAGCATATCAAGTTTTAACGAAATTTATCAGTAAATAAAAGAGGAATGGTAAGTTTTGTATTCCCCATAAGAAAAAGATTAGACAACGTGCTGCGTTTACCGGAAAATGAAAATTTTAATTCTCTCCGCAACAAGCAATCGTAGAATAATAATTCAGAATACTGTACTAAATTATTTAGTTTTTTTGAGCTCTTTTTAATGGTGAATAGTAATAATTTTTTCATGTATGTTTTTTATGAAAAATCCAAAAACTGAATCCTGTAATCCTGTAAATCCTGTAATTTCTGAACCTGGATTTTTACAGAAATGCGGATGGTGTCATTTTGTTGGAAAACTAAATATCTACAAACCACTAAAGTTTAATTAAAATAGTTGGAGCCGTTTTTGAGAAATTTTGACTTTAAATGTTTTTTTTGTGGTTTTGGGGGATAATTCCCCTTAAATATCAAAAATTCCAAAAAATGAAAAATGCCTGGAGATATCGTGGATTAGTTCCTACACACCAAATTTCATAAAAATCGGACTATTGGTTAGGGCTCTAGCTCTGTACACATCCATACAGACAGACAGACAGACAGACAGACAGACACACAGACATCATGTAAAAATAACTTTTTTGGGTTCAGGGACCACCAAAACGAATAGTTCCACTATCAACTCAAATTCGAAAATGGTGACGAAAACAATACTTTCTCCATATACTATGTATAAGGGGAGAAAGTAAAAATAACTAGTTATTGTAAACATATTCGGGTTAATGATTATTTTTGCGTTTTAAATATAAGAATAGTTTTAACATTAAACACTGTAATGAACACTGTACACTTTAAGATACAAATTGTAAAAGAGATATTTTAGTTTTTTTGATATACATTTATTATATTTTGTAAGTCTGGATTTTATTAGTTTTCGATAAATGCAAGATGTCTGAAATGTCAAAATACGTTCTCACAGCTCTCCAAAAGAGATTACACTTATATTATTTTCAAACTCAACTTACTTTTGTAAAAATAATCCGAATCGATTTTTACCTGAGCTAACAAATGATAGAAATTTACTTTCTATATAGTTTTCTTTCTACCTTCCCTAGTCAGGAGATCAGTGTGTAGTACAGGAACCTAATCTATAAATCTCCTGATGGATTTAATGAAATATATTATTTAAATTTCACTCGTCGTTGATACAATCTCAAGCGCCGTCACACAGTTTCTATCATCAGACAGGTCTCAAGGCCACGTTATCACTGGTGATAAGAAGATGCGGTACAGTCGCTCTCCCCATGACCTTTTTGCATCTTCAAGTTCAACCTGAGTCAGCCTCGAAAATGCACCAAGAGACGTAATGCAAGCTGCCGACCAAATTACCTGAGTTAACATGAGTTACATGACGAATACTTGAGTTTTTCTGTCATGGGTACGGCCTAAAATTTAAATTTGAACATGATTGTTCGTACATTTGAGAGATTTACTTTATCAATAACCACTTTTCAGGAATTACCACAGGGAAAAATAATAAAAGAAGTGGTGAGAGCTTGATGCCACTGGGATTCAATTAACATCATGCCCAACAACTCCCCCGCGGCCCTCACTTATCGGCGTTATACCAAAAGGTGCATTACAACTTTATGTAACTATTGACAATTTTGGAATTAATTTTAGGCATAAATTAATCTGAATATATAGTTTGTCTTTTAACAGTTCTCCCACAAACACTACTTGTTACAGATACTACGTGTTATCAAAGTGTGTTTTCTTTCTACTCTCCTCACCGAAAGTAATCCTTGATAACACAACGTATTTATCGGACATACGTGAAGGCAAGGTGGGTTACCAAAGACGGCAGTCAACAACGGACGGTGCTGTCACGAGGCACCTTACACCCAACCTGGGGTCAGGGGTCTGTGGTGGCGAAACGTCGGCACAGGCACCGGCACCAACGGCATTGGGCAACCATAACAATGTGACGGCGCGGCGCGGCGGTGGATAAATAAAACATCACAATAGCAGCGCGAGCCTTTCACCGTAGATAGACCGGAGATGATGTTTGGAGAAATAATAGATTAAATAAAAATATTGTTGAATTCATATCTCACAGAAATACTAAGGATATATGTCTAAATGTTTGGATATATGATTTTGATGATAACTCTTGATTTTAAAAGCCGCTTTAGTAAATTGCAGTATTATTTATTTATTTTTATTGGAAATGCTAAGAAAGTAATCAAAAATGTGGACACAAACTGGTTTAATGTAAAGAGCAATTTTGTTATTATTTTCTTTATTCGCGCTCGTATGATGAGAGCGGCGATATTTAATTCTATCGATGACATATAGTTGAGTTATTTGCTAACTGCATACAATCAGCTAGCGAGCCAGACGCGTAGCAAGACAAAATCTAGTCTAGAGATTCTGTCTGTTATATCTGGCTATACGGTTATTTTAGGTGTATTACGATGATACACCAGGTCAGATTTTATTTTGAGTATCAATAAGGGATGTACAAGGGAGAATGTGTTTCGCTTAAAAAGCCGTGTTTGACAATTATAGTGTGTAATAACCACAACTAAGTTACCTAATCCAAAGGTTAATCTATACTAATAAAGTAATCTTTGGTGTTGTAAATTTAACAATGCAATCATCCTAAAAATATTTTCAAACAGACAATAGAAAAAGAATGGGATAATTGGAAGACGTCAAAATGAACATGGGACATCTAACCTATTTACCTAGGAACCTGTAACCCCAAACTCTCGTTCAATCTTCAGAGTTAGTTATCTTATCGTCCTAGTGTTTGTTATCCTTTCTCCCACACCTGATCGCCCGGGGCCACGCCTCACATACTCCGCCCACAATATCCCGCCCATTCTTCGCTTCCTGCATCCTCAAGGCTGAATTGCTCAATTTCGATCACCAAGTTGCGCAATGTCCTGGACAATCACTGCTCAAACAAGGATCCGATGGACTTTGGCGAGCAAGTTTGCCGAGCGAGTTTGCCGAGCGAGTTTGCCGAGCGTTTACCAAGCAAATGTTTGTCGCACGTGACGGCCGTGAGGCTAAAGCGCTATAGACAGTTAGTTGCTAGTTTTACGAAATGACTACTTCTTCTTAGCCTAGAGAAAAATCAAGTCTAAAACCTACCCTAGAACCTAAATATAAGAAGAAATACTGTATAAAACTTAGAAGATGTAAATATTTGGATTCTTTGGACTATCCTTATGCCATTGGATGGTCGACGAGACATCCTCTTGAAGTAAGTATAATCGATCCACGACTAATTTGTCAGAAACGTTTTCAAGATTCCTTTAGTTCTTCGTAATTGAAATGCGATTACAAAATTGTTTGTTTCAATAGTAATAAAAGTATCCTGCTGTTTTAGTTATTACATTTATACTAGTGGCTTGAAGGGGCCATAGCCCCTAAAAAACCAAAATACATAAATTTTTTATCAACCTTCATTGGTCATTTATAAATAAGCACTGATTTTCTAGCATTATAATATAATATTATTATACTGTCTTATAAAATGTCCATTCCTAAACAACTATACATTGCTGTAGTTTAAAAGTAAACAAACTGAATAAGTACAGCTGGTATCAATATCAAAGGCTAATTTAACTCTGTGGCACAGCTGTTTTAATTTCAAAAGATGTAAACAAATTAAACCCCATGTTGTTTTAATGGGAAAAGTTTTATTCTGTTGCGAATTTATGGTAAAAAAATAAGAAAAATGAATAGTTTTCCCTCAAAATTCACGTCAAGACCTTTAAAATGATACCCCTCCCATCCTTCTACGGCCATCCAGTCACTCACAATTTCTTTACAAAAATTTGACTTACGGAATTATATATAGAGATGCAAGATTGAGTATCATTTCGATATTATAAAAGTTGAAAGTTCAGTGTTACGGCGTCTAAAATGTAGCTGACCCGTGTAAAACATTGAAGACGGCCACACACTACCGGATTTTTTCCCCGAACAAGACATCGGACCGAGCAGGATTTGGGGTCGAAGGGAGAAAATCCGGTAGTTAGTGGGGCCTCCGAACCAGACACCGAACAAGACATCGAACCAGACATCGGACCGAGCACCGAGCGCTCTCGAGGCGGTTTTTTGATGAAAGATCAAATAAATATCGGTCCGATGTCTTGTTCGGGGTCTGGCTCGGGGTTCGGTAGTGTGTGGTACCTCCAACGCTGCTCCGAGCGCCGTCCCGAGCGCCGTCACGAGCCCCGCCGCTAGCGAGCGCTACGCATGATTCTTTTTTCTATGAATAAGTTTTGTTGTAACATTTTAAAAGTTAGCAAAGTTCTTTTATTACATTAAATTTATATGTATTTTTTACCATATTCAATTTGTAATAAATTACACGTCTCATTACTTTTTGATTTACTAAATTATTACAACTTCGTTATTGTTGTTACAATCATTCTACATAGCTAATAATATCCAGGCCTATTGTTTTTGCAAGAATCAGTGATAGATATTTGATTTGTTAACAGAGAATTCTGCTAAACTAGTTTAACCTAAATAAAATGACTAACGTTAGTAAAGTGAATTCAAATATTAACCTCTACTACATTACCCCAGCCACCTACCACCCTACCTGCATCCCCTAACCCCCTAATACTGCCGCTACCCCCCTCACATAAATATGTACCTGACCACAAATCGCTATTTAAAACCAATTTTATTATGTCACATTCGAAACAAACTTGCCTTAATATTATTAAGAACATCGCAGAGTGCTTGGCAAACCTCTGGTATAATTTGACCAATAGCTTGCTCAGATATTCTGACTAGGAATAGTTTTTACCCCGCTCGGTGGTTTTCTCGCTCAAGCTATCCGATCCGATGTCTTGTTTGGGCTAAAGTCCGGTAGTGTGTGGCCGCCTTACGTTTCACAACGTTTCGGACCGGATATGTCTTTCGTAATCAGCGTAACGTGACCGAACGGAGATAAATTATTGCTCCAACCTTATTATTTTATCGCCCGCTCACTGTCTGTTGCTGTTATTAGTGAATTTCCTATGGAAAGTGAACTATTATCATGACCCGCACGGTGAAACTTAAGCCCGGGACCACCATAGAAGTTCCTAACGTGACCCCCTGAACACGTTTTGGGGGGTCGTTTAACATTTTATATATATGTGTGTGTGTGTGTGTGTGTGTGTGTGTGTGTGTGTGTGTGTGTGTGTTTGCACTCTAGCGGTCGCATTTTTTGTCCGATTTACTTAAAATTTGGTAGGGACATACCTTTCTGTAATCAGTTGGCCAAGTTCGTTGCGTAAAACAATCGGAAAACTCTAAACCCCTTTTTTGGGGATTAATCTTTCAAATTTTGAGTTTTTGGGCCCAAAACGGGTCAGAAAAGCCCCGGATGTAAAATTAATCCATGTATAAAGATGGGAATTAGTGAGGCGAAACTTTTAAGCCCTCTCCCGTCATTCTAGCATAACTATTTACCAAGTTATAGAAGAAAATGTGTACTGACCATACACAGTACGTTGTCTTATGAGGGTTTTACATTAGAAAAGCCTGTTATTCATTTGTTGGTGTACTTTCATCAACCCCAGCAACCTCACGCCTACTTTAAAGCCTGACTGGACCTTCTCCTAACCTTATAATGCGCAAAATTGTATTCCCAGCATTACAGGTAAATTAAACTAGGAGCATCAGAACAGCCAAAAAATCAATGTTTTCAGATTTCAATAAAAATTGGAATAAATGTATGTTTTACACTTATTTTGAGTTTTAAAAGTTTTTTATGCGGAAATTCACTTCCCTCACGTCAGCGTGCTGCGTGCGACCTCGTTGTTTGGTGTCGCTTTTCTTATTTGGAAGAATTCTTTAATCTTTGGAGGATTCTACTCTATAATTAAAGTTGTGTTCAAAACTGCCACGGAACTAACCGACTGTTTTTTACATGAATCGAAAGTATGTAAAGAAATTTACAATAATTTCAAAATGCATTTAATTTGACATTTAAGAATTTACATGATATAGCTAAAAAAATTTAAAAGTTAATCATAATAAATTAATAAATTATAATAAGAATATTTTTAGAACAAGTTAACGAGTTGGCTTAGTATTTCATGATAAATGACATAAGCCAATCATAATATACAACTTCCATCGGAGTCTACAAAGAAATTTAAAGTTTTATACTAATACATTTGCTAACCAACCTTTATTTTTCAAATTCTGATTTGAAGAAGGTTTTAGGACTACAGTAAAAAAATGTTATAACCAAAGAGCGATCGGTTTTTACGTGATATTTACAATCGGATTCCTGCACCAGTTTTTATCACCGGGGGAGGTTTACGACACCTCTTTGTCTCTCGTACCATGAGGAACCCCGTTGATTCTTCCCATATAACTCAGAGGCCCGAAGGCGATGTTCGGTGAGGAGGGGGAGGGGTAGGGGTAGGGAAGGGTATCGTAGCCCTTTTTTCGTCACCGATTATTGTTGGCACCTAGTAACATGTTTGTGTATAGGTCGCCTAACAACCGGCGATACAAGATGGAAGGGGATTAATATACTGTTATTGATCATCAGATAGATATAAATCTAAAACTGACACTGTGTTAATGGAAGACCAAAAAAAGTGAAAGGATGGTATACTTTTGTTAGTGTGTTTGTTCTGGCCTTGTTTTTATTGTCATGTGTCATTCTCCACTGATATTTAATAACTCTGGTTTAATTACGTTATTACGAGATTTTGTTTACCTTTGTGTACTAAGCTAAATAAGTATGAAAACATACATACATACCGGTATTCTTAATTTTATAGTCTTATAAAACACTTTTCTGTGACATTTTCCTATTGTATCAAATTTTAAATCTATTAAATGCAGTAACAAAAGATGCGGTTCAAAAGGACCTTAAGAGACAGTCTCATGAGTGGATGTATTGCTGTACTGCGATGTTTTTCAAACCAAACGCTTCTACTATCTCAACTTGTTTGGCCTGTAATGTCAAAATAAATACGAACATAAATAACTCGCTCAGTTTACGTAAAAGGGCTGTGTCAATTGGTAAATTGCGTTGCCATCGTGATAACCCTTATCAGGTTCATGTCTTTGTGATTTTTGTTACTCGTTCTAACCCTTTGTAGTTTTAGTGATTGATGATGTGTTTGTATAAGTAACAGTTGTTCTTGTTGTGCAACTTTTAAACTGTTATTTGAATCGTTAAGTGTTACACCAGCTCATTGGTGTGCTATTTATATCACTTTAAATTTAGTGCGCAGAACCCTAAGTACTCTACACTAATCATTATGTCGTTCAAAAACTCTTGGATAATATTTTTCCAAAAGCTCAGATATACATTACATTTGCAAATGCAAATTTATCATACACAAGTAACATTTCACACAGAATTATTCCTCTATACCTTACTGTGTTTCAACTTATGTTTTGCATTTATAAGCGTTCTGTTTTGGTAAGAGCGCTTGAAACTGGGCCTGCAATTATTTGTTAGATTTGCTGAAACACGTAAACATTAAATAAACGCCGTTTACTCAGCTAAGGAACACTTGACTTGCAACCTGCAACAAGAGAGAAACCCCGGTAGACGACTATCCCGGTCGTCAATCAGCTGTTAATGTTGGTCTCCAGGCTCAGCGGTCACCGGGTCACAGGTCAATCTCGCACTCGCTTTCCTCCAAGGTCACGCACAAGGTCAAACATTTCACCGCGACGCGACGTCTACCTGCTCTAAACTGTGTCTTCCGTAGTTTAATCGTCGCCCTGAAAGGTGTAATAGTACATTCAATAACACACGTCCTCCATTACACTCGAAACCTCCATTAAAAAATTACAGTGAGTGTAAAATTTTTGTCTTTTTAATCTGTGTTGCTTTTGAGTGCAAAATTAAAAGATTAGAAAGATTCCCCGAGTGTTGGAAATACACTCAAGATTTAATATTGACATTCTGTGTCAGGTTTGTGCCCTTTTCTCTTTCTATACAAGGGTTAATAAAGGGTTATTTCAAGTGTAATCTATGTTAGGTTAAAAATAGGATAGGTTTGAATAAACTATAGGTTTAGGTTTTGAATAATAGAAAATTAATTGGTACCTCACATGAAAATGCAGCCGAAATAATAACAGTACTATTTCAGAACGCGAACGCATTTTATTATATTTTCATATGATAGTTCTACTAGCAGTATGTTTGTTACACCTAAATAGGCAGACGTAAAAATATGTAACAATGTTTCTGCGACGTGAATATGTGATTTTAATTGAGAAATATGCGAGTGGAAGGGCACAAGGAATAAAGGGATTAAGACAATTTATTTTTGGGGTTCAACAGTTGAACAGTATATGTTTTAGTAATTTAAAATTACTTTATATATTGTAAGTTTTGGACCAAGAAGTCATGTCCAGTATAAAATTATATGAAATGGAAAACAACACTGATCAACTGTTGAACCCCAAAAATAAATTGTCTTAATCCCTTTATTCCTTGTGCCCTTCCACTCGCATATTTCTCAATTAAAATCACATATTCACGTCGCAGAAACATTGTTACATATTTTTACGTCTGCCTATTTAGGTATACCAAACATACTACTAGTAGAACTATCATATGTAAATATAATGAAATGCGTTCGCGTTCTGAAATAGTACTGTTATTATTTCGGCTGCATTTTCATGTGAGGTACCAATTAATTTTCTATTCTTCAAAGCTATCCTATTTTTAACCTAACATAGATGACACTTTAAATAACCCTTTATTAACCCTTATATAGAAAGAGAAAAGTGCACAAACCTGACACAGAATGTCAATATAAATCTTGAGTGTATTTCCAACACTCGGGGAATATTTCTAATCTTTTTTTTAACGTGTACCGTTACACGTTAAAAACAGCAATGAGTAATAATGAACATACCGACTACAGTAAATAAATCAGTAAATTAAATTAAATTAAATTTGTGTATGCCCTACATTTTTTACTTAACAAATTGTCTCTATAGTCAGTATTTAAGTCGCAAGAAAGAGAAAAGTGAAAATCAGGCGCCATTTTATAAAAAGGTCTTAGTACATAATGTTATATAGTAAATACATTGTAATCTAATCAAGTGAAAAAGTGGATACTTCATAATCATACACACATAAACTATTGGTCCGATAAGGCAAGCAACTTAGTTAATTTCATATCAAAAGTTAGGAGGCATTTACTTAATGAAGAAGTACAGTTTCTTTGAGATGCCGTTAATGTTAACTTTTCCTCATTGAGACCCTGGTAACTCATACGTATCATAAATTGTAGAACACGACTATTTTCCTCTTCATCCTCGCAGTACTGTTCTTCATTTTCTACGTATCATGTTTCTAGTTTTAATTGTCGGCCAATAATGACTTGTAGGTCACGCACGTTTGAATTAAGTTTAATGATATCATTCAGATGTGCAAGATAACAGATTTGCCATTACATATATTAATTTAATAAATATTTTACAAAGTTACAAACTATCCTGTAATACAACCCAAACAATTGCCGAATGCCGAATGTTTCACGTTCGCCGAATGTTCTCGCTCTCCCACGGCCCGCCCACAGTTTAGCATAGACCGGCGATCACCATTCGTCAAGCAGTTGTAGCATCGGCGAACCTGTTGCCATATATCTCGGCTCATCCGCCACAAAGTTGCGCGTATCTTGGATTGCCGCAAGTTTAATATTTATAAACCAGTTGGCCAAAAATATCCCCTAAATCTTCTCTTTATTCTTTGGGATTTACATTTTACAAACGAACGCGGCTTGTTTAGAAAGCTTTCGAGGAAATATTTCGGGCTGTAAATCAATAGGATGATTTGAGCCTTAATATAATACATAGTTATTTTGTCTGCAGTTATTTCTGAAACCAGTCGGATTACAGCATTGGAATTTAAACTGTTTTTTATTTTATAATCTTTTGTGTTCCCAAAATTTACTTATACATAGTAAATATATGTTAACAATTTAATTTATGACAAATTTTATCAATAGTTGTTTAGAAATACTGAAACTGCAACAGTTACCATAATTATATGTGTTTCTATGAAATCACTATGTGCTGGATTATTAAAATTGGAGGTATAAAATGTTTATTCTTGTGCGTGAGTAGAGGCAATATGGGGAGTCTGGGACAGCTGAAAAATAATTGTTTTTAAATCAGAAGTGACGTTTGAGTGACGTGGTGATGACGTATGTGTGACGAGAGGGTGTGATGACGTCACGGCGATGACGTATTGGTGTGACGATACACATACGTCATTGGATGTGAGGTAATGTGAAAGCGGGTGGATTTATATTAAGAAACGGTTTAGTTACGTCGGTTTGCGACTTGAAATGGCCAACCATCCATTTAAGTCGGTTTGCGACTTGAAATGGCAAACCATCCATTTACGTCGGTTTGTGTTATCTTATCTTATCTTATCTTATCTTATCTTAGATAAGATAAAAATTTTTTCTGGGGGCTCCGCCCCCAGACCCCCGGGCTTCTTACGCTCCCAATCCACGCCATAGAGTCCCCCTCCACTATTAACCCCCGCCACATTTACAGCTTAGCACAGAATCAAGCGTTACGATCCATTCACACTCCTGATCTTAGCCGCAACGCAACCATGGCTCGCAACTTACAACCGATCAAACGCCCTGCTGACTCTTCTGACGAAGACTATTCGGACGAAGAGGGTCACAGACGTCGCAGGAAACAGTTCAAGTTCTGCCAAACTAGACCGACGGCTGCAACTACTCCTGTGGGGAGGGCGACGATTCTAATAAAGCGAGACATCTTCACTTACCGACAGATCAACCAACTCATGGACATCTTGGACCGCTACCGACACCTCGCCGATCAGATGATTATCGAAGTTAGTAGCGGAGATCACTTCCACCTCATCCTCCAACATCAACACTTGGACACAGTCGACGCTAGCCTACGCCGACAACTACAACTACGACAAATTATTCGGGTCGTCGCTTCCATCCCCCCACACTAAATCCAGGACTCCACTCCTTCTACAAACGGCCTTTATCAAGGCCACCACTTATATCATTCGTTGTCAATCAGCCTAGCAACCATACATCATACTAAACCTACATTAAGTACATTTCAATCCAGATTCTCAGGACTTTGTCATTTAACATCAATCATTTTGGTGGCCTTTACAAAGGCCATTTTTACAAGTCTCAATTATTTTTACTTTCACAGTCTTAGACGATTCCTTTACAAGTATCAGCCTCACATCTTGTTACTTCTTTTACAGGAGGAGCATTCAACATTTTATGGACTTTGTCATTTATCCAACTTCAGTTTAGTGGCCTTTATAAAGGCCGTTTTAATAAGTCTCAATTTTACAACTTTCGCGGTAACAAAGAATAGTTATTCAGTTGTCGCTATGAATGTTTTAGGGGGACTTTAAATAATTATAATTTATATTCTCCAAACATGTTCAAACGTGTTCAAGGTCATTTTAATACTTTAAAAAAAAAGGATCTTGACTGTGGCGGATTGCCCTGCCGACCAGTCAAGAAGGGTCAGTTCATTCGTGGCGGTTTGCCCATGCCGACCGATTGAACTGCTTAGGGTATGGGTGGACCGCAGAACTCCACACTGCGCGAACCACCCGGGTTTGTTTTTGGGGTTGTGATGGGAATAGGGTAAGGGACAGAGTTTAACTTGTACAAATCAACAAATTGTGTTAGTGTTAGTGGGAAACCAGCGAAGCCATGCAAGACAGAAAAGGATTGTACAGAGAAGAATAAGAGATCGGCGCTGAGCTTAACGAAATCCAGATCCATTGCCCACCGCACTGTTCACCCAACGCCCGGAGCAGTGCTGACCACACAGGGGGACTTGTCTCAGGCCTTGTGTGACGCAAAAGGTGTTGACTCCGCCTCGGGACCCGGCGGAGATCAGCGTAGAGATGCCGGCCGATAGCAAGTGAGACCTACATATGTGGTGCTCGCTATATCACAGAAGTTCCAAGCCCGGGGTACCACTGCAGGGATTGCGGTACTAGGAGACCTCCGTGGATGTTCAGCTTCTCTCCGATGATCTCCGCTGTGCCCCGCTTCTCTGGAGCTGCTCTGGACTGGTCCCGTGTCTGCATGCCGAATGATTCGAGTGGAACGAGCGTCCCGGTTTTATGAACTTTTCCGCTGAGTCAGCAGAAAATAACCTCACCTCATTGGTTGAACTGTTTGACCAATGAGAAGCCGGCTTGTGCTAGTGAGTATACCGCTGTTCTTAAGCGAATCACTTTTGCTCACCCTTTCGTTACGGACGCAACTGCATCATGTTCAGGAAGCAGACCCGGCCTAAGATGTTTGACATGCCTCGTCGGGAACCATCGTTCCAGCTTTCCAGCTCCAGGCCCCACAGTGTCACACCTCGGTCATCACTCCGGCAGCCTCGTCAACGTCCAGCTCCAATCCCAGCCCCAAAGAGCGAGTCCGTGACAGGGCAGCCTCGTCAACGCCCGGCTCCAACACCAGCGTCAAAGAGTAGACCCGTCGATGTAATGCCTCGAAGGGTAAACATATCGACTTGTGCCCGGGAACCGTTCTCTTTACTTAGAGAAATTCTCTCGGACAAGACGAGGGATCTGGAACCTGAGAAGAACTATACGGCCCAGATCCCTGTTATCGATGAGCCGAGGGAGATTCGTCGGCCGAGCTTCGAACCGGCATTCCCTGGGTTCAAGCTCCACCGCCTGTGGAAACTGCAGCCGGGACTTTATTGTCTGCTCGGATGGGACAAGCCTTCGCGGGAGCTTTTGTTGCGCCACCGCAACTTTGTCTTTAGAAGTTACCTGCCGAATGGAGTGATTGAGCCACCGTACGAGACATTAAAGACCTACTTGGAGGTCGGGAAGCCGGAAGATGGGCAACGACGTCGGCGTGTCACCGTCCAATGGGTGTCACTGTAAACAATGACACTGATAAAAACGGCCTTTTTAAAGGCCACCAAAAATTTCAATCGTGTGACACTCAGTAGCGTAAAACATATATTTTGTTTTACCCCCAGTCTTACTCCTGCTGTAATGAAGTTTTATTATAAGTCCCATGAGGTTTCAATAAAGTTTGTTGGTATTTTGTACGGTACGGTACTTAGTTACCGACTTCAACAAATATGGTTTGACCGAGAATTTTAATCGTTCCTCTGTCAACATAGTTTGTTCAAATGGGTAAGCGCTTGGACTGGGACATTAAATAATTAAAATGGCCTTTCTCAAGGCCACTAAATAAAACGCTGAGTCAGTGTTATTAGTGCGCACCAACAGGAGACCTGCAGCGTATCCTATACGGTACGTAGCGTCGCACCTTAGAGACCAATGATTAGTGGGGCTCAGGACATCCTGCTTGCGCTGAGGAGAGAAGATGGAAACTACGGTGGAAGAAATCTTCGCTGAGATGATTGAGCGACGGGCTCCACTAGCACCGATATCCTCACTCCGGCCGCCTCGTCAACGTCCAGGAGCCTCGCAGAGGCGTGTTCACTTCGCTTTGGACTGTCCAGCTCCGAGACCAGTGGCAAGGAGCAATCCTGTCACTGTAATGGATTGTGTTGCGGCTACTCCACGGCAAAAGCTTCAGAGGCTGGAGCGGCGCTTCTACACTCCACTTGGGCAACTACGCCATGGCGAACAGAATCGACGGTTGTGGCGGATGAAACCCGGCCTGTACGAATTGCTATTTTTCGTACGCCAGGATGGTGAGGCTACTCTGCGGGAGGTTGGTTCCTTGGAGCTGACGAGAGTTCGCCTGCCAAGGAGAATGGAGTGGCCGTGGAAGTCGACGCATCTGAAGATTCACGGGCCGGGGGAGGACCCTTCGTATCCCAGAGGGAAGGCCGAATGGGTCCGTCGCTAGATCATCTCAAAAAACGGCCTTTTTAAAGGCCACCAGATTTTTCAATCGTTTTTGAACTCATGCATTTGCAAAGTTTTATTATAAGTCCCATGACATACTGGGTGTTGGTAATCTGTACGGTACGTAGTTGCCGACTCTAAATAATATATTTTGACCGAGAACTTTGTTCATTATTCGGTCAACACAGTTTATTTAGTGCGCTTAAAATAAATGTTATGGGGCTTAACAGCCATAGCTTGGAGTAAAGAATAAAATGAGTTGTGTTTGCAAACACAAACAATTCCACGTTTCTAACATAGAGTTACAGTCGGGCTAAGATTGGAGATACGTAGTTGCCGACTCTAAATAATATATTTTGACCGAGAATTTTGTTCGTTATTCAGTCAACACAGTTTGTTTAATGTACCTAAAAACAAATGTTATGGCGCTTAAGAGTCATAGCTTTGAGTAAAACATAAAATTGCTTTCAAACACAAACATTTGCAAGTTTCTAACGTAGAGGCACAGTCGGTCCAAGATTGGAACATAAAAACGGCCTTTATCAAGGCCACCATTTTTAGTACTTAAATTCAACTGACCAATAGCAGAAGAGTGCTGTGTCAGCAACGCCTATATAATGAGAGAGTAGTGCGATGTTTCCTCATTCCTCCACTGAGCTGATTGCTGATCTGATCTCCAAGTCATGGACTCTTCTGAGACTTCTGCAGCTGTAGAATCCATCCTGGCTGAGAACAAGGTGAAGTCTATCTTCGATCCGCCGGACGCACCTTCTACATCCACAAGCGTGGTTTCGCCGCCAAGTCCCCTGCACTTTGGAGCACCGACAGCAGAGTCATCGGATGAAGATAATAGGAAATTCATTTCAAAACATGACCCCTTCGTACCGAAGGCAACTTCATCCTCCAGCACACCAAGAATATCATTGAAGAAGACACCACGGGTAAGAAATGCGCCCAAGTGTACCCACCAATTTAAGAGAGGGCCGAAGAAGGGTGAAGTGTGTGCAGTCTTCTGCAAAATAGGAGAAACGTTCTGCGCTAAACACAAACCTGCAGAGAAAAAGCCGCCAGCATCTAGTTTTGACTTTGAAACTATAGCTCAGGAGGGAAAATTCCGAAGATTGAAAGTTTCCAAAAAATATAAACTCCTACAAATTAAAGAGCGCAAAGTAATTTTGGAAAACAGCGGAAGAATCCTAAAGGTAAGACTGCCTGGATATTTGCAACCAATACCCAAGACTGGGTCATACTTAGTATTTCAAAGGGCGGGCAAAGGCGAACTGGCAAAGGCGATGTGGGAGTGCGTCTAGATTGGATCAGCAGCTCAGAAACGGCCTTTTTCAAGGCCACCAATTGTTTCACTCGTTATAGTACTCACAGTGTGCTAACTCTGTTGTCTTTCACAAACAAAGTATATTATGTAAAATCCTACAACATAATTAACCTACATTGCGTAGCTTTCCTTCCAGTCAACAATGGTCGAGACCAGTCGTAAACCTTGGTGGAGAATTCAAAACGGCCTTTTTAAAGGCCAAAAATTGATTAACTCGTTATAGTACTCACAGTGTGCTAACTCTGTTGTATTTCACAAACATAGTATATTATGCACAATCCTACAACATAATTAACCTACATTGCGTAGCTTTCCTTACAGTCAACAACGGTCGAGGCCAGTCGTAAACCTTGGTGGAGAATTCAAAAACGGCCTTTTTAAAGGCCAGCAAATGATTAACTCGTTATAGTACTCACAGTGTGCTAACTCTGTTGTATTTCACAAACAAAGTATATTATGCACAATCCTACAGCATAATTAACCTACATTGCGTAGCTTTTCTTACAGTCAACAACGGTCGAGACCAGTCGTAAACCTTGGCGGAGAATTCAAATACGGCCTTGTTAAAGGCCAGCAATTGATTCACTCGTTATAGTACTCACAGTGTGCTAACTCTGTTGTTTTTCACAAACAAAGTATATTATGAGATGAAATAAACTGATAATGCAGGCTGCAGACTGAATTAATATTTACAACTCTAGTTTCATCGATTCTTTGCATTCAAAACAAGATTTTGTTTGTTTGTTTGTTAGGTTGACCTTGAAAATAATAAAAGCATTGTCAGCAGTTAAGATAAGAGACTGCTGAAAAGCATTGTCAGCAGTTAAGATAAGAGACTGCTGAAAAGCATTGTCAGCAGTTAAGATAAGATACTGCTGAATATGCAGTAGTTATTACTATAAATAGAGGCGTTCTGTAGAGTTGATCACATCCATCTGCGACGTTTACCTGACAACATGGTCTACGAGATTGTTCACCACCAAACAGCGAGAAGGGTTAAACGCTCTCCTCTGTGGCTGAAAACATTCTACCTCCGTGTTCCGATTTATTGGACGACGGAGATAACTCAAGAATGCGACTTGTGGAGAGTTTCTGAGGCTCTAGACAGTATCAGGGCCGACTGCCGAGCGACTACAATTAAATTGACAACGTCCGACGTAGGGTTCTGGATGGCGCCTACTCCTCTGGAAGATGACTTACCCTTCAAGACCAACGTCATCAAAGACCTGAAGCGTTTGCTGCGGCTTGGCCAAAGGGTGACTCTCACCGTCATCGTTTCTTGAGGACGTATCCTGCAGACCCACAACGCCATCTCAAACTCCACCTTCTGAGGGCAACTACAAACGGCCTTTTTCAAGGCCACCATGAATTTCACTCGTTTTAACTAAGCTAAGCGTCTTATTTGAACCATACCAATTATTTATCTTTTCGATTATTAATGTTTCTACTAATAATGAAATTAATAATTAGCAACACATGGTTTTTAAAATTTTTAGTTGTACAAAACACATGGTGGTTTCTTAATTTTACCTCAACTAACAATTGAAATTTATGATATTAAGTATGCACAAGTGTATCTCTCTCTCTCTCTTTCTCTCTCTCTCTATATATATATATATATATATATACATTTTTTGAGATCAAAACCTATGTTTACGGTTTTTCTACCATAACTTAGCACTTTTTTTACTGACTAAAACCTAATGCTCTTATTCGTTGTTTATTTTTGCTTGCTCATCACAAAATTCCCCTATAAATAAAGGTAAATAGTAGTCACCGGTCATTCATATCCTATCTACCATCATGGCACCACTAGACATCCCTCACCACTGGAAGCAAATTGGAGAAATAATTGAAAATGTCTTACAGGAAGATGTGGAGGAGATTGAAGATACTAGCGACTCCGAAGACCTGACCAACTCCGATGACAACACATCATCACTAGATGTCTCTGACATAGAAGATGCAATAGCATTTGTTCTTCACGAGGATTATCCGGAGTCAGTCGCCGACAGTATTGAATGTTATCTCCTGTCCGAAGATGAGGATGACAACAGGACTCCTGTCCTACGTGATGTTCCCGATGCAAGGCGGAGACTATTCGATAGTTCCAGTGGTGAGGAAGACGATGATGGCGTTGCATACCTGAGCGACTAATTAGAGAAGTCTGTTTCAAACGGCCTTTTTCAAGGCCACCAATTGTTTCAATCGTTTTAAAACTCAGCCGAATTCGCAATGTTTTTTTTTCCTTAAACTAAAAAAGCCACAAGCAGAGTATAATAAACGAATGAAAAAATGGTAGCCGTTAAAACGGCTGTTTGGATGTGTTTTTCAACTGTATAAAGGGTTTATTGTTCAACAATGATGTCATCATCTGATAGATAATCTGCCCCTACTAATCTTTCTAATGCAGCCATTACTTATCTGGATTGGATAGTTGTTCTGCTTGATACAACGTTAACCTGTACTGGTTGATCATCACTTTCTTGTCTTTCCGTGGGTGTAAATGATAATTGAAAAGGTGGTGTTGTGGAGGATATATCTGGGACCTGTATAGGCTGCTCCATAATTATGTTGTGGTTAGTAAGCTTATAGCAATACTAATTTATAATTTCATTTATGTTTACTTTTTAAATGAATGAACCAATGGCAATGAAAGTGATGATGTTAGCAAAAATATAAACCAATAGTAATTCAATGCTGAGGTCAGCATTTGCTATAAAACTAGAACATGTGAAAAATGGCTCTCAATACTACTTTTGGAGCAGTCTATAACACACTGAGAAATTTATTCAATCACAATGTACTATTGTCAACGTTGTAATGAAGATTTCATAAATGAGGATTTATATATATATCACTGTGAAATTTACCATAATGCTACTAATAATGCATTATCCGATTGTGAAGACCATCCCGATTTCTTACACTTCCTTGCTGACACTGAACACTCTACACGGCAGAGCAGACCAAGCGTAATTGCATATGCACCTCCTAGCAAACAAAACTCAGTGGATCCTGAAGATGAATCCTCACCCTCTACTTCTAGAGGGACTGCGAACGAAGATGCAACGTTGGGAGTCAACATTTTAGTGGAGGCGTTTGACAGATCTGTCGTTCGACATTACAGAATAAATAACATCAATACACTTGAACTACAAATATTTCTGACCCTCGTTAAAGATGTTATAATTGCAAAATTAAATTATGAACTTAACCGTTTGAATTTCATTAAATTTGGATTACTATTGGACACAACATTTAATAATGTAGAAGGAGAAATATCCAACAGAGGGTTTCTTTCTAGAAACCGAACTATTATGGAGACGTCAAATTTAGATGAAATAGTTGATGAATGTTTACAAGAATTGGTGCTTAAAATAACTGAACATGAAGCTCGTGGATCCGGATGGTCCTTGCTCAATGTAAACAACCTGGATTTACGAGTTCATAAACGTGGATACGGTGAACGTGGCAGCAGTTTTATTCCATTGCCAGCAAAGATTAAAGATAATAAATCATGTATTAATGTTCAAAACAATGACAATGAATGTTTCAGATATTCCATGTTGGCGAAATTTCTTGTTCATGAAGGTGTCCAACATCCTGAACGACCGAATAGAAGATATCAAGAACTAAATGGTAGATATAAATTTAATGGATTAAACTACCCAGTGTCATTGTCTGATATAGGAAGTTTTGAAAAACGTAATGCAGGTGTATCTGTTAACGTGTTTGGACTGGACAGAAGAAACAATGTGTACCCGTTAAAAGTGGTACCACGTGAATTGACTGACCATACTGATTTACTGTTACTAAAAGATGAAACTGTTTCACATTATGTGTACATAAAAGATTTCACTAAGCTCATTCACTATCAGCTCACCAAAAGAAAGTCACCAATAACAGTGTGTAAAAGATGTTTCTGTTTTAAAAATATCTCTATAAATAGAGGAGGTCGTAGTTGGCTGACGGAACACTCTAAACTTTGTGGAGATCATGCAGCAGCAAAAGTTATCCTTCCAACTCTGAATAGTTCTATTCTAAAGTTTAGAAATATCCATCACCAGTATCGCATCCCAATTGTAATTTACGCAGATTTTGAATCGTCATTGATACCAGTGGAAAATGTGGATCCTGACGCAGCAGACAGTAGGAAATACCAAAAACACGAGCCAAACAGCTATTGTCTTTTGGTAAAATCAACACTTTCATATGAGCATCTTCGGCACTACGATATTCCAACGGAGCCAAAGCTTTACCGTGGGGAGCAAGCTGCAACACGATTTGTTGATGATCTATATGATATTGCTGAAAAAGTATCTACCCTCTACAGTTACATTGTTCCTATGGAAAATCTCACTGACCTTCAAGAACTATGTCATCAAATGGAGGACATTTGTTACTTGTGTAAACAGGAGTTTTCTGAGGACAACATCAAAGTGCGTGACCATGATCATTTGACAGGAGCCTATAGAGGAGCAGCTTGTAACGCCTGCAATATCAACTTTAAGCTACCTAACTTTATACCGGTTGTATTACACAATTTAAGTGGATACGACGCACACTTTATTATTCCAGAACTTGGACGAGACAAAGGACAAATTGACGTATTGGCTCAAACGACAGAAAAATTTATTAGTTTTTCAAAGAAAGTAAAAAATATAAAATTAAGGTTTATAGATTCCTTAAGGTTTATGCCATTCAGTTTGATGACACTCTCTAAGAATCTGGAAAGAGATGACTTAATTGAAACGAGGAAGCTGGTTCCAGAATATAAGATGGAGCTCGTATTAAGAAAAGGAGTGTTCCCGTACGACTACATAGATTCCCTTGCTCGATTTGACGAGACTGCGTTACCTCCACCAGAAATGTTTTACAGTAAACTCAATGAATCTCCAGTAGATCCAGAAGATTATGAGCATGCTGTCAAGGTATGGAAGGAACTTAATATGTCGACGCTCGGAGATTATAATGATTTTTATGTGAAACTTGATGTAACTCTCCTTTGTGATGTAATGGAGGAATTTAGAAATTCCTGTTTGTTAGCTTACGGACTGGATTGTTTCTATTACTTCACATCTCCGGGGCTGGCTTGGCAAGCTATGATGAAGGAAACTAAATGCGAACTCCAACTTTTAACTGATATTGACATGGTTCTTATGGTTGAAGCTGGTGTTAGAGGAGGGCTCACACAATCGGTCACACGATATGTCAAAGCCAATAACAAACATCTTCAAAATTATAACTCCACTAAAGAATCAGTCTACCTAGGCTACTTCGACGCCAATAACCTTTATGGATACGCCATGTCAATGCCATTACCTTTTGGCGGATTTTGCTGGGTTGATTCTAATGTTTTAGGAGACATTATGAGCATCCCGAAGTTCAGCGATATCGGATACATATTGGACTTTGACTTCGAGTATCCTCAGCACCTTCACGACCATCATTATGACCTTCCTCTATTACCAAGGTCCGAGGTTCCTCCAGGAGGCAAATATTCAAAGTTGATGACAACACTTGAAAATAAATCTAATTACATTGCACATTATTGGATTGTACAGCAAGCAATTGAACTAGGAATCAAAATTGTTAAAATCAACCGAGTGCTTCAATTTACACAAAAGACCTGGCTAAAACCGTATATAGAATCGAATACTTCAAGAAGAGCAGCTTCCACATCAAGTTTTCACAAATAATTTTACAAACTGATGAATAACGCCGTCTATGGGAAATGTCTTGAAAACAAAAGGAATCACATGAATTTGAAACTTGTTTCTGATGAAAAGAAAATGTTAAAATTAGTTCAAAAGCCTAACTTCAAAACATCTATCATAATAAACGAAAATCTTGTAGCTGTATGCATGAACAAAACAAATGTTGTCATGGATCGACCTCTTTATGTAGGAATGTGTATACTTGATATTTCAAAGACCCATATGTACGACTTCCACTACAACAAGATGGTTGCCTTTTATGGACGAGATCGAATTGGAATTAGCCACATGGACACTGACGGGATCGTATATTGGATCAAGACACTTGACATGTATGATGACCTTAGAGTGTTTCCTCACAGGAATGATTTTGACTTCTCCGACTACCCAGTCAACCATCCGACATACGACAACTCTGTTAACAAGAAGGTTTTAGGAAAGTTCAAGGATGAAACTTGCGGAGTACCACTTGAAGAAATTGTCGCCCTCATGTCGAAGATGTACGCGTTAAAATTAATGACAGATAGAACAGCGAATGTCACATCAACAGTTGCAGCGGATGAGGATGAAGCAGGGATTATCAAGAAGGCAAAAGGAATAAAAAAGATGTACATAATGAAAAAAATGAAATTTGAACATTACTACAACTGTTTATTCAGAAGAGTTGGGTACAGTGCATCTTTCAACACAATCCGGAGCTTCAATCATAATTTATATAGTATAACTGTGAAAAAGAAGTCATTGGCAGACAAAGACGACAAACGTGTGATCCTTCAAAACAACATCCACACACTTCCTTATGGACATTATTCATTAACATAAATTGATTAAGTGCATCATCATCCTGAGAATTAAACTGGTGGAAGATCTATAAAATGCTAATTAATTAAGTATATGTTAAATAAAGTTTTTAAAAAGCCACTTCAGTGGCCTTGACCCAGTTTTCGTGTGTTCAGAATAAGCAATTTTTTAAATTAGCAAAAACTACATTACTTATTTAACATTTAGCCTTTTTTAATAAATGAAACAGTTTTATAGTTCAGTTACTAAACGATTGGAGGATAAAGCGAACCGATGGACGAGAGAAAATCCATCGTTGAAGAACTTCACAAACCAGTTCGAAGAAATTTTCCTAGAAGATCAACGGTCGTGAAAGGCATTCATGACCTATATCAAGCGGACCTTGTAGAAATGAAACCGTACAGTAGGATTAATAAAGGTTTTAGGTACATTTTAACGGTTATTGATTGTTTTACAAAAGTAGCCAGTGCAATTCCACTGAAAAACAAAAGTGGATCGTCTATTACAGAAGCAATGAAAGAAGTACTTCAGGCGATAGGGAAACGTATAAAAAATCTGCAGACAGACGATGGTACAGAATTTTTTAACAAAGTTTTTTCTGATCTAATGAGGAAAAATAAAATAAATCATTATTCAACTTATAGTGAAAAGAAAGCCGCTATTGTAGAACGTTTCAATCGCACTTTGAAAACTTCAATGTACAAGAAATTTTCAGAAAGAGGCACCTATGTATGGTATGATATTCTTCCTACTTTAATAAAAGATTACAATGATAAAAAACATCGTACAATAGGTATGAAACCAAATCAGGTGAATAAAGCAAATGAATCTAAAGTTTTGAAACGCATAAAGAAAAGTACCAAACCAATATTAGATAAGAAACCACCCAAAAAATTTGCAATAGGAGACAATGTGAGGATATGTAAATATAAACAGATCTTTACCAAAGGTTACCTTCCGAATTGGACAAACGAGGTTTTCACAGTGCATCGAGTACAGCCTACTATTCCTGAAACTTATATTTTAAAGGATGTTAAAGGAGAGATACTGCAGGGAGGGTTTTACGGACATGAGTTGTTAAAATCCAAGACTGGCAATGTTTATTTGGTTGAAAAGATATTAAGAAAAAGAGGTAATAAATTTTTAGTGAGATGGTTGGGATTTGACAAGAGCGAAGATACTTGGATAGACAAAAAGGACCTACTTTGAAATAAAAAATCAGTAACGGGACAGCATTTGAGAAGACTGTTATGCAGGAAATAAATTATGGAAATTATCTGCCAGAATGAAAGACTTGATATTAACAATATTGATTGTTTGACACCGGATATTTTTGATAATGAGGTAAGTAAACATGGCTGTTTATTGCCTAACACAATGAGGTGTATTATTAGTGGGCCTTCAAACTGTGGAAAAACCAACGTTGTTTTTAATTTAATAACAAAACCAAACGGCTTAAGCTTTAATAATGTTTATATTTTTTCCAAATCTCTAAATCAACCAAAATATTTATTATTGGAAAAGATTTTGCATGATGTACCCGATGTTTCATTGCATAAATTTGACGCAAGTAGTGAGATTATAGAGCCTAACAATGCTGAACCGTATTCAGTTTTTATTTTTGACGATGTTTCTTCTGAAAATCATGATAGGATAAGAACATACTTCTCTATGGGTAGACATAATCATATTGACTCTATTTACATAGGTCAAACATATAGTAAAATTCCGAAACAATTAATTAGAGATAACGTAAACTTTTTAATTGTTTTCAAGCAGGATGAAAAAAATCTCAAACATATATACAACGATCATGTTGGTGCAGATATGTCATTTGAAAAATTTCGAGATGTGTGTGGGAAAGAAAAATATGGGTTTTTAGTTATAGATAAAGAAATATCTATGACAAATGGTCGTTACAGAATAGGGTTCGATGGATTTGTTTTATTACATTGACTTCTGCCTATAACAAATTCAGTATTTGTGGTGAAGGCGTTGAGAACAGTCGGAACTAATAATGTCGAACCAGGAGGAGTTGCTTAGTGAAATAAAAGTCCTAAGTGACTCAATACGGAAGAAAAACCTGCTACTAAAAGAAGGATTGATGGCTAGAAATAAATATTTGGAGGAAACCTTCAAGCCCATTGTCGAACCCCTGAATAAAATAAATGATAAAATGACCAAATCGACTCTACTAGATCAAGAAGTAAAAGAACGAGATAAAAATATCGTTAAACAAGATGAAACTTCAGGAACATACGGATCAGAATCTGGGTCAGAATCATTTAGCAGAACGAGTCGTTCAGGAGAAGAAGAAGAAGAAGAAGAAGAAGAAGATAAAGAAGATGAAGAAGAAAGTAAATCCGACATTGAAGGTGAAACAGATCCTTTAGAACCAACAGAATCCCCCACAAATATTAGTATTTTAAGTAAAGAAATTGGCAAAAAAGGACCTCTTTCACGAAATTATATACTAAAAATGCTACATGGTGCACATAAATCGAGTAAATACCACGTGTATGGAGCACGCTTGGAAAAAGACGGTCTTCGTATGGGGGATAGTATGCTAGAGATAGATGACAAAGATAATATAACAGTTAAAGACCAAACTTTTAAGGGTACCGCTGGACTGTTTGAATTGATCTTTAAACCCTCTCCAAAAAAATATACTAAGAAGGATTTGAATGATTTTAAAAACATATGTATTTTAACCAACTCCCATAGAAAAGGTTATTCACATAATACACCTATTCATAGAAATAGATCGGAGAAGTATAGAGAAGTTATTTCAAAGCTGTTTTCTAGTATTAGAGGAAAACGTCCGAAGGCTAAGGGTAAAGGAATGTCGATGAAATCGGTGTATGATACAAATATTATATACTATAATAATGTGAATAAGCTGGTTGACAGAATGCGATTAATATATGAATCTATACAGGCTGGGCATAACGGATTGGATAACGAAATGATTGCTTTAACGGAAGAGTTAAAAGGTCGGGGATACATAGCTTAAGTATTCAGTCTAAAGATGAGTGTTGATAAGTTCGGTCGTCATGAGAGCTCTTTGGTTCGAGAGGTTTTGAGAGGTCCACCTGGAGAAGGTTTTCAGTTGACTCGAGACGGAAACTATGATCTAAGAAGGAAACGTTTGTGCAATATTGCAGATCCTATTAACAAAGATGAAACAGTAAACCTTGGAACAATTCGTACATTTACATTAAATTGCGAGACAAATGACACCATGTTTGATGCTAAATATAAAAGAATTATACATGTGGCAATTGCAGAAAAAGATACAGATGCTGTGAATAGGCGATTTGTTTTGGAAGAAATAAAGCAATTAAAACAAGATATTTACCAAAAAATCGACAAATTACAGTCTATGGTGATTCTTTTCACCTCTTCGAAGAAGGAAAGTCGGGGAACACCTTCAAACAGTGTAAACGCAATATATGATACAAACAGTGATGCAGAAGAGTCATTATCACTGCCAGACGATAGAGTAATCTAATGAAGTAAGGTGTTAAAACAAAAATAAATTATCATACATGGAAGGAAGACGTTCAGTAGTGAACTATCACTCATGAAAAGAGGACGAGGACTCACTAGTAGCGCAGTGTCTCTTTTTAAAAAAGCATTTTCCACTTTACCTACAGGTGCATTAATAAACACAGCTGTTGACGCACTTCCAATTGAGCTACATTTGCCTGGAGGTTATCAGTATTGTGGTCCAGGTACGAAATTGCGAAAGCGTTTGGTACGAGGAGATCCTGGAATAAACAAATTGGACGAAGCTTGCAGAGCACACGATATTGCATATTCAAATTACTCAGATTCGGAAAGAAGATCAATTGCAGATAGAGCTCTTGCTGAAAAAGCTTGGCAGAGAGTAAAATCAAGTGACGCAAGTGTTGGTGAACGAGCAGCTGCATTAGCAGTAACTGCAGCCATGAAAGCCAAAACAGCAGTTGGAGGAGGATCGAGGAGAAGAAAAACAAACACACGTCGCAGAAGAAATATTTCCGGTGGGGGCACTAGTAAAAGAAGGAATACTAATAAGAGAGTTAATCGTAAGCGAAAAAAGTGTTCAAAATGTTCAAAAAAAAAGGTAAACGGAAGAGGTTTATACCTAAGACCATACCGTGCATATTAAATAAAAACAAATTAATTTTGCCGAATAAACCTTTGAACAACGAGGAACTTGAACGGTATGCATCATGTTTAAAAATCCCTTTTTTCAGAGGGGTGTTCATGCGAAACGGATTGCCAAGAAAAATCTGGAAAAATGAAGCCGCAATTGTAAACCTTGATTATGCTAATGGTGCTGGGACACATTGGGTTTGTTATAAGAAAATATTT
Source organism: Allygus modestus (assembly GCA_963675035.1). Taxonomy (NCBI): domain Eukaryota; kingdom Metazoa; phylum Arthropoda; class Insecta; order Hemiptera; family Cicadellidae; genus Allygus; species Allygus modestus. The sequence continues at coordinate 216,579,736 of OY776112.1, forward strand.
GATTCTGTTTTTTATTTCGACAGTTTTGGGAATCTTCCACCTCCTAAAGAGTTACAAGTGTATTTCGGTGCAGTACCTAACGTAGTTTTCAATTATGATAGAAAACAAAGAGAAGACACGTCAGTATGTGGACATTTATGTTTGGAATTTCTAGCCACAAGTGTCAGTCAACTGTAAGATGTCGTCTTGTACTGTAACAGTTAGTGGTTCAACATCAACTTTACGAAGTACATTATTTCCACCATTACACCTGAGAGATGATAGACAGTGGGAAATTGCACTTTTGGATTTTACTACTTACAACTCAATCCCAAACATAATAGAAGGTGTTAATAATAAATTTCACTACGTGAGAAAGAAAAATACTGAAGGTCTGGCTGATGTACGTGAATTTGTTGAGATTAAAACTGGTGCTTATGAAATAGCTGACATAAACAGAGAACTTCAAAATAAGTTAGGAAAGGATGTAATTGAACTAAGAGCGAATAATAACAATTTAAGAAGTGAAATAAAATGCAAGTTTTATATGGATTTCACTCTACCAGCATCGATTGGTCCTTTACTTGGTTTCCCATTATACAAGTCGGTTCTTGAACCAAATATCTACCATACAAGTCCAAAAACTGTGAACATAATTAAAGTTAATACTATAAATATCACGTGTAACATAGTTCAAGGGGCTTATAAAGATGGATCGAACCAACATATTTTACATTCGTTTTATCCAACCGTTCCACCTGGATTTAAGATAATTGAAAAACCTCATAATCTGATATATCTTCCATTAAACTCCACTCATATTTCAGACATCGTATTGAACGTACTAGATCAAGACGGTGACATCGTGGATTTCAGAGGAGAAATTATTACTGTACGTTTACACATTAGACAGGCACCGTAAAAGAACGATGGGACTTGAATTTACATATAACACTAAACAAACATCAGACAATTCTAGTATATCTCCTAACGTAGAGAGGTTAACTAGAGAGAACATTAAATTTTTAGAAGGACTTGGTTTCAGAGTCAATGATAATGGACATACTGGATATAAAACATGGACCGGTTTTCGACGAAACGTTGTGGGAGAAGGAGCTTCACACTCACAACCCTTACGCTTCATCGAAATTAGGAAATAATGATGAGATCCGAATTCCAATACAACATCAAGATGCATATACTTTACCGTCTGAAAGCTATATTTATATTGAAGGAAGGGTTTTGGAAAAAGATGAAAATACAACATCAAAAGTACCATTCATAAATAATCCAATGGCCTTTTTGTTTGAAGAAATCCGGTACGAAATATCTGGCATTGTAGTAGATTCGACTAAAAAAGTCGGTATAAGCAGTACGCTTAAAGGGTTGGTTTCTTTATCACCTAATGAAACGAACGCTTTAAAAACAGCCGGATGGATATTACCAACTACGACCAAAATAGTACCTAATTCAAGTGGTTATTTCGACTTTTGCGTTCCGTTGCGGCTCTTACTAGGATTCGCTGAAGACTACAGAAGAATAATAATTAATGTCAAACAAGAATTGGTTTTACTGCGATCATCCTCTGATGTGGATATTATACAAGCTGATAGCGGAACAACTCCCACAACACTTGAATGGAAATTGAAGTTAGATAAAATAGTTTGGAGAGTACCTCATGTACGGTTGGCCGATGAACGACGAGTAAGTCTATTACGGATTCTGGACTCTGATAGGGATATTGTGGTTCCTTTTAGAAGCTGGGAAATGCATGAATGGCCTGTCTTGCCTAAAACTCAACGTCAAACGTGGGCTGTGAAGACTTCGAGTAATTTAGAAAAGCCTAGATATGTTATTTTTGCTCTGCAAACAAATAAAAGATCTAATATTACAGCTAATGCCAGTAGCTTTGATCATTGTAAACTTTCAAATATTAAGTTGTTTTTAAACTCACAATTCTTTCCCTATGACAGTCTTAATGTAATGTTTTCTAAGGACAGATATGGTATTTTATACGATATGTATGCTAGGTTTCAATCGTCATACTATGGAAGGACGAACTCGCCTCTCCTCAACCCTGAAACATTCAAGAGTCTCGCACCAATTGCAGTCATAGACTGTTCAAAACAAAACGAATCAATTAAATCATCAACAGTAGATATTCGCATCGAGTTTGAGTTGGAAGAGAATATTCCAGACCAAACAACAGCGTATTGTTTGATACTACATGATACAATCGTAACGTACACCCCTCTAACAGGCGTGGTTAAAAGAATAATATAGATGTTTTTACCACATTATTCAGCACCTACATATATTTACCCCCGCCACAAGTTTATAAAAGGGAGATTCTTCTGCGAGAGGACATCAGTATACCACCTGCAGACATCAAGACAACATTGATAGTTAAAATGGACAGTATGCCATCTAATTTTCTTGAAGATGTAACGCTCGAGTCTGCATCAACAGAGGTGACAGCTGCATCTAAAACGTCGAATCAAGACTTACCTGAAAACACAAAACCTAGTGAGGACTCTGCAAAAACAACGGAAACTACTTCTTTTCCAATTGACAAAGACACAATTCCACCTGGTAATCCTAGTGAGGACTCTGTAAAAACTACGGAAACCACTTCTTTTCCAATTGTCAAAGACACAATTACACCTTATAATAATAATAATGATGATGTTAAAACTAATACAACACCAGCTGAAAATGTAGAAGAGTCCGCAGAAAAGGACACAACAACTACTGAGGAGATTAAGGCTGGACTCTCAGGATTTCTAACTTTCGAAGGAAATGATCAGAGGAAAAGGAAAAGATGTGAAAATGAATATGATGAACAAAATATGGATGTGATATTTGATGTATTTTTACGCGCAATGTATCCATTGAATTTAAACATGGATAAAACTGTTACTGTTGGTGTTTTCAAATCTTTGAACTTTAATCCTGCTGTGCTAATTAACCATTGCGGGAAAGCCTCATTGCTACTTACGATAGACATGTGGGATAAATTTACTAAACATGTATCTATCATTGAAGCCTACTTATACAACAACTTGACAGGACGAAAAACTGCAATTGGATTTAACGAATCCGATTTAGAAATCGACAACATCAGACTTCGAGGTACTCAATTTGTGAGATTTAGAGATCTTTCTAAACACAATAAGAAAATCCTTTTAACTTTGGAAGAATTTCAAGTCCTGTCGAATCTAACACCAGTAATAATCAGATACATTCAGCAACTCGTCACATATGCTCCACTTATTTTTGATTACCTCAACAGTTCGGTGAACACACATCCAGTTTTACCACTGATCTATGGCCCGATAGATCATTCTATATACAACAGATTGCCTCAAGAGGTGTCGTTCTACAGAAGGACCGGATTCTTTTTTAATAAACTTCGAAGTGAAGGAACCAAAATTAAAGTTTCTCCAACAAAGGAATTGCCGGATAATATTTCAAATAAACAAAAAGTGTAAAATTATTTGAATGATTGCGTCAAGCAAGTGCTCATGTTGGGAGCACTAAAACTTTTTAAAAAAAGATTTACGTGACCTTGAAACAGTTCAGGTTTGCATATGTTATTCTTCTTTTCGCTGACTATATACATATGAAAATACTCACGCTGTGTGAGTGCAGTTGATTCCAAGCTTCCAAACAGTACCTATCCTACTCAGTCTTGTTTATTACATGCTTAAGTAAACTTCATAAAATGGAAAGATACTGTTGTGAAAACAAGTGTTTTGTGCGACCGAAACTAGAGGTAGACGGATTAGCCTGTGAAATATGTGAAAGTTATGGTATTTGTAAATGTCGATGTAAAACATATAAACTTCCAACTCCAACACGAGAAACTTTCACATTGTACAAATCCCAACACTGTTATACATGTTGTCCTAAAATGTGTGTGAAATTTGGACTGTATAGCGATATAATAAAATATTGTAACAAATGTCGCAAAGGTCTTTGTGAATGTCTACTACAATATTGTGCAAACAGGAAGAGTTGGGATGTGGATATAGAAGTAGAGTCAAAAGTAATAACAAGACGGAATAGCATGTAGAATATGTGAATGCTATGGTTACTGCAATAGAGTGTTAATTTTTAGGAAATGAAGGTTTGCATTAGTATAAATAGCTGTCACACCACCCACCCCATCTCAGAACAACTCCAGCTCTTGCCCAGTGAAAACCAACTTCATGCGCTCTCGTAGATTCAACAAAAAATGGAGGAGTATAACCTGTGGAAACAAGCGTTACTCAAAGAATATCAGGATACGAATGATTTAAAAAAAATTGTAAGCCAACTACCAAAAAGTATAGCTGAAGAAATTATGAATGAACATTATAAAAATTGTGCGACGGCTTTAATATGTTTCTATGAAAAAGATAGTCTTAGGATTTGTCGAAAGTGTTACGAGGATAACAAAAATGAATTTGCGGACTACGAACAAAAAGTTCTACATGAATCTTTTCAAGTCAACACGTCAACGCTACAATTGAAATATCAATGTATGAAATGTAACGGTACATGTGTAGAAGAGAGATACACTAAATGCGAATGAATGTTAGCAAACTCTGACTGTTTATACGGTAGATTGCATCAACAAAGTGCTCATGCTGGGAGCACTTAAACATTTTTAAAAACTAATTTACGTGACCTTGAAACAATTCAGGTTTCCACATGTTATTCTTATTTTCACCGTATATATATATATGACAATATTGGGGCTATATGAGTGCAGTTGATTGCAAGCTTCCCATCAGTTAACAGTTGCAAAAATAAATACATACTGCTGCAGTGAGAAATGTTTCATAGAACCAAAATTACATTGATACGGAATGGACAAACCAATTTGTTTTAATTATAATATTAGAATGTCCAAAAAGTGCGTAGTAGAATTTCAAGCTTTCAGGAACAACCAAGACAAATATATCATAAAAGAACTAGCTTTTTTTGACATATCTACTAATGTCATTAACTATTTTCTTTTTAAGCCGCCTTTTCCTTTTAAGAAGTTAAATAGCAAAAGCTCTAGAACCAATAAATGGTTAATGAAGTATCTTCATCACATCACCTGGGACGAAGGATTTACACAATACAAAGAGCTGGATAGCATAATGTACCATTATTGTCAACAGTATGACGAAATCTACACTACTGGGGATGAAAAATCAAAGTGGATCAGAATGTACAGTACTTCAAATGTGACGGATATTGTGTTGGATAAGGAATTTGCAACGGAATTAAATGGTCTTTGCATCGGAGTAAAAAGCCCTCAGCATAAAACTGCAAATTGTGCATTGTCACGAGCATACAGAGTAGGCCGATTTATATCCGGTGGAGGGGGAAATCCACATATACCCATGCACGTACCTCCGTAATATCAGTTGGACACAAGATCTCTTACAGAATACAACACCTAGCAAAAGAATCATATCAGCTTCTCCACAATGGCATCACCTTCTCCACTACAATCTCTTGCAGAAAAATTCAACCAACATTCAAAATCCGATCTCCTAGCAACAAAAAGATGTAGCGAACTTCAAGAGAAAAAACATTATGCTGTGCATTCGATGAAAAAGTTGGATACATCAGTTGGTGAAGCAGTTATAGCTGTTCTTGGAGATTCACCCTACAAAGAAGAAGATAAACCTAAATTCCAAGTTTACCTCCCGAAAAGATTTGTTAATGTTCTTATGAACGAAGATTTGGATTCTGTCAAGCCCGGCGTATTGTATTTAGTTTCCCATGGATCTTCTGGAAACAACTCTACAGAAATAACAATCCATGTTAACAATACTTTGTAAAATAGTTTTGTACATAGCGTAAAATTCCATTGTAATCTCTGATTATTTTACCTTTTTAATTATGTATTATTTTTACTTAGGTATTATGTAATTATATTTTTAAAAAACTCATCACTGTGACCTTGACATAGTTTTGAAAGTGTCGGATTAACCCCCACCATTTTATTCTGACATAAATAGAACCCGTACTAGTGGTCAGCTATCATTTCTCCATCAGCTCTCGTACCGTCAAGAACGAACTTAACCCATCAACATAATGAAATTTCATCTGGTGATGCAAGACGAAGTGGATTTGGGAATACTTCACGAAACACTCCTGCATTTGATGACGGAACATCCTCCGATGGTAATGAAGATTACTGTTGAATTCGACAGCACAACCTTCTGCGATTCGGAGACGACTGAATCACCCACTGAATGGTCTCCGAATGCCACATCCGAAAATACAGAAGAAACCAAACTACAAGAACCTCCAAAGTACGAAGAAGAAAGCCAACCACAAGAACCTCCAAAGTACAAAGAAGGAAATAATGTTTAATACAATATACCTAGTTTGCTGTAAAGATAAGTTATGTGAACCTTGATTAAATCTTTGTAATTTTTGACAAATAAATTATCAAATCTTTTTTTAAAAACCACTTTCGATGACCTTGAACTTGTTTCTACATGTCCGTAACCACCCACCCACTTGGGAGTAACAATGACTCTAGGTTTTTTTCTATAAAATGGTTACATTTAATTGGATAATTTTTAGCCAATTACTTGTCAGTGTTTCGTGATGACTAAGCATAAACAAGTAATAAAATCATGTCTGTCTGATCCTCACTACCATCCTCTCGTCTGACACCGATCCGCCAACATGTCTGCATCTACTCTGTGGTCCAAAGACATCGGCGACGAAGAGTTGGTGGAGATCACCCTGATTGCGGAGCATGGGGAGAGAATGAGAGCAATTTCAACTATGTCTGAGGACGAACTACAAGAAAATCACTTCAATGAGATAAAGGCGATCATGTCATACATTGCCCAACCGACGATGCTTCCAGAGCAGTGGCCGGCGATATCTCGGCGGATGGAATATCTCGCTGCGCTGAAGGCTGAGATCAACAGAAGAGGTCTATCAACTGAGATTTATGCAATATTTGTGTAAATTACAGATTTTAAGGACATGTGACAAACGGCCTTTTTCAAGGCCACCAGATGTTTCATTCGTTTGACACTCAGCAACCGCCAAATTCATTTTCAAATCACTCCCACGACTTCTATCAGTTTCGGAACAAATATTAATCCATCCGTTTTCACTTTACCCCACATCCAATAACGTATGTCGTTCGTCACACCAAAAGATTTTACATACATATAACAAACGGCCTTTTTACAGGCCACCAGTTTGTTCAATCGTTTGACACTCAGCAACCACCAAATTCATTTTCAAACCTCTCTCTCGACTTTAAACAGTTTCTTAACGAATATAAATCCACCCGCTTTCACATTACCTCACATCCAATGACGTATGTGTATCGTCACACCAATACGTCATCGCCGTGACGTCATCACACCCTCTCGTCACACATACGTCTGGTCTGGAAATGGCCCCACTGCACTCTCCAAATACTGGTGTGGCAACTGCCCCCTTGCACTCTCCAAAATACTGGTGTGGCAACTGTCCCCTTGCACTCTCCAAAATACTGGTGTGGCAACTGCCCCCTTGCAGTCTCCAAATACTGGTTTGGCAACTGCCCCCTTGCACTCTCCAAAATACTGGTGTGGAAACTGTCCCCTTGCACTCTCCAAAATACTGGTGTGGCAACTTTCCCATTGCACTCTCCAAAATACTGGTGTGGCAACTGCTCCCTTGCACTCTCCAAAATACTGGTGTGGCAACTGTCCCCTTGCACTCTCCAAAATACTGGTGTGGCAAGTGTCCCCTTGCACTCTCCAAAATACTGGTGTGGCAACTGCTCCCTTGCCTCTCCAAATACTGGTTTGGCAACTGCCCCCTTGCACTCTCCAAAATACTGGTGTGGCAACTGTCCCCTTGCACTCTCCAAAATACTGGTGTGGCAACTTTCCCCTTGCACTCTCAAAAATACTGGTGTGGCAACTGTCCCCTTGCACTCTCCAAAATACTGGTGTGGCAACTGCCCCCTTCAAACTGCACTCTCCAAATTGCATCTATGCTAAAAGGCATAAAAATCCCTCAAATGTAATAGAGCATAGACTGGTTTTCGCTATACCTAGTGAACCTGTACACCAACAGCCCTGCTGGCCCTCGTACAGTGTTAGTAGTATTCCAGCAATGACGACCCGCTACGCCACAACCCTCTCCCATGTCTCATGACTCACCCATCAACTCATCGCTGCCGGCGTGACTCACAGACAGTAAAACTCTTTTCATGTTTCTATTTGCAGTCTGCATTGTAGCTTGAAGGCTTGAAGGACGACTCTACTTAACCCGCTATCAGGAAATCTAGATTTGCAACACTTTCAGTCTTTGGTATTTTGACATTTGAATTGTCTCGAGTTATTTGAAAAGTAACCTGCCCTCGAGCAGTTCTTATATGCCTGAATAACAGTCAAAATGCTGTAGTAAGTCCCGTGCATACGTTTAAGTTTAGAAATAATTAATCAGCGTTGTCTACATTTATTTTACATGTGGCACAAGTCTGAATATTGAAGTTGTGTATGTATGTAACGGTTAGTTCACTTGTATTACACACCAGACTTATATAATAATATGCATAGATTCAAACCTATCCTAAAGAGTAAACATACAGGTCTTCCATCATATTGTTCCTTCACTGCCAAACCACATATCATACGTTAAAATACATCTTAATTCATATTTAAACCAAATTATATTCTTTAAAAGTACACTAAACTTAATTATTAAAGATGAGTGAATCGTTTTTAAATTATAAATAAAAGGAAAATTTAAATACTGAGCAAATTAGTAGTTAGTGTGGCGAGTGTACCAGCAAGGTTTAGTACTAGCATTGACTATAGGTCAGTGTTACTAGTAGTGAACCTACCTGTATCGGAAAGGATTGATTGGCATTTTCAAATATTCAGTAAAAAAACAGGTATATGTTTCAAGTGAGTCAACATATACATATGACATCAATGTTTAATATAGGCTAGATTTCGTATCGTATTGTTTTCATCCCGATGGAACCACATCATTATTTATTCATTTTTCAGTTAATTTGGAAAACAGCAGTTACAATCATGAGCACATCTATAATCTTACCTATTTGATAATTTGCTAATCTTGCAGAATGAGTCAGCTGACAAACATTTTACACATATCAGCCATACGAATTCCATAGTAGTGTAAATAGCTTATCGCATAACATATCAGATCGTGGGAACAATAATAGCACGCTATAATTAACTGTAGTTGTCACTTTAAGTATTTTAGCGAATTTCCTCTATAGGGAAGAAGCTATTACCGTAGGTGGCATGGTCAGGCTTAAGCCCAAGACCATGATAACTTCTCATTTTGATGTCCCCAGATGCCAAAAACACCATTTGTTCAAATTATATACATATATATATATATATATATATAAAACATAACCTAGACATCCGTATATATGTGTGTGTGTGTGTGTGTGTGTGTGTGTGTGTGTGTGCGCGCGCGTGCGTGTGTGCGTGCGTGCGTGCGTGTGTGCGTGCGTGCGTGCGTGCGTGCGTGCGCATGCGCGTCCGTTAACACGAAAACTTGAGTAAAAAACGTCTGATTTCGATGAAATTTGGCTCAAATGTGTGAAGCGAAGTTCGAAAACCAAAAAAATCGGACCATGGGAAGGGGGGTTTATGGGAATTTACAATTTTCCAAAAATCTTTTTTTGGATTTTTCACCCTCAAATTTTTAAAGCACTTAATTTTGGTTTCAACCATTTTATAGAGCTTAAACAAAATTATACGTAGTATTTTGAAACATTAACCTTGGTTAAGAAAATCCAAAAAACGTGGTTGGTGTAAAATCTCCGATGTTAATCTTATGGGAAAATTATTTTAGCCTTTCCCCAGTTAATTTTAGTGTAAACCTCATATTTGCTTTTTTCAATCGGTTCAGCTCTACAAAACAATAATTTTGGTGTTTAAATTGTGATTCTACGTCCAACCGTTGCAAAGATATTCAATGTGCTAACATAGTACATTGTCCAATTTTATCCTTATGGAGAATAATTAAAATATTATATCTCGATTATTTATGAATGTATGTTGATGAAACTTAGCATGTGGCTTTATCTAGGACTTGTATATTGATATTTGCACGAAAAAACAACTTTTTGCCGATTTTCCTCGCAGCAGCAAACCTAGTAGTTCATAAGCCAAATGTCGTAAGCGGATATCAGTGTGGGGTTCTCGTCAGTTTGAAATTATATTGAACAAAGAAACCGCTTTAACCACAAAACCACATAAGTGACCACAACCGCACGTGGTCGGGTTTATTAAATATCATACACTAAGTCTTTGTGTTGAGTTGATCGTCGGTGTAACTTTATTGCTGAATTATCTTTCAAATTGGTGCACAGGATTAGTTTTATTTCAGTTATTAGTTGCTCTTCTTTATTTAGACTATGAAGTAGAAACAAGTTTATATTTACATTAATTTAGGTATAAGAATTGCTTGCAATTATTTTCCTTAAAGTCTCTATAGTTATACATGGGTACCGAGCTTTGTTCGGGGAAGGTCACATATATATTTATACGAAGACCACAAGAGTGCTACTTTGACAGTTCACTGTTTTTTTCGATCGCCGATTATGATTACCTTGTTATGCTTTAGAACTCCATAAGCCCCATTTTGATTCAAACACTTTTAATTAAATTTGAGTTTGTCAAAGGTTAAGGATTTTGCCATAATCGATTTTGTGGAACGAAAGCCTCTTTTTAAAATTTCAAGCAAAATCCATCCGCGTGATTCCGAGATTAACTTTGCACTCATACAAACATTGCTGTTTAAGGGTATACTAGTAAACCCGTTGTTCGAAATCGAGCATATTTTGCTGTGATGAGCATGAACTTCAATATTATCATCTGTATCGCTAATTCAGTCCTTCTTGTCTCAGCCTATTAATAGATGGGTATGCAGAAACTCAGGTTTTTGGAATTTCGATTGTGTATAAAAATGTGTAAAATATTTTCTAAATATATGAAAACTCATTCTTTTCTAAATCTTATTTTTAAATTTTTTTACTTGATATTTGCTATTTTGCTTTGCTGGAAATACTCTTAGGTGCTAACTCTCTAAGTTCTGGGTTTTGTTCATTTTAACATAGTTTGGGTAAAATCCCATTATGAATAAGGAAGGCGAAGTAAAATTTTGCACAAAATTCGTGGCATGACAATTTTGGTTCACATTTGTTGGATACTCTGAAAATAAGGATGGGATCATTTATTGTCTTCCAAGACGTTCATTCTGATTCTCAACTTGTTACATCTGATTGACATATTCTGATAAATATCTGCTTGAAGCTGGCTTTGGTGGTTTTGTACTAATCTAATTTATTCCCTTAATTCTAACATACAATCAAAAACCTGCGAATTATGAATCCTTTTTTTTATTTGTTTTATTCTGCCCATTTAAAATGCAGTACATGTTTTCTTGATCGATGGCTTCCTCGTATTCCCCGTTCCTTAGGCTTATGTACTCCGAAATAATTTGTATTCCCCCGTTCCGGAAATTTTAGGGCTCTGCCCTATGCCCTAAAAAATTCAAAATACTTATTCAAACCATCTCGCACCTACTACTTGACTGACGAAAATAAAATTCAGTAGAAAGATAGCTGATAGCTCAAAGCAGATATAGACCTACCTCTGGTAATATTATAGTGTAGGATTCCGCCCCACTGGCCTGTAGTATACCCAGGTTAATCATTATACATCAAGACTGAAACAATGGAGCTGAAATTTTGTAGGGAAATAAATAATACACCAGAATCAAAGTAGACATTCCCTTAATCCAAAGATCTTTTGGGGCACCAGCCGACTGGCATTAAAGTTATGTTTACCACCTCGCACCTACTACTGGACTGATAGGGCTGAAGTTTGGTAGAAGGATGGCCAATTAACTCAAATCAGACTAGGCCTACGACTGATCAAAATACTGTTGTAGCTCCGCACCGCAGACCTTTATTGTTCCCATGTTAACTATCGCACACCCAACTAATGAACTGATAAAAAATACCATACTTTAGAATCAAATGTTGTGCTACTTCTCTTCTAAAACTCATAGAGGGTTCCACCCCACTTGCTTTTAAATTGAAGCTTATCACCTCGCACCTACTACGGGATTTGAAGTTCAGGTGGAAGACAGCTAATATAATCAAACCAGAAATAGGCCAATCTCCTGATCAAAATATGATTTAGGGCTCCACCCCACTGGCCTTTATTATTCTCATGTTAACTATCACAACCAATTACTGAACTGATGATCCTGAAATTCCACTCAAACCATGTCATTCTCCCGTTCCGAAAGTTCTATAGGGCTCCAACCCACTGGAATTTATACGTAAGTTATGTTTAGTAACAAATGTATGATTCTGAAATGATGGAGCTAAAAACTGGCAGAGAATATTACCTACAGACCCATACTGAAAATATTTTTGGGCTCTGCCCTCCTGGCATTCAACATGAGCATGATTACAAATTGTCAGAGTTAACCTCATGGGGGAGTGTTTCAATTTTAGTTTCCATGGTAACAATATTTTAACCAGCGGGAAAATAAACGGAAATAAACGGTAATTAAAGAAAGGTCACGTGAACAAAGTCGCACCGGGTACCAATGATGGAGCTAAATTTTGGCAGGAAAATGGTTACTTGAGAATATAACCTACAGACCCCATAATGAAAATATTGTTGGGCTCCGCCCTACTGGCATTCAACATGTACATGATTACAAATTGTCAGGAGTTAACCTCATGGGGTGATGATTTAATTTTAGTTTCCATGGAAACAATATGTTTACCAGCGGGAAAATAAACGGAAATCAATGGTAATAAAGAAAGGTCACGTGAACAAAGTCACATTTATTACTATTTAACATGAAGTTTCATGTGCTGCACTCTCAATATAAACTGACTATATTATTAATGCTGTCTTTCATAAACAAAATAATGTACATATTGCGTTACCTTTCCAATAGTGAACATGTATTCTTGCTGATAAACTGTGTTTACTCTATTCAGCTGTTTGATCATACAATTCAAAACAATTCTTTCTCAATGTTAATCTTATGGGCAAATTGCGATCTTTAAGGGCGGCTAGGACCCTTCCCGTTCTTTATGAAATTTGGGCACAAACATTTTCAGACCAAGATCCATCCAACGACACCAAACTTATTAAAATCGGTTGAAAACTATAGGAGGAGTTCCAGTCACAAAAAAACCCTAGCGTATTAAATAAGTATAGATGATAAAATAGTATAGTGAAGAAGTACTACGATCAAATATTATTTTCTAAGCTATCGAGCTTAAAATATGTGAACATATAACATATTGTTAAGACCGCAATGAAGATTTGCTTAAGTAGTGGTGAAATGGCGGGGAGAAGCCACTTCCGGCGCTTTTTTCCCATGTTATTCTTATGGGAAGCCGTTTTTGCGCCGACGCCAGCTCCCGCCTTACACAAGTTTCCTTGTTAGCCTATACTAATGTCCAACCCTTGCCTATATTAAATATATTTTCCCAATCCCCATCCCTCCTCTATATTTTTAAAAATTAATTTTCAAATTCAGGCTAAAAAACTATCTTTAGTGTTTATGGTCCGATTTGTCTGCAATTTGGATATGTTATTGTCCTAGGCAAATGTTTTAATAAATTCCACTTACATTTCCCAAATTCACTATAACGGTCAAATTAAAAAATATTTTTGAAAAATACTGCCAATTGCCACCTTCTTTATTAACTGTCCGATTTGTATTCAATTTGGATATGTTATTGTCCTAGGCAAGTGTTTTAATAAATTACACTTACATTTCCCAAATTCACTATTACAGTCAAATTAAAAATTATTTTTGAAAAATACTGCCAATTGCCAACTTCTTTATTTACTGTCCGATTTGTTTAAAATTTAGATATGTTATTGTCCTAGGCAAGTGTTTTAATAAATTCCACTTACATTTCCCAAATTCACTATTACGGTCAAATTAAAAAATATTTTTGAAAAATACTGCCAATTGCCAACTTCTTTATTTACTGTCCGATTTGTTTAAAATTTAGATATGTTATTGTTATAGGCAAGTGTTTTAATAAATTAGCCTTACATTTCCCAAATTCACTATTACAGTCAAATAAAAAAATATTTTTGAAAAATACTGCCAATTGCCAACTTCTTTATTTACTGTCCGATTTGTTTAAAATTTGGATATGTTATTGTTGTAGGCTAGTGTATATGCACCATCCACATTTTACAAATATTGCGGTTAAATTTTAAAAAATTTGGAAAAATACTGCCAATTGGCAACTTCTTTATTTATGGTCTGATTTGTTTAAAATTTATATATGTCATTATTCTAGGCTAGTGTATATGTACCATCCAAATTTGACAAATTAACTATAATGGTCAAATTTAAAAAATATTTTGAAAAATATACTAACAATTTCAAACTTCTTTATTTACTGTCTGATTTATTTTCAGATATGTTATAGCTCTTATATAGGTAACAAGACCACACTACCACACGTTCCACTACCCCCTATAATACAGTATTTTGTCTTTTTTGTTTGTTTATTTTGCTGTAATCCCAAAACTGACTTTGCTGTTTATTGTCCGATTTGCCTACACTTTGGATATTGTCCTAAGCATTTATTGTCTGATTTATTTTTGGATATGTTATAGCCCCCAACTATTATATCTAAAATTACAATATTATTTCCACCTATAATACAGTTGATGTGTTGTTTGTTTTGCCGCAACCTAAAAACTAACATTGGTATTTGTGTTTTTACAAAACTATATTTTGTAAATTACTACCAATAACTCCTTTATTTACTTTTCGACTTGTTATATCCCCTTATATCTAAATTTACCGTATATTTTTTCCCTTTTAGTGCTGTTTTGTCGTAACCAAACTTTGGATATGACTGCAATATATTACTGGCCATTGCATAAGTAAATACCCCATTTCCAAATTCACTATTACGGTTGGATTAAAAAAAATAAATACAAGCTTATTATATACATCCAGCTGATAAGTAATATATATCTACAAAATATTTATGGTCAGAACTGCCTAAATTTTGGATATGTTTTAGCCAATGCGATAGCAAAAAATAAATTTTTAAAATCCAAAACAACTAAACACAAAACACTAATCTTTCTTTGTGCTTGTTTGGAGTAGTCTTTATTTTATCCAACTTAATTTTAATTTTGTAGTTAAAATCAAACTTCCCACATTCTAGCTCCCTTTCCAGCCAGTGGTTGGAGACATAAAGGTTACGAATATTTTCAAACTGTACAATATATCTTTTTCTACCCCTATGTTGGACTTGTTTAATAGCGCTTATTAATAATTCCGCACCATATTCCAAATCCTCCAGTCTACTAAATTCTTTAAATTTAACATTGCCTTTAATATCTTGCATCTCTATGTCTTCTTGTCCAACATCATCCCACTCATTGTTACGGAAACTTAGGTTTTCTATTTTTGGAAAGGAATTGCCATAAAATGTTGCGGTTCCGTTAGTGTTAAAGCTTGCAAGTGGCTCGTTGGTAGGTAGATAAATAATGTCCAAATCACCACTGTATGGCAACACGCTATAACCTTGCCTATTCTTATTTATCTCTGTAAATACAGTTTTACATACACCTTTAACATAGTATACACCCCTCCGTCCATCCTTTTCTGCCAACACTCCCACAAACTTGTTGTTTACTACAAACGCATACACTATATAATGTCCATAATGCTCTAGATCCTCCCAACGTCGCAGGAAGTAATCTTTTAATTTATCCTCTCTTTCCCTTCTTTCTTGTTCTTTAGCCAACTGTGCTTTGTATTCCTCTGCAACAGTATTTTCCACATATTCCAATTTACGCTTATTACTGTCAATGTCTTCTAATTCCAATTTCCTCTTTTTGGAACAACTCTCTAAGAAAGGCTTGGAAAGTGGCTCTATTTCTTTAATAGTGTATGGGTACAGTTTATTGGTCCGGCTTCTTAAAACGTAGGGAGTAAGGTTAGGACTTTCCACTAAGCCTAATTCTTCTAAATTGATGTGTTTAGGTATAGTGGAGAAAGGTGTATTTGATTTTGTAAAACATGTGCCCCCAGATTTGATGTAACACTTATGCTTTACACTTATGGCATCAGGAAACTCCTCTATTACCTCTACATAGTTAGTTGGTAAACAGTTAAAGCTAAATGCAGATAGAGCATACTTTATTAACTTTTCCCTTTGTGTACTATCTTTTGGCAGTTTTAGTTGTACTCCAGTTATCTTCTTCGTATTACTATTACCCCAATATGCGTATTGTAATAAATCGTTAAACACTAAACAACAACTGTTTTGTAATTGATTGGCAACTTTCACCCACATCTTATGCAGAGGTACAGCATAGAATGGAGCATTTTGAAAGTACCGTTTGTTGTCTTCTATTAGACTTAAACAATCTCTTAAAGGTTCAAACCCTTTACCAAAACCTCTACAATAGTTATAGATTGTTGCCTCTAACCTTGTTATTCCATTCTCTCTAGCTAGTTTAGACGAGAACGTTTCTTTTAGTCTCGCATCTGGACAGTTTACAAAGTTTATTATATGGTTTCCTATACTTTTATTTACTCCAGGGCTTGTAATCTGGCATATAAATTTATTATATATTTTTACCCTGCTATTTACATTAAACCATGTTAAACAGTCTTTACTAACATTATCTACAATAACATTATATCCATTCTTGTACGCCCCTTGGTAGCAAAAGTTAAAGTTTTCTGTAAGATATTGGCACATTTCCTCTTTATTAAATATTCCAGCCAAATCTAGTGTTATATCGAAATCCATAAGATAAGACATTTCTTTTTCCAGATCTTGCAGTATCTTTGGAAGATCTTCCAACAAATCCTTAATTTTAACATTTGCAAGCTCTATTTTATAGGGAATTGCTATAGGATCATCATACTTTTGTTTAATTTGGTCAATATCTTTCTTTATTATTTGTAACACACCCTCGCTTTGGACCCCAGAGGACCTCTCCAAGGAGAATGGTAGTTTGGCCACAACACCATGTCGAGCTAAAGAGAACTTTTTAAATATTCCTCGTAAGTAGCTATTAAACGAGCCACATATTTCCTTCTTAACTTTAAATTTATTCCGAACGTCCCCATCACAATCCGTAACATTGGTTATCTTAACTAACATTATGTTATCACAAAACGCATCCGTTATAGATGTTAAGTTATTTAATTTTGGTTCGCCCTCGCAATAGTTTATATTACCTATGTCTGTAAGAAGGTTATTATTACGTAGATTTTCTAATAAAAACCATATACCGAATCTTTCGTTAGTAGGTTTAATACAATTTCCCAATAAATGGCTAACAGAGTACATTTCTTTTATACAAAAAGTAGCGGAAACATGTAAACAGGACAGATTACACTATAGATATATATGTGTTGTAAATATATGGATATTGTATATAAACATAGGCGAGCGGTAAGTGTAACATGTACGTGGACACCCATATGCAAATATGGAATACCCACTATTAATATAATTCCAAATTCGACTAAATAAGTTTATAGTCTCAATATAATTAACATATTAACTAACGGTGCCATCCCGCATTAGTACCCAAATTGTCGAAATTCTATAATTCTATTCTTAGTCCTTGTATTAGGTTTTGTACTATTAAACCCTACATTCTTATCCTGTGCAGTAGAGTAATATATGTATTTAATACAGATACACACATTCTACAAGACCTGTACATCTGTTGTATAAGCAGCAGAATAGACGTCTCACCCATTGTGTTGTTGTAAAGTAAAACATAAATGTAAATTGTGCTGGATACAACCGGCCAGATATTAGACAGGAAATGTGTTGGAAGTGTATTGCCAAATAGTAAGACAAATACCACATAGGTGGTATTTATTGTAGATAATGTTAGTAAAGACTGTTTAACATGGTTTAATGTAAATAGCAGGGTAAAAATATATAATAAATTTATATGCCAGATTACAAGCCCTGGAGTAATTAAAAGTATAGGAAACCATATAATAAACTTTGTAAACTGTCCAGATGCGAGACTAAAAGAAACGTTCTCGTCTAAACTAGCTAGAGAGAATGGAATAACAAGGTTAGAGGCAACAATCTATAACTATTGTAGAGGTTTTGGTAAAGGGTTTGAACCTTTAAGAGATTGTTTAAGTCTAATAGAAGACAACAAACGGTACTTTCAAAATGCTCCATTCTATGCTGTACCTCTGCATAAGATGTGGGTGAAAGTTGCCAATCAATTACAAAACAGTTGTTGTTTAGTGTTTAACGATTTATTACAATACGCATATTGGGGTAATAGTAATACGAAGAAGATAACTGGAGTACAACTAAAACTGCCAAAAGATAGTACACAAAGGGAAAAGTTAATAAAGTATGCTCTATCTGCATTTAGCTTTAACTGTTTACCAACTAACTATGTAGAGGTAATAGAGGAGTTTCCTGATGCCATAAGTGTAAAGCATAAGTGTTACATCAAATCTGGGGGCACATGTTTTACAAAATCAAATACACCTTTCTCCACTATACCTAAACACATCAATTTAGAAGAATTAGGCTTAGTGGAAAGTCCTAACCTTACTCCCTACGTTTTAAGAAGCCGGACCAATAAACTGTACCCATACACTATTAAAGAAATAGAGCCACTTTCCAAGCCTTTCTTAGAGAGTTGTTCCAAAAAGAGGAAATTGGAATTAGAAGACATTGACAGTAATAAGCGTAAATTGGAATATGTGGAAAATACTGTTGCAGAGGAATACAAAGCACAGTTGGCTAAAGAACAAGAAAGAAGGGAAAGAGAGGATAAATTAAAAGATTACTTCCTGCGACGTTGGGAGGATCTAGAGCATTATGGACATTATATAGTGTATGCGTTTGTAGTAAACAACAAGTTTGTGGGAGTGTTGGCAGAAAAGGATGGACGGAGGGGTGTATACTATGTTAAAGGTGTATGTAAAACTGTATTTACAGAGATAAATAAGAATAGGCAAGGTTATAGCGTGTTGCCATACAGTGGTGATTTGGACATTATTTATCTACCTACCAACGAGCCACTTGCAAGCTTTAACACTAACGGAACCGCAACATTTTATGGCAATTCCTTTCCAAAAATAGAAAACCTAAGTTTCCGTAACAATGAGTGGGATGATGTTGGACAAGAAGACATAGAGATGCAAGATATTAAAGGCAATGTTAAATTTAAAGAATTTAGTAGACTGGAGGATTTGGAATATGGTGCGGAATTATTAATAAGCGCTATTAAACAAGTCCAACATAGGGGTAGAAAAAGATATATTGTACAGTTTGAAAATATTCGTAACCTTTATGTCTCCAACCACTGGCTGGAAAGGGAGCTAGAATGTGGGAAGTTTGATTTTAACTACAAAATTAAAATTAAGTTGGATAAAATAAAGACTACTCCAAACAAGCACAAAGAAAGATTAGTGTTTTGTGTTTAGTTGTTTTGGATTTTAAAAATTTATTTTTTGCTATCGCATTGGCTAAAACATATCCAAAATTTAGGCAGTTCTGACCATAAATATTTTGTAGATATATATTACTTATCAGCTGGATGTATATAATAAGCTTGTATTTATTTTTTTTAATCCAACCGTAATAGTGAATTTGGAAATGGGGTATTTACTTATGCAATGGCCAGTAATATATTGCAGTCATATCCAAAGTTTGGTTACGACAAAACAGCACTAAAAGGGAAAAAATATACGGTAAATTTAGATATAAGGGGATATAACAAGTCGAAAAGTAAATAAAGGAGTTATTGGTAGTAATTTACAAAATATAGTTTTGTAAAAACACAAATACCAATGTTAGTTTTTAGGTTGCGGCAAAACAAACAACACATCAACTGTATTATAGGTGGAAATAATATTGTAATTTTAGATATAATAGTTGGGGGCTATAACATATCCAAAAATAAATCAGACAATAAATGCTTAGGACAATATCCAAAGTGTAGGCAAATCGGACAATAAACAGCAAAGTCAGTTTTGGGATTACAGCAAAATAAACAAACAAAAAAGACAAAATACTGTATTATAGGGGGTAGTGGAACGTGTGGTAGTGTGGTCTTGTTACCTATATAAGAGCTATAACATATCTGAAAATAAATCAGACAGTAAATAAAGAAGTTTGAAATTGTTAGTATATTTTTCAAAATATTTTTTAAATTTGACCATTATAGTTAATTTGTCAAATTTGGATGGTACATATACACTAGCCTAGAATAATGACATATATAAATTTTAAACAAATCAGACCATAAATAAAGAAGTTGCCAATTGGCAGTATTTTTCCAAATTTTTTAAAATTTAACCGCAATATTTGTAAAATGTGGATGGTGCATATACACTAGCCTACAACAATAACATATCCAAATTTTAAACAAATCGGACAGTAAATAAAGAAGTTGGCAATTGGCAGTATTTTTCAAAAATATTTTTTTATTTGACTGTAATAGTGAATTTGGGAAATGTAAGGCTAATTTATTAAAACACTTGCCTATAACAATAACATATCTAAATTTTAAACAAATCGGACAGTAAATAAAGAAGTTGGCAATTGGCAGTATTTTTCAAAAATATTTTTTAATTTGACCGTAATAGTGAATTTGGGAAATGTAAGTGGAATTTATTAAAACACTTGCCTAGGACAATAACATATCTAAATTTTAAACAAATCGGACAGTAAATAAAGAAGTTGGCAATTGGCAGTATTTTTCAAAAATAATTTTTAATTTGACTGTAATAGTGAATTTGGGAAATGTAAGTGTAAATTTATTAAAACACTTGCCTAGGACAATAACATATCCAAATTGAATACAAATCGGACAGTTAATAAAGAAGGTGGCAATTGGCAGTATTTTTCAAAAATATTTTTTAATTTGACCGTTATAGTGAATTTGGGAAATGTAAGTGGAATTTATTAAAACATTTGCCTAGGACAATAACATATCCAAATTGCAGACAAATCGGACCATAAACACTAAAGATAGTTTTTTAGCCTGAATTTGAAAATTAATTTTTAAAAATATAGAGGAGGGATGGGGATTGGGAAAATATATTTAATATAGGCAAGGGTTGGACATTAGTATAGGCTAACAAGGAAACTTGTGTAAGGCGGGAGCTGGCGTCGGCGCAAAAAACGGCTCC